>OY728158.1:1367633309-1368883309 GCA_963277665.1 Viscum album | reverse complement strand
CATGTCTTCAAAGTCAATGGTCATAGGTTAAAACCATTCATTGAATCATTCAATAAACAAGAAACCAAGGAGGAGTTAACTGAGCCAACATATGAACCGGAGAAAAAAAGATAGATTTAGGGTACAAGTCGGGCTAACGATGTTAAACAAAAGCACTGCACAGGAGGCAACCTGTGGTTTTCGTGTTTCCAATCACTGTGAATAATCTTTTGTTTCCTTCCGCTTAATTATGTTATTTTTTTATATATAGACTATTGACGTGTTCTTCTTTTATGAGTAAGGATGGGTATGAAAAGGGAGAACCGTATTCATCCGTGTCACGCGGTGTGATCCCTGAGTAATACCTTACCCAGAAATTTAAAGAAGACAATGTATCATCAGTTTATTTTATTTATGTTTTTGTAGGTTAAAAAATTAGACTCTTGACCTGTTCTACTTTTATGAGTATGGATGGGTATGAAAGGGGAGCATTGTATTCATCAGTGTCACGCGGTGTGATCCCTGAGTAATAACTTACCCAGAAGTTTAAAATAAGACAATGTATCATTAGTTTGATTTAAAAAAACATGAAAATGATGGTACTTGGAATTAAATAAATCATTGGGTTGTTTGTTTTGTCTGATTTGTCCTTATTTTTATGGTTCAGGAACTATTTTGGGTGATACATGTTCAATCAAGGAGGTGCCTACATCCCCAAAGATATCAAAGGAGTAATTTGGAGCATCATGAACTTCAAATTTAAAAACCAGGTGAATTTGTTCCATGTTTATCATTCTCAATTTCATCTTTGAACTCCTCTCCTACCCACTTCTAAATTTTCTTTTCTTTAAACACTGGAGACAGTGTCATTCTATGTTGGGGGGAGATAAAAAATGATTTTTTTTTATTTTGTGAATAAAAACATGCATGAAAAGAAAAATTCCATTAACCATAAACATGATAAACACACATTGCAAACTCTAAAATTGGATATCAAATAAATTTTGCATGCCTTGATTCTGATTTTAATGCAAGTTTAAGTTCATGAGCATAGTTTTTGGAAAGTGCGGTTGTCCGATGTGATTTTTCAATGTTTACAATTTCATCCTCTTAATAAAAATGCCACAATGCACGTCTACTGGATCGTGGGTGTAAATTTGAGTTCTTGGGTTCCTTTCATTATAGCATAGGGTTCTGGGGTCACTTTTAGTTTAATTTGAGTATCCAAAAAAAAAACAAAAAAACCAAAAAAAATGACCATATAGAGCAATGTTTTGTCCAAATGCATGGCGTCTGACACTTGGGGATCATGACTCCATAGTTGTCTTGCCCAGATTTAGTCTTTATATCTCTATTATATAGCATGAAATTGACAATATGTGTGGCGTCCGACACTTGGGGATCGTGACTCCATAGTTTTCTTGCCCAGAGTTAGTCTTTTCATATCTATTGTGGTTAAAAAAATAAAATAAAAAAAATAAAAAAAAGGGATACTCATCTTAAGGTTTAATGTGATTCCCACCTAGCGCTTCTATTTTTTCCCCTTGAACAATAAAATGGGCCCCATATCTTTTATGATGCACAACACTTTATCATGCTTAATTGGAATTGGATGAAATGTGGCGATGAATTTGAACAAAGGAATGGGCTTGGGCTTGGGATATGCTTATGGACCTAGCTTGTTTTTAATGATTTTTATGGGTTTTCATAATTTTTTTTGGTATTAGATATTTGGGTGAGCAATGTGTATTAAAATGTTTTTGGAAAAGGGGATTTGAATTTCATATTTGTAATTTATTTTGCCTGGGACTAGAAAAACTCAAGTTGGGGGGTGTGATTAGTCACTGAAAGTGGCTAATATTAATTATTAATATCTTTATATTCATTGTTCCAAAGTCCATAAACATTGTTTTTAGTGCATTACATAAATAGAACTTCATTTCTCATCAAAAATGCAATTCATGTTTAAAATGAAAATTTGGGACCAATCATTCATATGTTTGTTGACAATATTATATTCACTTTCTGAATTTTAAAATTTTGGATCTTATTGTTCATATTGTTTGGAACGTTTTATCTTTTAGGTCCGCTGGATGAATCCCAAAGGAAGATGGATAATTTTGTGCCTGAAGGTAGAAACTTGCTGGAAAAAGCATAATGGGCCTAAGGCCCATCAAAAAAATGTGGGGCCTAGAAACCAAGCCCAATGAAGCTAAAATTTATATAGTATAAAGATAAAAATATGAGGATCATTTTATTCAACTGTGGATGGAGCTAATTCTGATGTTTTCATGATGATAAATGGATCTGAAGTTGATATTTAAATGGTGGACCCGACATTAATGCATAGAAATCCCTCCCACCATTTCGACCATAACTTCCAAACGGATGATCCAAATTTCCTGAAATGTTTACAGCTCATAGAGGACCGATTGAAGAAGATATTTCCCTTCTACAACCCCTCCGGATTCGGCCTTCTTCATTTTCGAATTCACACATCAATATGGTGGACGAATCTGGACAATTTTCCGGGTCAAATTCGAAACATCAATTTCATTTTGATTATTCACCCTCCATTTGTCTCTGTTAATTGTTGGGGGTGAATTAATTATTGGGGGATGGACCTAAGGCTCCTAATATGACTATATAAGGAGCTATTGGTGAAGGGAATAGGGGTTGGAAATTTTTCTTATCATCTTTTGTTGCTTGTTTCATTGTAAGGTTATGCTTCCAAATTTCCATTGTAATGTTTTCCATTTCCATGTAAGTTTCTTTTTTTGTATCTTTATGTTCTTAATCAACTTCATTCACTTCTATATTTTCCATTTCTTTTATTAAAACTTTATTATCACAAAGCACAGTGATATCTCTGTGTTGTTGTGAATTAGTTCACACATAGGTGTGAATTTCATTCACACACACAGAGGAGTGCTCGTTATTTCCGCGGTTTTAATTTCTTCAATCCAATTATTGTTAGCCATCTTCCGCCCACCATTGAGAGTATACCATCAATGGAGGGCTAAAACCTTAATGGTATGATCTTAGGAGGATGAAAAGTCTGGATTGAATGTTATTTTATGAACGAATTGTTGTTAATTGGATAATTAATTTAAGACATCCATTCTTCAATTATTTCTACTCTTAATATTTACTGTGTTTGAGAAAACTAAATTCAATTACTAAATGACCATATACCTCAGAGAGATCATGAATTTTGTTCTCTAAGTGTATACAGGATTAGTAATTGTGTTTAGTAAGCACCAAACTAGAAAATGATGAATGTAATGTTATTTTTGAAGAATGGATTCATCAAAAATTAATAAAACCAAAATTGTCTAATGAAGTAAGATTCATTCAATCCACCCCAAGCATAATCCTAAGATCAACCCATTTCCATTTAATTGAATTCACTTAGGTTTCTTAGTGTTCTTTAAAAACCATCCAAAATCAAACCCAAAGTCGGCTACTTCATAGACCATCCTTCACACAATCATAGCGTCTCAAGGTTACTTCTTCGGTCCTTGTGGATTCGACCCCTACATGTACTACATCGATCACTTTTACCAGTTGGGTAAATTTGGGCGCAACCAAACATTGAGATGTTCAATGGCCAGAAAAATTTTAGCTTGTGGAAAACCATGGAGAAATATATTCTTATGCAGTAGGGCATGATCAGACCATTGATCAAAGAATATCTTGAGAGAACCAGTGAATATGATTGGGAATATCTTGAGATATAGGTCATCAACACAATTTGATAGTGTTTGGAGAACGATTAAAAGTACTCAGTTTTGGATGTGACCTCACCGAATGAGGTCTAGAAGAAGTTGGAGCAATGATATATGTAGAATTCTCTTACCAAAAAATTATTCCTAAAAAATAAATTGTACCAATTTCACTTGGATGAGGGAAAATATTTGTTGTATCCAAAAAAATAATTCCACAAAATCTTAACACAATTATTGGTGCTAAGAGTTATGGTTGGAAAGGAAGGAAAAATACTTTCAATTTTTCCATGTCTATGAAGTTCAATTGAAGGACTTTTTAATTCATTTCTCATGGAGACGGTAACATAGATGTTGGATGAGGTGATGGAATCACATCATGATTCCATGGTATCTTGAAGACCTACGATGCATTCGAGTGGGAAAATCATTGTAATGCTAGATGATCAATGTGGGAGAAGTTGATATATGAAGTCAAGGGTAATAAATGACATCCAAATTAGAGGGGACATGATTATAAAGATATCACATGTTTCTATTATTTTGAAAAAGGGCCACTATAAAAGATAATGTGGAGAGAGAAAACAATACATTGCTGGGAAAGAGAAATATTAAGAGAAGGTTGTGAACATCAAAGAATTATTAGTAGATAATGAATTCTGTGTGACAACAAGAAGCTTTCACTCATATGGGATAGTTGAATAGGGAGAATTCCAGTTCCAATACTACAAATGATTGGGGTACATGGAGCGAGAATGTCTATTTTTTAAAAGGAAGAATGTGAAGACTTAAAATACAAAGGAAGGAAAATGGGTTTTTTATTTGGGGATCTTGGTACACATATGAATAATGAAAGGTTCATTTCATGTATTTAAAAGGTAATAGATTCAGTGAGACTTGGTTATGGGTCATCATAAAATGTTCGAGGAGTCGGGAGGGTGAAATTAATGACTCCCAATAGAGAATTATGAAAACTGACTGATGTAAAATTCATTTCGAGGATGAGACAAATCTTGTTATCATTATGTAGGCTCTATGCAATAGGGTACAATATTTCTATAGTGGGTGGAGTGTTGGAAGTCTCATGTGGTGATGCATCATTTCTTACAGGTAAATAGTTCAGGGGTTGTATATTTTTATTGGGACCGTTGTAAGCTCAATATTGACTAATGATTATAGAAGTGACACATCATCTATCGAGAAGAAGCATTTTCGATTTGCTGATGATGTTTTAAATGACTGAAATTAGACTTTAGGTCTAGATTCTACCCCAAATTTGGGGTGAGGGTGAGATTTGTGGGGGACTCTATTAATTAGTGGAGAGATCAGTGGAGTCAATTATCATTAGTATCTTCCTTGGTTTGTAGCCAACCCATCTATACAACGGATGCACAACAAGTGATAGTGGAATTTTTTCAAGGGTAGATGAAATTTGCCAACAATCAAATTTTTGGGGGTTTTTGTTCCTTTCTAAAATGAGATCTAATTCAATTATTTATATTGTGTGTAATTAGTGTGTTTTTATCCTCTGATGAGATTCATTGAGATAATAGAAATGATCCACCGTTTCTCCCCTGGATATAAGAAAAAATTCCACACCATTTAAATCTAAAAGTTCTTACATTTTCTTCTATTTTGGTGTGATTTTCATTCCTACTCACCTCCACTGCACACTTACAGATCATAGTCAAACCATTTTCTCTGTGAGAGTTGATTTCATGTTTTTTCACTGATTCGTCCCTAAAACACATGGCATGTCAATCAGAACACCCTATTTTATTTATTTGTGAATATAAATTTTTTTATATTTGTATATATTTGATTTTATATATGGGTTTTTAAATATATATATACAAAAACACACACATATATATGTATTGCGGAACCCCTCATGGGTCGGTTTGGATTTTTTTTTCGAAAATATAAATTGAAAGATAGCCCAAGGTGTTTTGTTTACAATAAATGTTGGAGTTGACCAAAGTGGTGTTCAAAGAATTTTTATAGATTCATTACATCAATAATAATGGTTTAAAAACAAGAATGGAAGATGACGAATGAGAATCTATCAAGAAGAGGAAAAATTTTCTATAAAATCGGAGGCCATGCCATAGAATGCACACACACAAATGATTACACAATGTGTAAGGTAGATTTATGTTTCTTATGATGTATTTATATTGGATATGTGGTAAGAGTTATGTGAGGCTATTCATGTAAGGGTTCATCCCATATTGTGTTAATGTGGGAGAATAGAACTCACCACCTAAACTAGAGCCATTCCATGGAGGATTATGGGTCCAGGTAACTTGGACCATGCATAAAGGCCATCTAAACATTTATCTATACATGTAAAGGTAAAATCTAAAAAAAAATATGCATAAAGTTGAATTGAGTCACTTATATAGCAGAGCAATGTGATACTATAGATAGGAATATGCATAAAATAAATCCCAGAATTTTTCATCCTATGGAAGAATAAAATAGTGCCTCATGTAAATGTATATCCTAGAGGAGTATGCTTATGTTGTGGATAGAAGTTTATGTCCTAGTCATGCTGAAGTGAATATGTCCACAACACAAATAGATATTGTGACATGGAAGGTGTGTTTTTGGTAGAGTGGATGGGTTGTTTATTTCATAGTCTACTGGTATCTATGACCTAACAAATGGATTGCACAGAAACCAATTCGGCGATTTAGAGGGGTTTGAGGAGATATTGTCATGATTGTGGGTGTGTTATGGAGAAGTTAATGGTGCAGTAATTTTTGATTCGTTCAACTAGATAATCCATTATAAAGAAGTCAACCATTCCAAAATATTTTATTGACCTTTAATTCTTCACCATAGTGGGATAATCTATTCCATGTTGAAGATATGAAATAAGTTAACAACGTCGTAGATTAAGGGACCAAGTAGTAGTCATGCATTTTTTGGACAACCTATACATTCGATATGGATGTTTTTTTAGGATGTTAACTCAGATTTAATGGAAATAAATGGACACACAAAATGTGTGGTACAACACAAGAAATATCAAGAAGAGATATGGAAGGAGGATTAATTCAAACCATGAAGATAAATATCAAGAAGAGAGAAGAAAAGATGATTAAATTGAACCATCAGATTAAGGGCTACATGTATATAAAAATTCCTATAGAAATTTGGGAAAATTAGAGAGGAGTTGATGAAAGTAGTAAATTTTGGATTTGGAGTAGAGGGAATTGATGCTGTACAGAAAGGAGAATAAGTAGAAGGAATATTTCCACTTGTTGGAGATCATACCAAAGAAGACAAAGTTTCTGCCTGTAGAGAAGTTCATAAATTATCTATGAGGAAGCAACCAAGCAGAACAATAACACATCTACCTAAAATAAGATGATTCAAGCGTGGATGATCATGATGGATCTACATGTCCTTAATATTTTGGTCTTCTTAGATGTCTATAAACCAAGGGTTATCTTCCCGTAGTAGTGCGTGAAGGAGAAAAAGGTAGTGTGACTTGGGAGATAAGTGACATTGTCTTTAAAGAATTCATTTTAGATCATTGAACTTAAGTGTTTGGGTGCATCAACTTATTGTCGATCGAAAGCCCCTTGTATTAGACCATAGTGGTGAAGCAAGTAAAAATAATTATGTCCCTTATACTTGTTTATATACATTCTACATAAAAAAATATGATAAATTGGGCAAGGTAGTCATAAATAATATTTTGAAAAGGGATGGGTAATTAAAAAGGTAAGTAGATCAATGTATCATTAATAGAAAAATAGGATACCCTTATAGTTAAGATATCATGATAAATAGGGAAAAAATATTTTAAAAGAAAAATGATTAAATTTTGAATGAGTTCCATATCACGATTCCCCCCTTCTTACTATATACCTTTTATAAGCCCCTTGAGGGACCAATAATTGGTATCAAAGAATATGTTTATTTTTTATTGGATTTATTTTTCTTCTAAATAAATCTTATGTGTTTGAAAGGAATTAAGTCCATAGTGGAAGTTCTATTATTTGATGGAAATCATTTCAAAAGTTGTAATGTAATCTTTGAAGAATAAGGGGAAATTTCTTGTGAAGTACTATTGGATGGAATTTTTCTATTAAATTTACATTGATTTTTTTTGAAATAGATCAACAAATGTTTGAACATGATTCCTATGTATGGAAAGTATTAAATAAATATCTCAAACAAGACATCTTCCAAATGATTTCTATCAAGATGTTCTCTATGGATATGTGGGTAAGTGAGGAAGATTCATTTGGAAAATAACCCAAGTCAGATTAAAAATTTCTTATGTGAAAACAAAATAATAATAATAAGAAGTCAACCATGTGGAGGAACTCTCTAATATAAGTAGTAAATTATGAATTTACAATGTTATCTGATTCTAAATCTTTATTTGAATGGTTTGTGTGGTAGAAATTTTATTATTTCTTGTGAATCTATAAATAATATGTGATTTTAGTGAAGAAGTTTATACTACATCAGGTTGTAAATCCAAGAATTTTCATAAAACCACAAAAAAGAGTTTTAATTCCTACAATTAGAGGAGGATAACTTGAAAGTTATGCATGAAGTGTATCTTTCATATTTAGAGTATTTGAAATTGGAAAACAAAAGGCTAAAGTGGAAGGAAGTTTCCTTGAATTATTACATGAATAATAAGGGCACCAAAATAAAATTTAAAATTGATTAGCTAAAAAAATTTC
Source organism: Viscum album (assembly GCA_963277665.1). Classification (NCBI taxonomy): domain Eukaryota; kingdom Viridiplantae; phylum Streptophyta; class Magnoliopsida; order Santalales; family Viscaceae; genus Viscum; species Viscum album. The sequence continues at coordinate 1,368,874,893 of OY728158.1, read as the reverse complement.
CCAATAAATCAAAAAAAATTCCACTAAAAAGGATTTAAAGAAACATATTAACCCTATTAAAAATCAACTAGTAGAGTGGAGATGGGATAGTATGTAAAGTACATAATAAATGAAATATTTGGTTTTCATGATGAAGGAGAAGGATGACTAAAATCTAGGAATTTGAGGACATGATAAAAACCTCTAATTAAAAAAAAGTCCTCCTCTACGGTATCCCTAAATTATATATATGAGGGAATTATAGATCTGAATTCTTAAAATAAAAGAAAGATAGAAAGTTCTATAATAAATCCAAATCTAAAATTTTTATATAAGGACAATATTCTTTAAAAGTATAGAAGTTGAGATTTTTAAAAGATGTTATATTTAAAATTCAACTATCCTGGAAGACATAGACCCAATATGAATATGTTTTTTGAAACACAAATGAAGAAATATTGAAGCAAACACACTTCACCATCATCTTAGTCAAAACAAGTCCATATGTGGACTTATTACTATGGTAGATGTTTCATTTGTTCTAACTATGGTCACTTGGAAATAAATTGTAGTTGGAAGGATGCCTAGATGGATAATGATTCCATAAGTAGGTCCTATACTGCTGTGATATAAAAGGGAAGTGTCTATTTAAGAAAAAGTCCTATTAATCTAGAGAATAACTTTTCAGTTTTGGAAGAATTGAATAGAGACCAACAAAGGGTGTCTAAATCAAAAAAATATGGATACTCACAATGGCCCTCTAATAATGAAATAAAACAATAATGGAGGAATAAGATTGATGTTTCTCTATTTATGATGTAAATAGAAGATCATGTAAATAATAATCCATGATGAATGGATTACTTCAAGATGAAACTCATGGCCATTTAAGAAGATGCTTGTCTCAGTCATTTCATAAAAAGTATATATGCAAAGATATGAAGTCTAGTGTAAATTTCCTCCAATGAATAAGGAATCCATAAGGAAAAGTCACTAGAGTTATGTTAAAAAATTTGAACATAACAAGTGTAATCTATTCAAAAATTATAGAAAAGGCCAAGCCATGTAAGAACAAGAGTTATCTCATCCAAGGAGAAATGATTGTTTATGATTTAACACAAATAATATCCATTGAAAAAGGGTTGAAGAAGTTGTATGCAAAATATATTAAATATTGATATTAGATTAAAGAAGTTACTAAAAATAATTTCCTTAAATTTAAAAAAATGGGAATAGAGTTGTGAAATATAAAGGGTCAGTACAATTTAACCAGACCCATTCATTAACTAGAAGAACACAGAGGTACCCCCCTCTCTATATGTATTTAATGTTTATAACTATTTGGAGTGGTGAAGAAAATTGGGGTAGATACAATCCATGAGGTAGTTTTCCAAAAAAGAACACCTGTATTTGAGATAAAAGATAGATATATTGAAGTTGGAAAATGAATGAAACAATTAGCATTTAAATGAATTCAGATCTTGATTAGTATCAATCATAAGGTTTCATGTTTTAAAGAATATTAATGATTAAAAAATTGAATAATAAAAGGATTAAAATATGTATAAAAGGTATTAAATCCATCTTGAAATTATCAAATGGAAACACTAGTATGTTTGCAACCAGTATCAGGATTAATATGGTGTTCAACCAATGTTATCTAGAAATTGAGTTAGTTGATTCAGAACACTAAAGAAGATGAAAAATTAAAAAGTGGCATCATCTACATTGATGAAATTCATCTTTATTTATTTATATATTCTAAGAGATGGTATATGATAATTATTTTTCAGGATACTAAATCTTGATATAAAGATTTTTTTTCTAAATAAGTGTTTCTTCAAGCCTGAAAAATTTAGTAATATTTGCATTACTAGATAATGGTAATTTTTTTGGCGGATTTGATGATAATTTTTCAAGGGATACATAGCCTAGTCTATGAATGAATAAACCTGTGAAGAACTGGAGTTCACGTGGAATTAGTAATTTTTTACTTAAAATGTTATGAAATGATGCTTCAAGTGGTTATGTTTTAGAAATGTGGAAATCAAAATATTTAGTTAATTTGTTGGTATCAATAAAGGAAATGAGATATTTTTGGGTATTTTAGATTATAATCATGTTACTAAAGGTTATAAACATAGTGGAAGATCCTATTATATAGTACTGAACCAAGTTTTTTCATAATTAATTAATAATTTTATTTTCACGTGACATAAGTTTTTCAAGAGCAATTGATTAATTTAAAGAATAATTGAAAAAAAATTTCAATACTATGTAGGAAAAAATGGCACATATAATTTATAATTAACTTATATAGATTAATAATGATCAAAAATTAGAATTAATTCTACATTTATGAATTGGTTGACTACTCCTTGATATGACATCATTGGAGTGAGAGGATTCAAGTGTAGAATCTCTATAGCGGTGATCTTTTTGTGCTCTAAAAACCTTCAAACTTTCTTATACAAGTCACTATGTGCTATTGTTGGAGACTCTAACTCTTTAAGATTAATCATTGATAAGAACATAATCCTTTGAGTTGAGAAGGAATCACTTTGGTTATCTCTATATTTGAGAGGGTAGTGGATGGCGATCGATCTTAATGCTTGAGAGTATTCCAGAATAGGAGGTCATTAAGTCTTGAGAAGATTTTATAGAATTTTTTGTGTGTGTGAAACAACTATTATGGTTTAAAATGATATAATTGGGTTTATATAGACCCAGGTTTAGAGAATAATAATTAAACATTCACCCTTATAATACTATTAATACTTGGAAAAATCCATATCTAAATAATAATAGTATAATATTATCATTTAATTTTCATGCACTAAACTCCAAGTTAAATAAATATAAATTCTTCAATAAATAAATTAATATTTATTCAATTAATATTTTTTATATCATTTTCAATGGACCATTAGATCGAATAATATTTATAGGATATTTATCAAACATTAAATAATCACTGTTTTTAAATAAATAAATAAAACTAAATTATTCAATGTTAAATAAATAAATATTATATTCATATAACCAGTGAATATATATTTATTAAATATTCACAAAAATAAATAAACATTTGTCAAATTAAGAAAAAACTAGAATAAATATATATTATATATTCTCCTAATGAATAATTACTTGGAAAATAAATATCTATAATTCATTCGAGAGTACATTGCTCAAATCCATGCATTCACTCCTCCACACTACCTATCTCCTCCTCCCCTTTTCACTTCCCCATTAATCCCCTATTTTCTTATTGATCTCCCTCATCTCCACAAAATCCCTAATCTCCCTCTCCATCTCCCTATTCCCATATCCCACTCTACTCCCCCAGCGACCTCGCTGTCCATTCCCATGCTACCTATTTCCATCCCTCATCCTACTGTAAATCTACATCTCCCTCATGGATCTCAGTCGTCTCCCTCTCCATATCCCAGTTACCATCGCCCTCTATGCTCCACCAGCTTCATCACTTCTCATTCTTGTGCTGCCCATTTTAGACCTCATCTCACTTTAAATATCTACCTCCATCACAGATCTCATCCAACCACCCATCGATGTTATTTTCGTATGTTTTTACGGTTTTCCACTATCATGTTGTTGAAAATATATCTTAATCTCCATTACTATGTAGCAAGTCTGTGATATCCAACCATAGATTTGATTCATACATGATCCTACATCAACCCATTTTCATAATTTTGGGACCTCTCTTTCTGTTAAACCTCACAATTGGTGGATAAATATAATCTATTTCCTATAGTATGATATCCATTTAACAATTCATATTATAATAATAAATGATTAAATATTTTTTATTGTTCATTTTATATGATGATGATGTTAAATGTAATCCCTCTAAAATGTTACTCCACATTTTCTCATTGTACTCTGATTTTCCTAATGCAGTCAGTCATTGGACTATTGATATATAATTTTTTATGATGCTTGAGTTGACTTTCTATAGAGTCGATATTCTTTAAAACTAATCAAACTTTCCTATTATATATTTTTTCTGGCCTCTAAAGTTTCCTACATGAATTATTATATCTCTGTAATCTTATATACATTGAATCCTAGATAAATGAATGATATCAACTTCCTGGAATTTAGTTATCCTTAAATAGTTATTCTAGGTGCTTTTTTCCAGGTTTTTTGATTCATGGACTCATATTGTTAACTATTACCTAACCACCAAGGCTATACTATTGTGTATTTAATAGTTTTAATGCATCATGGAGTAGTAGGAGCACTGAATTTTGAATTCTAATAAGTTTTATTTTCTATGAAAAACATACAATTTTTAGTTCTGTTTGAATTGTGTCCAAGTAGTATATGTTATTTATATGTTTGAAATCCCATTCAGTTGAATTTTATGCTTCTATGGTTGATTGCAAAATGTATTTTTCCATAAAAAAATGTTGCATACTAAAAATTTCCATTTTCTTATGACATGTATTTTATTTTGAGTTTTTTAGGTCTTTAATTTGTTTTTAATATGTATGATATATTTAATATGAATTAGTAAATGATTTTTCCTCTATTTAATTTTTTTTGTTGTTATATTTTTTGACATCCCGGAGACTATGTTAATCACCCTTGAAAAACTACAATAAATAAAATAAAAATTAATCTATATGTTGAAAGGTAATTTTGTATATTTTTACACCAACATATATGTACATTTACTAATTTAATAAATATTCATTTTTTATCTTATAAATATCCAATATTGTTAAAATTAAATGAACAAAATGGGATAACATAGTTGAAAACATGATCAATACTTTACAATAATCATCACAAGGAACTAATAATATGATTACATAGTATATATAATGAAGACATATCGAAATTAGTTATTATTATGAAATTTTTACACTATCATTATTGAAACATGGAAAAGAGAATAAATTAATTATACATTTTTCATTTTCATGTCCTTTATAGGTTTATTTATTATTGGTAATGGGTTTTTATAAAGTTATCAATGCATAAGTTGTTTCCCATGTATAGTTTTTTATTCAATGGACATGATTAGTGGATATTTTTTTATAAACCATTATTACTATTTGTTTGAATTAGTCAATGCTTCACTCTAAACATATTAATCTCATGATTCAGATATTTCTATACACAATAAATGTATATAATTATATAATAGAGTCATTATACACATTTTCATTCAAATTTTATCAATTCTTAAAATATTAAATTATCTTATTGTTACTAGATCACTAAATTTATTTTTAAGCATATTAATTAACATTTATTAGCAATGGTTTATATAATTTTAGTATATTATTAAAAAAAATTAACAATACATGTATTTTTTTGTATTTTTTTGTTCAAGTTTGGGAATGTGGAATTATTCATTAGAATAAAAATAGTTTAAATTAAAAAATATTTCAGCTACACCTTGTTATTTTGGTCACACTACTCAATAGTTATTCCCAATACAATATATATTTAGTCAACCTGAAACGAAAATGAACAATGGATTTTCAAATTTTTTGTTATTAGATGCAATTCTCTTATAATGATAACTTAAAACATACATGTACCAATTACATAGATTCCCTACTAACTGTTTTGAAAATTTTGAGATGACTAAACCCCATCGATACCCTACAGTCCTATTTTAATTGTTTATGGTTAAATATATCGTAACTTAATCCATACAGGATCATTAAAATTATTTTATAATTATATAAATATGATTGTGAAGGTCATTATCCATGATCATTTTTTCTATACAGAAGGGAACATACAAACAAGAAAAGGGAACTCCTTGAAGTAGTGAAATGATGCATGCTAACAATTTAGAAAAAAAAATCAACCATCTCTAATGGGTTTGAAAAGTATATTTATAATTTCATTTAAATACTTTTCATGTAATATTATAACTTTTTTAATATACTCATTTATATGATTTCCTAAAATATAGGCTCATGTATCATCTTCAATTTAGTATATTATAATCAGAAAATACCAATAATTTAAGACATAAATGTTATTTCAGGTATTGATATGAATATAAGATGCTTAATGTATTATCCATTATCAAATTTTTTGTAAAAGGATTGTAATTTTTATTATTAATCTCTATGTGTATTCGTGATTATATTTATTGATGTTCTTTAAATAATTTAAAAACGTAAGTCTTCTTTTAGATATGAAAATTTCAAGATCCAATTTTTATATAAGAAACCATAGTGTTCTACTATTTTTTAGTGTATTATTTCATGTGGTTTTAACTCCAATACATCTTTCCATTTTTAAGGAGTATGTTGAAGGAGAAGAGTTATTTGAGAGAATATGTAATGCAAGAAGATTCATTATAGATGAGGTTTTAAAATTTCCCTTTATTTCACTAATTGTGTTGAATTTTTTGTTATTGGAATGACCTTTTACTTAGATATCTAATATCTCTTTTATGTAAATTCTCTAACCCTTTTCAAAGAAAAATAACTTTTTCAATAGCTCATTTCTAGAATTTTCTACTACCCTCACATTGTAAGAAATCGATAAGAGGTTATAAATTCTTATAGATTTTCATTATTATTCATATTATTTAAATTAAAATTTACTTCATTTTTTTGGAAAATATCTAATAGTGATTTAAAGCTGTAGAAAGATTTATTGGATGGAAGCCCTACACCATGCCTAAAAATCAATATTTTTTTTACTATATAGTATCCTTTCATATTTTTTTCCATGAACTTTAACTTATTTTCCACCATTCCATTTTTTACATCTTTATTTATTGTTAATTTTCCATGTCTAATCCCCTTTTCTATATTTATGACCCTTGCTATATTAAGGCCCTAAATTAGTAGCTATCACTCAATAATATATTACACCCAATGTATTGTGCATAAGGGAGTATGATGTAAAGGTTTGAAGTTGATAATATATTTGTTCTATGATTACATGGTATGATAGTCTGCATATAGTTATTATATATATAGGTTATTGATTTTTAAACTAAAAAAACGTGAAAAACATATAACCATGAGGGTTGCGTTATATGTACTTTATATCATGCTCTATATGTAAAAAATGGTTTGAGGTACTTTTGTCATTTAAAAATGCTTATGTTTCTGTTGAAATATTACCATTTTATGGTATGTTTCCCTTTAATTATCTATTTTGAAGTTATTTGATGATGTTCTTTTTTGTGTTTTGGGAGTTTATTTATTATTTTATGAGATTTTTGAGGTGTTATAATGTGTGTATGGTTGGATCACAACTAAGGGAAATCATTCATACTTTCTAGGAAACCATGCAGATTCACCAAACCTTGATAATTCAGTATCATTATCCATTCAAAAGGCACCCCAATAGTAGCAGTCTTATAATAATAGATATTAATTTGACAAATAATCTTATTAAAACCATTAAGTTGAATCCAAAACATTTAATATATACTTTTTATGTTATTTCTTCTCAACCTATCATGGAAATGATTTTATGGAATTGAGTTTTTTTACTTCATCCACTGTTGTGGACATGATAATGTCGTTTAAAATACACTATTTTACTATGACTATGCTACATTATTATTATGATAATATCTTGTGTATTTTATTGGAATAAACATTCAGAGTCCCAAAAGATCTTGTGAAATTATTTTTCATGAGCTTTTTTTCCCAGGGTTATCACTACTATTTAAGTATTAAATCTGTGATATATTTAGTTGTAAAAAATATTTTCATTTTAATAACACATATCTTCATTAAAAAAATCTTTTATTTTTTAATGATTTTTTTATTCAATTTTTATATTTTATAATTTTGTGATCGATTTTAGTATTTTATTTTCAGATTAGGTTTTAATGAATATATAGAATATTTGATACATCAGTGTAGAAAATTTTCACAAAAAAAAGACCAAGACTCTTGAAAAAACATTCACTTCATTCTTGAAAGTATTTATAAGAGTTATCATAGTAAATAACACATACATACTTTAGTGAATCCCTCTTATTGAATTTTTGACATTCAACATCAAAAAAATGTAGTTATTTTCATCTAAAACATGTCTTTTTTATTTGATTGTAAATTCCACATCCGATCTTGTTTCTATTATGGTTTAGTCTAATTTTTGGAATTTTTTATTTGGAAATATATATTTTTGTAAAATTTATAATTATTTATTTTTAATTTTCTACAGTTTCAGCAAGTATCCCATTTTATGTTGCCTTTCTATGCAGCAAAATTTGAGTCATATTCTTTCATTGTACATCAAGAATTGTCAAATCATATTATGTTTAATCTACTAGTGATATTTTTATTATTTTATTAGGTTAATATATTGTTAGAATTTAACAATTATGATGCACCTAAAACTATGTTATCCTACTTCTAAATAGAGCTTTAATAATTTTTTTTCCTATTTCCATAAAAAATTCATTAAAACTATTACAAAATATTTTTTAAATATATATATATTTAATTTAGATCCCTTAGATTTATGTCATTGTTTCATAATAGTTTTTTTAAAATGTTTTGTTAGTATTTAAACAATATACCATTATTTTATTCCATGTTTACTATTTATTCTTTTATTTTTTTAATTCAAAATCAACACAATTAAAAAATATAAAAAACACATTAAAACACCTGATAATTTATTGGGGGAAAATACTAGTTTATTTAATATTCAATCCATAAATTTATTCATTAGAATAATTATTGATTGAATCCATGTGATAAACCAACCATGAATAGTAATTAAACCACGTGAGAGAATAATATTTATTCAACCTGTTAAATTCATATAAAATTTAACTACGGTTCTGAATACACTTATCCTGTGACCCTATTGTCCTCTTTCTCCGTGGAATTAGGAAGTACCACCTATGGTTAAATGTTAGTATCTAATAACATGAAATTTAACCCATAGATAAATAAGTTAATATATTAATGACACATAAAATCATAAAAATTTAAATCATCTAATATAATCCATATATCACCCTATCTTTAACCAGGAAGGTTGTATACTGATTTCATATACCTATGGGATCAATGTATATTACTTTTAAATTCATAAAATGAACATACAAACATAAAATAATGTCCAAAAACTTGATTAGGAAGTTCCATTCAAATAAAAGGGCGTGAGATATCAACTTCTATTATGTAACATAAGGTAAGAATCCTTTCTCACATTATTTATTAATGGAACATCACTCATGATGCACCCAACATACCCTATCTCACCTAGAATATATGCCATTCTGTTTTTTTAGTATATTAAAGTATGAAACTTGTTTTATGAATTAATAATAATATTAAGTATAAAGACCATTACACATGTCCATTTATAAAAAAAATCCAATGACACATATAAATAATGATTTATTACCGGTGGGTCAATTTCTCATAATCTCATTTATTGAGATTACCAAGGATGGACTTCATGAACAGAAATCTCAATGATTTAATATCCCCTAACCCTAATAGATTGTATAATCTATGTCCCATAAGATAATATTAACTTTTCGTAGAATATGTATTTAAGAATACTATCACATCACTTATAGGTACACATCATAGTGGAAAACATTTATGATATTTCAACATGATAGGTACCATTAGAACATTACAAAATAGATTTATCAAATAGGAATGACCATCATGTGATAATATATTAATTATTATTCAACACCATGAATATTAATATAATCAAATGCATACAATAGTTTGTTCTAGTTAACCAACTCTAATAGAATCCCATCTTCCCTAGAGATGACTATTAATGACTCAACTATTTAGCATCACATGATAAAAATTATTCTACTGAGAAAAAGATATAGCTATTGAATAGATCATAATATGGGGTTCCTCCAATAAATGGATAGTAATTAACATTATCTTCTAGATGAACTGATCATAATATCATGTAGTTTCATCCATCGGCTCAGTGTCCTTTATTTCATCTTCTTCTAATCATGGTAATTTTATCTAGATCTCTATGTATTTTTAAATGATGGATTACTTCATTAGAATTAAAATCATGTATCTGATGTGGAATGAAGGGAATCTAAGCCTGTGGTGGTAGCTGTATGAATCTCTAGTGAGAGCTCTTGAAGCTGACATTTGATCTTAGCCACATGTTGAGTCACTCCTTGAATGTGAAAAGATGGTGGTATAGGGGTATCAACAACCACTTATGAAATATAGGTTCTAGAAATCATTTCTATAAAAGAATAAATATTTGTAAAATAATCCAAGTAAAATTTAGAAAACATAGTTTCCTATATATAGATAAAGTGAATAGTACAAAATGAAGGGTTCATAAAACAAATATAAAATAAACTAGCCTTAATACTTATGAATAAAATAGATATGGGTATGGTGGTGAACTATGATAAGTATCAGACTCAAAAATACCATAAAAAATCCCCCCTCGGTTAGAGGGTGCGTTCTTCTATCATGCTGGGTGAGTGGCATTAATGGCAGAAGGGGTCGGTTGGTCAGATAATGAGGGTGGTGTCATGGTGCTGGAAAGATGCTCCTGGGTAAGAGGGGGGGGGGGGGGTTGGGGGTTGCTGATACACATTGGGTCTGTGTGTCTGGAATCTGAAAAAAATAGAACCTCAGTGGATAGGGTAGTGTCTGAACCCTTTACCCACAAGGCCTGCTCTATAAGGTACTCATGTGGGGTTCTAGGGTCTGAGAGCTTCGGGTTTAGGTCATCCTGGGTTATGGGATGGGATAGTGGTAGAAGTGAAGGTACAGTTAGGTCATGATGGTGGTTGACAGCCTTTGGGATGTTAGGGTGGTAGAGGGTTGGTGAAATGGGACATCTCTAGAAAGGGAATGTGAAGAACCTTGGAGATCCGACTCAGATTCGTTAGGGTGGAAAGATGCATGGGACAATAAATTTCTATGTGGGATGTGTGGTTGGAGTAGTTGTAGGTGTGGTTTTGGTAGAGGTATGGGTATAGGAGGTAGGGCTTGGAGGTTAAGTGGTGGGTCTAGCGGGTAGAGGGTCTAATATAGGGTCTCCTGGTGCCTTTTCAGCTACCTCATGGACTCCCGGTGCCCATCGGTAAGTGAAATCATCCCTAACTAGGATCAAAATCATTTTAAACATTTGAAAATAAATTGACTACATCGGTCTAAGTGATTTGAGTGGAAGTGAAGCTTTAAACACTCCAATATGGCAGACTAGGTGAGTGACGAAGGAATCTCCCATTAATATACCATTGGTCCTCAGAGCATGATCATAGTTGTAATATTATAACTATGTATCCATGTGGATGGTAGGGCTGCGCATGGATGCTTCTAATATGATGACTCAGGTCTGGATCAAAATAACATGAATCTCTATGCTGGAATAGAAAATACGAGTCAATGATCGATGAAAGAGCCTATGTGTATAGCTATGGAGCAGGGTAGATTTTATAATCCTTGGATCATTCACTATTTAAGAATATTAGGCGATCCTCTGCCAAGACATCCTAAAATCAAACCTTAGTGGATCAAGTTATGGGGTAGGAAATACCTTAGATATAGTGAAGTCCTCTATGTAAATGCTGAGGCCTATACTGAATTCCACAAATGAGAGCTCACATGGTCGTCCACTAATTTTGAAGTAGAGGTTTTCCATTATAACCTAAAATGTATAGAGAAACTCTAAGAAATGTTCAAATTATGTATCCTCACATACCTCAATTATTGATGTAATATGGAGGAGATCAAGAAGCTATAGTATATTCAGGATGATATCTAGGTGGTCGAGGATGGCCAGGTTGAGAGTTTTCTTCATCATCATTGGCATTTCCTATAGCCAGTTGAGGTAGGTATGGTGATTGGGGTTGAAGTAATGATTTTTGGTGTCAAAATGTTGGTTTTTATTCTAAAATTAATCACTAGTGCTAAACAAGGAGTCTTCATGAGTAGCGGGCTCAGCATGAGCAACAACTTGAGGAGGGGTAAATGCCACCCGAGGTGGTGAGGATGCGGGAGGTATAACACCTTGTGTACGCTTCATAAAATGTGGATCATTTTATTCAGGCAAGGAATCTTCAAGTATGGGGTGTAGAGTTCTTTTCCCTTCCATTTCGAGTGTAGGATAAAGGGGTTCTGATTATTAAGAGTATGTTTGTGGGGGGGGGGGGGGTCTAAAATGGAATAAAGGATGTTGGTGTGCATGTAAGAAGGTGGAAAGTGGGAGGGTGTTAGTTTCGTAGCCAATAAGGGAGGTGGGGGGAGGATATGTACGAGACGTTGGAAGAAAAGACGTGTGGGGGGGGGGGGGGGTGGAGAGAGAATAAGGGAGGTATGGGTATGGGGTTCATGACCAAGAGGGTGGTAAGTGGAGTTGTCATGGGGGAGAAGAAGGGAGGAGGGCATTCAGGGTGAGCAGCTAAGAGGGAGGGAAGGGAATGGATCATGGGGGGGTGGGTTGGTATATGAGCCATAGGTTAACATCTTATTTTTTGAAATAGGTTCATGAGATTACATGACATGAATTGAAATTTCACATCGTGTAATGTTGGTTTTTTTGAAAGTGCAAAAGAAAAATTACACATCAAGCAACAGGGTTACATGACATGTTATTGACATTTTTGTTCAGTTTCAGTTCAAACCCCGATTATTTTCTCTTTAAATGTACTAATATTTTCTTAGTATTATTCTAACCTAATCTATCTTAAGGCTACTTATTCTTAGTTTCCTCCCAGTAATTGCTTATTTTAACGTCACAAGATTGAAATTTTGAGTCTACGATGAATTTTAGGCGGAGGAAACAACCTTCATTGGTGTATTGTTGATATATTTTAAATCTTTGAACATTATCTTTGTATGGTGGCCCACATTCCTTCTGAATTTTAATGGTCTCATAGGGGATAACATGAATGAATACAAAGGGATCTGACCATCAATATCTTAGCTCCCTGGGGAAATAATTTAATCTCGAGTTTAATAATATGACATTATTTCCTTAAAAAAACATTTGTGTTTCAATTTGTTGATCATGACATTTCATTTTTTTCTTTCTGGATCTTAGAATTTTAATAATCATACTTTTAAATTTCTTCCAATTCATCCAACATCAGCATCCAAGATTCTCTATATTTTTAAGAATCCAAATGGTGCTTCATAATTTCCCTGTATGAGTGATGATCTAATTCAACAGGAAGATAAAGAAGTTTTCCACAGTACAATTTGATCGGTGTGGTACCAATGGTTTTTTTGTAAATTTTTTGGTACACCCATAGTACATCCTCCAATTTCAGTCTGTAGTCAATTCGAATTACCTTCACAGTATATTCCATGATTTGTTTGATTTCCCTATTTGATAATTCAACTTTCCCAATTTTTTAGTGGGTGACATATAGTTTCTGTGTTATATTGGATTCCATTTTTTTTTTGAATTCCTTTAACAACATGGTTGGTAAAATGTGTTCCATGATCACTAATGAGTAATCTACTAATCCCAAATTTCAAAAACACATTTATCTTCAATAATTTCATGACCATTTTTTTTTCATGCGATACATGCTCAACTTCAACCTATTTGGAGAAGTATGCAATGCCAATAAGAATAATAAGATTTTCCATGTGAATTTGGAAATGGTCCAATGAAATATATTCCCTATATGTTGAAGATTTCAACATCCATTATTGGGTTTTGGGAATTTCATTTCTTTTTCCAAAGGATCCAGTTCTTTGTGACTTATCACATTTTAGACAGAAACCCCTTACATCTTGGTGTAGCAGGGGGCATAAAATTTTAATTTTTAGGATCTTTTTTATCACATGCTCTGGTCGATGATTTCCTCTAGTTAGTTATGTATTACAAATTTTTATGACATCTAGGATTTCATCATCGGGAATAATGCTTCACAACAATCCATCATTGTAATGCTCAAATAAGAGTTGTTCATCCTAGTAATATTGTGACTTTTCTTCTAAAAATATTCTTATTTGTTGGTAAGAGATGTATTGGTGTGAAAAGCCCTTGGAGAGATAATTTTTAGTATCTAAAAACCATAGTTTTACCTTTAGGCAGATTATGGTTTCATTAGGAAAGTATCCATCGACGTCAATTTCATCATAATCCTTTAGGAGTAGAAGTGAAAGTTGGGATAGATAACCTGGGATCACATTTTATGTCCCTATGGATTCCATGATGATGATGTCAAAATCATGGAGAAAAAGTATCCTATTTAATCCTCTTGGCTTGGAAACTTTTTTATTTATCAAATATATCAGGGCAACATGATTTGTGTGTACAATCACCTAAGTCAAAAACAAATAAAAAGTAAAATTATCAAAATCACACACAGATAAGATATCTTTCTCTATAGTTATTTAGTTAACTTGAACATCATTCAGTGGGTGATTATAATTGTAGATAGGACACAAGATGTCAAAAACATGTTTCCCTAACATATTTCCAACAACCAAGTCATTGGTCTCACACAACAACTCAAAATCCTTATCCCAATTATGTGAAATGATCACATGAGCAGCTATCATGTTTTTTTAAAGAATTGAATTCCCATCAAACTTATTCAATTAATTCATTTGAATTTTACTTTGACAATTTGTTTGTTATCAGGTGAGATATTTTTTGTAAATTACTTTAGGAATCACTGATAGAATTCCTTGTGGCCTAGAAATCTTCTTATACCATTGACTGTTGAAGGATCAGGTAGATCTTTGATCACTTTTATCTTAGTGGGATCAACATCCATGTCTTTTTTTTTTAAATTTTATGTCCAAGGAATATGCATCATTAGACGATAAAGTGAATTTTTTTATAGTTTAGCACTAGACAATTATCTTCATTGCGTTACAAGACTAGATCAATATTTCTTAGGCAGACCACTATAAATCTTCAATAAATGAAAAGTCTTCCATAAAAAATTCTAATTATTCCTCCTCTATGTCATGGCATTTATGTGTCATTAACAATTGAAATGTTTTTGATGCATTTCACATAACGAAGGAAATTCTCTTTTAGGAGAAAGTTCCAAATGGATATGTGAATGTTGTCTAAGAGTAAATATATAGGTTGACTACAATCTGATTTTATACTGAGTATCCATCTAGAAAACACTATAATTCATGTACATCTAGTATTTCTAACATTTTATCCATAAAGGGAATGGAGAAATGATATTTCAGGGTTTTTTCATTTAGATTCATGTAGTACAAACATACTCACTATCAACTGATGGAGTGGGTTGATATGAATTCATTCCATCATTCTATTCAACTGTGAGACCACCTTTTTTCAGAACTAATTGGAATGGGAAAGCCCACTCACTATTAGTGATTGAAAATATTATTCCATCATCAATAAGTTTCATCACTTCTTTATGAACAACCTCTTTCATTGGTGGAGTGATTCTCCTCTCTTGTTTACGTTATGTTGTCTCACCTTAATCAAGTAGGGTTGATTCCCTTAAGGAAAGCCACTCCCCATGAAATTGATTTCTTATGTATTTTCAAGTCATCAATAAATATTTCCACCTATTTCCATGAGATTTCATTTGTTAATTATAATTTGCAGTGCATCAGCAATCTCTAGAAAGGAATACATTAGTAAACTGGGGAGGGGTTTCATTTCCAGTTTTTGTTGCAGAATGCCTAAAGGTATGAAACGAGAGATGTTTCCCCTTGTAAAAAGTTATATGTAGTTTAGATAATCTATGTTACAATCCTCATTTTTATTACGTAGTATTTCATCACTTTATTCTTCATTAATAATGTTTCCTTCTTTCGGGTTAGTGGGAGAGAACACTTGGAAATCAAAAAAACCATCTATCTGGTGTAGTGCCTTTTACGGATCAAACACAACTTGTTATTCAAGGACTTAGAATGTTATTCTTCCTTGATTCACATCAATCAATTCCTTTCCACTATATAGGAATTGTCAACCAAAGATGATTTCAAGGTATCCTTCCTCTTCCAAGTCCAAAATAAAAAAGTCCGTTGGAAAGATGAACATTTTGATTTGGAATAAGACATCATTGAGAAGTCCTTGAGGATATTTTACCAATATTTCAACTAATTAGAGTTATTCTTTTGTTGGTTTGAGTTCCTTGAGTCCTAGTTTGTTGAATACACTCATCTACATGAGGTTAATAGGGGATCCTAAATTGGGAAAGGCTCTTCAGAAGATACATTCCCCTATTGTGTATTGAATTGACAAGATCCTAGGGTCACTCAATTTTGGTGTGATGTTTTACCAGAAAACAACATAATATTATTCATTCAATGAAATAACTCCTCAGTATTCAATTATTCTTTTTTGGAAAGGTTATATTTAAAAAATATTTCATAGGTGTTTATTTGAGAGATTCCCTCAACAAATGGAATGTTTATGTTCAAATTATTGAATAGTTATAGAAACATCTTGTTTTCCCTTCAATTCTTCCTTGAATTTATCTTTCTATAAAAGGAAGTTGTGTTTTATAGAGTGGAGGAGAAACATGAATTTTTTTATAGTGTTTCTTAGGTGTTTGGGTTTTTAGGGGTTCCTCTTTTGGTATTTCATGAGTGGTTCCATAAACTTCTTCATCAATGAATACTGTATGATTATTTAGTTCCCCAAATTGTCTTTCATCTCCCCCACATGGTTTTCGAAAATCCATCAGTTTTTCACTTGGAAGAACTAGTTCCCTTTCCTTTTCCCATGGGTATGTATCTGTATTACCAGGTATATTTCCTAGTAATATCTTTGACCAAGTCTTTGAGATCTAACCCATTTGATGCTCAATGTTTCAAAGTGCTGCCCTCTGATTATGCATTTCAATTTCTTTGCTGGTCATCCTCTGATCCACATTTTGAACAACTTTAGAAAGTAGATTTTCCAGATCATTTTGTAGAGGCATAGCCAGTTTATGAGGTATTGGAGGAGCTTTCTAGAGTTGTTGTACAATTGGAGGAAAATGTTTTTGTTTTTCTTGTTGTGGTGGTTAGGGAACATGATTTATTAGTGGGTAACCTAATGGTCCTTTATTACTGAAATATGATTGACCATTTATTTATTATTAATACCCCTAATTATTCTACTTTTGTTTTTGTATGGGGATATGTTTAAAATAATTTCATGGTTGTTGGAACCACTGATTTTTCTGATCATAATTAACATGATTATAATCTCATTTTGTTTTTTATGATAAGTTGTTGTGAAATCATGACAGAGATGTGGACCGCCATAAATTTCTCCTGATTTTACTTCTATTACAATAGTAGTAAGGGATGTGGTGTAGTTGTTAGATGAAAGGATTTAAGCTTCTTATCCAAGGAATAAACGTGTGCCGCTAGGTGAGTATTCTCTTAAATGTGGTGGATACCACAATAAGGTAGTCCATGATCAGTCTAACGTAGGTAGGAATTGTGAGATACTACATCCAAAATATCTATTCTGGCTTCAGGTGTCTTGACATAAGACCACCATCGACGGTAACATCGAAAACTATGCTTGCGGCTGTCTAGGGGCCTTGGTAGAATGTCGGGAGTTGGATCCACATGTCTAGTCCATTGAGTGAGAAATTCCTCATCAGTTCCTTGAATCAGTCCCAGGCTTCCCATTTATACTATTTCCAATCAGAGTAAATTTTTGATATAATTCCAGAGCTTCCCAGATTTTATTGTAGTGAAGTATTTGTTTAAAACAATTCTTCTCAAGATCATCCCAAGTCGTGATCGACTTGGGAGCTTGAATCTGGATCCAATACTTGACATTATCTCATATATAGAAGGAATATATGAAAATAATAATATAATTTGAAGATACTCTATGATTGATAAAGGTATCATATACTTCTAGGTTGTTTGGAATTTGTTCAAGAGGGTATTCGTTTTGAAGCCCACTAAACTAGACCATGTTCTAGATCATATGAATGAGTCCAAGTTTTATTTCAAAAATGTGTGCCGGAATATTAGGATATAAGATGATATGTGTGGAGCCATGGATTTATATAAATCCATAATCCCTGATGGTCCACTCTTGTTGCACCATATTATTTACATGTAGGATTGGTTATATGTTCAGCGGGTTGGGTTGGTTTGGACCTGTAGGATTGCTATGGTTATCTATTTGGGAATAATGATGTGTAGAGATATACCTATCAACTTCAGTCTCATAGGCAAGTTGTTCTTATTCTTCAAGGATCCACAAAGGATTAAAAGGACCCTAATGAATGCAATAATATTGAATATGGATTCAATGGAATCTGAAAGAAAGGGAAAAGGAAAGAAAGAAGAAAGGGGGGAAGGGAGAGGATATCCCAGGTTATTTTTCCAAAAGGATTATTGTGTAAAGAACAATAATACTCCCCTGAAATGACATCAAAACTTGATGTTCCAGAATGTATCTTTTAACTCTCATGGGATGTGGTAAAATTATAATTAATTTTTTCCCAAATAACACATTATATTGAGACATAGTGTGGTGATAGTGTGAGGTTGATCTCATAGGGAATTGAGATGGCTGTAGGATCTTATGGCGTAAGACCCCTATATGTAGCAGTCCTCATGAGCTTGGTTGAGTATGGGGAAAATATAACTAAATAATTGTGGTTTAGAAAAAGAGATAAGAAGGGGTTTAGGGTCAATTTCTAGATTTCATGTAAAATAAAATCTCTACCCTAATATGGTATGGTCCTATGATCAAGGCTAAGAAGTGATGAGAAGTTTCTAGTTGACTATTTTCGAACCAACAAATCGACCTAGGAGATGACTATTCCTTGATCTAGATGTAACCGCATCATAATCACTTTAATATTATCTTTTAAGGAAGGACATGTCATAGGCTATTATTCATAGCCTAATCTACTCCAATAAGGTCAGGGTTGTTCATTCAAAATTTCTATGGTCAAAGTTTCTCAAACGAATTTGATAAAAATTTGTTATTTTACTAGATTACTATTATTAGGATTACCAAGTTGATAATTAGATATTTATTAAATTCAAATACCCTTATTTTCTACCCTTAACCTAGGTGGTTTATCCACTCATGGTATAATTTATTTCATATAGATAATGAGTTTAAATCATGCTTAACATTCCAATAGAAATTGAGATTTAAAAATTGAAAAACATCCACCAATTTAGATTAGAAAAATAGGGAGAATTAATATGCGAAATTTAAATCATTAATTAAACACAAATTAAATAAACTACTTACTTGAAATGAAATAGACAATGAGAATTTAACAAGGGTTCATTGATGATCGATGTTCAATGTAATGCGCATAGGAATAATGGTGTTAGTGGTGAATAAAGGAATACAGAACATAAACTAAATAAATCCTTGATACTTCTATTAATTTTAAATAATGAAAATACTTGAAATAATCTGAGTTGAAAGAGAGAGGTAGTACAAGGGAATTAGAGAATAATAAAAGAAACAAGTTTTTATCACCCTAAAATCCGGTGTGCGCCTACTGTATATATAAAAGGGAAATTACACGATGTGTAATGCATACTCCCTTCATGTAATGATTGTACAATAACTCCTCTATTTTTTTTAAATATGTGTGTATCTCACACAAATCTTGGCTGAGATTTGTAATCCCAACTCCTTTCATGACATGTAATTCGATGTCACATCGTGAATCTTCCATCAGATGGATTATTTTGAGAGGAAAATGTGATTTGAATGCAACACATCATGGACTGGAGATTCACATCATGTAAGGATTGTTCACATCTTGTAATGATGATTCACATTGTGAAACATGCCATGACATTGAAATTCTTCATGACTCGGCGTCACAACAAGCAACATGGGGTAAAATTATGTTACATGTCAGACTCGACCCATCGGTGTAGAACCTCAAGTCAATACCCTTCTTTACCAATCCTTGTGCACATGCAATACATATATGTATCCATTAATCATTCACACAACATAAAAAATATTTCCCAAGGAAAACATAAATCATAACAGTAACATTAGAGTTAATACCTTTCCATAAGTCATTAACACATTAACCCCATTTCTCATCATTTAGCCACTTATCCTAATTCCCATTTCATTATATTTATTTCACTAACCAATAATTCATTGTGCCTATCTCACTAGGCTTAATTCATTATGCCTACCTCACTAGGAATCATTTCTAGGCTCATAATCCATTTCATTTTGATCTTTAATCATTTACAAGTAAAACAAATATCACTCTGGTTATTACTAATCCTAGGTGTATCACCCATATTATAATTTAATAAAATCAAATACATCTACATTTTTTTCAAGGCTCTCAATAACTACACAAAAATATCACTTGTAATTCACAAATACTGAGGTCTGGGAAAGTCAGCTCACCCCATGGGTGGCCCTAGATTAGTCTCATCACCCTCGATGCATCCCATGGGGATCATGATGGTTCCATTAACCTTATTATTAATCATTTTACCTAAACATTCCTAGAGTGATCAAAACATAACAAGAGACACCCAAGACCAAAACCACAGATCAAGAAATGCACAAATAAACCATGTGATATAACTTGTAGACCACATACCTTGATTCTGTGGGTGAAAAAACTCTTAATCAAGCCATTAGATTCTTCTTCAAACAACCCTTGAAGCTTCAACCTAGATCTCACCCAAAGAGTAGGGTTTTAGAGATTTTGAAAGAGAGGAGAATAAGATACAA
Organism: Viscum album; assembly: GCA_963277665.1. Taxonomy (NCBI): domain Eukaryota; kingdom Viridiplantae; phylum Streptophyta; class Magnoliopsida; order Santalales; family Viscaceae; genus Viscum; species Viscum album. The sequence continues at coordinate 1,368,854,262 of OY728158.1, read as the reverse complement.
ACCCTTAACTCAAAAGAGAAGCAAAGATCGAACTTGCCTTACTCAGAGCTTCGATCCACAACCAAAATCCCCAAAAATGCCTTTGAAATGAGGGTGAATGTTCTCTAGGAGCTCTTGGAGGATTTGGTTCATCACTATGTTGAACAAGGGTGAATGGGAAGGAAATCTTAATTCAGGGTTTGAAATTGTGGAGTAGAAAAATTGTAAATTTAAATGTTTATGGGTTGCACGGTTTTCCTGCACGGTTTTCCAAACCATGTGCAAACCTTGCAGAGACCATTGTCCAAAATCCCACATCTTGCATGGTTTCCTAGGCTGTCTGCATAGTTAGACCTAATCATGCGCAAACCATGTGACCTACCCAGAAAACCAAAATTTCTCCATTTTTCGTGTCCCGAACCCTCAAAACACCCTCAAGACTCCGTAAGGACTTGGGTTCACACTTAATTAACCAAACTAGAAACTCAAACCAAAACATAAGTGAGAGAATACATTTCCAAGATCTATGATCATACATACATAAATTAGTTTGATTAGAATAAAATAAACTTACTTACTTATTATCATGGCATGATAATTTATTTGAAAATTTATGAAATCATATTTATGAAAAATTCTTTTATTTAAATAAATATTCTTATCTAAAATCCATAAATATAAATTCATAATAAAATAAATGAATACTTGAATAAAAATTATTGGGATGTCATTGATATCTTAGATTATGGCCATATCTTAATTATGGGTGAAATGAATAGATGTGAAGAGTCATTTTTCTCATTAAAAAATTATTTTTCTTTAGATCCAATGCAAGAAATGATAATATTAATATTTTATAAATAAAAGGTGCGCCAAAAATGATAATCATAAAATGATTCCTTGATTCATGGTGATTTAATTTATAAAAGAAATAATTTAAAACAAACAATAAGAAATCAATGATTTTTTATTGTTTATAGTATTCTTATGAAATAATTCTTCGTAAAATAATTATTTTCATCGAATTCTAATAACCTTAGAAGGGATTCATATAAATGTTTTCAAACAAAACAGAAACAATTTTTTATAAAGGTAGACTTGCTAAAATTTATGAAAATGTTTTCATGCTTTTATTATGAAATTTGAATATAAATTAACTTATATATATATATATATATATTGTAAATCAATGTATTACCATTGAAATACCTAGAATATGGTATGATTTATTAAAAAAATACACTAAAAACATAAACTGAAAACAAATCCCTTACATCAATTTTTTTAAAAAATAGATGATATATATAGATATATACTGATATATATATATATATATATATATATATATATAAAATCGAATACATATTGATAAATTGAAATTAAAATCAATCCCTTATAAAATATAAATTTATAGGTTTAGAAATAAATTTATAACAAACCATTTTATTAAATTTCTGAATAATCATAATAAATAATTAAATAGATATACATATATATACATATATATATTTGTAAATTAAGCATATATGAATAGTTTAAAAACAAAATGATACCATTACATGATTTTATAAAATTTGAAAGTATCAATATATTACATATATATACTTAAAAAAAGTTCAAAATAGAAATAACCATTATTTGAAATGAGTTAGAAAATTGATAGATGTTGGACACAAAGTAAGGAAAAAGAAGGAACTTGGCAGAAGAAAAATGGGTGTAAAATATATATATATATATATTTGATGTTTCTAGATCTGAAAATTCAAAAGGAAATAAAAATATTGACTCATTAAGGATTAAAAATTGTTTTAATAATAATATTTAATAATGAAATAGAAAATATAAGGTGATAAATAAATAAATAAATATAATATATATATATATATATTAAAATCGAAGAATATGGTGGAATCCACTGATGTTTAGCTTTGAGTCATGATTCAGTTTTATTTTAAACCATTATTTTCATTATTAGATGGAAAAGGTGTTGAGTGGGGGCTGGGGGTCAAAAGTCGAGAGTTACCTCAATGATGGAGAATGACAGAGCTTTTGAACTACTAGTTCAAGGAAGGATAAATAGAAGAGATGACTTATGGAAGGAGAGGAAGTGATCATGGATTGAACATATGGTATGGATCATGTCAAGTCAATCAGATGGCTCAGATTGTATTTCCTAGAAAAAAATTCATCACACATCGATATAGGGAAACAAATTGGTCACCTTATAATCATAGGCATAGAAGCCTTCCACCAATGACTGCACCATACATCGTATGGGGAACCTTCTACATGGGCTCTTTCATGGGCATCATCCCACCTATATATAGGCCAATATTTATCGGGCCTTATATACAGACCTAACCTATAGGTTACTCGATCTAGGATTGCTGTACAGTTGTTGTTCCTTTAACGATCCATGAGGCCTTATCCCTCTCGGATGACATTGGATTGTGGTGGGCACTTCAAAAAAGTTTTAAAATAGGTTTTCCTAATAGGTAAAAATTTATATTTTGTATCACATCCATCAATTAATCTAAACCATTTTTGCAATGGAAATATTAATTTTTAATTCCTATTTGAAAATATTTTCATTTAATTTTATTTAAAATTCTCAATATATAAAATATTAAATTAAATTTTTAACCTATAATAATTAAAGAAAAATTTTCATTAAATTTTATTATTATTTTCAATTGTCATTTTAAAACATTTAAAATTTTAAAACACCCAACGTCTATTAAAAAAATAGATACATTTTCTCCAATGGTCATAAAAGGTATTATAAATACAATTTTTAAGGAAATTTGAAACAACACAAGATTCACCAAAGTCCATTCCTTGCGTCAAAATGGTGTTATATATTTAGATTGTTCTCAGCATATTAATTAATATTCTTGTTATTTATTTTATAATTTTTGAATATCCAACGGAATAAGGCTACATGTTTGGGCTGGTTGTGGTGATGGGTGGTGTTCTAATGGTTCTACTAGGGGTTTTAAAGACTTTTCTAAATTAGTTAAGATCTATTGTTTATAATGATGTAATGTTATCAGTGGTCTAAATTTATTCTTTGTTTTTTCGTAATTATTTATTTAATACAAATTAAAAAAATTATTAACAAAATAATAATAATAATAATAATAATACTTGTACATCATGGATTCAAAGCGTTACATTCATCCCACCTTAATGGAATTATGACTTCATAATTCACTCATACACACACCTACATCTATATTAGTTTTAACATTAATCTTGATGTTTCTGCATGAACAACGTTATTATTATTTTTAATTATCAAAATTAAATTAAATAAATTAATTCAAACCTTCACCAGATCCACCTGTATTGGTGATTCTCCTGAAAAGGTGGGTTTTATCTAGAAAAATAGATCCTCAAAGAAGTTATAAATTCTTAAATTTCTTTTTTCCAAACATAATCAGAGAAACTACAGTCAAAATAACGTATAAATTGATATAATCTCGAGAGAGAGGCATGAGAGGTGCAAATATTGGGGACATATGAGAGGAAATTATTTATATAAATTGAAGGAAATGACTCCACTTTGGTATTTCAAAATTTTTAAGTCATCTATATAAACTGAAATCCATAACATGAAACAATTGGGATTTAGGGAGGTCACCCTCTCTTGATGCTTCAAAAAAATTACTTAAAGATTAAATGTATTCAAATATGGTAAAGTATCTGAAAATACCCTGAAAATATTTTCCTCAACGTGCATATAATGGAAATTGTGAACGTACTATGATAAAATAAATAATGCCCGATCCTTGAAATAATTAGAGTATATTAAGAGTATTTTATATTTTTTAAAGTCATTTACAATATAGAGGAAGGTTTGTGAAGGTATAAAATATATTAGGGCATGATTTTAAAATTATATTTTCAAGTACCTTTTCATGAAGAGTCAAAAGAGTAGTTTGTGTTATTCTATCTTCCATATAAAAATATTAAGGAAAATAATTTTATAAAGGAGTCATACTTAATCATTTAATTTTTTCTAGTTTTAAAAAATTATTTAGACCATTGTTCTGATACCAACTATGAATACCCGAACCCGCGCTTTTGGATTCCGCATATATAAATGCTGTGTATTTTTTTTATTATCAAATAAAATGAACAAAGACACTAAATTTTCTAGATTCTAGTAAATTTTCCAGTCAATGTTTCAAATAATTAGATACATACATTAGAAATTAATAAAAAGGATAAAAAATGAAATAAAATTTTTCATGTACGCTGCCTCCTATGTGAAATATTCACCAATTAATATTCAACTATACTTGTGAACAATATTTTACAACAAAGGATGAGAATTTAATTTTCCGAGTTAGGGGTCCTAAAAAAAATTATGAATACTTTTGAAATATTTATTATGAATAAATAAATACTTATAAATAAGTTTTTAAAACATTAAAATGGTAACATACCAGGTTAATAAAGAGTAATAAATTATCATAATTATTAATATTTGTGAATAAAATATTAATTGTAATTTTAAGGGGATTCTATGTTATATGCCATACCCAATACACAATAACAAGTTTCTTTAAAATCATACATTTCACACAACATTGAGTTTTACCGGAAAATAATATAATAATATTATAATTTTAAATGGTTGCTAACACCTAGACATTGTATTGGCAGAAATTAACAAAATTAACTACAATATGATTATACAAGTTTTTTAAATGTTTTTACATTTATAAAATAAAATTTAGAAGCTTAAAATGTTATTGAATCCAATTTTATGCATAAACACTCTAATTTTCTTTAAAAGGTCGATTTACCACCTTTTGATGGAGAACCCTTTTTAAATATTCTTTTTGTCACTTTTATATGTTCTATTTTGATAAAATAAAATTATTATTTTGAATTGGAACATCAAAATTTACTTTAGATAAAATTTTGTTAATGATAACGTTCATTTTTTTAAAGAACAGTGAAAATACTGTATTTTCATTCAAAACGTCAATTTAATCTAATTTATTTATATGGTTATATTATCTTTTTAAATGGTTTTAAAGTGTAAATAAATTTTATTTTTACCATTTAATCCAATTTTATTCATTGGAAGTAATTTTACATTGAAATTTAAGATAAACACGTGTCAATCTTTTGAAAATAATTATTTTTTAAAAAACACATTTTGTTTTGGCAACCGAAATTAATTTTAAAATAATTTCTGCAACTTCTGTGTTTTGAATTTGGAAAAATTGATTCCATATTTGGAATCAAGGGTCCAAATTGTATAAATAGTTAACTTTTATTTTTAGACATTAAGAATATTTACTTCAGTAAATATTTTATTAACCATGGTTAGAGGGAAAATATGGTAAATAAGGGTAAAAATTAATATTATAATAATATTAAATTACCCAAACACGAGTCCTAAACCCTATTGGATGAGATAATTCGACCAAGTGCTTCAATGGGTTGATTTGGGGACCCCATGGGGCCACATGGGTGTGATAATGACACTTTATACTAATTAATTTAATGTAAATACAAAAGTAACAGAAACATATATCTTTTAGTAAATTATTTTATATGGGGTTATATAAGTGATATACTAAACTATAAATATTTATATGAAATATAAAACTATTTCTTACATCATGGTATTTTATTTAGTATTTTTAGACATTATATAAATAAATATAATTATGACACAATGTTGATGTAGTAATTGCTTCATTAATAAAGGATTCAAATAAATGATATTATTAATTTTAAAATAAATTTATTTGGAAACTTTCTATGCCATCCAATAATTTAACAGATAATAATGAATTTTTATATTTAATTTAATGAAGGTTTTTTGAAATAATAATGTTGTTATAATTTTTTAAACAACCTTGATATGAATAATTTATAAATTGACATAAGTGAGTTCATAAAACAATAAATATTTAATTAAATAAAAAAATCATAAAAATATATGATTCATCAAAATGACTTAAATAATGTTTAAAATGTCATAAATGATCCATTTTTGGTCTCTTAACATTTTATAGTAAATATATTAACCATATATTATTAATATATATGAGGACATGGTAAAAGTTAAATAAGTTAACAAAGGGTTTAATAAAAAATATAAGGATTAAAAAATATAGAAACCGGCCTAATTCTTATTTGATGATTTTATTTATACTTATATGTACCTTATACTATAATTAAATAAGTTTTGTACCTTTTGAAACAGAAAATAATTTTATAATAAAATAATACTATCAAACATTCCTAAAGAGCCTATCCTCCCTCTTATAAAATGATACCACCTCTAACCCATTACACACAACTCTAAAGCCCGTTGGATCATTCAAGCTCTGCTCCAATAATCTCCCAACAGCCCTCACTTCCACCTAAAAGACTTACCTTATGAATAATGTACTTCAATAAACCATTTTGGTTCAAACCAATGGGAGTTAACCAATTTAAAGGAAACATATTCTCTCAAGTTCTTTTCTTTTATTTTTTTCTCCAACCCCCAAAACTATATTTATTCCATTATTTTAAAACAAAACCCATATATTCAATATAATAGGTTTTTTATGAATAGGATTGAAACTACACAACCACACACCCCCATCTAATTGACAGAAACATATTGTTTCTATAGACAACGAACTACTGCCTCACGAAACGATGATTGTTCAATTATCTCCTACCACCTCTTATGGTGCCTATTATGATGGAACTATATTTATTTGTGATATATATTATATTTATATTGTATCTATTATTTGTTATTTGTTATAATTTATATCATTCATTTATTGTTTCCATGATGGGTAAATGTGATAATTTCATTTGAGGAAGGGCGGTCTACCACACCCTCAAAGTGATATGACTCGTTAATACCAAACATGGAATGTATAAAGGATGGATTTACTGATATGATATATTATATTGTACTGTAACTATTATATACCTATGTCTCATTAAGTTTTCATTCCATTTAATAAGAAATAGAAATGAAAGTAGTGTTCTTGTGTACGTACAACTTACTGTATCCATGAACGGTGCATTTCATTTCATATCTCCAAATTTTATGTAATATTATAAAGAAATATATATAATCGATATATGATATATATAATATTTAAATCATGAATATAATTCTGGAGTTAATGTACTTTTGACCGCATGGACAACATGTAATTATAAGAAGTTCATTTTTGAATCAAGTACCAAATATCAACAAAATGAACATTATTAATTTAAATGATTATGTAATGTTTATACCATGGAAATAAGTAATATAAAAGATATAATAAATTTGAAAAAGGTTTATAGTAAAGTATAAATTAACTTTAGTTAATTATTCTGTAGATTAAATAACGAATGAGTCAAGTCGGACACAAGGTTAGAGAACTCCGTAACCCAATTTCTATTCTTTGGGTTAAAATTATATTTCTTTATTATGTCATGTAGTGAATATATAGGAAAGAAATATGATTGTTTTATACTTAGCATCCACTTATATTGGGTTTATTTAAAATTTTCATACATAATAATGTTATTGATTTATCTTTAATCTAATGATACAATCTTGGTAAGTGACTATTTCTCAGTCTCTTTTCATTGAGTAATATATTAATATTTTCTACCTTTATTATCCTATAAGGAGTATATAATACACTTTGACATATGATATCTTGAATCTATTTATTCTTAAGATATTATAATTTCTTTTTTATGTTATTCTGTTCGTATTTTTATTCATGTAATTCTCATGTCTTACGAGACTCTTTCACAAAAAAATCATTTTAAAAGGTTTGAAGATTTATTTTTATAAATAATTATCATTAATTTACATGTTTTTAAAATGGTTTAAGGATTTATTTATATGGAAATAAATGTATTAAAATTCTTATACCTTTAAAATTTACAATGTGGTATGGGGAACTATGATACAAAAATGTCTCTACTAAATGTTTCTAATGGTATTGAAAATGGTTTTGAGAAAGCTTTGATTATGTCAATATCTTGAAATGATATATTGTGATTGAAATGTTGAAATTTTATCTTTTCTTTTTTCTTGTTTTATGTTTTATGATCATGTTATGGTTCTTGGAAATTTATTATGCATATGGGTGGTTCTATGATAATCCTAGGGTAGGTGATCCTGAGATAGCTCTCCAATGCATTAGGTAACGTGAAAGAGGTAAACTTTAATGTTTATCCTAAGAGATTTAGGGAATATACTGTGATGGGAATTCCAACCAAACTCCATATGTAGTTATGAAAGCTAAAATGTAATCATGTTATGGATTCTACATGTTACCTATGTGATTTATCGTATCTTTTGTTATTCATAAATCTGATGATTTCATGATGTATGTTAAAGAGATTTTGTTTTGTATGCATTGATGGAAAAATGGTTTTGTTCTTTATTTTATAACCCTTAATGACCTTTTTAAGCTAACACAAATTTTATGATATTTTTTCACAAGGAATAAGGCATGGTAAAAGAAAGGAATAATTCAAGAATATTTATTACAAGAAAATGATTTTTTTTTCTTTTATGAGTTTTTATTTTTTTTAAAATTGATACTGAGTAGAAGTGTATATTTGTAATTTTTTAAGTTTAATGTAATATTTACAACCTAATTCTCCACAACTCTAAACCTAAAGTGATCCTAATTGTGAATTATTATCTTAATTCATGATTTTTAAATGTTTAATGTTGGGGCCTTATAACTTGTATCAAAGGTCAGTATAGACAACTTTTGGAGTTAGGGTATTGTTAAATTAATATCCATAAATTAATTTATTGTAATATTCAAATGATATAGCATTTAAAGATTACTATGTTTCTTTGCATAATATATTTCTATGTTCAGAATAGTTTTCTACAGAGAAAATATGGCTGTTGAAAAGGAAATGCATACAATGGGATAAATGACCTTCCAAATCAGCATCACGAGATGGTTAGAATCAAAATTAAATAGTTTTTTGTAGTGATGGATTTGTTGAATTAGGAGATAAATGGTGGTTGTGTTTACAGATGATATTTTTGTATATTCTAAAAGAAAATTGGAGCATGAAATTCCTTTAATGGTGGTCTTGAAAACCATAAATGAAAATAAACTTTAGGGGAAATTACGAAAGTGTGAGTTTTGGTTATAACAAATTTCATTCATCGGTCACATTGTTTCAAAAAAATGGAATAACTGTTGATCCTACTAAAACAATATTTGTTGAAGAATGGCCGAGAACCAAAAATATAATCATGATCCACAGTTTTCTTGGTTTGGAAGGTTATTAATAGACGTTTGTTTAAAACTTTTCACAGTTTTCTAGCCCATTAACTATGTTAAATTTAAATGTTCTTAAGATAATTTGGTCAAAAGAATTTAATGATTTTTTTAATAATTGAAAATAATATTGTTGAATGATCTTGTTTTTGCACTACCTTCTAGAAATGGTGAGTTTTTTATCTACAATGATGCTTCATTGAAAGGACTTTGGAGTGTCCTAATGCAGAATGATCAGATAATTGTTTATGCTTCACGTCAGTTGAAACCTCATGAGTAAAATTACCCTCCACCTAATTTGGAATAAGCTGTTATTGTTTTTTATTTAAAAATTTGGAGGCATCATTTGTATAAAGTAAAGTGTGAAATATATACTGATCATTAAAGTTTTAAGTATATGTTCAATCAGAATAAATTAAACATGAGATAGAGAATATTTATGGAATTAATCAAGGATTATGATTTCCCGATTCATTACCATCCAAGAAAAGAAAATAAGTGGTTGATGATTTGAGTTAGAAAAGTAATGAAACAATAACAATGTCACATTTGGAACAAGATCCTTTGATTAATGATTTGTTAATATTTGGAATAGAAGTTTTTGGTGCAAGAAATTACTCTATTTTGTTTCAGGGGTCGGGGAAATCATCTCTATCAGACAGAATTAAGAAAGCGTAGAAGAAATATAATGAGTTGTAGAAAAATTTAGAGCTTGTTTAGAAGGGTAAGTTATCCGAATTTAACATTGATAAATATTTTTCTGAGTTTTGGGATGAAATATGTGTGCCTTTTGATTCACAGTTGAAGAATGAGTTATTATGTAAAGCTCATAGTTCTACATTTTTATTCCATCCTGATAGTACTAAGAAATATAGATATCTTACAGAGTCTTACTTGGGGGATGGAATGAAAATGGATATTGTAGACATTACTGTAAAGTGTTTGACTTGTTAACAGGTTAACGAAGAGTGGATGTTTCCAAAAGGGATGCTTTAGTCTCAACTAGTGACAGAGTGGAAATGAGAAAATATATCCATGTACTTCATTGTGGGATGAACAAATAAATCTTGAGGTAATAATGCAATTTGGGTTATTGTTGATCGGTTGACTCAATCTACTCATGTCCTTCCTATTTGATATACTTTGTCTCTAGATCAAGTTTCTCGGTTGTATGTTAAAGATACATTCAGGTATCATGGAGTTAACCTCTCCATTGTATCTGATTGTGATCCTAGATTTACTTATAACTTTTTTAAAGGCTTTTAGAAGTCACTGGGTATTGAATTATATTTTATTACAGCTTTTCATCCTCAATCAGATGGGCAGTCAGAAAGAACAATACAGAAATTGGAAGATATGCTACACACATTCTCAATGGATTACCAGGGATGTTGGGACCAAATCTTTCTTTATAATAAAAATTTTCATTCCAATATATAGATGGATCCATTTGAGGCATTATATAGAAAGCGGTGTCAAACTCCAGATTTTTGGGATGAAGTAGGTAAAAGGAAACTGATGGGATAAGAATTGGTGGAAGAGATGACAGAAAAGTTCAGTTTATTTAGAAGAATATGAGAACAACTCAGAGTAGGTTGAAAAGTAATGCAGACAACTGAAGAAAGGATCTTTATTTTGAGTTAGGTGATCATGTCTTTCTCAAAGTTTCTTCATGGAAAAGTGTGATTCATTTTGGTAAGAAGGGAAAGTTGAGTTCGAGGTTCATTGGACCCCATGAAATATTTGAAAAAGTTGGATCAGTTTCCAACATACTGGCTTAACCTCCATGTTTATCCCCGGTACACAATTTTTTTTGTGCTTCTATGTTGAGGAATTATATTCCAGATCCATCACATTTTTTTAGTCCAAAGGTGGTTTAGTTGGAAGAGAATCTCTCTTATGAGTAATAACCAGCCCAGATTCTTGACTGAAGAGAGAAAGATTTACTGAGTAAGGTAATTCTTCAGGTAATGTTTTTTGTGGAAAAACCATATGGTGGATGAGGCAATGTGGGAATCTGAAAATGAAATGAGGGATAAATACCCCCACTTATTTGATAACTGAATAAAATTGTGAGGATGCAATTTCTAAAAGGGGGAAGGATGTTGCATCCCTTTTCAATAGAGTAAGAAATTTTCCTATTTATAAATATTTGGGAATTAAATATTGAGTTTTTAAAGGGGATTCTATGTAATATGGCGTACCCGATATGTAACAACAGGTTTCTTTGAAATCTTACGTTGCACACAACGTTGAGTTTTACCAACAACTAATATAATAATATTATTACTTTAAATTGTAGTTAACTCCTAGTCATTGTATTGGTGGGAATGAATATAATTTACTAAAATATTATTATACTTGTTTGTTAAATGTCCTTACATATATCCAATAAATGTTAGAAGCTTAAAATGTTAATGAATCCAATTTTAAGCAGAAACAATCTAATATTCGTTAAATGGTCGATTTACTGCCTTTTGATTGTAAACACTTTTTAAATATAATTTTTGTAAATTTTATATGTTTTATTTGAAAAAAAATTCTTCTTTATAATTGGGACTTCAAAATATATTTTGGATGAAAATTTGGTATTTTTCGGATAAAGTTCATTTTCTTAATGAATAGTGAAAAACACTGTATTTTAATTCAAAACTACCTTTTAATCGAATTTATTTATATGGATATATTATATTTAAAATGGATTTAATGTGTAATTAGATAATATTTTTTCCATTTAAACCAATTTTGTCATTTTAAGTAATTTCACTTTTAAATTGCACACAAACAAGGGTCAATCTTTTGATATTTATTATTTCTTAAAAACATGTATTTAGTTTTGAGAACATGAATTAATTTTAAATTAATTTATGCAACATATTTGTTTTTAATTTGAAAAAATGGATTCCATATTTGGAATCAGGGGTCCAAATTTTGTAAATATGTAACTTTTATATTTAGAAATTATGTGTATTTACATTAGTAAATATTTTATTTACCATGGTTAAAGGGTAAATATTATGAATAAGGGTAAAACATAATATTACATTACCCATAAACTATTCTTAACACTATTGGTTGAGATATTTCCGACCAAAGTCATCCTTGCGTCTATTTTGGGACTCCATGGAGCCACATGGGAGTGATAATGACACTTTATATTAATTAATTTAAAGTAAAGACAAAATTAACCCCATAATATATCTTTTTGTAAAATAATTTTTATATGGGGTTATATAAGTGATATCTTAAATATAAATATGTATTTGAAATATAAAATGATTTACTACATTATGTTATTTGATTTATAATTTTATACATTAAATAAATAAATTAAATTATGATACAATAGTGATGAAATAATTGCATCATTAATAAATGATTCAACTAAATAATATTATAAATATTAAAATGAATAAATATTGAAACATATTTTTCCCTCCAAGAATTATAGGGGTAATAATTACTTGTTATATTTTAATTAATGTATGTTGTTCGAAAGAATCATGTTGCTATTGATTTGTATTAAAGTAATGATATGAATAATTTATAAATTGACATAAATGAGTTTTTAAAGCAATTAACACCTTATTAAATGATAAAATATTCCTAAAAATCTACGATGAAAAAAAATTTATTTAAACAATGTTACAAATGTCATAAATGATTCATTTTTTTCTCTTGTCATTTTATTGTAAATATATTAACCATATAGTATGAATATATAGGAAGACTTGATAAAAGTTAAAAAAGATAATAAAGGGTTAAATAAAAGAGATAAGGATTAAACAAATTTACAAAACCTATCCAATTATTATTGGAGGATTTTATTGGGACTTAAATGTACCTTTTATTTGAATTAAATATGTTTTGGACCTTTTAAAATAGGTAATCATTTTATAATAAAATAATACTTTCAAACCTTCCTAAAGAGCCCCTCCTCCCTCTTATAAAAAGCTACCACCTCTTACCCATTACTAACACCTCTCAAGCCCCGTGGATCATAAGAACTCTGCTACAATAAGCTACCAACATCCCTATATTACACCTAGAAGCATTTTTATAAGGATATGTCACTTAATTAAATCCTTTTGGTTCAAACCAAGGAGAGTTACCCAATTTAAAGGTAACATATTCTCTTGAGTTCTTTTCATTTAGTTTCTTTCTCCAACACCTAAACCCTGTTTACTACATTATTTTATAACAAAAATAGTCACTTCAATATACAATATTGTTTATATGATTATTATTTGAACTACACATCCCCACGCCACCGTCTAATGGATACAAACATACTGTTTCTGTGGACGACGAACTACTGCCTCACGAAACGATGATTGTTTCATTATCTCCAACCACCTCTTATGGTGGAAATTAGGATGGCACTGTATTTTTATGTGATATATATTTTATTTTTATTTTCTCTATTATTATGTATTTTTTTGATTTTTATCATACCTTTATGGTTTCCATAATGGGTAAATGTGATAATTTCATTTAAGGAATTGCAGATGAACGCCCCCTCAAAGTGATATGAATCGTTCATACCATACCTGGAATGTATAAAGGATGAAGTTACTGAAATTATATTTTATATTATAGTGAAATTATTATATAACAATGTATCTTTATGTTTTCATTCCATTAATTACGAAATATAAATGAATGTAGCGTTCAAGCGTACATACGGCTTACCGTCTCCATGAAAGGTGCATTTTATTTCTTATCTCCAAATTTTATGTACTATTATAAATAAATATATATACAATATATATGATATATATAATATCTAAATCATTAATATAATTCTGGATATAATGGAATTTTGACCACATGGACAACTTGTAATTATAACAATTTTATTTTTGACTCAAGTACCAAATATTGAAAAAATGACAGTTATTAACTTAAATGATTACGTAATGTTTATTACATGGTAATAAGTAATATAAAAGGGATAATAATTTTGAAAAAGGTTGTTATGAATCTCTAAAATTAATTTAGTTTATTATCCATGATATTAAATAATGAATGAGTCAAGTCAGACATGAGGTAAGGGAACTTCGTACCCCAATTTCCATTATTTGGGTTAAAATTCTACATCCAAGAGGAGAGATTAAAGGAAGAGGAATACGATGATACTTCCCACTATAAGTGATAAAAAGGAAGCTACATATGGATTGATATTTGGGAATCCAATGAGTATACCCTAAACCTTGTAATGGAAGTGATCCTAGGCATAGAAGATCTAGCCAGAACCTTGTAATTGGTAGTGAGGTTTAGAGGATTTGGTACATCGACACATGGTCATTATATGCTCCTTAGATGTAACCTAGTGAGAGAGAACCAAGTTAAATAGATTTTCCTTATGCATGATTTCAATTATATTCATATATTGGTATGTGAGAAAGAGATAAGTTAGTTTTCTTTAATGATGAAACATGATCCAAAGTGGTAGTACTTTTAATCATTCATACCTTGAATCACCCCCCTCTCAGAGTATTTGACCTAGTTGAACTAATATTTCTATTGAGTTGTTACATTATATATATTTCATCAATTAGTTAATCCTTTTCATAGACACCAATACAAAAAAATAGTAAATAACTAAGGAATAATATTTTTATAATATTATGAGGATCATTTAAACCTGTAGTTCTTTGCAATGTAAGCTATATAAGAAAAAAATTATTTAATGATAAATATTTCATAAAAATATAGAGGTGTTACATTATACCCCCATTAAAATGAATTTATCCCTTAAAATTCCTTACATGGATAAAAATAGTTGAGAACACCTTTGTCACATCACATCCTCAGGTTCCTACATAGCTTCCTCAAGTTGGTGGTTTCTCTACAAAACCTTGACTTAGAGAGTGATATTCTTTCAAATAAATTTATATATTTTATCTATAATCTCTAATGGGTTTTTTTCCAAACAAAATATCATTCTCCAATATTAGGACCTACGAGTTCAATAAATTTGATAAACCAGGTTTGTACTTCATCAAAAGAGATACATGGAACACATGATGTAGTTCAGAGAGGTTCCATGGAAGTTACTGACGATAAGCTACAATCAAGATATGATCATGTATTTTAACGAGACTAATATACCTAGGGACTATTTTTTCCTTATTTTATCCATATATAAATTCAATGAAATAAATTTCTGATAACACCAAATTCATGATCGCGTTGATGATTATTAGCATGACATTATTTTCAACTTTGTGTTTTCTGTATATTTTTTTGAATGACATTAACATTATCAGCATCTCATCATCCTATTATGATCCCAAAAAATTTATTTACGCAAATTCATTCAGATATGTTGGATTTACACAATCACTTTCATAAGGATCCATCTAAATGATTAAGTGAAATCTTTTGTTTCGAGAAAAGTAACTTAGTGGGAGGTTTTCCTCCATCAAACATCCTCTAGTGGAAAATAATAACCCCTAAAACAAGCTTGATGCAACCTCATGAAATATTCAATGGTATGTTTTTTCCTTATTTGATCATTTTAATACTCTATATGATTCATATCCAGAGAATTTTTTTGAGCATATCTATAAGATTCTATATTCTTGCTCCAATATGGATTGGTTTCTCAGGTGGACAATCAAATGTTTTTGTTGCAATCATCAATAATATGATTCATAAGGGTTATATCCATTGATTAAATTGATAAATCACATCATGAGAAACAAAAATCATAGGGGATAACCACAAAAAAAAATATTTTTTAGAATGTCTAAATAATGACACCTAATTCTATGGAAACATATGTTTAACCTATTCTATTCATGATCATTATCAAGACATTATGAATTTATCCAATAATTATGAAGGACCCCGTGACACCCTGAGAGGGGAGGGGTGAATCAGGGTGAATTTTTTTTCTTTTAATGTGATGGATCTTGTTCCCATGTTGGTAGGAATTTTTTGAACCTGTATGATGAATATGATCAGAAAGAAAACATTCACATGCACAGAGAAGACACAACACTTTTTTACTTGCTTCACCACTAAGGACTACGTCCAAGGATCATACACTGACAAGTTGTCGGTCGTACCAAATTCTACTAATCTTCACTAGAAGTGGATTATAAAGGTTCGGGCACAATCAATCTGTCCCAGGCTCACTGCCTTTAAAATGGTTTGGGGATAGCTCACTGCTTCCCTCAGGTCACTCCTGTTGACTCCCCCTGGCTCACTGCCCTTGGTGAACCCACACTCAGTTTATAGACGTGAAGGTCTCTTCATAATTGCATAAGAATGCATCCTCCATTGTATGTAGATGCTCTATTGAAGTCCAATTCTCACCAGAAGATGAATCTCACTTTGCGCTGAGGGTACCAGGCGATCTTCCAGCTTTCGTGCAGCTTTAAGAGGACATATGTACTTTAACAACCCTGGCACACTACTCCAAGCCCGGCGTGCAAGTTTCAATCCCGGCGCACAAGTCACTTGCATGGTACAAATTTGGCGCATAGGTGACACCAACCCACTTGCACGACACTGCCTCTTTCAACTCTGAACTTGTGCGACGTTGCGCCTTTAACTCCCCAACCGCCTTGGTCGCACAACCAACAACCGGCATGCGACCTCTACATGCGCAACCCAACAACCACTTGCGCGACTCAACCACTTGCACGACGCGAGCTCGAAAAATCTCTAAGTCCTGAACACCGTTACAAATGAGGATGGGGGGTTCCTTATTTATAGGCAAACTGGACCCCCTGCACGGTGGCGCGCAGGTCTTCCCTCGGCACGAAGGTTCCGGCATGTAGCTCATCCTCCATAGCCTCTGTCGCGCTACTCACTTGCGCGACCACACAAATACTTGCACGAACTTATTTCCTTTGCCATATTTTGAAGTTATAATCTTGAAAAACAATAGACACGCAAGTTTCCGATCCTCCTAGGCATCAGTGTGCAAGTCTCTTCATGGTGCGCAGGTCACATGCGCGACCAGCCCAAAACTTTTGCGACCCTTATCCCTTTTCCATTTTCCCATGTTCTGATCTTGAAAAACATATGGTGTGCAATTTTCCTCTCCTTCAAGTACACGGAGTGCAAGTCTCTTTGCCAAAAACACTTTTCTCCATTTGTCGATTTTTAGGCCCAAATATTTGGCAAACACTGTGAAACAGCGCCACCTTCAATACTGTTGTCTAGTTGAACTGTATGATCTCTTTGCTGATACATATTCTGATCTTCCACTGAGGATTGACAACAAACACAAACCATACTCCAAATCAGGCATATAAGACCATGGTTCCAACAAATTATTCCAATGACCAGGGTTTTCATTAATGTTTTATAACCCTAATCTCCAAATATTATATAACCCTACTCTGTAACCAAAGATAATGGCCGAATCTTTTCATACACAAATATTATTTATATTTAGATGAATATTAAATACCTAATAATACCATCCATGCCAAATCTATAATGGTTTAAAATCTTTGGGGAATATATATAAAATTTTCTTATTTTTTGAAATATATTAAACATCTACCATGAATATATTCTCAAATAGTACTCCTCTTTGGCATACCCAACATAAACCTTTCTTCATAACATGGGGAATAAATGATAAGTAATGGTGATCTCACATTCTTAGTAAGATCAAACATAGGAGATATAAATCCACGATCATATGAAATAAAAAGATAAGAATATGGTTATGTGTGTCACACCCTGACATCTTTAAATTATTTATTATATTTTTTCATGGCTTTAGTTTTCCTTTCCAAGGAGCAGGTTGAGCACTGGTCTAAAAATTTTGATGTTTAATATTTTTGGTGGGGTTTGGATTGGTGCGCAGGCACCTCACAAATGGATGTAACCACACTGTCATCTCGGGTGCCCATGCAGTTGCCTAATGTTAAAAATAAATATGGATTGATAAATATAAAATAGGTTAAATGTTTGTATCACAATAAAAATAATATAATTTTTTAGATAATAATAATAATATTATTGGATGTGTTAATATTATTATTTTTATTATTAAGAATTTTCGGTTATGTTTTTATTATTATTACATGGTTGTTAAAAGATCATTTAATATTTTTATGATTAAATTGTTATTAATTATGTTATGATTTAAAATGAATTGAATAATATTGTGATTATAATAATTTATAATAATTATTTATTAACATTTAATAATTACTAAAAATAATAATGATTTATTAATAAGATTTTTTTATTAATAAATAATTTTTTGTTATAATAAAAATGTTTTAATAGTGTATTATTATTATAAATATTATTATTAGTATAATTATGTAACAAAAAAATAAGATAAAACCCTATGGGGATTTGTCCCTCCCCTCTTCTCGATTCCCTACTCACGACGTGCCCGACCCCCCCATTTTCCCCTGGTTCTCCATGGCATAGAACACCCAGCCCAATATCTTCTGGCGGCCCTAGCTCCACACCACATGATTTATTCTAATGAACCTCACCAGAGCTCTACCCTACTTCTGGAAAACCCCCATGACCTAGCCTATGCACACGCCACTAACTTCCTATTGCACTCCTCCCTTGTTGGCGGCCTACTACCAACGCGAGTCCAGTGGCATGTTTGGGCCGCTCCTACCTTGACGACAACCTCCATCTCTAGTAAAATACACTTTTTTATTTCTTCAATTATCCAAAAACTAATTCTTGGGGTCGTTTTGGTAACATTTCGTTCGGTTTCTAGGGTATACGATTGGTCCACAGAGCAATGTTCTTCCTTCCATTAATGTTCTTTCATGTTCGCACTGGTTGAGGTAGGTGTTCTTTGCCTTTCATTTCAATTTATGTCCATTGGATGCTTTTATTTTTTCAAATTAATATTTAAAACATGTTTTTCACCATTATTTAACTATGGTTCATTGTTGGAAGCATTTTCATGTTAGTGGATTTGACTAAAAATAGGTTTTTACTTGAATCTTGGTTTATGCCCATGTGTATTTGTGCCATATGTGTTTGATAAAATGTTTACTGAACCCTTTGGGTGGAATTTGGTGTTTGTGTGAGGATTTCCAATTTGAAATGTGTTTTTATATTGATTAGGGTCATGTTTTGAGATTTTATATGTGAAAAAGGAGATTTCCATTGATGTGGTTTGGAACATGATTTGAGAAGATCTTCTTCGTTGTGAACTTGAGTGGAATTTTATAAAATAGTGAAATGGTTTTTGGGTGTGTACATGGTTATATCTAGTTAAAGGTCCATTTGGTATGTTTTACTAATTTATTGTTTCTCATAAAATGGGTTTTTATGAAATGTTTAGTTTTAATTATGTCATGGTGGTAATTTCTTTTCAGTGAAGTTGGTTAGGTGTGAATTATTTGACAATGATATACATTGGAAATTTTATTAATAATTTTTAGACATGAATTTATGGTTTTAAGGGGAATTGTTTTATGTTCTCTAAAAAATGTGAGTGGTTGTATATGGTTGTAAAAAAATTGGTGTTCTTTGGAAATTGGTTTTGAGTGTCTCTTTGTAGGTTTGATGTGCCATAGGATTTTGGAACATCCATGAGTGCCCTAAGTACACACATAGATGTGCCCTCAAATAAAGATGGTACATTGATTTGGAATTTTTCTTGAAAACTTGGTTTCTAACTGGTTCTTTTTTAAATTAAATGTTTCATTTGTTTTTGAATCGTATCTCAATTTCTTTTTTTGTATTAATCTTCTCTTTTGGGATTTTTGGTTTTTTGAGTAATGAAGATTTGTCATACGGAGTTGCGGTCAATTTCGAAGGCACACACACATATTCCCAGGTATGGATATTTATAAATATATATATATATTTTGTGTGCATGTTCCCTCATGGTTCATGGAATATATGAATTAGTTCAAGGATATATATATATATATATCTTCTATGTGTGTGTCCCCTCATGGAATGAGGAATAAGGGAACCAGTTCGAGGATATATATATATTTATGTGCGTGCCTGGAAGAGAGCCGCTGACTGAGTTAGAAATCTCAGGCTTCGCCATTATTTGAAGTAGGTTTCCCTATGCATTTTCCTTTAAATTTAATGAATTGTTGATTTCATTCTTTTCTCAAATTTATTTAATGTTAGTTAGTAGTGTATAGTTTCTAGAATTATTTTTTATTATGAAATTTAGTGATTGCATCGTTGTACATGAATTTCATGAATTTTTTTATTAAAATTGCATATCATGTGCTTGGTAAAATTCCCCTTTGGCCTTTATAAATGGGTGTTAGATTTAAAAGTGTGACTTGAGTTTCTTAAATGAGTGTATAAGAGGATTTTTTTTTTCAGAAAGTGGTGTTTTTTTCATCTTCTAGAAATGATTTAGTGTTAAAGGGTTTCTTGAGGCCTATTTGGTACTTTTGTAAAATTAATTACTCTAAAAACCCTCTTTGGGATGCCACACTTTTCTTGATGGATGTTGTTGGGAATGGGTGGTACTAGGATAGGACATCACTCATGTGTTGATGGTTGAAGGAAGAGGCATAAAATACCTTGGAGTGATTCAAGTGTGATTTTATTGTGTGTATTTTTATGGTGTAAGATGAAGATGCATGTGTTGAATTGCATGGTTGGTATTTTTTAACTCATCCCATTTTAGTCTGAACATTGGAACCTAGAATAGAGAGAGATTTTTTTGTTAACGATTACTACACTTGTTTGTATTACACTAGTGGACCATAGTCGAGGGTTATTTTGTTATAATTTCAATGGAATAGCGCCCCTTGATCAGGCCAGGTAGGGAGACGATCAGGAGTTTTGGTCTTATGATGTCATCAGGTAAGGAATTCCTTTGCGATGAGTTGCATTTGTAATATATTCTAGACTATTCATGAGATGACATGTTCTCCCATGTTGTCTAGTACGTAGTTACCCGCAACAGGTGATTGAGATACATATGTTGGTTGGTTACTGTTGTGTAGTGTTTTCCATTGCTCGTGTTGTCTGTTTTTTGACCATGATTTATCACATAGTGTAGATTCTTTCTAAAAGTGATAAATTGGTTTCAAGTGTTTATGAATAATGTGTTTCAGATTTTTCTACACCTCCTCCCTCTCTTTTTAGTGTAAACATCACCTCTATTAAAATTACAATATTTTCTTTTTAAAAACGGAATATTTTTTATTTCAAAAAGTGCAATGAGCTATGATTTTATTTTTTGGGAAAATGTGTGAAAATATGCTTTTATATATTATATCTAAAACATGAAATTGACTATTCTTTTGTTTAAGGGAAATTTATTTGGTAGTAGAATATTTGGGAACACTAACTGAGTTTTAATACTAATTCCTATAGTTTTATCTTTTTTAGATCTAGGTGTTGCGCCTTGAATGGATTTGGTCGCCGTAGTGAGACATTGGTTTGAGGTTAGTGGTGACCTGTAGGGTCATATGGAAGTATATACAACTTTATTTTCACATCAATTATAGTTTTTATTTCCATTGTTCAGCTTTTTCTTATTTTCTTGATTTCACATGTTCCAAATTGTTCCCACTTTTTTAATTTTGATGCCCAACACTGGTGACTAGCCCGTGGGGATCATGAATGCCCCTCGGGCTATACTGTATGCTGGAATGGGTGACTAGTTCATGGTCTACTCAGGATGTTTCTTGAAAAAATGGTATCATAGGAGACCCTTATTATTTGGTGTGTCCGGTAGAAGGATTTTAGGACTGTCCGGACTAGGGAGGTAGGTGTAGGAAGAGCATCTCCAACACTTTCTCGCACTAATCCTTGAGTTACCAAGGGTAGTCTGTGAAAGGGATACTGTGGGTTTACATGACAACAAAAACCAAATGGTGCGTTTCTCATTGGAGGAAGACTCCATCAAGGCTTGGTCGTGCGTGCTTCGAAGCTACAACGAGTCCAGATTTTACCTACACAGATGGACTTATGACTTTTACATGAAATACTACTTCCCTTTGACATCAATTTTGGTGAGTTTTCGCAATGTACATCTACCATTTCTGAATCCGTTGATTATTAGGATAGTGGGTAATCTCGTTGGAAGGTTTCAGTGTTTAGATAGTCGTATCAAATATGTGTTCCATCTGGTCAATCCAAGGGTGTGCGTCGAGGTCGATGTTTCTCGACAGACCCCATATTTAATTTGTATCACTATTGGAGAGGAATACCATTATAGACAGTAGGTTTTTTATGAGTCTTGGGTGGATTTTTTCTATGCTTGAAAGCGATTAGGCTACTCGGTGGAGGACTGTAGAAATGGGTCAAGGAAACATGGTGCTGGGGCTAGTGGTGTGGATGGGTCCTTGAGTCAAGGTAAAGGGGGAATGCAGATTGATAAAGCAGTGCATGGTGAACCTCAAGCTAGGTGGAACCTAGTACAAAAGCTGGATACAAATTTGGTTGGAAAAGGTAAGGGTCCAGACAGAGGACCCATGCATGGTCTGGATGCACAGATTAAGGAACCTGCATAGGGAGGTGTCACCTATAATCACGGCCAGCTGTTGGGGGACATTTCTTTGGGTTCACAGGAGTTCGGGGGGTGAGCAGGCACTGGTTCAACTGCTAATGCAGGAGCGGGTCTGCCCTCTTCTGTGTCCAAGAGCCCATGAAATGGAACTAGAGGTCCTTATAAGGATTTAGTGGAAGTGACCAATCCAGAGGGGGAAGTGGAGTATTACCAGGTCGTTGAGGGACAAAATTCAATGGTTTCAACCACTATTTAAGGCAGTTAGGGTTGGGTGAAGGCATCATGAAGAGTGAGTTTGGAAAGTCCCAAAACGAATGTCCAAGTTTGCAATAGTTTTCAGTGTCTTGAAGTTGATGACACAGGTCTTGTTTTGGAGGGGGTAGGACTTGGGACTGTGTTGTTAAGGAGATCTCAGACTTACAACCTCAGGAATTGATGTTGAATGAGGTTTATGGTGATCTTATCGATGGAGATGGAATGTTGAAAGGTTCTAATGATGCGGTTCAGGAGATGGATGGTGTTCGGGTCAGGACATCCTTGGAAGGGAATAAGGGAAGTCATAAGGGGAAGAAGGATTACTCCTACTTATCTTTTCCCATGGAGACATGGTCATTTAAGAAATTGAAATAAAAACAGTTGAAAAAACATGACAAGACATGTGTTGTGGTGGAACACTCCTTGGATTTTCTCATGAGATCGGAAGAAGAACTGGTGGAAATAGTTTTGTATCTCAATGACACTGAAGAAGAAGCCGCTAAATTGATGGGGAGACTCCTAAGAATTTCCCTTAATGAGGAACAATATTATTGGATATACATGCATAAATCAATATTATTTTGGGGCTTCAATATTGGGAATATCAATCTTGAAAAGTATATTCAGACATGGGACAAGTTGACCATCCGATTAGAGGGTCTTCTTAAGGATGCGCCTACCACTCAGATTTCATTAGTTTCCAGGAAATTGTTTAAGGAGATGGACTCGGGTAAAATCAAGTTAATCTTTAATGAATTTGGTTAAGTATGTGGTATTGGTTAGCTTTAATGAGAGGATTTTTTGTACATGGTGTGTCTGCTTATGGATTATTTTTTCTCGGTGCTGTTGTGATGTTTGGTGCTTTGTTTCCAGCAATCTACTTTGATCTGCTTCTGAAGGGGATCAGAGAATAATTTTTTCACCGGGGTGGGATTTTTGGACTTTGATGATTGAGAGGGTATGGCTTGCCATTGGTTTCATGCCCGTGTATTTTTTCACGGGACAGTTTTCTAAAGGGTCCATCTTGGTTAGGTCGTGTAGTCATGGAGTAACTACTAGGGATCTGTAGATCTTTTAGTTTGTTCTGGGTTCTATCTACGTGGGGTGTTTTGTTTCTTTATTTAGGGAGTCCTTGGTTTCTCAGTTTTCCCTTAAAAGTGTTTTATAATAGAAAAATTAATTTTCAGTCAAAGTGAAAATGGTTTTGGAATGGGAGTTCATTCTTTAAATTGTTTTAAATGGGTAAATTGGGTTTTTAAAGAGGAAGTGTTTTGAGTTGTAAAATTTGATATGGGTTTAGATTTGATGAGGAAAAGAGATGTTTGATATTTGAAAATAGTTATGGAGGATCACATGTTCATGGTTATGTACGGAGAGTGTGTCGGGGAACTTTTTTGCAGATGGTGTAAGCTAGATTTAATGAATGCACATGTGATGGTTCATATAGTGAGATATGTGACTTTTATAATTTAAAATAAATGAAATATTTTTAAAAGAAAAATTTTCTTATGTTTATATATGTTTGGTTTTTGGGCCTCATTCTCTTGGATTGGGATATTTCATTGATTTTGTTTTTCCTGATTCCAATTCCAGTTGTGTTTTTTATGTTGGTTAGAGTATGCCACCAAGAAAGATAACTAATGTTGCCAGTGACTCATGCCCAGTTTCTAGTTCCTCTTGGGAGTATCTTTTCTTTCAATGAATTTGAGGTCTATTAGATGTATTAGAGTGGTTTTATAGGATAAGAGATTGTATTTGGGTGGTTGGGAATAGTTGGGGTTGTTAGAGTCCGTTTTTCCTCGAGTTTAATGGATTGTCCTATTTTGGACTAGTGGAGGTTGTGTTCTTCATCACCATTAGGATTTTGGGGCATGGTAAAAGGGTATTTAGTTTTCATAATTCTTCCCCATATAGAATGTGGGGTGTGATAGGGGAACATATTTATGAAGAATTTTCTTCATCGATGTCAGCTCTAAATTTGTCAGACCATTCTCTTGTGTACCACTAGAATAGCTGGTATGGGAATTCTAAGCCATTATCTTGAATCCCTTTGAAAACGCACCACCATTTAGTTTATTTGAATTATCAGTAGGAAGATGAAATTGGTGACTAGAGGATGAAAATTCCTGATTGTGAGGTATGAGATGATTTAGCAATCAGGGCCCCAGCCACAAGTCTTGTGGTGAAGCTCGCACACTGTCAAGATTTGACGAGGGTGTATGGAACATTGGTCTGGATCATGTTTTCAGATTTGGGATCAAAATATCCAAAGTTTCCTTGTTCTATTATTATCTCCATTATATGACCATCCTTGTCGTGGTGGTGTGATGATCTTATCCTACCACAATCTAAGAGGCCTTATTTGCTCTTAGTGTGGTTCATAAATTATTTAGATTCCTTCATGGGTGTTGGTCCTATGAATAAATGGACCCATTATGATTTTGATTTTGGTCTCATATTTGTTTGTTTGGGGAATGTTTGGCTTCATGATATTAATGGGTTGTTTTTTTGGGAGCTTTCTCAACATGGGTGCCTCTCTGGGGGTTTTCCGACAGCATGTTTCGGTTTGTAGGGGATTCCTCTTTCCTAGTGTTCCAGTTTTCCATTGAATGGTTTCAATCCTAGCATTTAAGTTTTTATGATAGTTTTGAGAATGTGGGTTGAGTCCGGGCTAGAAATTATCTAGTCTCTGGTTGCTGTGAGGGTTTTATTTGGTCAGTGATGGAGGTGATGAGTTAATTTCTTATCCTCAGTTAGATGGGCTATTTCATAGAGAGATTCTCATTTAAATCTCTGGGGTTGTGTTCAGTCCATGAGTAGTTTAATGAGTTCATCTTGGGAGTTCCCGCGTTTCCCCCTAGGTGGTGGGGTGTTTGGGTTTCAAGGTTTATGTGTTAGTGAATTATTATGGAGGGGAGAACCCTACCATGTTCTCCCCTCAATATCAAACAATGGATTTTCTTGAATTGTTCAGGGTGTGATGTTTGTTTGGAATGGTCACCCCAAGGCTCTTGATATCCATTGGTTTTTTCTGGGGATGGACTCAAGTGTGTCAATTGTTGGCTTGGTGACTTTTTGGGGGCATAATGTTTTGTGGTGAAGAGAATTTTTACATCCAAACATTATTGAATTATTTATTTTATTATTTCATAGGTTCGGTTAGCCTCACCAAGGTGTAGTTTGAGCTATGGTATAAATGTTTTGATGTTTAATAATATTGGTGGGTTTCAGACCAGTGTCCGGGAACCGCACGACTGGCGGTAACTGTGCATTAGTCCTAGGTTTCGGTATAGTTTCCTAATGTTTAAAATAAATGAATTTTGATAAAAATAATATAGGGTAAATGTTTGCGTCATAATAATAATAATATAATTTTGTATATAATAATATTATTATTATTGGAAGTGTTATTATTATTACTTTTATTATAATGAACTGTCTTTTATATTATTATTATTATTACATGGTTGTTAAAAGAACTTTTAATTTTTTTTAATAAATTGTTATTAATTATGTTATGATTTAAAATTAATGGAATAAAATTGTGATTATAATTATTAATAAGTATGTTTAATTAATGTTATATAATTATAAAAAATAAGAATTATTTATTAATAAGAATGTTTAATTAATAGTAAATTTTTTTTTATAATAAAAAATTTTAAAAAATTATTATAATAATTATTATTAGTAGCATAATTATGTTCCCAAAAAACGGAAGATAACCCTATGGGGGTGTGGCCCCCCTCTTCCCCGTTCACTGTGCATAGCGTACCCATACATCCTTTTTCACATTGTTCATCATGGAGTGGTTCACTCGACCCCATATCATATGTCGACCCCTACTCCTCACTACCTCCTTACTTCAGGAGACCCTAAAAAGTGCTTTGCCCTACTTCTAGGGAACCCCCCATGCGCTGGCCTATGCGCACATGACCCCCTTCCGGCCGCTCTCCACCCTTGTTGGCGGCCGACTACCCGAGCGATTCTAGCGGCCAGTTTCAGCCACACATCCCTTGCTGACATCCTCTATCTCTATTAAAACCCTCTTTCTTTTTGGTTGTTTATTATATCAGTCAAATAGTAGTGATTCAGGCCATGTTGGGTGTGTTATGTTCTATTTTTAGGGTATGTGATTGGTCTACATAGTGATGTTCTTCCTTTTGTTAATGATCTATTGTGTTCGTAAGGGTTGAGGTAGGTGTTCGATGCCTTTAGTTTCAATTTCAATCATTTTTGATACAAAGATTTTATTAATTAATTTTTGAAACATGTTTTGTACCATTATTATATGTATGGTTCATTATTGGTCGCATTTTCTTGTGGGTGGACTAGACCAAAAATATCAATTTGCATTAATCTTGGTTTAGGCCCATGTGTATTTGTGTCGCAGGTGTTTGATAAAATGTTTATTTAACCCTTTGGGAGGAATAGGGTGATTCTATATGGTTTTCCAATTTTAAATGTCATGTTAAATTGATTTTATTCATGTATTGGAATTTTATATGTGAAACAAGGTGATTTTCATTTGATGTGGTTTGAAATGTGATTTGAGAAGAGTTTATTGGTTGCGATCTTTGGTGGCATTTTATGAAAAAGTGAAATGGATTGTTTTGGATGTTTACCTGGTAATATATAGTTAAGGGGATGTCTGTAATGTTTTAATAATTTCATGTTTCTCAAAAAATGGGGTTTAATGAAATGTTTAGTTTTGATAATGTTGTGATGGAAATTTCTTGTTGGTGAACTTTTTTGGGTGTGTATGATTGGAAAATGAAATATTTACGAAATCATATTAAAATGTTTTAGACATTGATTAATAGTTTTAAGGGGAATTGTTTTATGTTCTCTAAATAATGTGTGTGTGTGTGGGGGGGGGGGTTAGATATGGTTCTAAAACAATTCGTATTTTTGTCGAAATGATTTTGTGTGTTTCTTTGGAGGTTTTATGTGCCACTGTATGTTGTTAGATCCACGAGCTCAGTAGGTTCACACATGGATGTGCCCTAAAATTAAGACATTGCTTTGAATTGGTATATTTCTCAAAACCTTGTTTTTTTAGAAGTTCTTGTTTTTAGTAAATTTTTCGTTGGTTTTGTAATCGTATATTGATTAATTTGTTTGGAATAATTTTATTTTAGGGATTTGTGGTGTTTTTGAGTCCCATGAATTTATCATAGGCAATTGAAGTCTATTTCAAAGGCATGCACACATATTACTAGGTATGGATATGTACATATATATATATATATATATATATATCTTCTGTGTGCTTATTCCCTCATGGAATGGGGAACACGTTCCTATTTTTAAATAAATATATATATATATATATATATATATATATGTATATGGCAGTGAAAGCATGCGAGAGAGATGCTACTTGAGTTATAAATCTCAAGCTTGGCCATCCAATAAAGTAGGTTTTCCTATACATTATCCTTTAAATTTAAATAATTATTGAGTTCTTGATTCTTAACCTTTATTTAATGTTACTTAGTAGTTTATAGTTTTTAGAATAAATTTTTATTATGAAATTGAGTGATTCCATATTTATAAGTGAATAACATGAAATTGTTTATTAAATGTTCATATCATGTTCTTGGTGAAATTTCCCTTCGGCCTTTATAAATGTATATTAGATTTCAATGGGTGACTTGAGTTTCTCAAATGAGTGTCTAAGTGGATTTTGGTTTTGGAAAGTAGTTTGTGTTTCTTCTTTGGGAAATCATTTCTTGTTAAATGTATTCTTGTGGAACCATCATAAATATAAAAAATCCTTTCATATGACATGGTTAACTAATAATACCATAAAAATTTTGTATATGGATAAACCCGTTTCCCATAGTTGTTCAGGATTCCCCTGTTTCCCATTGTGGATCAATCCCATTTACTTTTTCCCATTTTTATCTCTTGAGATATTATGATTTATCCAATGCATTTGGGAGAGATATAGGTCCCACCCATCAAAAAATAAAAACCATACATATGTGTTCCACATGATAATAAATCATTCCTCATATCAACACCCATGAAAACAAATGGATTTAATAAAAATTTCCACATTTCATAACCCATAGAATAGAAATGGGTTTCAAAAACATTTCATCATACCCTAACTCATGGAAAAGTTACAGGATTGGTAAATATCCTTCCATCATTGAAATAAAACATCCAGAGAATGAATAAGGATGATTTCCTCGGATCATAACCCCATTAAAGCAAATGTAAAATCAACTTATGTTATCTTATATTAAAAAATCATTTGGAATGATCACTTGAAATAATTATTAATGAAAATAACCATTCCATTATGAAATAATTTTCTTAAAAGCCGCACAATTAAAAAGTAAAAAATTATATTCGAAAAGAAACATATAATATTGTAAAAGAATATTCAAAGAATTAATTCATCTTGAAATCAGGAAAATCCAATCATTCATTTTTTTGTTAAAAAAAATTCCCTCCATAATATTTTTTCAAGAAAGTATGAAAATAACTTGTTTGGAAAATTATAAAAAATATTCCTTTAAAACCGTTTAGTAAAAATTAAAAAATGGGTAATAATGGACATGAAAAATTAAATTACAATATTAAAAAAATTTTGAGAACATTTTTATAAATCATGAACATGTAATATAAATGTTCCCCTATGATGTTTTAAATGTAAAAAATCCAGAATAATGATGAGATTGGGAAATAAACCCTTACATGAAGAATTGAATTTCTTCATTAACATTCAATAGTCATGTATAATGAATATATATTTTTATAAATTTATTAAAAAACTGTAAATATATAATACAATTTATTATTTATTTATAAAATCTTATCACATGTTTATTAATAATGTGTTAATAAAATTACTGTTCTTGATGGTAACCGCTTCTTTTTCCAAGCATCTTCCAATTCTGAAGTCCTGGAATTTATACTTTGATCTTGGTGTCATTATTTAAAGAGTTTTAATCATGGTATAACAATTATATATAATAATTATAAATATATTTATAATCATTAATATAATTTAGAGATAGAAAAATGAATTACACCATTCATGGAGAGGGTCGGTTGTATGTATTCATGAACGTTGTTTTCATTTTTCGATTGATAGAATCAAAGAAATATAAATAATAATTCATATTTCAAAAATCATTATTATATAATATATATCATATATATTCATTAAACCCTTTATAATACCCATTGATAAAATATGGCAATGAAAAATGAATTGTATCGCTACATGGAGACGTTAAGCTACACATACACACAAGCTATACTTTCACTTCATGGTTTATGAAAAAAGGGGGTATATAATGTTATTATAATACTCATAATAATGTTCCAAAAATATTTAGGATATTAAAGTAATTATTTAATGATAATAATTATAGATTTAGTGTATTTAAGAAAGAGTAAAAAAGCAAGTGACTAGTTAGAGCAATTACTTATTCATCGAAATGTCTCCTTTAGATCTCTTATAAAGGGATATGGGTTTGGTTTTTAGAGTAGAACAACACTTATATAATGGGTATAGAGAATAATATATGCTAATCTTGTATTTTTTGGTCGATATATAATATATATATTTTTTAAATTAAGTGAGGGATGATGTTTCTTTATAAAATTGAGGTGGGGACACCTTTTGAAATTATCAAAATACTAAATTATAATAAATTAATTTTCCTTAAATATACCACTAAATGAACATGGATTCAAAGATAAAATATTATATGGTTGTAATGTAATCTAAAAATATATGTTATAAGAGTTATGGTGTTATTTTAAACCTTGTCATTTTGATTGTCCCTTTGTTAACCTATTTTAATTTTAATTATGGTATCAACATTTTCAAGATTAAAAGGTTATATTTTTTAATTATATTGTGTCAATTAAAGCATATATAGAAAATTTATTAAATTTTAGACCATAACATAATAATTTTATATTATTTATATATTATTTATGATTTTTAAATAATTTAATAATGTATTATTCCCAAAAAATATCATTATTTTTAATTTTGGTACTATTCAATACATAGACATTTAAAAATATCAAGAAAACATGTGAAATTTGAACCAAATATTTTGTTATATACCTAACATGTTATGTTAATCTATATAAATCACGGATCACCTAAAATATCACAAACTATATTTCTTTTATTTTTTTTAATATCATTTATTTAATTTTTTTATTAAATATATAATTACTGCATCGATGTGGTGTAGTTATTTTAGGTAACTTTTTATTTACTAAAAATTAAAAATAAAAAATAAAATATGACAATTTAGATAACTGTTTTATATTTCATATGAATATGTACATTCAAACATATATTCTGGATAAACCAATTTTAAAATGTTTTATTTATTTGAATATGAATGTGACATATTTGACTTTTTGTTATATAAAACTAATACTAACATGTGCATTTGGACAATGATATTATCCAACACCCTAAAAATTGATTCACTTCTCGATTAAAATTCATGATCCACTAATAAAATAAAATACACGTTCCAATGGTTTAAAAAATATCCAATACTCAAATTAAATACACCATCAACTGCTAAAAGGAAGTAAATAATCTAATAAAAAGAAAAAAATAAAATCACTGCAATGTGGATTAGTTCCATGTAAATAAGTATAGTGAAACACCAATTAAAAAATAACTAATAATAAATTTATCTCAAGAAAGAATATGAACATAAAAAATAGTGGGTTTTTAATAATCCAATAGGATCCAACATTATCTTGATTCTTGCAAAAAAAATGTTTCAAAATCTCAAATCTAGAAAATGGATGATGTATGAAAACGGAGAGATAAAGGGATCGCTTGCTTCAACAAGATACCGTGAAAGTATCCAACTTTGTATATGGACTTCACCACCACCTCAGGTTAGGCCAGTGTGATCTCGCCTTCAGGATTTGATACTGCATCAGGCTCCTAGTGTGGGATGACATTGCCGAAGACTTCTATTTCAATAGAAAACACAACAATGCAATGTAAAAATGCTATGAATTAACATAGTGAAACATCGTGCATTGAAATGAGAATTAATCAGAAAAAATGGAAAACCAAAAAAAAATATATATATTGATCAACATATAATATTGTTATTTCATGAAGAAATAAAGTCTACCAAATAAAATAAACATCATACAACATAACACAGCGATGCTAAGAATATAGACCAATAAAGGTACATAAATCACTTAAAGACTAAAAACTATAGTGAACATCAAATGTTTGATTCTATGAAAAATAAATCAAATGATCAAGTTACTTAAATCAAATTAGGTTCACAGAAGCCACCTTAAATCTATGAAGAGACGTCATATAATATGAGTTGAGATGAAATTTCTTAATGGAAATTTGAAACATATAGATCGGAAAACATGTTTCTAGTACCCTTGAAATGCATAGAAAACATTCAGTAAAGTTTGTTTGTTTTTTCTTTACATTATCTTTATTACAAATATAAAGATCATTGGCATTAGTTGAAGTTAGTGTGGAGTCTCAATATAGATAAACATTTAATTTAACCACATATTTGAGATCGAATTCAGTCACCAGATTTCTATTCATGGAGATATCATTGTAATGAATGAGTAGTAATCAATACTGAAAAGTCATTCTACTGAAGCAGAAATGTAATATATTACAGTTGGAAATTAAAAATAACAAATGTAGTGGTTTTATGATAAATGTAAAAAATAAAACAAAATGAAGAGAAAACCAATATTGTATACAATATGTATAAAATGACAATAACATACAATTAATATAAAGAACATATACCGAAGTTGAATAAAAAATTGTACTTGTTGTAACAAATCAAACATCAGTGTTGCAATAGACCCTTGACGATCCAGTGTGATGATGTTACTCAAACAGATGGGTGAAATGAGTATTATAGATATGCGGTGACTATTTTGTAAATAATAGAAATTTTAAAGAATAAAAACTAAGTAGTACTAGGTAATAATGGTAAAATGAATGTTTTTATGTGAAATTCTTAAGGCTCCCAATGAAATTGTTTTATATGTATGGCTCTATTTACATGGATGTCTTGAAAACATTAATGTGAGGTGCTGATATAATTTTTATTTTCAGCGATGAAGAGAACTGTGATGGTGTTCTATTTTGAATAACATTATCTATTCTGAATGTTGTAACTTGTTACATATAGTGAAAATAAAACTCCCATTTATTTGAAAATGTTTAGCTTTGGGGAAAAAAACTCATCCGGGTTCTATTTTGTAATTAAACTGAAGTGTGATTTTAAATTAAAAACAAATTCATGAAAAAAACAAAGTTGAAGAAGCTTACTTGTATCCGACCATCCCTCAAATAAGAACTTATTTTTTTATAAACTGTATGACCTGCTTGTCAAAAAGAATGATAGATAGTGAGTCTTTTTCATCTTTTACCAGCTGTTAAACTCTAAAACTATTTTATTTATAGTTTCCAGAAGTCATGGTGTTATATCTATACCATTAAAGTCTTATACTAAGTAGATACTGATGTAGTATGTAGTAATAAAGGAACACATTAAATGAATACCTCGGAGTAATGAAGTTTGATGATTTTTTTAATATTCTTTCACAAAATGTTCCCATCTGTTGTTTGTACATTCCTCATGCAAGAGTTTCATTATTCAAAATAGTAGTTATGAGTGCTTTGAAGTTTCAGTATTATAGCAGAAATCAAACTCCTTGTCAGTTTGGAGATAATTTGTGATATTAATATATTCATGAATGTAGGTATTACTTGTATAGTGTTGTAGATGACATAGTCAAACAATTTTTTTTGGATATTGTATATACATCTAGAAAATTTTTATCATCAGAAATAATTATTCCGTTATTCTAATAATGTAAAGGTGTAGCAGAACTGTTTGAATGTTGTGATGGTGGAATTTCAAATTATGATTGACTGATGAACACAGACCTGATAATTGCAAAAAATGTAGCATGAAAACTATATTCTATAGATATTCACTTCATGGTGTTTGTATTTGTAAACATAAATACCTGAAAAATAATATTATTTTACATGTCACATACTTCTAAAGTTATGGACAACTGGGATGTCCAAGTTGAGATGTATTTGTGATAAGATAATTGATGTTCTGATTATAATAGGTACTAGAACATGTTGAAGAGCATACGAATAATCTTATCAAACAAATATTGAAATTGTACAATTTTTAATAAGGAAAAATTTATAATCTGTAGAAATATTCCATACATTTGAATTACTTTTCCCTGACAAGTTGCATGACAAATATTTTAGAGGAGTGGTTGTGGTTTTCCATGTACACTGACATTATGTTATAAAACTCCTATAAGATATTGTATATTCGAAAGCCTCTAAAATAAAACATAATATATTTTTTGTTAATTGAAATATTTTATGTCAATTGTATTTAGAATACATGGTTTATAACCTGTAGTCCACTTAAACAATTTGGATTATTTGGTTGGAAGTACTGATATACTGTATAGGATATTATTGATATATATGTCCAATAATTTCTTTAATAGTCAAAAGGGAGGTAAAAATATTAGTCATTTATGAATATAGTATCACTACTAACATTGAATATTTTTTACATAAAATGATCAAACTAATCAGTATACGAAGGCAGATCTGTATCTATAGAATGTATTTACTAGAAACATGCCGGCATGGTTCTTTTGGAAATCATATCATTCTAGAAAAGGGAGTGCTATAGAACTTTAACTATTAATTGTTGTTACATAACCCTTTTGTTAATCATGTCAGCAAAAGAAGAGAATTCAAAACTGAATAGTGGTAGTTGAACATCAGATCATTGAACATACATTTTTGTTGTGAAAAATAATCAGCAGGCATGTCTTGTCCCATGCAACTCAATTGTTTATGAGTAATTTGGAAGTTTTTTATAATGTAGAATATTTATTCACGCACGAGTGGTTTCGAATTGTCGATTAGCTGGAAATAAGTAACTTTACACTGAATTATGATGTCCTCCATCCAATATTTTTCAAAGAAAACCATTTAAATATTGACGCCATATATCATTGATATAAAACATTGTATTTAAATAGAATAAAATAGTATTAGTGTTAGGTAAATAGTATATAAAAATTAATAACTTGATATGATAAAATCCCTTGGGCATGATAGAGATTCAAATCAACAGTAGAAATATCGAATTTGGGGGATGAGTTGCACCATAGATTCAATACACGAACTTGTATCTTCAATGTTTCATCATCATCAACAGTAATCTCATTCAAATGATTAATTCTTCATGAATGTTTTTGGTTCTGTATGTTTTGAATTAAATTACAGATATAACACATTAAGCTGTAATTGATGTCATGTGTTTCTCTATATATGCAATTGATAACAACATTGAAATGTATACATTTTATATTAAAGGATACCTAATATTTCTTATAAACATTTTTCGATGTAGATAATGTTTTCTGCAAAGTTAGAGGTTGGGTTGTCTCTATCATCAAAAACAATATTCAAACCCCTTGGTGACATGAATCTTGACACCAGAACCTAATGTTTTCCATGAAAGAATACATGCTGGTGAATATATAAACAAGAAAAACAAATAGATTGTCCTTGACTCTTATAAATAGTCATCACTTAAGAAATAATAGAAGGATGTTTTATTCTATGTAATGTGAAAGGCCATCTTTCATTAGTGTGTGTCTTATTTAATCTAGTGATGAAAGAGAGATACCCAAAATGACATCACCATAAAATTGTTTCTCTTGAGACTTGGTCACCCAAGTGTGTAAAAATTAGACGAGTTCCATTGCATAACACAACTAATTGGTCTGCATTTCTATGAAACCTAATGGGTACTCTGATATTCAAATTAATTTTTTGTCTAGGAACCCTAGAGTAATTGATAAGATTTAAAACATCTCTTGTATAGATTTTCTCAGGAAAATCTATATCAAAACATGCATTGAAAACAAAATCTAAACTGATGTAATCTTTTCCTTTTTATGTACTAAGAGTTTACATGTAGTCATTAACATCTTAAACCATTTCATGGGTTTGTTCAAATATACCACATCCTTTGAAATATGATACATCCCCAATGTTATCATTGAAATTTTGGTAGGAAAATTCAACAGTTGCTGTCAATGGAGATTTATTTTTTGTTATAGGATATGTTGATGGTATTTTAATGTATGCGTCAACATTTTTGAGCTCACCAATACATCCTTCACAAATATCCAAAATCCCCTTAACAAACTATTGAACTTCTTTTGAAACATCATTGGTAACAGTTTATTGTAGCCTCATGTTTTGTGTCAATGATTAAACTGGATAGTGTAGCCATAGATATGATGATGTTATGTATTCAAATACAATGTAACCTCAGTCACAATCAAGGATTATATGAATTATTTGTATGAAATATCCACCTAAGAAAACTGTTAGAGCACCAAATGTTAAATTAAAACAATTTTCATTCTTTTTTGATAGCATATCTCTCAATGTATGTTCAAGAGCTTCAAAATATTTTTTATGAATCATTGGAGAGTCATCCCAGATAATCGATTCTATTGACTATAGCAGTTCTTCAATATCACCCCTTTGTTGCATAATCTAGTATGAGTGGTCGTTTATAGATACTGTATTTTAAAATTTTGAATGGGATGTCCTCCCACATGGAATTAGTAATGATGTTATTCCACTAGAAGAATCTACATGAACTATTTACCTTCTAACTTTATAGTAAACATGTTAAGACTCTATAGATGAATGTTAATCGATGCCTCCAAATTCATGAATGAAAAAAAAACCTTGCAACAGAACATAAAATAGTCATAATTCTCCTCATAACTAGTTTTTGTTCAATATTAAGAATATTGTGTAATTATGTTTTCTCATTATGAAGGTTTTTACTACTATAATTATGATATTTTGAAATCAACCGATTTGGTTGAGTAGTAATTGAATAATCTATAACAGGCATTGGAGGATAACATTGAAGAGATTAAACATTACTAGGGATAATGTTTTCTACTTCAATCAATGAAAACATTTGTCTTTGATGATCCATGAGTGTCATGTGAGATGTAAACTGTATTAGAAATAAATATTGTATTAGATATATCCAGTGATATAGACTATAATTTGTTTGTACAGTTTATTTGGAATCACTTTTGTTGAGAATATATAATATATTTCGTTAGAATGTTCCAGGTTTCACTCAAAACAATTTTAGGTTGTGAAATGGTATTTTTTAATAACATTCTGGAGATCAATATTTATAGAGAGTGTTCAATTACCCAAGATGAGACATATTTTAGTGCTCAAATAAACTCATTTTCATAAGCTAAAAATCCCATATATGAACAATATTGTCTGCATTTATGACTAGTAATGTTGTTCAACATTATAATAAAATCTTATGAAGTCAGACATCTGATATTTGAAAGGATAATCCTCAAGTAATATATTCTCTAGAAGAGGGCGGCACATAGTACAATCTTCCAATACTGTATCCTTATTTTCATGGAATCCATTTTTTTCAAAATAATTTAAGAAAAATATGGTTGGAAATTATTCATATGTTATACTTCTTCCCTCTGGGTAGAACATATTTTCTTCAAACCAAGAATAGAACACAATATCAGAAATGATGCTCTTATTTAAGAGGTCTTCAATATTGTCACCATCTGTATACGTCACACTATTTTTTCATGTTAAATGAAAATGGAACCTATCAACTAGATGATATCTATAATGGAATTCTTAAAAAAATATCCTCTATGAATATTTACATGGTGAGATGTACCGGCAGTCATAGTTCATTTTAATCTCGTCGACACTCTTTTCAAAAAGATGTATTTTGTTTCTGTCATAGAGTGTCATGGTTACAAGATCATGACCCTTGCTTATATGTTTGAAAATGTATTTGATAGAAGATGAATTATTTCAATTTTTATATTTAGATAAGATTTATATTTTAACAGGAAAATTTGATTATATGGAACAACGAACTGATTGTCTAATGCTATACCATTTCTGACAATAGTACATCCATAATTTCATCTTTTATATACAAAATAAATGCCATCATCCATTTCAACATGTTCAATTTTTTTGGATAATACTTCGAGCATTTTCCATTGTGCATTGAAGGGGACCAATGATTGGAATCACCCCAAGGCCCATGGATCACAAAATTTGCGACTTCTTCATGAAGTGTTGGGAAGGTATCTTTATTTGGAATTTCAATGGAAAATATTATATTAATATCTATTGGAGTGAAATATATTTTTTCCTGAAAAATAAATAAAAGGATGTTCACATGCACCAATAATCTTCTCTGAAACTCCACATTATGAACAACTACATTGGATATTGTAGGGAAGATGAAAAGACATGTGACATTTGCTGGTAAAAGTATTCGTTGTAAACATAAAATATATTAGTCATGATGTTTTGTACCTGCTTGAGGCTTTTTTAAGAAAAACCATTCTTGTAAATATTTCATTAGTATTTTGACCTTAATATAGAAAATTAATGATAATATATGAGGATCGTCTGATGGGAGAAGATTATTTACATTAAAAAATCATGAAACTTCAGGCCACATTGTATTACAAGTAAATGATATAAATAAATATGGATACCTTACTAAATTATTGATCGACATAGCATCTTGGTAATATTGAATCATATACCTTGGACCACTTATAAATGTGGATGGTAAAATGGTATGCTTCCCACATGAAGACACATCTCAGTCACCTCTATAGAATGAATCTTGAGACACATTATATAGTTCTTCCCTCAAGTGATTTGGATTAAAATTAATAAAATATAGACTTTGAGACTCAATCATTGTATATTCATCTACAATAAACTGTGGTAGAATCCTCAGAGAATAAAGAATATTAGATGTATCATTGTAAAATAATTGAAGGTAAAAATAGAAATATTCTCTCATAGTTTTTGTTCGATGTCTTCCACTTATATTAAAGGGTGTCACATGATGGGATATGTTGTTGACATATCTGTCCTCTCCCCCCATGTAAATGAATGGATTTTTCCAATTAAGGTACCATGGGTGAATAAAAGATAGACTTTTTTTTGAATGATGATATCCCTCTCAGAATTAATATCTTCAAGGTCACCAACAACGAGCATGACAATCTTAGAATTATTTGATAATTTGTATGTTTGTGCCTCACATCCACATTTTCTATGAAGCTACAACATTTTAAGAAACCGGTTCTTATTTTTGAGGTACGAGTTTCTTCTTTTCCCTTTTCCTTAAGTGTTTGTGAGAAAATAAGGAAAATGGGGGAAAATACCAAATTTTGTGGGTACACGCCGTATACTTTTCCACACTCTATGTTCTTTGGCTGTGTGGGATGAGTACACTTGTCCTGTAGGCTTGTCGGCAATGAAGGTTGTAAAAACTGACTACATGCCATGTAATTAGTCGACAGGTGAACAGTAAGGTGGTAGAGACATTCGCCAGCAGAGATACAATACACGCTATGTAATCAAGAATACATGATGTGTACTGATGTCGATGGATGAACAGTGCCATGGTGGTAATCATTCTCCAGAGGAACAATTTACAAAATGAAAATTACACGCCATGTACTTGAGAGTACATTCTGTGTAGTTTTTTTTCTTAAAATAGGCAATAGCCTCCTCATTCGAGAGAGGAGGCAGATCCGCCATTTGGAGCTCAGGAGGATGGCCAAACCATTGAGGATCACCTGAACACACACCGTGAATTCAATTCCGCCTCCATGGATCACGTTGGGACTGTACGGGTAATCCCTCCCCTCTCCTTGTGCTGTTCTTACCAATTGTTCCTCTTAGGGAAGTTATTTATGTTTGGGCAGGAATTCGATTATCCCAGATCTAAGTCATTCATGGATTATTCGGGAGGCATCGTTCAAGTATACCGATCATAGACGATAGAGGTAGGTGGTCTGAAGTTTATTTTCAACTGTTGTGTTGAAATTGCGTACTGTTATACTACACACAAATGGTTGGGGTGTCTTATGGATGAGGCCTTTTCTGAAAAGATATCTAGAATTGTGTAGATAATATAATGATATGTTTAAACAACTGTTTGGGATTACTTCTTGGATCCAGGACCACCCGGGGGTGTATTCCTCTGTTTAGCCATTTGGCCCGGATACCTGAGGGTATGCCATGATTATATTGTGCATTGCATTTTTTCTTGAGAAAACATTTATATAAATATTTGTGAATGATTTGGGCTCGGCCCGGTTCTATTATCCCAAGGGCAGTGTTCTATTATCCTGAGGGCAGTGTTCTATTAACCTGAGGGCAGTGTTCTATTATCCTTATGGCTGTATTCAATTTAGCCTAAGGGTAGTGTTTATTTTATGCCTGTGGGATGTAGTCTCTGTGCCTGAGGAAAATATCATGTATGCCCGAGGGGAATGATCATTATGAATGAGGGCAATCACTTGTGGGTATTTGATTCTATTACCTGAGGGTAAGGATAGTATGTCCGAGGAAATGCCTAGTTATAATATTCACTGTGGTGATTTTCTATGTTGTACCTGCAAAGCTGAAGCAAAAACATGGAGGTGATAATTAAGAATTAAAATGGAAATGAATCTTGTAGTGATCGTTTCTTTTGGGTACTTACTAGTTAACTACATTTACTTTTACAGACTACTGTGGCACATTTTCACCGACTGTTGGGCACGGTCCTTTGGTGGGTGCCTACTGGGATTTATTTCTCACACCCTATTTGGGTCATGTCTTCTGCCCAAACAAACTATACTACTGCAAGTGTCGATATGGGAAAGGGTCCCTATATAGGTACATGATTGTTGCAGAAGAGTAGGAGAGCATGAGATCGAGCTTAGGCATGCGATGCTGGTGTGTTCTTTTTACTCTGCTTTGTTCCATTTGGATGTACCTTGTACTTTGAGTTTTATTGTATT
Source organism: Viscum album (assembly GCA_963277665.1). Taxonomy (NCBI): domain Eukaryota; kingdom Viridiplantae; phylum Streptophyta; class Magnoliopsida; order Santalales; family Viscaceae; genus Viscum; species Viscum album. The sequence continues at coordinate 1,368,813,303 of OY728158.1, read as the reverse complement.
GTATTGAAGTGTATCATGTTGTGGATGCTTTTATAGAACAGTGACATGATGCATCTTTATATATATGACTCCTATTTCTCCTTTTCTTCATTTGTCCATTTTAGTTGTATATTGTTTACAGCTTCCACTATTGTATGTTATATATCTTTTTTGATGCGCTACACTTTGACCAATGAGGGAATAATTTCCACACTATCAGACCTGGGCCATCGCTACTAGTCGGTAGCCTTTGGAGTTTTGGGAAATGCGCTTGAGGTCATGTGACCAACTGGTCTCGGGGCACCCGTTGAGTGGATACTGGATCCGGGACGTTACAAAGTGGTATCAGAGGAATTATTTTCTTTGACAAACTGTTTCGAGCCTTAGTCCGGGAGAGGATGGAGATGGTAGATGGTAATAAGATGTTCCCAAGAGTAGCTAACCCATGTACAGGGAAAATCCAGTCTACCTTGTTTATTGAAATTTTGTTGATTTTTCAAATTTGATAGTTGACTTGATTTTCACCGTTGGTTGATGCACTTTTGATTGTGTTGTTTATATGTTATACATGGTTTGTACTTAGTTGCAACCCGATGAGATGAGGGTGTGCCACCTCATGCATCATTTAGGAACATTCTAGAAATCACATGTCATGCATTCCTTCCATGCCATGTAGGTGCATTAGAAATTTCATGTTGTTGTGATATTTGATGCGTTATAAGAACATGCTTTTGTGATAGCTGATTGGATAAATACCTTCGTTTTTTAGGGTATTGTTGTGTGAGGTTTTGATAGAATGAATTCCAAACTTTGGTTCTTGAGAAGTATGGGCCCTCACTTACTGGAATTTACTGGATCATTGACCAGTTTACTTTGTTATAACATGTATAAGATAACAAGATTTGATTCATGGAGAGTATGGGTCCTCCCGGATCAGAATTTGGAACTTAGGTGATTGTTCCGTATTTTTTTCTTTGTTCTGGAGTAGTTTCTGAGGCTTACTATCTGGAAAACCCAGAACAAACGCTATGTAGTTTTATGGACACACGCCGTGTGTTCTTCTATTCAGGAAGAAATGATAACTTTTTAAGTAGATGCCGTGTACCCTCAGTACACGCTGTGTAGTTTGTTTCCATGTCATAGGCTGTGTGGGCAGGGACATGGAGTTGGGAATGTCTTGGGGAAACATACCATGTACCGGTTGTACACACCGTGTAGTCTGACCCTGGTACCAGGCCGTTTCACGAACAACACGGGTCGGTCTTTTGTTTCCTAGTACACGCCGTGTCCACCTGGAACACGCCATGTAGTGTCACTTGTGTATCCAACCATGTAGTGATCAATACAAGTTGTTATGGGGCTTCTTTGAACATGTCGTGTCTTTTTGGAACACGCCGGGTACTGTGCCCTGGGTACACAGGCCGTGTGACGAACAAGACGGGCCAATGAAAGCTTGTAGAGAACATTCCGTGTCTACCACTGAACACGCCGTGTAGTTCTATTTCAGGAGAGCCATGTGGAATAGCCATGTAGAAGGACACAGGCAGGGAAGAAGGAATCCAGTACATGCCAAGTGTTAAGAAAACACGCTGTGTTGTTGGGGTGTAACAAGAATAGTTTTAGATGGAGTACACACCCATGTGAATGGCCTATGGGAAAACTCCGTGTAGTATTTATACGCACTGTGTAGTCAAGTTCTGTAAAACATGAGTGCTTTTCTTCTCATGTTACCTTCTTTGTCTCCTTGTTTTCAGTCTTCGATAAATCTTGATATGAGGTGTGTGTTTGAACTTGTAGAGTCATGCCACCAAGACGACCACGAGTTGTTCGCCAAGAGAGTGGCAACAATTATACTCTAAAGATGGTGGGCCACATGCTGCCGATGGATCCTCCAGCAGAGCCAGATGCGGCGACAACTGTAATACCATACATAGGCATAGAGGCACAGTTCAGTGAAGGCTCCATGTGGTTCATGCAGACTTTCCATGAAGCACCGACAACCGCCACATCTATAGAAGAACTTACATGTATCTTCCACTAGAAGAATACACCTATGTTTTTAGAGGATGATAGACCAAAGGCTGTGGAGTCATGTCTGGATTCAATGGAGATGATATTAGAGCATTTGGAGATGCCTCCGGGGAGGAGGGTCAAGCTCGCTACATACATGTCGCTTGATTCCTCCAATATGTGGTGGGATGTTACCACCCAGTCTGAGCATTAACGATACATGGAGTGGGAATATATTTAGGAATCCTTCTATGAATTCATCTTCCTGGAGACGCTGCGGGCATATCGAGCTTGAGAGTTCATGAATCTGCAAAAGGGTACCATTTTAGTGGTGGATTATTCTTCTCCCTTCTCTGAGCTTCACCGTTTTGCATCCGTTCTGGTGGGTAATGAGGCGTTAAGTGATAGATGCTTTGAGTATGGTCTTTGTATTGACATCTGAGTGCTGGTGAAAATTTTTAGGTTGCATACTGTGCATGATATTGTGAACCAGACACTGATTATAGAGCATAAAATGCGGGATGCTAGTGGTGTGGGTTAGGGAGGTTTGACCCCAGTTTACTGTACTATTTCTACTAGTAAGAGGAAGAGATAGATGGGCTTATTTCACAGTGGTAGTACTAGTAAGAAGAATACTTCATGTGTCCAGGTCTTTTGCTACCAGTTTGGTAGAGAGGGGCACAAGAGATCTAAGTGTCCACGAGACCTAGTGGAGTGCCGAGCTTGTGGCAAGATGGGTCATCTATAGTGTTTCTTCAGGGTGTTCCTACCAGTGGCTAGTGAGAGGGGTTCTGCGTAGACTCCGCATACGGGAGAAAAACTAGCAGCTTCTTACCAGTCGGGAAATTGGGGTATATTAGGGCGTGCATGCAGAGATGGTGGTCATGGCCATGGTATCCAGACAATAGGATCTCAGAGGCAGCAGGGCGCGTCATCTCAGGAAAGCTAGGCTATGTCGCAGGGCCATGGCACTGGGCAGGCATATGCAGTGCAACAGTCCCAAGAGGTGGAGGATCCCAGACCTTCCACTTTCAGAGGTACTACTCTAGTAGCTTCTCTTTTATCTTCTCTGCTTTTTGATACGAGTGCTACGCATAGCATTATATATGTTCCCATTGTGGATATCCTTGGGCCTTTTGTTTCTTCCTCTTCTTCTGATGTTATAGCACTAGACACTCCGTTGGAGACTAGAGCAGAAGATTTTCATCAGTACAGAAAGTGCCCCCTTGAGGTTGGTGGGTGTCACCTTCTATGGGACCTCTATGTCTTAGAGATGTCGACCTATAAAATCATTCTTAGGATGGACTGGCTGGTAACTTTTCGAGCCTTTTTAGATTTCTACTTACTCAGGGTGAGATTCACATCACCCGAGCGTGGAGAGTTTCTATACATGGGCGAATTGGATGTCCAGGCAAGCCGAGCTAGACTCGAGCATCGTGGGTGAGGTGGTGTGACAACCCAGATTGTGAGCTTATATTTGGATGATTAGGGGGCTTGTCAGAAGGATATACCTCCAGTAGTTGGTCATTTCAGGGATGTCTTTCTGAACCATTTTCAGGTGTTCCTTCGAAGTGAGAGGTAGATTTATCAATTGAGCTTGTGCCAGGAGTGGCACCGGTGTCCATTACTCCTTATAGGATGGCTACACCTGAGTTTCAGGAGATGAAAAGGAAGTTAGAGGAGTTACAAGAAATGGGTTTCATCTGACCCAATACTTCTACTTGGGGTTCACTGGTCCTTTTTGCGAAGAAGGAAGATGGTGCCCTCAAACTCTGTGTGGATTATCGGAAGCTGAACCAGCTGACGGTCAAGAACCGGTATCCCTTTCCAACGATTGATTATCTTTTTGATCAACTTTGGGGAGAACGATTGTTCTCAAAGATTAAATTGAGATTAGGATATCATCAGTTATGCGTTAGACAATCAGACATATAACTTATAGCTTTTCGGAGTATATATGGTCTGTACGAGTACTTGGTTATGCCGTTTGGACTCACAAATGTGCCAGAATTTTTCAAGGAACTGATGAATTCTGTGTTACACCCTTATCTAGATTTTTTGTGGTAGTCTACATGGATGATATATTGGTGTACTCTCACACTCGACATGACCATGCCACCCATCTTGATATCATTTTGAGTATACTGAGAGAGCATCATTAATATGCTATGCTCCCAAAGTAACACTTTTGGATGGACCAGATTCACTTCCTGAGTCATATTATCTCAGAGGAAGGAGTTGCAGTAGACCTAGAGAATGTGAGAGTAGTAGTTTCCTGGGATTATCCTAAGAACATGTTTGAGATATGGAGTTTCTTGGGGCTGGATGGTTACTACAAGCATTTTATATAGGACTTCTCCCACTTAGTAGCACCGTTGATGGGTTTGACTATGATGGGTGTGAAGATCATTTGGTCAGAATCTTGTGAGACAGCCTTTCAGGAGCTAAAGTGTAGGTTGACATTAGCACAAATCCTAATACTTTTAGAGTAAGGGAGAGGCTATACAGTTTACTATGATTCATCAGGTATTGGGCTGGGTGAAGTGTTGATGCAGGGCGATCAAGTTTTTGCGTACTGGTCTCTGTAGTTGAGGCCATGTGAGAGGAATTACCCGACACATGACCTTGAGTTGGCTGTAGTTGTTCATGCATTGAGCTGTTGGAGAAATTATCTCTTGGGAGAGAATTTTGTGGTTTTCACCGACCATAAAAGTCTCAAATACATCTTTAATCAGAGTGACTTGACCATGAGATAGTGATGGTGGGCCGAATACCCTCAGTCCTTCAACTTTGAGCTTTTCTATACACCTGGTAATGGTAATGTAGTAGCTGGTGCACTGAGTAGGAAGACTCAGACACAGGTAGTGTAGGAGGCCAGTGGTGAGTGGTAGCTTATGACTTTGTTCTCTGAGATGCATTTGGAGGTACATGATAGTTAAGGGCAAACCTATCTTTCATCCTTAGTTGTGATTTCTACCCTTCTGGATAGAGTGTGGATGGGACAACTATCGGATTAAGAAGTCCTAGTTCTACGGGAGTCAGTGGCAAGTGAGGACCCTCCTCCTGGATGGGCGGTAGGCGAGGATGAGGTACTACATGTCAATGCATGAGTGTGCGTTCCATGCGATATACGCAAGGAGTAGATTTGGTAGTTTCATGCTTCAGATTGGGCAGTGCATCCCGGAGTTACCACAATGTACTGTGACTTGAGACGTCAGTATTGGTGGTTGGGTATGAAATGGGAAGTAGCTGGTTTTGTTACAAGATGTTCTACCAGTCAATAGGTGAAGGTAGATCATTAGAGTCCAGCTAGTCTGTTACAACAATTACCCATTCCGACGTCGAAATGGGATGATGTCGCGATGGACTTCATGACTGGGTGGCCGAGGTCACCTTGATGTAGTGGTGTCTTGTGGGTTGTTATAAATAGACTTACAAAGGTAGCTAACTTTTTACCAATCAAGGAGACCTTCATTGTTCTCGAGATGAGGAAGTTGTATATCCGAGAGGTAGTACACCTTCATGGGGTAACTCATTCTATCATTTCTGATAGGGACACCCACTTTATGTATCATTTTTGGTACGGTTTTCAGAGGGCACTGGGTACACAGGTGCTTCTGAGCACAGCTTACCACCCTCAGACCGATGGCCAGTCAGAGCATACGATACAAGTTCTAGAGGACATGCTACGTGCATGAGTCCAAAACTTTGGGGGATATTGGGAGATGCACATAACCCTGGTCGAGGTTTCCTATAATAATAGTATTCAGGAAACTATTGAGATGGCACCAAATGAGGATTTATATGGTAGGCCATGCCAATCACCTTTGTGCTAGATGGAGGTAGGTGAGGTAGCTTTACTGGGACCATGTCTCATGAAAAGGCTTCTAAGCAGGTCTAGTTGATTCAGAGGCGGATGGATACCGCACACTTTCATTATAAATCTTATGCTGATCGCCACAGACGGCCCTCGGATTTCATCCTTAGCGAGAGGCAGATTTATCTATTGAGCTTATGCCAAGAGTGGCATCAGTGTCCGTTCCACCTTATAGGATGGCTACACCTGAGTTTCAGGAGCTCAAGAGGTAGTTAGAGGAGTTATAGGAAAAGGGTTTTATCTGACCCAACATTTCTCCTTGGGGTTCGATGATCAATTTTTCAAAGAAGGTAGATGGAACCCTCAGACTCTGTGTGGATTGTCGAAAGCTAAACTAGCTGACAGTAAAGAAACAGAATACCATGGCAAGGATAGATGATCTTTTTGATCAAATTTTGGGAGCATGAGTGTTCTCAAAGAATTAATTGAGATTATTATATCATCAGATACATGTTAGACCATCAAACATATTGCTTAGAGATTTTCAGAGCAGATATGGTCTATATGAGCACTTGGTTATGCCGTTTGGACTCACGAACGCACCAGCAGTTTTCATGGTTCTGATGAATCGTGTGTTCCACCCTTATCTAGATTCTTTTGTGGTAGTCTTCATGGATGATATCTTGGTGTAATATCACACTCGACATGACCATGCCACCCATCTTGAGATCGTTTTGAGTACACAGAGAGAGAATCAGTTATATGCTAAGCTCTAAAAGTGCCAATTTTGGATGGACCATATTCACTTCCAAGGTCATATTATCTCAGAGTTAGGAGTTGCAGTAGATGCAGATAATGTGAGAGAAATAGTTTTCTAGGAGAAACCTAAGAACATGTTTGATATTTGGAGTTTCATGGGGATGGCTGGTTACTAATTGCATTTTATATAGGACTTCTCCCGCTTAGAAGTGTCATTGACGGGTTTGAATAAGAAGGGTGTGAAATTTGTTTTGTCAGAAACTTGTGAGACACCCTTTCAAGAGCTGAAGTGTAGAATGAAATTAGTACCAATCCTAATACTTCCAAAGAAAGGGAAGAGATATAATGTTTACTGTGATGCGTTGGGTATTGGGCTGGGTGAAGTGTTGATGCAGGGTGATCAAGTTGTTGCATACTGGTCTCGGCAGTTGAAGCCACATGAGAGGAATTACTCGACACATGACCACGAGTTGGCTGTAGTTGTTCATGTGTTGCACTGTTTAAGACATTATCACTTGGGATAGCATTTTGTGGTTTTCAACGACCACAAAAGTATCAAATACATCTTTACTCAGCGCGACATGAACTTGAGACAGTGCAGGTGGGTCGAATACCTTCAGTCCTTCGACTTTGAGCTTGCCTATACAATTTGTAAGGGTAATGCAGTAGATGATGCACTGAGTAGGAAGAATCAGACACAGGCAGTGTAGGAGGCCAGTGGTGAGTGGCATCTTATGGCTTTGTTCTCTGAGACGCATTTGGAGATGCACGATAGTCAGGTGAAGACCTATCTTTCATCTGTAGTTGTGACTTCTACCCTCCTGGATAGAGTGAGGATGAGACCGCTATCTGATTCAGAAGGCATAGTTCTATGGGAGTCGGTGGCAAGTGAGGACCCATCTACTGGATGGACGATATGCGATGATGAGGTACTGCATGTCCATGGAAAAATGTGGGTTCCATGGGATATACACTAGGAGTAGATGCAGGAGTTTCAAGCTTCAACTTGGGCAGTGCATCCCAGAGTTACCAAAATGCACCGTGACTTGAGATGTTAGTATTGGTGGTCAGGTATGAAATGAAAAGTAGCTAGTTTTGTTACAAGATGTTCTACCTGTCAACAGGTGAAGGTGGAGCATCAAAGGAAAGCTAATATGTTGTAGAAATTACCCATTATGGAGTGGAAATGGGATGATGTCACGATGGACTTTGTGACCAGGTTGTCGAGGTCACCTCGAGGTAGTGATGCCATATGGGTTGTTGTAGATAGATTTATGAAGGTAGCTCAATTTTTGCCAATTAAGGAGACCTTCGGTGTTGATGATCTTGAAGAGATGTATATCTGAGAGGTAGTATGCCTTCATGGGGCCCCTCATTCTATCCTTTTAGATAGGGACACCAGATTTATGTCTCATTTCTGGCAGGGTTTTTATAGGGTACTAGGTACACAGATGCTTCTGAGCACAGCTTAGCACCCTCTGACCGATGGCCAGTCAGAGCATACGATATAGGTTCTAGAGGACATGTTTCATGCATGAATCCTAGACTTTGGGGGAAATTTGGAGAAGCACATACCACTAGTCGAGTTTTCCTATAATAAAAGTTTTCAGGAAACTTTTGAGATGGCACCTTACGAGGAATTATATGGTAGGCCATGTCGATCACCATTATGTTGGATGGAGGCAGGTGAGGCTGCTTTACTGGGACTATGTCTCATACAGGAGACTTATGAGCTGGTACAGTTGATTCAGAAGCAGATGGCTACCACACAGTATCATTAGAAATCTTATGCTGATCGTTGTAGACAACCCTTGGAGTTTGTGATCGGGGATCCAGTTTTCTTGTGTGTTTCACCGAGGATGGGACCCAGTTGTATCAGGAGATAGGGAAATCTTTCACCGAGGTACGTGGGGCCATTTGAGATTCTAGAGAGAGTTGGGTCGGTTTCCTACCAGTTGTAGTTACCACAGGGATACTGGGCCATCGACGATGTCTTCCATGTATCTTAGCTATGCCGATATCATTTTGACATGTCTGACATTTTTCATCATGAGGAGGTTGAGATATAGGTCGATGCATCCATTGAGGAGCATACTATTCGTATTGTTGATAGGAGAACGATGGTTCTCTGAGGCCGGACAGTTCCTCTTGTTCGGGTGCTATGGAAGTATGCTCGAGTGCAGGATGAAACCTGGGAGAGGGAGACCAACATACGTGCTCAATGGCCAGAGTTATTCATAGCTGTATCTTCACCACTCTTGAAAGGGAAATTTGGGGAAAAATTGCAATAAGGGGGAAAGTTTGTAAGTACCTGGTTATTATTTTTGAGGTACATTTTTCTTCTTTTCCCTTTTCCTTAAGTGTTTTACAGAAAATAAGTAAAATGGGGGAAAATCCCAAATTTTTGGGTACACACAGTGTACTTTTCCACACACCGTGTGTAACAGCCCGAGATTTTATGAAAAATAATCTTTTTAATTTTATTAATGCCTTGTATTGTACGCTACACCAAAAGGAGCTTGCACAACAGACATCCTTGACTTGCCTTGCACGCAATCATGACCTTCCTCGATAGTGTGTGTAGTACGCAATACCGAGTTTCACTAAACAACGATATGCTATTAAAATATTATGAATAGTAATAACCACGTTTTAAAATTTTAGAAATTTTAGCTCTCAAAATGGACTTCATTTTTGGATTCGTAGTATCGAATTTAGCCTAAGGTGAAATTTTGGTACTTTTCGGATAACTTTCATATTCTGATGAATAGTGAAAATTACTAAATTTTAATTAAAAACAACTTTTTTAATCAAAATAATTAATAGTGATAAATTATTAATTTGAGTGGTTTTAAAGTATATTTAGAATATATTTTTACAATTCAATACAATGTTGGTCATTGGATGTAATTTCAAATTTACACCAGACATAAACAAGTGTTAATCTTTTGATAGTTATTATCTCTTAAAAACACGCTATTTGTTGTGACAGCAGAAATTAATTATAAAATTAATTAATGCAACTTATATGTTGGGAATTTTGTAAAATAGAAATCATTTTTGAATTCGGAATATCAATTATAGCTTAGGGTGAAATTTTGGCATTTTTCTGAAAAACTTCAATTTTTGATGAATAGTGAAACTACTAAGTGGAAGTTAAAAAAATTATTTTTTTCATAAATCTTAATTTTACCGCTTCTGTGAATGGAATTTCAAAAATCCGAGAGACACGGTTGACGTCAGTAAGTAAAATGTGGTTCAATGAGATGAAAATAATTTTTGGTGAATAGTAACTTTTTACATTTATTTACCACGGTTAAAAGTAAATAGGGTAATTAAGGGTAAAAATGATATTAATATTACCCTAACACATGTCCTAATCCTATTGGACAAGTGTATCTCGACCAAAAACAACCTCAAGTGTAAAATATTATCATTTAGGCCCACTTGGATTAGATTAGGACATTTATTATTATTTAATTCAAAGAAGAGTTAAAAGAGTTAAAATCAAAGTTTATTTACTAAAACATTTTTAATATGGGGTTATACATAAAATAAATTCTACTATAAATATTCATTAGAAATCTAAAAATATTTCCTACATAATGGTATTTTATTTGTAATTTTTAGACTTTCAATAATTTAATTTATTTACGATACAACAATGATGCAGTAATTACCTTTTTAAGAAAAATTAACATAATTAATTTTATAAATTCCCAAATAAATGTAATTTGAGACTTTTTATGACTTAAACTAATTTTATAGGTTAATATAACATGTTATTGTTGATTTAAGTAACTTGGATCGAACTTATCATTCTTTTATGAATTTCATAAAAATCATGTACCAAATAGTGTCAAAATTGACATAAATTAGTTTTTTAAAAAGATATTATATTATAAATTGTTATTTAATTTCTAATAATCTAATGTTCGGCCAAATGACTTAGATAAGGATATATATATTAATAATAAACAACTTGGGGTTCGTTTGTCTTGTTATGGTAAGTTTATTAACCATATAGTGTAAGGAAACAAAAAGACACGGTAAAAGTTAAATTATTTAACTTAGAGTTAAATCTAATTGATAAGGTTAAAATAATAACCTAAACTTGTCCAAATCCTATTGGATGAGAGTATTTCGACCCTTCCCCACCTTAGCCTCTAAATAAATCAATTTGGAGCTATTTAAAACCGAATTTGGCTTTATAATAAAATAATATTTTTAGTTATTCCAAAGGTGCCCCTCTCCTCCCTTATAAAAGGGCACCTCCTCCCTCTCTTCCTCACACAACTTTGAGCCTTCAAGCTCGGCCAACCCCTACCAAAATCTCTTCTCCACTTCCCTAGTATCATCCTAGAGGTCCTGGTCTTTTTCAAAGACCATCCTTAGTTCTTTAAGTGGAGGTTAAGAAAAGGCGCGTCAAAAAGAGGTAATATCCATTACCGATCTTTTTCAATTTCTTTCTTCTTCAACTTCTTCTTATTTAGTTGTTTCATGATAAAGTAATAACATCAGTATTTCTTATATACTGATATGTTATTATAAATATGAAACAACTCTAATTAACCTTCTATCCATCCTACGGAAAAAGGAAATCACCGCGCGTGCGTACGTACGGAATACCGTCTCCACGCCGTGGTGTAATCTATTTTCCGCCACCACCTTAATTGGATGGGTATAATGGTGTAATGAGTTACTATATATGATTATTATAAAGTGATATTGATACTGAAATAGTATACATACACTTCAACACAATTCCATGACCATGGGAACGATATCATCGCTCGTGCGTACGTACGGACTACCGTCTCCACGACGCGATGAGATTCATTATCCATGTTAACCATTCCAGAATGATTATAAAGTATATATAATGAATAATAATGGAATATATGAAATGGTAAATCTAATGGATTTATGTATATATATATATGTCATCTACTTACTTCCAAGACAATAAGGAAAGGAAAGCAGCGTTCATGCGTACGTACGGACTACCGTCTCCATGAACGGTGTGTTTCATTTTATTTATCTATCTATTATATATATATATACTGAATATATATGATATATAAATCATACTTTATATTCTGGAAGTAAGTAAATCATGATATAAGTAATAATAATGTCAAGAACAACAAGTCCAAACACCTATGATAAATGAAATGATTTTACCCACAATGCTTCTTTAACATGAATTTAGAAAATAATGGGTAATATAAAGTCATAAGTGGCCCATATATGATATAATAACAATGAATATGATTCTGTAATAAGTCAATAACATGATTTAAATCATTATACAGGAGTTTCAGACACGTACAAAGCAAGTCGGACCTAAGGTAAGGGGAAATATCACAATCTCATTTTTATCCGAGATTGTTTATACTTTGGTATTTACTGGGGTGTATTTTATCATCCACATCCATGTTCCCTAAATATGTAATATTTTTTCCAACCACTTACAATTGTTTAAATCCAATTTTACCCTTCGGTGAGTTTTTAGTAAAGAATATGAAAGGAATCTTTTGTCGTTTTTTTGTACGAGGTACTTTTTGACTTTTCCGACAAAAGTACGAAGAATATTTTTTTTAACTTATACGACATGAATGGATTTTTAAAATATTATTTCCAAGAAGATTCCTTTACAAGTTTTCAAGTTTATTTTTAATCAACTTCTTTTAGTTTAAAGTCGTATGACATGTTAAGAAAGGAAATTTTTTTTTGAAGAAGAAAGGATATATTCCTCAAGAATGGAGTTCAAGTGTTTTATCAAAATTATTTTCCATCTAAGATAATAAAGGGTTATGTTTTTATCCCTATTATTACATTGATTTGATCATGTTGTGATGGAATTATTTTTATGAATTCCTTTATCTTATATGAATTGTTTTATAATGTCAAGATGTTTAAGATTCCCATTTGTATTACATGGGTTATGCAATGATGTATGATTTATGATTTTTGTGGCACACATAATAATGGTTTAATTATGAGATGGGTGGGACCTATATCTCCCTCCAATGCATTGGGTAAAGATTTTATATCTCATGAGATAGACTTGGCTGGAACGGTAGTTTATACCGGTTCAGTGAAGCAGGACTGAAACGAGGGTAACTCGGTTCAGAAAGGGACTTTTTACACTAAGATAGTCTTGGAAATGAGTCTTGACTAACAAGAAATGATGATTATGTGTGTATGCCACAAAGTTTCATGTTTTTTGTTGTGATTATTGGGATTACATTTCACTTATATGATTTATTCCATGTTATGATATTATGAGCTCTTTTGCAGGTTAAGATTTCCAAAAGCTATATTCTTATGTATATGATGTGATTGATATTTCTTTTGTTTACCCTTACTGAGCATTTGAGCTCACCCTTTTATGTTTTCTTTTCCCTAGGATATAAAGAAAGGTTTTAGGAAAAAAAGAGAAGATCTTTATGGGAGATATTGAAGATCTTTCACCAGGATTAGAAGATTTTATTCCGAGTTTCCAAAGACACTAAACTATTACGGTCCTTATGTGTGTGTTTTGTTATGTACTAAGTATTCCGAAAAAGTAATGTAATATCTATGTACGTTAAGCTTCGGGTCTCTACAGTTGGTATCAGAGGAAAGGTTTAGTCAACCTTTGGAAACTAGGATGCGAAAACGCTAGTGAGATCCCTAGAGATATTTCTAAGGTATGTCTAGGGATGTCCCTAAGGTTAAGTATACTTATAGGTTATAATACTAGAACTACGCTAACGATCACAGAATTAAACCTAAGATGTTAGATATTGAAGGTACTCCCCCTTTATTGTGTTGTTTTCCCTATCATGATTTTTGCCTCTCACACTATTCTTTTTGGGTTTTAGACGATGGCTGGAAACCGAAGGAACCGTGTTGATCAATGCAATGGAAAATGCAATGATTGTCCTCCTAAACAAACAAATGTTATGGGAGATGGAGTGAAAAATCTTATTGCTATACTTACACAAGCTATGAATCATTCTGGACTTCCAAATGAGCAGAGAAGGGAACAATATTCTATTGAGTCCTTCATAAGGCAACGTCCACCTTCTTTCAGTGGGTCTTCTGATCCACTTGTTGCTGAACAATAGATCAGTACTACTGAAAAGATATTTTCATTTCTTCAATGTTATGAACATGATAAAGTCATCTTAGCAGTATATCGTTTGGAAGGTGAAGCTGATCAATGGTGGAATCTTATCAAGAATACGAGTCCAAGAGATTAAATTGAGTCCATGGAATGGGACGAGTTCAAGAACTTGTTTTTCAGTAAGTACTTCCCTCATATTCTTCGAACAAAGATGGAAAATGATTTTCTTGAGCTAAAGCAGAAGGATGATGAATCTGTTGGTATATACGAAGCAAATTTTACAAGACTTGCAAGGTATGCATCTGGCATTATCATCCAACCTGAAAGTAAAGTTGATCGATTTTTCAGTGGCTTAAAACCAAGTCTTCGAAGGGCATTATCTATAAGAGACTTCAGTAGCTATGAAGAAATTGTGCGTTGTGCTATCAAGGTAGAAATGGAAGTTGGTGTCACATATCCATCTCATGGTTTCGACAAGAAACGAAAGATGGAGTTCAAGGAAAAATCTCAGAATAATGGTGAAAAGAAGATGAATGTTTCCTTATGCACAAAGTGTGGAAAGAATCATGGTGGAGATTTTCTTAAAGGGACTAGAAAATGTTTTAAGTGTAGAAAAGAAGGTCATCGAGAAGCTGAGTGTCGAAGTAATGGAAAAAGGGTTTCTAATGATGTGAATAAAGCAAACACTACAGAGAACGCACCACCAACACTTCAATGCTTCAAGTGCAAGGAAATGGGGCATTATGATAATAAATTCCCTAATCCAAGGGTTAGTGATGATCGACATGAGCAACCACTTAAGGCAAAGGACAAAGGGAAGTAACATGCGATCACTATTGGCAATGTTGAATATGACAATGATGTGGTGGAATGATTAAGTGTTTATGTAATGGGATTCCCAAATAATGTTGTATCATGGAGTATTGGAATATTTATGTATTGGTCTAATGTGGTATTCAAAGTGATTGAGATATTATGCGCATAATGAAGGGAAAACGAGAAAATGAAATGTTTAATAGTATTAATGAGCTCATGATTGATATAAGGACTAAGTGATATCATGGTTTGAGTATATAGAATTTTGAGGATTTTGATATGTGGAAAGTGTTAACTTTTAACTGCATTCATTTTTTCACTAAGTTTCAATGGGTATTCAAGAGAATACATGATTAAGGACTTTGAATGTTTGGAATGTGACCAACAAAACATATCTTATGTTATATGGGGATCAACGATGGTGTTAAATCTCTGGTAATCATTTTCACTATGTTATGAGAGTGGACTGTAGTATTATGGATAAGCCTAAAGATTGGAATGGATTATGTTGGACATAAGTTAGTATTGATTAAGGATAGATGTTTTTTCGATATTATTGATGGGATGTTATAGTAATATAGTTTTAGAAACAGGAAAACCTGCAGGACGGGTGACAGCCCATCGCGTCGGACAAGGCTGTGGAAATCGAACCCACAATCGAAGTGCGACTGGACTTTATCGCCTACCACTAGCCTACAGGAAGTCCCTGTTTAGTAGAAACTAGTTTTATTAAGCAGTATGATATATGAATTATAAGTCCATTTTAGGAACCATATATGATTAATCTCACTATAGATCGACTTATGTATATAATTTTTTCTAAAATTTTGTTTGAGACAGATGGAATGACCCGTCATTCTATCACATGATCTGCTAACACTTCACGAATAACAAATTCAACTTCATTTATTTAAGAGATGAAGTGGAAATTGTTCAAGGCATGAACAACAGTGAGATTATACCAAAATAAAGTAAGTATTTATTCTAATACAAATTTTCAATATTAGGGAAATGATCTTGAAAACCAAAAATGTTGTCCTAGTGATCTTATACCTGATGAATCAGATGGTACCTTATATCATCACAAATCTATGGATTTGTGATTACTGGCTTTTCCATAGCCATGTTCTCTACCACTCTCCATTAGAACATGATGGTTAGATTTCTCTTCCATATCCATATTTTCACTTATGTGGAAACCCAGTGATTAGTTTATTTGGGTAATCGTTACATTTCACACTTTATTTTTTAAAGCCAAGTTTTGGTATTCCTTTTTACAATGTGGGTTTCTATTAAAGAAACTTTCGAATAGTAAACCATTTATAACCCTGACGAATTTTAGGGTGAAATTCATTTTAAGGGGGGTAGAATGTAACAGCCCGAGATTTTATGAAAAATATTCTTTTTAATTTTATTAATGCCTTGTGTTGTATGCTACACCAAAAGGAGCTTTCACAACACACATACTTGACTTGCCTTGCACGCAATCGCGACTTTCCTCGATAGCGTGTGTAGTACGCAATACCGAGTTTCACTAAACAACGATATGATATTAAAATATTATGAATAGTAATAACCACGTTTTAAAATTTTAGAAATTTTATCTCTCAAAATGGGCTTAATTTTTGGATTCGTAGTATCGAATTTAGCCTAAGGTGAAATTTTGGTACTTTTCGGATAACTTTCATATTCTGATGAATAGCGAAAATTACTAAATTTTAATTAAAAACAACTTTTTTAATATAAATAATTAATAGTGATAAATTATTAATTTGAGTGGTTTTAAAGTATATTTAGAATATATTTTTTCAATTCATTACAATCTTGGTCATTGGATGTAATTTCACATTTACACCAGACATAAACAAGTGTTAACCTTTTGATAGTTATTATCTCTTAAAAACACGATATTTGTTGTGACAGCGGAAATTAATTATAAAATTAATTAATGAAACTTATATGTTGGGAATTTTGTAAAATAGAAATCCTTTTTGAATTCAGAATATCAATTATAGCTTCGGGTGAAATTTTGGCATTTTTCTGAAAAACTTCAATTTTTGATGAATAGTGAAACTACTAAGTGGAAGTTAAAAAAATTATTTTTTCATAAATCTTAATTTTACCAATTCTGTGAATGGAATTTAAAAAATCCAAGAGACACGGTTGATGTCAGTAAGTAAAATGTGGTTCAATGAGATGAAAATAATTTTTGGCGAATAGTAACTTTTTACTTTTATTTACCACGGTTAAAAGTAAATAGGGTAATTAAGGGTAAAAATGATATTAATATTACCCTAACACATGTACTAATCCTATTGGACAAGTGTATCTTGACCAAAAACAACCTTAAGTGTAAAATATTATCATTTAGGCCCACTTGGATTAGATTAGGACATTTATTATTATTTAATTCAAAGATGAGTTAAAAGAGTTAAAATCAAAGTTTATTTACTAAAACATTTTTAATATGGGGTTATACATAAAATAAATTCTACTATAAATATTCATTAGAAAGATAAAAATATTTCCTACATAATGGTATTTTATTTGTAATTTTTAGACTTTAAATAATTTAATTTATTTATGATACAACAATGATGAAATAATTACCTTTTTAAGAAAAATTTACATAATTGATTTTATAAATGCCCAAATAAATGTAATTTGAGACTTTTTATGACTTAAACTAATTTTCTAGGTTAATATAACATGTTATTGTTGATTTAAGTAACTTTTTTCGAACTTATAATTCTGTTATAAATTTCATAAAAACCATGTACCAAATAGTGTCAAAATTGACATAAATTAGTTTTTAAAACAAATATTATATTATCAATTGTTATTTAATTCGTTAAAATCTAATGTTCGGCCAAATGACTTAGATAAGGATATATATATTAATAATAAACAACTTGGGGTTCTTTTGGCTTGTTATGGTAAGTTTATTAACCATATAGTGTAAGGAAACAAAAAGACATGGTAAAAGTTAAATTATTTAACTTAGAGTTAAATCTAATTGATAAGGTTAAAATAATAACCTAAACATGTCCAAATCCTATTGGATGAGAGTATTTCGACCCTTCCCCACCTTATCCTCTAAATAAATCAATTTGGAGCTATTTAAAACCGAATTTGGCTTTATAATAAAATAATATTTTTAGTTATTCCAATGGTGCCCCTCTCCTCCCTTATAAAAGGGAACCTCCTCCCTCTCTTCCTCACACAACTTTGAGCCTTCATGCTCGGAAAACCCCTGCCAAAATCTCTTCTCCACTTCCCTAGTATCATCCTATAGGTCCTGGCCTTCTTCAAATACCATCCTTAGTTCTTTAAGTGGGGGTTAAGAAAAGGCGCGTCAAAAATAGGTAATATCCATTACCGATCTTTTTCAATTTCTTTCTTCTTCAACTTCTTCTTATTTAGTTGTTTCATGATAAAGTAATAACATCAGTATTTATTATATACTGATATGTTATTATAAATATGAAACAACTCTAATTAACCTTCTATCCATCCTACGGAAAAAGGAAATCACCGCGCGTGCGTACGTACGGAATACCGTCTCCACGCCGTGGTGTAATATATTTTCCGCCACCACCTTAATTGGATGGGTATAATGGTGTAATGAGTAACTATATATGATTATTATAAAGTGATATTGATACTGAAATAGTATACATACACTTCAACACAATTCCATGACCATGGGAACGATATCATCGCTCGTGCGTACGTACGGACTACCGTCTCCACGACGCGATGAGATTCATTATCCATCTTAACCATTCCAGAATGATTATAAAGTATATATAATGAATAATAATGGAATATATGACATGTTAAATCTACTGGATTTATGTATATATATATATATGTCATCTACTTACTTCCATGACAATAAGGAAAGGAAAGCAGCGTTCATGCGTACGTACGGACTACCGTCTCCATGAACGGTGTGTTTCATTTAATTTATCTATCAATTATATATATATATACTGAATATATATGATATATAAATCATACTTTATATTCTGGAAGTAAGTAAATCATGATATAAGTTATAATAATGTCAAGAACAATAAGTCCAAACACCTATGATAAATGAAACGATTTTACCCAAAATGCTTCTTTAACATGAATTTACAAAATAACGGGTAATATAAAGTCATAAGTGGACAATATATGATATAATAACAATGAATATGATTCTGGAATAATTCAATAACATGATTTAAATCATATACAGGAGTTTCGGACACGTACAAAGCAAGTCGGACCTAAGGTAAGGGGAAATATCACAATCTCATTTTTATCCGAGATTGTTTATACTTTGGTATTTACTAGGGTGTATTTTATCATCCACATCCATGTTCACTCAATATGTAATATTGTTTCCATCCACTTACAACAGTTTAAATCCAATTTTACACTTCGGTGAGTTTTTAGTAAAGAATATGAAAGGAATATTTTGTCGTTTTTTTGTACGAGGCACTTTTTGACTTTTCCGACAAAAGTACGAAGAATGTTTTTTTAACTTATATGGCATGAATGGATTTTTAAAACATTATTTCCAAGAAGCTTTCTTTACAAGTTTTAAAGTTTATTTTTAATCAACTTCTTTTAGTTTAAAGTCGTATGACATGTTAAGAAAGGAAAAATGTTTTTGAAGAAGAAAGGATATTTTCCTCAAGAATGGAGTTCAAGTGTTTTATCAAAATTATTTTCCATATAAGATAATAAAGGGTTCTGTTTTTATACCTATTATTACATTGATTTGATCATGTTGTGATGGAATTATTTTTATGAATTCCTTTATCTTATATGAATTGTTTTATAATGTCATCATGTTTAAGATTCCCATTTGTATTACATGGGTTATGCAAAGATGTATGATTTATGATTTTTGTGGAACACATAAGAATGGTTTCATTATGAGATGGGTGGGACCTATATCTCCCTCCAATGCATTGGGTAAATATTTTATATCTCATGAGATAGACATGGCTGGAACGGTAGGTTATACCGGTTCAGTGAAGCAGGACTGAAACGAGGGTAACTCGGTTCAGAAAGGGACTTTTTCCACTAAGATAGTCTTGGCAATGAGTCTTGACTAACAAGAAATGATGATTATGTGTGTATTCCACAAAGTTTCATGTTTTTAGTTGTGATTATTGGGATTACATTTCACTTCTATGATTTATTCCATGTTATGATATTATGAGCTCTTTTGCAGGTTAAGATTTCCAAAAGCTATATTCTTATATATATGATGTGATTGATATTTCTTTTGTTTACCCTTACTGAGCATTTGAGCTCACCCTTTTATGTTTTCTTTTCGCCAGGATATAAATAAAGGTTTTAGGAAAAAAAATAGAAGATCTTTATGGGAGATATTGAATATCTTTCACCAGGATTAGAAGATTTTATTCCGAGTTTCCAAAGACACTAAACTATTACGGTCCTTGTGTGTGTGTTTTGTTATGTACTAAGTATTCCAAAAAAGTAATGTAATATCTATGTACGTTAAGCTTCGGGTCTCTACACCATGTACTTTGGCCATGTGGGAAGAGTACACAGGGCGTGTAGGCTTTTCAGAAATGAATGGTGTAAAAACTGACTACAAGCCATGTAATTTGTATTTATACGCCGTGTAATCAGTCGGCAGGTGAACTGTAAGGCAGTGGAGGCAGCCACCATCGGAGTGAAAATACACACCATGTAATCAGGAATACACACCGTGTACTAATGTCAACAGATGAACAGTTCCGCGGTGGTAAGAAGCCGCCAGAAGAACAGTTTAAAAAAATGAGAAGTACAGACCGTGTACTTGAGATTACATGCCCTGTAGTTTGTTTTTTCCACTTAAAACAGGTAGTAGCCTTCTCATTCTAGAGAGGAGGCATGACTGCCATTTGGATCTCAGGAGGATGGCCGAACCTTAGAGGATCACCCGAACGCGCACCGGGAATCCGATTCCTCCTCTGATGATCACGTTGGGACTGTACGGGTAATCGCCCCCTCTCCTTGTGTTGTTGTTACCAATTCTTCCTCTAAGGGAAGTTATTTCTGTTTGAACAATAATTATTTTATCCCAGATCTACATCGTTCTTGGATGATCCAGGAGGCGTCATTCACGTATACCGATCAGAGACGATCGAGGTAGGTGGTCTGATGTTTTTTTAACTGTTGTGTTGAAATTGTGTACCATTGTGCCACACACCCATGGTTGGGGTGTCATATGGCTGATTCATTTTCTGAAATGATATCTAGAATTACTTAGATAATCTAATGATAAGTTTAAACTACTGTTTGGGAACACTTATTGGATACAGGACCACCATGGGGGTGCGTTCATCTTTTTAATCATTTTTCTAGGATACCCAAGGGTTTCCCATGATTATATTGTGCATTGAATTTTTTATTGAGAGAAATTTTATATAAATTGTTGTTTATTCTTTGCACTCGGCCTGGTTCTACTATCCTGTGGGAAGTGTTCTATTAGACTAAGGGCAGTGTTCTATTATCCTGAGGGCATTGTTCTATTATCCTAAGGGCAGTGTTCTATTTAGCAGGAGAGCAGTGTTTCGTTTATTTCTATGGGCAGTATTCTCTGTGCCTAAGGGAAATATCATGTATGCCTGAGGGCAATGATCTTTATGCCAGAGGGAAATCACCTGTGGGTATTTGATTCTGTTACATGAGGGTAAGGATAATATGTCTGAGGACACTCTTATTTAGATTATTCACTATGGCGATTTTCTCTGTTGTACCTACCAAGACGAATCACAAGCTTGTAGGTGATAAGTAATAATTAAAATGGAAATGAAACTGGTAGTGATAGTTACTTTTTAGTACGTACTAGATTACTGCATTTACTTTTTCACACTTATGTAGCACATTATCATAGATAGTTAGGAACGAGCCTTTTGTGGGTGCCTAATGGGATTTATTTCTCACACCATATTTGGGTGATGTCTTCGGCCCAAACTGACTATATTTTTGCAGGTGTCAATAGGGGAAAGGCTACCTATATAGGTACATGATTGTTTCAGTAGAGTAGGAGAGCATGGGACCGAGCTTAGGCTTGCATTGCTGCTGTGTTATGTTTACTCAGCTTTGTTCCAATTGGATGTACCTTGTACTTTGAGTTATATTATATTGTATTGCAGTGTATCCTGTTCTAGCTGCTTTCATAGAATAGTGACGTGCTTCATATTCATATATATGACTGCTGGTTCTCTTTTACATCAGTTTTCCATTTCAGTTGTATATTGTTTACTGATTCTTCTATTGCATGTTATATATCTTATCTGCTGTGCTAAACTTTGACAAATGAGGGCATAGTTTCCCCAATATCAGACCTAGGCCCTCACTGCTAGTCGGTAGCCTTTAGCATTTGGGGAAATGTGCTTGAGGTCATGTGACCAACCGAGTTCGGGGCACCCGTTGAGTGGCCTCTGGATCTGGGACGTTACAAACATTAAAATTTTAGTGACATGAATCTCGATAACATCCGTTTCAATTCTTAATTGATGTGATAATTCATTGTTTTAGTGAATCATATATTTTAGTTTCTTAACTACACATCAATCAAGAACAAAGTTTTGGTTTCTGTCATCGAAGCTTCATATGAATGTATTATTTAGAGAAAGTTAAAAACACAAGTGAGGATATGAAGATATTACCACTTAATGTTGTAGTTACCTGATAGACCACACTTAGTTTTGAGCTTCATCTATAGTATCATATACATAGAATTGAGAAAATATTGTTGGCTCTCCATCAGGAGGAAATAAATTTTCAATGTAATGGTAGTTTTTTTCCCATTTTATCAAAATATATTTAGAGTCCCACCACATTTTACAGAATTTTCAACATTTATGCCCAATGATTTGAATGAAAAAATAGAGTTGTAAATGTTCATGTGGGCTTGGAATGTTTTTGAATGTGCATAGGATTCATTGAAAAATAATTTCATAAGGAATTCCAGTCATGCATGAAACAACTATAAATCAATCTTTCCCAATGAGAAACATAAAGAGAAACATGGGATATGTCTATGGATATATTTTCTATTCCTCTCTTCATACTATAATGTTGAACCATATTACTCACAAATGTTATAAGGGTCTCCAAAATATGAATATTATGAAAGAGAACAATATTACATTATTTGATGTTATTTGGGAAGGAAATAGTCATCTAAAAAATTGTATACATAGTCAATGTAGTAATATAACTCTTTAGTAAATGAAAATAACCTATTTGTTCAGAAGTTTGAAGCTATAGTGAAAACTTTACAACATTTATATTTATGATATTTGTTATTGATGTATATTTTGTAATAGAAAATGAATTGTAAAAAAGATTAATTTTGAAAATATAATGCCAACGTTGACAGAGCAGTGAAGTTTAATGCATGATCGACGTTTGAGTTTCTTATAGGAGTAGTTTATATCAACATATGATTCATTGAATGTTGTTCCTCAGGCAGTTGTGTAGAACATGTATAGATATTACTCGCTCCTCAAAATTACATCATAAACTGAAATGTTATTGAATATTCTAATGATTATATATAAAGAGATATATATAAGAGATACTTGAAATGGTAGTTGGACTATATAACATAACTTTGGATGAAAAAGGAATACAATTTCTCGGATAATTATAAGGATTAATCTTAATTACAGTATTTTCATGAATAAGAATCAACATACCACAAAATGAGAATGAATTTTGTACAAGACTATTTTTTTCTTACTGTGATGAGGAGTCATCAGCACACTTTGTAAAAGTACGACCATTTTTATTCATACCTTGTAAGAGTAATAATTGAATAGGAAGTTGTTAAATATAAATATAACATATTAACCATATATTTAAAAACATCATTGACAACATCCTCAAAAAATGAATGACTATGTTCTATCATGGTATTAGTTTTTTGTCTTCTCTTGTTTGATCTAACTTATATCATTGACAGATTTGAACAGTCTTGAGAGATTGTGAAAATAGATGGTGAAATTTTTTAGCCAGATAGGGTCACCGGTTTTTTAGTATGAAATAAAATTAATTAAATTGGAGATATTAAATAGAGAAAACCATTACTAGACATAGGTGATAATGGAATGCGTCGACGTATTTCTGTGTTATTAGCTAGTGTGACCAGTTTAGCTATAAAACATTTTCCAATAGATATTGTTATCGTAAAATTCTTAGTATTGTTAGAATATACAATTTTTGAAATCAAGATGAAATTTTATAGTGGTATGATATTTCAGTATTCAATAAGATAACCCAATAAAAAGCAATGGACTTTGTAAATTAAACTTATCATTACAAGGCATAAGTGGTAAAGGCATACTTATTCCTATTTTCATTATTCCTATTGGGAGGATATGATTAGTTTATTTAATGTTTTTAAGATATATTTTTATTTTATATTTTAAATTTTAGTATATATATAAGTAGCTGCTTAATAAATAACAAGAAAAATATCAGGTGTGAAATACAAAAAAAAGACAACCTGATTGACGTGGTTGTCGTAGTATTCTTATTTAAAGACATGCGTCTCTAGAACTTCATGGGGAGTGCATTTTTGTATTGTGTATATTTTTATTTGATTTTATAGGAATAGAATAGAACCATGGAACCATGGAATGGAGTACTGTGATTAGAGTATATACAATGTATGTTCTGAAGAAAAATAAACCTTACAACGTGCATGTTGTCACTACTAGGGTTGTATGTCTGAATGCTACCAAATACAGTTATTTACTATGATGAATATAATGTAAATCTTGGTACTAATGAATGTTCAAAATCAAATTTCCACAAAGATTAAACTTTTGTACTTAGAGACTGTACTATGGTCAGAGTATAAAGGTTGTATATTCTAACGACAAAAAATCCTTTGAATGTTCATGTAGTCACATATAGGGTTGAATATATGAATACTATCAGTTATAATTATTTACTGTGATGAATAGAATTTAAACCCTACAAATAATGAATGGTCTATAAAAAATGCTATGAATATTAAACATGTGTGCTTGGAGTATTTGAAAAGGAAAATGTATTAGGAAAGTCTCACAACCTTTTATTAAAATGAAAATAATAGAATACACAAAAAAAATCGGTATTGAAGGACTATAGGATAACATACTTATTGTGGAGAGGTTGATCTGTAGAATTTATAAAGAATATATTGGTGGTAGTAAGGTGGTTCGCGTGGAGGTTGTCAGACATCATAAATAATGGTTGTCTCTGGAGTTGGTTATGGAAGGGATTATAGGAGGTGAACGAAGGAGAACCCAAGTGAACACACATAATAGAAGAGTAAAGATTTTAGATTAAAAAGAGGACAAGTAGGTGTTTGATGATTTAACAGTTATCATAACTATGGTTGAGGAAGGAATTGAAGTCATTTGATGGTGAAGGATCATGGGTAGGATAGGACGAAGATGTTAAAACCCTAGATTGGGGAGAATTAAAGGAGTATCTTCCAAAACCCTAGATTGGGGATACTAAAAGAGGTTAAGACTGAGTATTGAGAGGTAGTGGAATCCATATATTTGGGAGACTGATGAAGCTGAAATTGGAGGATGATGTGGTAGGAAAAAAGAACCTTTTGAAATAGGAGATGCAAAAGAAGGAAGTCGTGACAGGGAGATGGATTCAATTGAACAAAAATAGGATGATGATTATGGTATAGGTAATGGGGTTGCTGAGGGGCTGACAAATGTGCATAAATATTCCAAATTTACAACTATAAGTCAATAAATTATGGGTGATATTCCAAGAGATGTTCTTAAAATATAATAAGTGAAGTGAGACTTGGTAGAGATGTTACCCTGTTCCAAAACAATCATATTAAGACTAGTGAGATTTACTCTTTCGGTGCATTAACACATTATCGATTACATGACCCTTGGATTAGAATACATTTAAGAACCAAGTAAAAATTGGGTTTTCCCTTATAATTTACAGTTTAAATTTTGAAAAATATGGTAATGTTAGTAAAACAATCATAAATAATATTTGGTAAAGGAATGGTCAAGTGAAAAGGTAATCAAATCAATATATAAATCAGAGAAAAAATAAAACCCTTATAGATAAGACGTAATGATCAATATGAAAATTATGGGTTAATAATAATTGGTTTATATTTGAAATGAGTTTCATACCTTGATTCAACCCCCTATTACTTTATCTCTCATTTAATCTCCTAGAGGGACCCACATGTATAATTGTGTGTGTGTGTGTATGTGGGGGGCATAACGAACCAACCCAGATTACCCCAAAAATGAACTTTTTCAATACCCAAATTTGATCCATTTCCCTAAATAATTAATGGTTATAAAATAGTGATAATGGTAAAAATGAATTCCATTGGGGGAAGTATTTCTTTCAACACTTCATTTTAATTTATGAAGGAAATAGAAAAATTAAAATAAAAAAAATCTATAATGGATTCATGTATTATATAAAAACTTTACAAATCCATTTGTATTACCTTACAATCATAAAAATGTATGGAATATAATATAATAAAATGAACATGGTAAAAGGTCCCCAATTAGTCACCATCAATACTAGAGATGATCGCTACACATTGACATATTCATCTTCACTAGAAAAACACGTCTCCCACAAAATCTATCAATATCTCAAATTAAAAATCATAATCAGATGTAAATCAGAGCACTTATTAATGGGTTCAATATAACAATACACTTACTATGATTTCCTCACAGGTATTCCCAATGATCTCATGAAAATATGAACCCATCTATAAACAAGTAGCTTCAAAATAAACTGTAATTCAAATAAAAAATTTGATAAAAGTGTATTTTTCAATATAACAAATACTAACCCACATACACAAACAACTGTATTATTTAATTTGGAATTCAAATGTTAAAATAAATTAACAAGAGATTAAAAAATTAATAATTATTATTATAAACTATAAATTTAATAATATTGGTGAACAAACCTAAATCTAAGCCAATGAATTATAAAAGGAAATCGTGAGAAACAATAACGATAAAACATGGGTTAAGATAATCATGAGTATATTGTTTATAGTGTTTCAATCCTATATATATGTTTCCCACTTTTAAGGGAAAAAATCATATTTTAGGATGAACATTTCAAAATAGAGGGGATAAGATGTCGAATGTTATAATTTGGTTTTTGTTTCCTAGTGTAGAACTCTACTATATATATAATAGTCTATCAAGATTAAGGGATAATATTTTTTATTTATAATATCCATTTATAATCAGTTCAATGGGAATCATTACATGAACCATAGGCCTAGAGGCACATGGACTAGTACATGACCTAGATGGCCTAAAGGACCTACAAATATAAAATAGTCCCTCCCCCTGTGAATTTATTCAATTTATAATCATGATCACAACAATTTCTTGGCTATCGTGATAGAAATTCCATGTACAAAGATGGATGATACCTGGTCTGGATGAAAGATTCCATATACTCTTATTCAACCAATATAGTAGCCTTGCAATGATGGGACATGCACTTTTGAAACATCATAAAACTACACCATGGTTGAGGCCTCATTTGTTTTACCGAACGATCCATTAGCTACTGCTACATATCATGTATGATGCTCCCCGCCGACCCACCATGGATCACTTCATCATTCGGTCACCACTGTCGTCAACCGACCATCGACCACCAACCTCAACACCACAATCGTTATCTACAACCCTCTAACCAGAGCCGAACTACTGTCCTCTATGCTGATCAGGATTATTTCATATTGAACATCCTGTCACCTTCAGCCAACCCACTTCCCTCTAGACCAGGAAAGTTCTCACCATTGATGCATAAAAGAGAGGTGGTTATACTACAATTTAAATTAATATAGAAATGTTCTCTATAATTTAAATCCACAATGGTAATATATGTATTATTCTTTTGCTTAAAGATAGATGATGTTGTATGAAGGTTATAGTAAAGTTTAATGGTAGTGCGGATGGTCTGATAGATGTCTTGGGGTTTAGTGTCATATATGAAAGAAAAAAATAGGGCTTCTTACATTTAATTCCATGAGGGTTTGCTAATGGTTTATGTTGAGTTAAATCCCATCTAGGAAGGATAATGGTTTACGACATATTTTTATATCATATTATTAAGTAAATGGTTTATTATTAAGTTTGTCATTGTCTATGAGGGTGAAATGGTAAAATGATTTTACTACCATGTTGGAATTAGGTAGGTTTACACTAGAGTTTAGTTCAATACAAGAATAAAATAGGGGTATAAAAGACTTTACTTCCTTCCATGATGGTTAAAGGTAAATTATAAAGTTTAATAACTTTTATAAATGAAAAGGGTTATTCTAGTGTTTAGTACCTTCTTGATAGGTGGATGTTTTATGTTATATTTTACTGTCACTGTGGGTATTAAAAAGTTACACCAGGTAATACCCCAATTGATCACACATTAATAGTAACTGAAATGGTGGTGCCATAGGATCTAATGTTCACCTCCCCAAATACTATAGGTTACCTACTGACAATGAAATTTTATAGGAAACATAGGGAGACTATATCTTTCAAAAAATATTAAAATTAAAAAGAATGAAATTAATAACAATAATCCATAATGAAATATAAAATATACCCACATAGAAAATCATATATATGTCGTGGCTGTGAATCCTCTTCAATTCTCATTTTTAGTCATCCATAAAGAAGAAATCTAGAATTTCCATTAGTCTTATGTAGGTAGTGGTGTCTCAATTTTAACGGACGATAATAATTTTTTCAAAATCATCCCAGTTTTTATGGATTCAAATAATATAGTTGGAGTTAATTTACCAGAAGGTAATCTATGGTAATTTTAGTTGACTAAAAAAAGAGTATATTTCTTGTATGAATAAATTCCAACAATTTTTATTGTGAAAAATGTGTGAGGTGATGTTTCACTATTATTTTAACTATATTTGGTTGTAATATATGGGATATCTATAAGAGAAGTTACACATATCTTATGGATAGACCCCTGTAAATTTTTGAGACCAGTGAATCTATATAATGAGTAGGAACCACTATATAAGATGGTTAGGACAACATACTGAGGTGTCGATCATTCCTTGAGTTTAATGATCTATGAGGATATCTATTCTTGGTAATTGTAAACCACATTTTACTTCAGTAAAATTAACAACCACAATATGTCTCCAATAGATGTACGATTAAATTTTAAACCCTGAAAAACCAATAATGTATTTAAATGATTTAATTTTCTTTCATTTTTTACATTGAATGTATGAGTTGTGAGTAAGTCATTTACAGTATTTGAACTTATTTTAGTGATTAGGGTGAAGTGATTCATCCTAGTTCTGATACATTGATGTATACAGAGTTCCCTATAGAATATATTTCTTCTTTTGTTAGTCTAGTGACTTAACTTATTAGGGACAATTTTGGTATGAAATTTAAAAAATTTGGCATCATAGAATATGTTCATAGAGGTTTAATAGATCACTTAGAAATAGTTTAGGTAATATTATCTCTTATAATTTTTTTTTATCATTTTTAATAGGAATAAATATATTTAAAAGGATGTGATTTGATGATAGAAAGGTACAAAAACAAATTATAGAGGAATCAATGGATTCTCTAGTATAAAGTTGGAGGATTACATCATCTAGAAAGACAAAGAAGTTATATAGAAGGATGTTAAGCCTGATGTAATGAAAAAATGTGAATTGGAATGATTGGATAGAAAGGATTTTCATTTGTTTAGGATGTGATTGTCTTGGAAAGTGGCTCTAATCATCAAGGAGAAATAGTCTCTATCAGAGTTGATGGAAGTGATGGAAAATATATACAAGAAATCTGCAGTATTTAACAAAGTATTGTTTATGTGATATATTTTCATCATGAGGCCAATACAAGGTAGGCCAATGAAGATGATGTGATTGATTTCGACTAGATCTAGAGTCATCTTGATTATATGAAGAGGTATTTCATGGATGATTCGTGGTCCAAATTTTTTTATCATCATTTCTAGAATATTTGTATGAAATGGTTAGAGAATTGAAAAATCTAATGGACGAACATAATTGATATTAAATTATTTATATAAATTTATTATTAATGAATATATATTACGAAGGGTTATTCTGAAGTTTTTTATAGAAAAAGCAAGCTATATCTATACTCAACAATTGGTTTTCATTAGAATGTGATGAATAAACCATAAAAACACATCTAATATCATCAATTATCATTATTATATATGAGTAAACTAGATAATATAACCCTAGAACTAGGAGAGAATATATTTCAAATTAAATTTATAATTAATCATGTAGTAAAAAATTACCCATGAATTGAGTAATCTCATCGATGTAGATGTTGAATTTTTGAACATCATTTGGGTTTTAGTATTGAATTTCTATGAGGATCCAAGGACAGAATCCCTCTAGTGGTGATCAAAAAATCTTCCTTGATCTTAGAAGACAATATACAGTACTTCAGGTTCTATCATAGTGGTAATAATTATTTTTCATCAATCACTTTTTATAAGAAATAAATCCCCCATGTTTGAAGGATTGATTATTGTTCTTGATCTTCTGGTCTAGATAGGTATGTGGATGTGGAATAATCTCTTAATATTGAGAGTTGAAACACTAGAACATTGTTTATTTAATAGAGAGCTCTAGGGAGAGAACCATTGTGCACTTCAAAATTAGTACATCACATAACATATAAGAAAATGATGAAGGTATGGAATTTATAGATATGGGGGTTGATAATAAAAATTTCACAAACGTCCCTCATGAAACATTAATCTCAATACATTCCCCATGATAATAAAAAAAATTACATGGAATGCACTAACTTTCACATTATTACAATTCATTTAATTAAGTAAGTAAATTAATATATATTTAATGATATATAATTCCTAAATCCTTCTCATCACCAAAACCCTATTCTCTAGAAAATACTCCTTAACATTTATCAAACATATTATAATAAATATAATTGTTTAGATAAATTAATAAATAATATATTCACGGTCTTATGAATAAATATTTTGTTAATATTATACAATCATAAATAAACTAACCAAATATTTGCGATCAACAAATACAGAATAAATATTACAAATCATTCATGGGAAAAATATTTATTTCAAAAGTTGAATATAAATAATATGTATCTAAGATCAAGGGATTCACTAAGTGTGTGAATATTTTTTACCATTACATAGTGACATTAGGTGGGATTTCCTAAAGTCTAATATTAAGAACTAGAATAGAATAAAGGAACATACAAAGGACGAAGTTAGTTTCATAATGATAAAAACCACACACAAAAGATCACTATGTAATTTAATCACTTTTTATTGATATATCATAATGAAGGATGAATTATCATGTCATAAAACTATATGTTTGATATATTTGTCAATGAATATCTTAAATAAACATCTCAATTCAGAATGGAAATGGATTTTTTTTTTCAGCTCTTTCATCCCAATCAAAGTCCCAAAATTTATTATTTAATAATAACAAAAGTTGTAAATCCTTTCTTGAATTATAAATTAATAATAGATCATATGTGATACACCCATATATCATACTTCACCATGAACATACAACACCATGGGTTATGGAAATACAGAAAATTATAAATTTCATGATATGTATTAATAATAATAATAAATATTAGGGTTCATTAAACACATTTTTAGATAATAATATCCAATGAAACATAAACATATAAAATTGTGTCTAGAAGGTCTATACTCATAATCTTCAATATTAGATTATACATAGTGAGAACTTCATGAAATGAAGTCTCATATGATTATCAATATCAATAACCTGAAAATATTGATATCCTATAACACACCAATTTATTATGAATTTTATTTCAATGAAATATAATATTTTTGATAGTTTGTGTTACACACAACATCGAGTTTTAAATTAAGGCAACAAACTATTAAGATATTTTTTTAATATGATAGTTATCACCAATCTATTGGAATTGTCAGTATGAATATGAATAACAAAATTATGAAAATATATGGTTTACAAATTTATAAAAAATGGATTCATTTTTGAACATTTAATAATAAATTAAAATATGAACAATTTTAAATTAATATTTTTTTCAAAAAATAACTATTTTATGCGCAAAATTATGTATTACAACAATAAATTAAACAAAACAATTTTATTTAACGATATTCACTAAATTTAAATATTATAAATTCAATAAACTATTTATAATTCATCTTATATGTTTTCTATTCATGAAAAAAGATTAAATCTAATTTTATGCTTTCAGATATATATTTTTTTGAAAACAACTTGTCGCACTTTTAACACTTATTTTAGAATTTTTTTTTTCAATTTTATAAAATATATTCCAAAAAATGTAATTCATTTTTTAAATAATAATGGAAAAATTAACTTGTATTTTTTATAATATACTAATATGTTATTTTTTTAGTGAATTGTGAAAAATATAGGTTTTATGAAAAAAACTACATATTCATTCACAGGATTTAAAAGATAAAATTTATTTTAATATGATTTAAAAATTAAAATTAGTCCAATTATATATATATATAAATCCAATTTATGTCATCTTAATCAATTTCATAAATATATATTTTTAAAAATCCTTTTAATATTTTGAAAATTTTCTCATTCGAAAAATGATTTTCCACTGAGTCTGTGGGATTAATTTGAAATTAAAAACTTTCACTTATTTAATGAAATTTTGAAAAAATAAATTTTGTATTAGAAATAATAATAACTAATATTATCTAATATGGTAATGTTATTTTTTTTACCACAATTATTAGTATGAACAGAATAATTAATTATCTAAGGTAAGTTTAATATGGGTTTACCAGAGGGTTAAACTAAAAATATAAGGGGTATAATGATCTAAAAACATTTCCAAAATCCATTTGATGGACATATTTAGAAATTATAACCAATACGGTTCTCTAATGTCCCATTTTAGATTCTTTTTTAATATGTAAAATATGGGTCCACCTCTTTATTTTAACAAATTACAAGCATTCCACTCACCTCACTTATAAAAGGCCAACCCTATCCTATCCTATTCACATTTCAAAAAAAAAAATGGTTCATCCAAGACCTACCCAAATATAAAACAGACTTAATTTACAAATCCTAGAGGTCTTTTTTAAATCATAATCCATTCCTAGGAAATCATTAGGTTAAACCTAAAAAAGTTGTTTGTAGACGAGGAGGTTCAAACCTATACAAAGGAACTCGAGACATAAGGTTAGGGATTTACCTATCACTTTTATTTTATGGGAGCTAAGTGCCATATTCTCAATGTGTTACTTTTATGTTGTGTATATATTCCCCATTAATTTACTTTATTATTATTATCCTGAAAATTATTTAAATTTAAAAATCTATTTTAGGATCTGTCTACCATGAAGTTTACACTTTCACAGTTACCAATGCAGTAAGGGATTTTTGCATCTATTTTCCTTCTTTGATACTTATGTTGTGTTATCCACTAAAACTAATTTATAAGGTGTGTATTTAGACTATTTTACATGTTATATCATGATTCTAAATTTATTTATTATATTTAATGTTTCTTTTGATGTTATTCTTTAATGGGGAGTATGATTAAAATGTTACCTAAATGATAAGGATTGGATGTAATGATTTCATTATACATCGGAATTTTTTAAGATTATTTTTTTATGATTAAATGTTCTGAAGAATATCTCAAAAAACTCTTGAATTTTATTATCCTCTTGTTATGTACTAATAATAAATATTTTCAATTCATTTTTCTTTTTTTATTTACTCAATATTCAAAAGTTTTTTAAAACAGAAATAGAATTTATCTCTCTATTTGGTCGAAAACCCTTTTTATTTCATATTCATGTTTTCTAAAAATGTTTCCAAAAATGTTTTTATGTTCTTAAGATATTGTTTAAAGTCATTTTTAAACATTTTTAATTGTTAACAAATAATTTAAAAGGACTATTCACACCTCTTTCAAAACAAGTCATGTTTGGATGTAACTAAAAATGTGAAAGGAATATTTGTTTTGATGTCTAATGCATTTCACACTATTATGAACACTAAATGGTTTAAATATTAATTTATAAGATTCAAATTTTATTTGCAAATAAGTGTATTTTTAATATTTTTTATTGTTAATTTTTTATTTCAAAGTGGAATGGATATTTTATTCAAGAAATGTTTTGAATGATTTTTAAATATTCGTTTATAAGATTTAATGGTTATTTAAAAGTTAATGGATCTCTAAATATTTTATAAATTTAAGGTTTTAAAAAGTTATTTTAAAATAAAAATTATTTTACTAAATAAATGAATAGAGATATTTTTCCATAAGAATAATTCTTCATCTAATATGAATTCTTTTAATGATACTTAATTTTTTAGGGGATATAATCTAATGATGGCATATTTATTATTTCACTAGATGATTTATGGTTATGATGATAAGATGTTTTTTGAAGCTATTTCTTTACATGGGATACAATATAATGAAATGTATATGAAAGAAGTCCCCTTTTCATAAATTATGATATGATGAATGTTTTATGATCTTGTGAAACAAACTTTTATGGATTATATAATGGGTGAGACCTATATATCCCACTATTTATTAGGGTTGATATGGATAACTCATGATTAAATATGTTATACATGAACCTAATTACATGTTAACAATTTTTTCTTTCAACCTGAAGACATGTTCAAAATTTATTTGATAACCTATTGACATGTTAACAATGGAATATGTGAACCTAATTACATATACATAGTGTTATGCATGGATCAAGATTTCATGTCTATAAGGCTACGTGTTGACCTATTTGTATTCCCACAAGTTTATGTGAGGGTGTAATTTTATGTCTTTAACATAATGAGTCACATTTTTTATTTTTATACAAGTTAAAAATGTTATAATATTATGTGTATGCTTCAAATATATGTCTTATTCCAATGTTATGTTAATTTAGCACATGTTCTTTTATTTTTATTATGATTATTGTCTTATAAACTACTAATATTTATTCCACGACTCATGTTTCTAATCTATGATTTGAATGGTATGATTTTAAAATTTTATTCTTAGACTCTCACACCTTTATTCCCACGTTATGTTGATTTCTCCATTGTTTACCCTTACTAAACATCTGAGATAAACCTTTATTAAGTTTCCTTTTCCAAGGATACGATGAAAGGTAATGTGTATGATAGTTCAAAGAATGGTTCAAGTTATAAAGAAATTATAAAGAGATGAACTAGAACACTTATGGACCTATTATTTATGTGTCCTTATTTCCAAAGGCAGTTGACCTAAATGAGTATAGCATGGATCATTATTTTATTTTATTAATATTAATCTATATT
Organism: Viscum album; assembly: GCA_963277665.1. Classification (NCBI taxonomy): domain Eukaryota; kingdom Viridiplantae; phylum Streptophyta; class Magnoliopsida; order Santalales; family Viscaceae; genus Viscum; species Viscum album. Next base: position 1,368,778,356 of record OY728158.1, on the reverse strand, counting down.
AACCTAATATTTATATATGATATGTTTTGGTCTTTATAGTTGGTATCATTGTAAAAATTTATTTACCCATTGGAAATTTGGATGAAAGAAATATAGTGAGACCCCTAGGGATATTAAAATATACATTTCTAGGGACATATATTTGGAATATCCTACAGAAAAATCAATGTATAGGAGAATTTCTTGAAAATTTGGTAAATGATAGAGAATGTGGTTTTAAGATATTATATCATTGTTTGGATATAATAAGTGGACATGACTCTACCAAAGAGGTGCATAGGGGTAATAACTCTGAAAACAAAACATTGATATGGACTCAATTATCACTTGGTGCATAATAATTATGCGTGCTTCAAACTTTGTTTGACACTATTCATAAATTTTCTTTGTAAATTCAAAAACACTTTATGAACCATCACAAAGGATTTGAATGATAACCATGACTTACCAAGGTTAATCCAATTGTGTCATATATTAAAAATAAAGCATCATGATTTAGATATCTTATAAGTCATTTTTCATCATTATGTAGTTTCAGAGTATGATAATTATTGTTCACACTATAATTTTTTATTGAATTCAATAGAAAGAACTAGAAAGAACTAGATTAATGTTGATCTTGTTAGAGAAAGTGATTATGTGAAACCAAAAGGTATGATGATTGGAGTGAAAGATATTTGGATTATGTATAGTTTTATGTAATGATATATGACTGAAACATTTTACCTTAACCAAATCTTAGACTCACCAAAGAAGATGAGGATAATGTTCATTGATATTTTAGGTAGTGGAGATATTGGAGGAAGGATGTTTTAGTTTTCAATATGTCATGAATGTGGGAGGAATCACTCCAGGGAATGTCTCAAACGAAAGGGAAGATGTTTTTATAAGGAGAAGAAGGACATAAAGTAATAAATTTCTAAGAATAAGGACACAGGGTAAGCAATTTCTAAGTAGAAATGAAAAGTTTAGTTAACATAATGGATGAAAATAATGGTTTATCTAAGTAATCATAAAAATATAAATGTTAGAAATTTGGGATGTACTGTCATTATACAAATTTATGTCATATGGGTAAAGTACAAAAAGAGGAACAATAAAGTGAAATAGGCAATGGTTTAGTTGTTGATGATGAAGAGAATATAAATTACGGAGAGAGGTATCAAAGAATATGATGGTGAAGAATAGTTAATGGTTTAAGAAAGAAGTAGTATGATTTATGTGTTTATTTATTAGAATTTTGGTTATTTATTTTGTTCATAATTTTCAAGAATATGTTTATTTATATTGACAAAATAGAAAATTGATTTAATGGGAAGGTGTTATTTTATAAAAAACTAATGATTAAAAGTTGATATAATTTAATATGTTACCAATGTGGTGGTAATGATGTTTGGATAAAGAGATGATTGGTATGGATAAATTTAATTAGATAGTATTAATTAACTTTGAAATGATTAATTATTTTATGATAATGTGTTTTATGATATCATTTATGGAGTTTGTGGAATTGTTTGGATTTATGGAATATATTAAATAATCCTCGATTTTATGTGGAAATATTTACCTTTTAAATTCATTTTTTTTTCATTAAGGTTTTATGGTAATTTAGGATATTACCATGTTTCTTCATAATATAGGATCAATATATTTATATATCTTATTATCACTAAGTGCTCTATACATGAAAAATTCATCTATTAGAGTAAGAGATGAAGTGGAAATTAATGAAGGAACAACCAATGGGTGATAATGTTTTTATTAAATGAAATGAATTTTTGTAGGTATATCCTATTATGAAAATATACCAACTATAGTAAAATAATATCAAAATAAAATGATATAATATTACTATAAATTTTGATGATATAAATGACATTTTTCAATAATAATTGGTCTATTGTTTTGTGGCTGCTGATTTTCACATGGTCATTTACATTCTTAAGATAGATGATCACTATCACTCTCCAGCACTATTTGTATATCTTATTGTTTTGTGGCTGTTGATTTTCACATGGTCATTGATTGAATGAAAAATGGTAAATAATAATTAATATTTCTAGAATAATTATTATAATATATATATGATATATATTAATCAAAACCTTCATAACTACCACCCTTAAAATATTCTGCTGAAAAATGAATGGTTTCACTATCTGGAGACGGTAAGTTGTACATACATACAAGGGACACATTCACTTCTTGATTGATGAAAAATGGGGTATATAATGGTATTATAATCAGAATAATAACTTTTCAGTGTATTTTGGAAATTTAATATAGTATTTAATGATAAAAAGAATATATTTATTGAATTTAAGGAATATTTGATAGAGGAAGTTACCAATTACAGTGATTGCATATTCTTGGAAACACCTCCTTTGGATCTCCTCTAAAGTACTTCTCTGTTGGTCATTGGAGAATACCAAATTCTCTAGAATGTGGATAGAAAATTGGATAATAGAAGTTTCAAGTTTTTTGTTGAGTTAAAAGAATAAATGTGGTGAAATTAAGTGATGGAGGTGGTGTCCTTTTATAATTGATATTAGGGGAACTTTTGAACTTTCTCAAAATATTAAATTATAATAATTCCATGTTCCATTAAAATACAACAAAATTACCATGTACAATAATATAAGATAATATAAGGTTGTAATATCTTCAAAAAATATATTTTATATAATTTTTGGTATTATTTTATACCTCATCATTTTAATTAACTCTTAGTTAACCTATTTTATTTTTAACATTTGTATCAAATCTTTCAACATTAAATGGTTGTAATTTTGACTTATATGTACTCCATTAAAACATAAATGAAATATTTATATAAATTTATACTATATAATAATCAATTTCCATATTTTAATTATATTTATGGTATTTAAATAATTTAACAACACATTAATCCTGTAAAATATAAATATTGTCAATTCTGATACTATTCACTATTTTGACTTTTAAAAATATCAAGACAACAAGTAAAATTTGAATATAATATTCTATTATATAGCTAAAATGTTAAGGTAATCTATAGAATTTATGTATCACATTAATATATCAAATTATATTTCTTTAAATATTTTTAATATCATTTTTTTGATATTTTTTATTAATTAAATAATTACTTCATTAGCATTGTGTAATTATTTAATGTAATTATATTTGCACTAAAAACTAAAAATATAGTACCATGATGTATATAAATATTTTATATTTCAAAATGATATTTTTATTTTAACATATCTTATAGATAACACTATATTATTATGTTATTGTTACTTAAAACATTAATGTGACATTTTTAACCTTTTCATTAAATAACATATTATAAACATAATTATATCATGAAAATGGCCATAAATGTTCATATAAGCCAAAATATAATTATTAGGGATCCATATAACTCATACAATTAAATTTGGTCAAGTATTAGGGTCATTTTAGTTTTCTTACCATATTATTTGTAACCAAAATAAACTAATTTACCCTTTATCGTGGTAACAAAAATCTCCAAAGTTACTATTCATATTGGAAAAAATGAACTATTTACTAAATTTGGTCCCACTGATTCCAAATATCAAATCCATTTTTAAAAATTCAAAACATTGTATTTTCAGAATATAATATTAATTTAAACTTCCAAAACAGAATGAAAAATTGTTTGTTTTCATAAAAATAACCTTTTAAAATATATATTTTTTAATACCAAATTAAATTAAATTATATAATCCAATTAAAATAATAATTGGATTATTTTAAATCATAATTAAATAAATAATATTTAATACAGACTGAAAACCTAATGTTACCTTGTAAAAACATTAAAAGAAATTTTGGATTTAAATAAAAATAAGTATATTTCCCTATTTCTTAAAAAATAATTATTTTTAGATAATTATAAAAAACAATTTTAAGATGACTATAAAATAAATCTTTAAAAAAATCAATAAATTTAATCAAATAAATTTTATATAATTTATATAAATAAATATTCACTCATAAAAATAATTAAAACTCATTTTTAATGAAAATGTATTGTTATTGAATAAAGTGTCTTTACTAAAAATTATGATATTATTTGTGAAGAAATTTCCAATTTATTTATTGTTGGGTAAAAATCCCTCATATTTTCCTCTCATTATTTTTTGGGTGAGTTTTGGTTTTCTGAAAAATTTAGATGACTACGAATGAGTATGAATGGTGTTTGCCGAAACAGGTTTTTAAGGTGGCACAATTTCCCAGTGTTTTCCAAATTCTCGGGCTTCAAAATCAAGAATTTAGTTCTATAAAATGAAGGATTTATGAATAGAAGTGAATAATATGAGGACAACAAATTATATTATGTTGACCATGAATGGTGGTATGCGGAACATCAAAGGGAACTAACAATGAAAGGGGACCGTGATGCATGAGATGAATATCCTGTATGAGAAACAGTTCATATGGATAAAATGATTTATTGAAAAGGAATGAAGTATAAGGAAGGAATATGGTCTTTCAGATGGTTTTCCATTATAGGAAAAGAGGAAAGAGAGCCAGTACGCAAACCACGCAGGGAAAAATAGTTCGCAGAAGGAGCATGGTAAGCGGTGAAGGTGGTACCCCATTAAGGATTTTATAAATGTCTGATTATCAAATTTTATGGATCTATTTTCCAACATAAGGAGCGATAATCCCATCATTACATAGAACATTTTTTGATTGAAAATACCATTGCTCTGGGAATTCGGTGATGTCCAAAAGAGGTTTGCACGGAGGATTTTTTGAATAGTGAAGTAATTCATAGAAGCGAATTATATGAAAGGGTGTTCGGAGAGAATTGTAGACTGTAAAAGAAGAAGGTGGTAAATAGAAGAATTATTCCATAGGAGGAGTAATTTCGTAGAAGAAGAAGTGGTACACAGAAGTGGTATGTAGAAGCGGTACATGGAAGAACTATGCAGAAGCGGTACGCAACGGTGGTATGCAGAGGTAGTTCATGGAGGTAGTACATGGAGGCAGTACTCAGTGACAGAAGTTGAGGATGTATGTGGAAGAGGAGTTCTATGAAGCATACCGGCTACACATTTTTCAAAATAGTCATGGTGGTTCCCAGAGGTCTCAAGGAATCTTGAAAAAGCATTAAAACAGTTTGCGAAAGCAAATTCTGTTGACCTTACAGTACGTGGAAATGTGACATTAATTTATGGCTGAAAAATGGACATCAATAGAGAATCTACCTATAGTTGAGGATGTGTTCTTTCATGAAAATAGGGGTACCTACAAGTCCATAAACTATGAGTGGAACCCTCCCATGAAGTGTGAGTAAAAGAAAAGGATGATAGTGATCGTTCCCACCATAAGTGAGCCAAAGGAAGAGAATTAGGGAGTGAGCCTTCAGAATTCAGTGAGTAGAGCCTAAAAATTGCAATGGAAGTGATCCTGGTCGTAGAAGATCTTGCGTGAACCTTGTAATTAGCAGTGAGTTTTAATAGACATTTTACATCAGAAAATTTCCACTATATGATCCTTAGACATAGCCTAGTGAGGGTGAACAATGTAAAATCTATGTGTCTTGTGAATGATTTCATTTCTATTCATATATTACTATAGAAGAAAGAGGGAAGTGTGTATTTTTAATAATGAAATAAGATCCAAAAGGGTAGTAGTTTTAATTTTTATACCTTTAATCACCACGCTCTCAGGGTATTTGACTGAGTTGACCAAACATATATATTAAGCTATTCCTTTATATATATTTAATAAATTATTTAATCATATTCATATCCACCAACACAACTAATTGTAAATGACAAAAACATAATATTTTAATAATATTATGAGGATCATTTAGACTCCCAGTTATCTGCTATGCAAGATATCAAGGAAATAAAACTATTTAAAGAGAAATATTTCATAAAAATATCAAGGTGTTACATTATACCCCCATTAAAATGTATTTATCCTTCGAAATTTATTATTTGGATATTAATAGATGAGGAGACCACTGCCTCATCACATCCTTAGGTTCCCATGTAGCTACCTCAAGTTGGTGGTTTGTCCACAAAACATTAACCATGTTAGTGGTCTTGTTTCATAGAAATTTATCTATTTTATCAAGAATCTCTAATGTTTTGTTTCTTAAAAGAATCATCATTCTACAATGATATGGCCTCTTAGTTTAGTATATGTTATAAACCAAGTATGTACTTCCTCAAGAGGGATATAAGGAACACATCATGGAATTAAGTGAGGTTCCTAAGAAGTTCTAGATGATAAGATAAAATGCCGATATGATCAATATTTTTAACAGGATTGATATACCTAGAGATTAGATTTACCTTATTTCTTCCATGAAGAAAATCATATAATGACCTTCCCATTTACACCAAATTATAGAAAACAATGATGATTATTAGTATAACATTTATCTTAACATTCTGTTGTCCTTACATGATGTTGAATGACTATAACATTCTCTTCCATCTCATCAGCCTGATATACTAAAAACATTATATATGATTTTTTGGGTATGTTGTATTTATACAATCCTTTTCATAAGCATTTATCTAAATGCTCATGTAAAAGTAGTTTTTTTCACGAAAATTCAACTAGAGGGGGGTTTTGATCTATCACTCAGCCTCTAATAGATCAGAAGAGTCACTAAAAGAAGGTGGATGCAACCTCTTGAAATATTCAACATTATGGTTTTCCATTTTTTGATCATTGGAACACTCAACATGATTCATATCTAGAGAAATTTTTGTAAGAATATATATAATATTCTGTATTACATATTGTTGAGTCAAAAGTTCTCTTTTGACTTATATATCTTTTTGTTGGAAATCACAAATGTATTTTTAATCGTACTGACTCTGTCAATCGTATCGTACTGACTCTGTCAATCATATTGTACTGACTCTGTCAATCGTATCGTACTGACTCTGTCAATCATATTGTACTGACTCTGTCAAATGTATCGTACTGACTCTGCTATTCATTCTTTCATTACTTTTTTTGGTACATAGTCAAAAACACTTGTTTCATATTATCGTACTATTGCTTATCATCGACATATATCTTGTTTTAACCAATACGATGTCGTTGTGTTAGTTACAAACTAATCAAAATGATGTCATGCTTTCAATTTCAATATGACCGTTATAATGCCAGGTGTCCAAGTACCTCCGAGTTTTTCAGAGAAATATGACCGTTGGCAGCAACATGACCATTGGAACTCGAGGCCTATAAATAGGAGGTAATTTGAAGAAGAAAGTGAGACTTTTGGAACAACTGTGATACCCTACTTCTATCAAGTTCTATAGAGGGACACTATGAATTCTCTCATCTTCTCTGTGCGTCCGATCATCGTATCGAGGGCTTTCAAGTGATTGAAAGACAGAGGTTCTGATTACCTACAAAATTGAGGGCTCCCAGGGATAGGAAGACGGACGGACCGATCATCGTATCGAGGGCTGCTGGGGATAGGAAGACAGACGTTCCGATCATCGTATCGAGGGCTTCCAGGGATAGGCAGACAGACAGTCCGATCATCGTATCGAGGGCTGCCATGGATAGGCAGACAGACAGTCCAATCATCGTATCGGGGGCTCACCAAGGTGTTGGTGAGACATACCTTTTATCCTAGGTGAAAGGATAACCCTTCTATTTGGGTCAAAATAATTGTAATACTTTTTCATTTTCGCTACTGCTTGTATTAGAAAGGAATTTATATTGTATCCTTTCTCCTTTACATACTCTATTGTAATTGTTTCAATTACAATCATTCTATTACATATTGTATTGATTGATTCTATACTCTTTAAGGAAGAATCATTCATCTTTATATTACTCTGATTATTGTGTTCATCTTGAATACAATTTTTTTACATTTCATTAGTATTACAATAAATCATACCTTTTATATTCAATACAATTGTGGGTGTTTGTATTTGTATTAGTTTAAGACCTTTTAAACTAATCTCTTAAGTGTTTAAATACAATGTTTTTTAAACCTTCAATTCACCCCCCTCTTGTATTGTTCCATCTAATATCCATATACATCTACATATTCGATCCAACAATTGGTATCAGAGGAGTTTTTCCACTGATTTTTATTTCTTGTTCTATTTTTACTGACTACACTAATGTGTGGAGTGGAAAAGTTTATTGTTTTTAGATGGCAGGAATGAATATTGGGTCAATAGACAATCTGAATCCTTCTAGACCACCTATCTTTGATGGAAATGATTATGAGTACTGGAGAGATCGTATGAAGACTTTTGTGATCAATACTGGCGTAAACAATTTTATTTTTCTTACTAGAGGTTACAAAATTCCTAACAAAGAAGTCAGTACTTTCACTAACCAAGAGAAGAAAGAATATCAACTGAATTACAAGGTACACAATACTTTATTATGCTCTATGACCAGGAATATATACAATCAGATATCTTTATGTGAAGAAGCCAACTATATTTGGAAGAAATTGGAAGTCACTCATTTTTGTACATCCAAGGTTATAGAAACAAGAAGAGAAATGCTTTGAGCAGAGTATCATGGTTTTGTTTTTCCTTATGGAGAGACAGTATGTAAAGTGCAACAAAGGTTTATGACAATTTTCAACATCTTACAATCTATGGGAGAAAAAGGTCTTGATGATGAATCTCTAGTTGATAATATTATAGATATAATGCCAAATGAATGGGAGTCAAAAAGTATAGCTATTGATGAAAATAGAAAAGTTTTCCAGATTTCTCTAGATGAACTCTTTGGAACTCTTTTACAGCACAAGACAAGAATGAAGAGAGATGCTGATTTCAACAAGAAGAAGAATGGGAATGGAAGTGTAGCCTTTACATCTAAAGCTAAAACACCAGAATGGCTTACAAGATCCAAATCCAAGAAAGTTATATCTGATTCAAGTGATTGTGAACTTTTGGACAATGAATTAGCCAATCTTTCTCGAAGGATGAACAAGATTGTGGGAAAGAAATTCTTCCAATATAGATTCAAAAAGAATGATAGGAAGGATAAGAAAGATTCAGAGGTAACTTATTATGAATGTAAGAAAGAAGGACATATAAGGCCTGATTTTCCTTTACTGAAGAGGAAGGACAGAAAGGAGAAACATTCTCAAAGAAACAAGAAAAGGTTTTATAAGACAAAGAAAGTATTGAAGTCAAATGATACCTTGAGTGCAAGTGGTAGTGAGTCTTTAGATAATTCTTCAGAATATGAGTCCTCAGGATAGAGGAATTATTGGACTTATAGCCAGACTACCAATTGAAGATCATTGTCTCATGGCTAAGGTACATAATGCTGAAGCTATTACAAATGTCTCTTTAAATACAAATTATACTGATAATAGATATTATGAATCTTCAAATGATGAATCTTCATCATCAGAAGATGATACATTACCTTCTTTTTAAGAAGTCTCTAGATTTTCTAAATTACTTGAAAATGAAAATTCTAAACTCAAGAAGAAGCTTGAGAAAGAAAATTCTAGAATTTCAATCTTGACTAAAGATGTATCAGATCTTTCTAAAGATCTTGATGTGAAAAAAATCTGATTTTGAAAGTATTTTAAAACCCTTGAGAAAGTCAAATCTAATAAGGATAAACTTTCTAAGGACCTAGAAACTGTGTTTTAAAAGAAAAATGTTTTAGAGCCTAACTCCAGTTAAAATTCAAATGTTTTGAAAAAAAACATAGTTTTAAAACTAAAGTCATAAATTTTTTCCTTAAAGAAATGTTTTTCAAACTTTACTCATGGAAAGGAAAACTTGGACAAGATGTATTCTCAAATCAGACCTTTGAGAAATAATTTTGGACTTGGTTATACTTATTCCAAACCTATTTTTAGTAATAAATATTTTGTTCCACAAAAACTTCTTTTTGTTCTAAGTGCCAATGTGGTGGACATTGGAGAAGAGATTGTTCTCTCAACAGAACTCAATCTTTAGGATTTTATAAAGCTCATTTTGTAATACAAATGTGGATTCCTAAAATTCTTTTATCTAACCGTTATGGATCCAAAAAATTTTGGATTCCGAAAAACAAATTGTTTCCTTTTTAGGAGAATGAGAAGTGTACCAATAAGAATATTTGGTACGTGGATAGTGGTTGTTCTCGACACATGACCGGAAACAAAGATCTCTTTCAAAAGGTTATCAAAACAAAAGGTGGAAAAGTTACCTTCGGAGATAATGCTCAAGGGAAGATTGTTGGTATAGGTAATATCGTTTTTCTTGGAAAAGTTCTTATCTCAAGTGTTTTGTTTGTTAAAGGTCTTAGGCACAATCTCATCAGCATAAGTCAATTATGTGATGAAGGTTACCTTGTGAATTTTAGAAATGATAAGTGTATAGTTCATAATTCCAAGGATGAATTCATTCTATCTACCCATAGGGAAGAGAATGTTTACACTATTAACTTAGAAGACCTTAGGAGCCAAAACATACCCTGCTTAAGTGCAATAGAAGACCAATCGTGGCTATGTCAAAGAAGGTTAGGACACTGTAATCTAAGAAATCTTAGTATACTTTCAAAGAAAATACTTGTGAGGGGACTACCCAACCTTAGATATGATTCTTCAAAAGTCTGTGATCCTTGTCAATTTGGAAAGCAACATAAAACTAGCTTTAAATCAATTAATGAAGTTTCAACTTCTAATGCATTACAGCTAGTGCATATGGATCTTTTTGGTCCCACACAAACAGGAAGCATTGGAGGAAAATACTATGTATTTGTTTTAGTTGATGACTTTACTAGATTCACATGGGTCTACTTTCTCACAAAGAAATCTGAATCCTTTTTATATTTCAAAAATTTTAGAGCCCAAGTTAAAAATGACAAAAACCTACCATTGATAACTATTCATAGTGATCATGGGGGTGAATTTCAAAATTCAGATTTTGCAACTTATTGTAGTAAGAAAGGTATTACTCACAATTTCTCAGATCCAAGAACTCCTCACCAAAATGCTGTTGTTGAAAGAAGAAATCGCATTCTTCAGGAAATGACTCGAACCATGTTGAGTGAATACTCAATTGCTAAGCACTTCTGGGCTGAAGCTGTTAGTACTGCCTGTTATACTATAAATCGTGTTTTAACAAGACGATTTCTTAATAAAACCCCTTATGTGTTATGGATTGAACGAAAACCTACATTTTCATACTTCAATGTTTTTGGGTGCAATGTATTCATTCTGAATACAAAAGATAATCTACAAAATTTGCACCAAAATCTGATGAAGGAATATTTCTAGGTTACACTACAACTTCTAAGGATTATAGGGTTTTTAATAAAAATACTTGTACTGTTGAGGAAATAGTACATGTGATATTTGATGAATCTGATCCTATTGTTTTCAAATTATCCCAACCTATATCCTCAGATGTGTTTTCAAAAACTGATTATCAACCTTTGATAGAAGATCCTTCTAATAAGTAAAATATTCAATTAGATACTTCTGAAAATTTTATGACGGAAGATTTTATACCATATGTTGATGAACATGTTTTAAAAAACCAAAATCAATTGTTTCTTAGGAATCATCCCAGTGATAACATCATTGGTGACGTAAATCAACCTGTAAGGACCAGAAATTTCTTAAGAAATGAAGTAGAACATCTTGCTTTACTTTCCCAATTTGAACCTAAAAGTCTAAGTGAGGCCTTAGGTGATGATGATTGGATCAAAGCAATGCAAGATGAACTAAATGAATTTGATAGGAATCAAGTCTGGACTTTAGTTGATAGACCTAAAGAAACAACTGTAATTGGTGTAAAATGGGTTTTCAGAAACAAATGTGATGAAAATGGAATCATTGTAAGAAATAAAGCAAGACTTGTTGATAAAAGCTATAATCAACAAGAGGGAATAGACTATGAAGAAACATATGCTCCTGTATCCAGACTTGAATCTATTCTTATTCTATTAGCCTTTGCAGCATATTTCAATTTCAAATTATTTCAAATGGATGTAAAATGTGCTTTTCTAAATGGTTTTGTTCAAGAAGAAGTTTTTGTCGAACTACCTCCTAGTTTTCAAGAACCAAAACATCCTGATCATGTTTTCAAACATACCAAGGCTTTATATGGTCTTAAACAAGCCCATAGAGCATGGTATGATAGACTTACAAGATTTCATTTACAAAACAATTATAAAAAAGGTACAGCAGATCCAACCCTTTTTATAAAAATGGAAAATACAAATGTTTTGATTGTTCAAATCTGTGTTGATGACATCATATTCGGATCAACTCAGAAATATTTAACTGATTCTATTGCAAATTTAATGAAATCCGAGTTGGAAATGAGTATGATGGGTGAGTAAACATTCTTTTTAGGTTTTCAAATTTCTCAAAAACCAGAAGTAACATATATATCTCAACATAAGTATATAAAAGATTTACTCAAAAAGTATGGATATGAAAAAACTACAAGTATTAGTACTCTAATTGGTACCTCAAATACACTTGATCTTGATGAAACTAGGAAACCATTAGAGCAAACAATCTTTATCAGTATGATAGGATGTTTTCTATACTTGACAGATAGTCGACCCGACTTAATTTTTTCTATATGCTTATGTGCAAGATACCAATCTAATCCAAAAGAGTATCATTTAAAATTCGTAATGAGAATCTTTCGGTATTTAAAAGGCACTATAGATTTAGGTCTTTTTTACTCTTCTGGGAATGATTTTGTTTTAAAAAGTTTTTCAGATGATGACTTTGGCGGTTGTAGAATGGATAGAAAAAGTACATATGGAACATGTCATTTCTTAGAAGATTCTCTGGTTTCTTGGCCCTGCAAGAAACAACACTAAGTAGCACTATCCACTGCTGAAGCTGAATATGTAGCAGCTGGAAGTTGTTGTGCTCAAGTATTGTGGATGCAACACACACTCACTAACTATGGATTGAGTTTCTCCAAAACTCAAATTCTATGTGATAATACTAGGGCCATAGCTCTTAGTAAAAACCCAGTACACCACTCTCGTGAAAAACACATAGATGTTAGGCATCACTTTCTTAGGGATCACACACAAAAAGGATATATTATTCTACAATTTATTGGAACGCAAGAACAACTTGCTGACATTTTTACAAAACCATTACCTTTTGATAGGTTTGAGTTTATAAAATAGAATCTCGGAATGATTACATTAGAATAATCATTCATGTCTACTTCATGTTTTACAATTCTCCTAACATTAAATAACTCCCTTTGAGAGGGGGAGGATATTTCTTATTATATTTTTTTATGTTTCTTTTTATCTTATGATCTTTAATTATTTACTCTCTTGGTATGTGTTTTTGTTTTTATATTTATCATATTGACAGTTTTAGCATATCATTTACTTTTTTGTTTGTTATATTTATAGTTTTATTTTTATACACCTTTCTTTCCATCGTATCGATCGATCATGGTAATGAATTTCTTTTCCAGCGTATCGACCAATCATGGTAATGAATTTCTTTTCCATCGTACTGATCGATGATGGTAATGATTTTCTTTTCCATCAGCTTGTCAGTTCATGGTAACGAGATTGTTTTCCATCGGCTTGTCAGTTCATGGTAACAAGATTGTTTTCCATCGTCTTGTCAGTTCATGGTAACGAGATTGTTTTCCATCGGCTTGTCAGTTCATGGTAACGAGATTGTTTTCCATCAGCTTGTCAGTTCATGGTAACGATATTGTTTTCCATCGGCTTATCAGTTCATGGTAACGACTTTGTTTTCCATCGGTATGACATTTTTTTTCATCGTACGGTTGTGTTTTCTTTTTAGCTCTATTGAAACCAACAATTACCTTACGTTCTCTGGCACGTACTTTGCATTTTTTTTAATTTTTACTTTCGTTTTTAATAGTAACCATTGATTAGTTTCCTCTAATATTGAATGTAGAAGATCAATGGTCACCCCTATATCGCCTATAAATAGACCCCCCCAAACCCACATTGGTTTTTCAGGTTTTGAGGCGAAGCTCTGCTCCACTGGTTTTAAATCATCATACTATCTTTCATCGGCATCACCTTTATGTCTCAGTCTTCTGCTAATACTCCCGCCGAAATGTCTTCAAAGACTTTTACAGAGAATGGCTTTTTCAGAGGAAGGGTAGTATCTTGGGACTTTTTTGATTTGTATGATTCCACAATCAGAAGAATCATTCTGTTTCAAGGATGGGAAGATTTTTGTGTTGAAATACCTATTTTTTCAAGATCCAGTTCTCTTTGATGAAGTCAGTCAGTTCTATAAAACCGTATCTTTCGACAAAGACATGACTATCAATTTTGCTGTGTATGATAGAAAGTTGTCTATGTCTGTGAAACAAGCGGCTCATTTTCTTAATGTCCCAATAGAAGGGGATTCTTTTTGTCCATATCATAAACTACTAGAGGAAGTTGGTACGTTTAATAGAGAAAGTGATGAAAAGTTTTTGTTTGTTATAAATGAAGAGAAGAGAAAAGTGGCTCATCTTTCTCCGGACAATCGGTTTGTGACTTTATGGATGCAAGGTTTTATTATCACAAGGAAAAGGGATAAGGAAACTCTGAAAGTTTCTGATATTTTTATGCTTGACTATCTTGTAAACATGAGAAAAGTTAATCTCATGGGGTATGTTTTTGAAACCATTTAGAATGTTAAGACAGGATGGATTAAGTCCCAAATGATTATGTATCCATCCATCCTTACAAAGTTTATTCTTGAGAGCATGAAGTTTTGAAACATTCCTTTGAAAGGAAACCCGATAGATCTGAAGCCATATTAGATTAGTAAGAGTACGATGAAAAAGTTTAATGTTAGTTTTGATCCAAATTCAAAACTTTTTATAAGAGATGTAGAAGCTGAATCGGCTCAAAATCAATTGGCACCTATGCCAGCCAAAGACATTCCTTCTCTTGTTGTTCCTCAGAAGTCTAATCCGCAAACCAGCTCAAAGCCTTAGAAGAAGCCAAAGTACAGTAAAGAAGTTGAAGCCAAATGGAGAAAGGATATGGAGGAGAGAAAGGAAGGTGATCCAAAGTTCAGTCTTGACCCAGATGAGGCTTTTTCAGAAAGAATAAGGGTAGAAGAAACCCTTAAGGCTGAAAAGAAAAAGAAAACTGTTTTGAAGAGAAAGGCTCAAGACTTTGATATCTCTAAAGTTTTGAAAATGGTTTATCATGCTAGTGCTCAACTAATAGAAGAAGTGCATCAAGAACCTATCATACAGAGCCTTCCTGAGAAAGAAAAAGGAAAACAAATTATGGAAGAGATAGAAGAAGTGGAAGAGGAGGAAGGAGATTTTCTTTTAGAATTCCTTCAGATTTCGAAGAAGAGTAGGGAGGAATCTGTTCAAAAGCTAAGTGAAGGTGTTCAACAAACCCCTCATGCCGATCAAGCACTTTTTGAAACTTCTGAAACTCCGGATAAAACACCCCCTCAAGTAAAGCAAGGTGCTCAATCTTCTCATACTGAAAAAGTTATTTTCATCAGTGACAAAGTAGAAGAAGAAAGAAAAGAGAAAGAAAAAGCAATAGGAAAACAGCCAGTTGTTGACTCAAGCCGATCAAGTGAATTGCCTTCGTACGATGAGGATACTAATTCAGAACATACAATCTCTCTCAAGAAGAGTGATTATATTGTTCATGTTTTACGAAGAGTTGAAAAGACTATTCCCTACTTTCCCAGACTGGAAGGGAAAATTGATTTCATTACTGACAATCAGTAAAAGAAGTTTGGTTTGGTAAGAGATTTGCGAAAGAAAGTTTTGTCAGTTGAAGCCGATTTAAAAGTTCTTTTTGAAACCTTGGATGCTCATAAGAAAGCTTGAAATAGGATGACCAAGTGGTCATATAAAACAGAAAGCTCAGTGAATGACCATGAGATAGCAATTGAAGATATAAGAAGGTTGTCAAATGATCTTTCTATTTCCTTTAATAAGCTTGAAAAAGAAACTGTTGAAAGGTTGAATTAGTTAACTCATGGAGCCGATATTCCTTCAGTGAAAGAATTACAAGAGAGAATGAATGATTTTCAATCTGAATTATTGAAGGTTTCATCTTTCAAGGATGAAATTGTTTTCTTGAAGAAACAAAATTCTATGTTATCCAAAGATAACAAGAATCTGCAAGACAGGATTGATACCCTTGAGGAAGTAATCAGAGTTCAGGAGGAGACTATCAAGAATCAAGATTAGATTTTTGCGGACCAACAAGAGCTTCTTAGAACTCAGGGTGAATCAATTTCTGAAGATAAGAAAGAAATAAAAAATATGAGAGTTGTTCTTCATGATCTCATAAGGAACGAAAAGGAAAGAGAAAACAAATGACTGTTGTATTTTTTTTCCTTTGGAACCAATCTTTATTTTATAATAAATTTTATGATTCTTTTCTTTTGTCCTGCAATTATTCTCTCTAACCCTTTCAGGCAACTCAAAGTAACCTGATTTTTTTTTGTAAACCACAAAGGGGGAGAATGTTTTACAAAGGGGGAGAATGTTTTATAAAGGGGGCGAATGTTTTATAAAGGGGTAGAATGTTTTACAAAGGGAGATTGGTTTAATCAAATACTTCGAAACCAAAAAAAATATATGAATACAATACTTAGGAAGGTATACACCTAAGGGGGAGTTAGTAGTATTAAAATTCATATTTAGAAGAGTTTCCAATAACTCAGGGGAGATAAGTATTTCTTGTTATATTTACTTGGTGTGTTGTGATTTCCAAAAACGGGGAGATTGTTGAGTCAAAAGTTCTCTTTTGACTTCTATATCTTGTTTTGGAAATCACAAATGTCTTTTTAATCATACTGACTTTATCAATAGTAATGTACTGACCTTGGAAATCGTATCGTACTGACTCTGTCAATCGTATCGTACTAACTCTGTCAATCGTATCGTACTGTCTCTGTCAATCGTATCGTACTGACTCTATCAATTGTATCGTACTGACTCTGTCAAATGTATCGTACTGAATCTTCTATTCAAACTTTCATTACTTGTTTTGGAACTTAGTCAAAAACACTTGTTTCATATTAATCGTACTATAGCTTATCATCGACATATATCTTGTTTTAACCAATATGATGTCGTTGAGTTTGTTACAAACTAATAAAATCGACATCGTGATTTCTGTTTCAATATGACCGTTATAATGCCAGGTGTCCAAGTCCCTCCGAGTTTTTCGGAGAAATATGACTGTTGGAGGCAACATGACCGTTGGAACCCGAGGCCTATAAATAGGAGGTCATTTGAAGCTGAAAGTGAGACTTTTGGAACAACTGTGATACTCTACTTTTATCAAGTTCTAGAGAGAGACACTGTGACTTCTCTCATCTGCTTTGTGCGTCCGATCATCGTATTGAAGGCTTTCAAGTGATTTAAAGACAGAGGTGATGATTACCTATAAAATCAAGGGCTTCCAGGGATAGGCAGACGGACCGATCATCGTATCGCGGGCTGCCGGGGATAGGCAGACAGACGTTCCGATCATCGTATCAAGGGCTGTAAGGGATAGGCAGAAAGATAGTCCGATCATCGTATCGAGGGCTGCCAGGGATAGGCAGACAGACGGTCCAATCATCGTATCGAGGGCTCACCAAGGTGTTGGTGAGATAGAACTTTTATCCTAGGTGAAAGGATAACCCTTATTTTTGGGTCAAAAGAATTGTAATACTTTTTCTTTTCCGCTGCTGCTTGTATTAGAAAGGAATTTATATTTTATCCTTTCTTCTTTAAATACTCTATTGTAATTGTTTCAATTACAATCATTCTATTAAATATTGTATTGATTGATTCTATACACTTTAAGGTAGAATCAGTCATCTTATTATTACTCAGATTATTGTGTTCATCTTGGATACAATTGTTTTACATTTCATTAGTATTACAATACACCATACCTTTTATATTCAATACAATTGTGGGCGTTTATATTTGTATTAGTTTAAGACCTTTTAAACTAATCTCTTAAGTGTTTAAATACAATGTTTTTAATCCTTCAATTCACCCCCCTCTTGTATTGTTCCATCTAATATCCATATACATCTACATATTCGATCCAACACATATCCCATAATGATTGGTTTCTCAGGTGGAAAATCATTTCATTGTCTATCACAATTAGCATGAACATGATTCGTAAGGGTTCTATCCATTGATTAAAAACATAAATTATAGACTGAGAAACAAAAATCATAGGGGATTACCACACAATTCTAAAAAATGATTTTTGGAATGTCTAAATCATGACACCTTCTCCAATGGAACTATAGGTTTACCCTATTCCATTCTTGATCATTATCACGAATTTATGATTTTATCCTAAAATTAGCCCTATACCCATGATTTTCATAAATGAATTATAATCCAAATATCCAATGATTGTATAAAACCCACTCTAATACCAATGATGAGTGTCAAATCTTTTCATACAAAAATATTACATCTATTTAGATGAATATTAAATTCATAACAACAACATCCAAACCAAAACCATAATGTTTTAGAGTCTTTGGGAATTATATATACAATATTCTCATTTAATGGAATATGTTAAACATATCCCACCAATATATTCTAAAATAGTACACCTCTTAGGTATACCCTATCTGATCATTTCTTCATCACATAGGGAAGGAATAACAAGTAATCGCGAGATCAGGTGCTCAGTATTGGTATACATATGAGATATCTATCCCTGATCTTATGAAATCAAAATATAAGAATAAGGTTATGGGATTATGGACATATCAAAAAATGTTTATACAAAACCCATAATAGATCATTAATAAGATTCATGTCATAAACATTTTCGTTTCATAAAACACGGGCCATAAGAGTGAGAAATCATCATAAATAAATCATAAACCATAAGATCATTTACTAAAAGTGTGGCAGCATCTTCAATATAGAAAATAAAATCATATTTCATGGTTAACTACTATGACCACAAACATAGTGGATCTTCAAAAGTCTATTTCCCAAAGTAGACAAGGACACACCTGTTTCCCATTGTTGATCAAGACCATCCACTTTTTCCCATTATTATATCATGAGATATTATGCTTTACCCACTGAATTTGGTAGACACACAAGTACCAACCATCACATAATAAATACAATATATATGATTCCCACATTGTAATAAATCTCCCCCCATTTCAAAATCCATGAAAATAAATGAATTTAATAAGAATTTCACCATTTTATAACCCATGGAAAAGAAATGGGGTTCATAAACATTTCATCATATCCTAACTCATGTAAAAGTAATAAAATTCATAAATATCTTTCCATCATAGACATAATATATATAGATATAGATTAAGGATGATATTGATGGATAATATACCCATTAAAGAATATGTAACATCAAATAATGTTATATTAGATAAAAAATGATTTTGAATGATCACTTGAAATAATTATTGATGAAAATAACCTTCCCTTTTTGAAATCATTTTGTCGCAATGGCACAATTAAAAAGTAAACAAATATATTCGAAAATATCCTTTTAATATTTCATAGGAATATTCAAATAATTTAGGTGTAATGAAAGAAGGAATATTGTCTCATTCAATTTATGTTAAAAAAACATTCCCTTTATAATTTTTCAAAGAATTTCACCAAGTACCTTGGATGTAAAATGATAAAAAATTTCCTCTCAAACCATTTAGCAAATAATAAAAAATGGGTAAAAATTAAATTTAAAAAAAAACATTTTTGATAAAAATTGTAGAAAACATGATACTAGAATACCAATGGTCCTATATTTAGTTTAAAATGTAATCAATCCCAAATAATGATGAGACTGTGAAATGGACCCTTACATCAAGTCTTTTGTTTCTTCCATCATTTTCAAAACCCAATATTAATAAATATAGATTTTTTATACATTTATTATATAAATCTAATTATATAATACAATGTATTATTTATTTATAACATCTAATCACCTATTTATTAATTATCTGTTATCAAAATCACTATTCTTGGTGGTAACAGCTTCGTTTTCCAAGCGTGTTCCAATTCAGCAGTCTTGATATTTATAATATAATCTTGGTTTCATAATTAAAATAATTTTAATCATGGTATAAATATAATATATAATAATTATAAATATATTTATAATAATTTATATAATTTAGTTATAGGAAAATTAATTACATTGTTCTTGGAGAGGGTAGGTTCTACATACACATGAATGCTGTTTTAATTTATCGATTGATTGAATGAAAATAATGTAAATAATAATTTATATTTATTGAATCAATATTTAATAATATTTATCATATATATTCATTAATGACTTCATAATAAACTCCATAAAATATGGTAATAAAAAATGAATTGAATTGTTACATGGAGATGATAAGCTGTACATACTCATAAGCGATACTTTCAATTTATGTTTGATAAAAAAGGGGATATATAATGGTATAATAATAATAATAATTCTACATAATACTTAGGATATTTAATTTATTATTTCATAATAAATAGAATAGATTTAGATCATTTAAGGATAAGTAAAAAATCTTGTGATTAGTTAGAGTGATTACGTCTTCTTCAAAACGTCTCCTATGGATTTCCTCTAAAGGGCTAAAGGGTTGGGTTTCAGAGAAGAAAAACACCTATATAATGGGGATAGGGAATAATATAAGTTATTTATGTTGATTTCGGTCAATTTAGAATATTAATGTTTTTTTAAATAATGTGATGGAGTAAGTGTCCTTTTATAATAGAGGCGAGGGACACTTTTATATTTCCTCAAAATAGTAAATTATAAAAAATTCATTTTCCATAAAAATAAAACCAAGTGAAAATGAATTGTAGGATAAAATATTATATGATTGTAATATAATCTAAAATGGATTTTATATAAGTTTTTTTTTTATTTTAAACCTTGTCATTTGGATTATCCCTTTGTTAACCTATTTTAATATTAACTATTGTGTCAACCTTTTCAATATTAAAAGGATATAATTTTTACTTATATGGTTTCAATTAAAGAATAAATGGAAATTTTATGAAATTTTAGACCAAAACATAACAATTTTTATCTATTTAAATATATTATGATTTTTAAATAATTACATAATATATTGTTTCCATAAAATATCATTATTTTTAATTTTGGTAATATTCAATACATTGAATTTTAAAAATATCAAGAAAAAAAGTAAAATTTAATCAAAATATTTTATTATATCCCTAACATATCAAGTTAATGTATATATTTTATGTATCACTTTAAATATCAAAAAATATATTTCTTTTAATATTTTTAATATCATTTATTCAATTGTTTATTTTTTAAAAAATTATCGCATTTGTGTTTTGTAATTATTTAAGGTAAATATTTATTTATGAAATATTAAAAGAAAAATACCATAATGTAGATTAATATTTTATATTTTAGATGAGTATATATATTCAAACATATATTTGGGATAAACCTATATAAAATTGCTTTTTTATTTGAAATGTGAATGTGACACCTTTGAAATATCTTGAAATGATACTTGTACATACCTATGCATTCACACAGTGATATTATCCAACGATCTAAAAATTTATTCACTACTCAATTAAAATTCATGATCAACTCCAAAAATAAAATACATGTTCTAATGGTCTAAAAAAACATCCATTACTCAAATTAATTACACCATCAACTGCTAAAAGATTATAAATCAACTAATAATAAGAAAAGCATATACCATCACTGCAATGTGGATTAGTGAAATGTAAATCAGTATAGTGAAACTCCAATTAAAAAGTAATAAATACTGAAATTATCCTAAGAAAAAAAATATGAACATAACAACAATAGTGGTTTTTTAAGAATCTTGTTAGATCCAACATAATCTGTATTCTGGAATTAAAAAATTCAATTTATGAATATAAAAAATAGAAAAGGGATGATTTATGACAATCAAGAGAGAATGAGATTGATTACTTCAACATGATTCTATGATAGGATCCAACAGTGAAGATGAACTTCACCACCGCCTCAAGTTTTTCCAGTGTGATATCCCCTTTATGATTTGACAATGAATTAAGATCTTGGTTTGGGATGGCATTGATATAGACCTATATTTCAATAGAAAACACCACACTATAATGTAAACACCCAATGAGGTAGCATAGTGAATGAACATGCATCGCAATGAGAATTAATTATAAGAACTAAAAAATATATATATTGATCAACATATAATAGTGTTATTTCATAATGAAATAAAGTCCACAAAATATAGTAAATATCATACAATATCACCAAGCTATGCTAAAAAAATAGACCAACTAAAGATAAATAAACCAATTAAATACTAAAAAAAATAGTGAACATTAAAATTTCACTTCAAGGAAAAATAAATCAATTGGGTGAGGTCCTTAAATAACAACTGGTTCATTGATGAAACCTTAATTAAATATAGAGACATCATATAATATGATTATAGAGAATATTTATTCAAGGAAATTTGAAACTTACCGATTGGAAAACATGTTTCCAGTTCCCTAGAAATTCATAAAAAACATTCAGTCATTTCTTTCATTTTTTTCATTATGTTTTATTTTATATCGAGATTAATATCATTAGCATGGGTTGATTTTGGAATTGAGTCTTGAGATAGTGAATCATTGTGTTCAACCACATCTTTAACATCAAGTTCTGTTAATTCATTTTTCTACATGATGATATCATTATAATTAATGAGCAATAGCCAATACTAAAATGTCAAACCATTGAAGCAGTAATGTAATATTTAATATTTTGAAATTCAGAAGACAAAATGCAGGGGTTTTATAATAAAAGGAAAAATAAAACAAAATGATGGAATAAACAGTATTATCTACAACATGTAAACATTGACAACACCAGAAAATTAAGAAAAAGAACATATACCCGAGTTGAAGAAAAAATTGTACTTGTTGTAATGAATCCAGCATCAGTGTTTCTATTGACTCTTGAAGATCCAACGAAGTGATGTTCCTAAAACAGATGGGTGAAATTAGTATTATAGTTATGTGGTGACTGTTTTGGAAATAAAATGATTGGTAAAAGAGAAAAAAGTAGTTCCTTGTAATAAAATTAAAAACAATGTTATTATGTGAAATTAATAAGGCTCCAAATTATTTTTTGGGATTTATTACTCTATTTAGATGGCTGTCGGCAAAAACATTATGGTATGTGCTGATATAATTTTCATTATCGCCGATGAAGAGAATTATGCATATGTTCTATATTGAAGAATGTTTTCAACCCTGAATGTTATAACTTGTGACTTCTAGTGGCAAACAAAACACTCAATGATAAGAAAATGTTATGCTCTAGGGAAAAAAACTCATCCTAGTCCAATATTGTAATTGAATAGAAGTGTGAGTTTAAAAGAACAAAAAAATATGAAAAAATAATAGTTAAAGAAGCTTAATTGTATGAGAGAATATCTCAACTAAGAATCTATTTTTTTATAAACTGCATGACCTGCTAGTCAAAGAGAATCTAAGATATTGGGTCTTTTTCATCTTTCACTAGTAGTTCGACTCTAAACCTATTTTATTTATATTTTTTAGAATTGATGGAGTTCTACCAATAATATTAAATCCACATACAAACAAGACATTGATGTAATATTTAGAAATAAAGGAACACATTAAATTAATACCTTGGAGTAGTGTATATTGGGGATTTTTTACAATTCTAGCACTAAATATTGCGAGCCACAGTTTTTACTTTATTCATGTAAGTGTTTCATGATTCACAATACTAGTTATGAGTGTTTTAATGTTTTAGTATTATTGCAGCAATCTAACACATTTTTATCTTTGAGACAATTAGTGATATTAATATATTCATGAAATTAGGTCTTACATGTCCAGTGTTGTAGACAACATAGTGAAATAAAAAATTCTGGACATTTCACTTACCTCCGTAAACATTGTAACATTAGGAACAATTCTTTGTTATTCTAATCAGGTAAAGGTGTAGAAAAACTGTCTCAATGTTTGGATAGTGGACTATTAAATATTTATGTAATGATGAACCCAAATCTAATAATTACACAAATTTAATCAATAAAAACAATAATTTCACGAGATTTCATTCATGGTGTTGGAATTTGTAAATAGAAAATATAGAAAATTAATGTCAATTAACATGTTTCCTACATATGATGTTATGGACTACTAGGATGTCCAAGGAGTGTAGTATTTCTTAAGAATTAATTGAATTTTTGATTATAATAGATTATGGAACATGTTTAAGAGCATAAGATTAACATTAAGTGACTAATACTAAAATAGTACAATTTTTAGTAAGGAAAACATTGTAATCTATAGCAAGATTCCTTATAGGCCAATCAGATTGCGCTGACCAGTTGCAAAATCAATATTTGTGTGTATTCATTGTTTTTTTGCAAGTACTTTGACATTATGTTGGGAAACTCCACCTTATTATATAGTATATTTTCAAGACTCTGAATGAAAACATAGAATATGTTCTCTTAATTGCAATATTCTCAATCATTTGTAGTTAGATGATAATGATGTTAACTTATCATCCTCTAAAGAAATTTGGGTAATTTATTTGGATGTACCAATAGACATTATTGGATATTATTGATGTATATGCACAATAATCTCTATAACAGTTAAAAGTGATGTAAAAAAATTTGATATTTATGATCCCAATATCTCTGTTAAAAGTGCATGAATTTTACATAAAATGATCAAACTGAATAGTATATGAATGTAAATATGTATATATAGACTGTATTTCTAAAAAACCAATAGTAAATATTTATTGGAAAATCAAAGTGTTCCAGAAAAGGGAGTGCTAATGAAATGTACCTTTTAATCATTCTTTTAGAACCATTTTGGTAATTATGTCAACAAAAGAAGTGAACTCAAAACTGAACAGTGGTAGTTAAACATCGGACAGTCGAACTTACATTTTTGTTGTAAAAAATAGTTAGCAAGCATGTATTTTTTCCATGTATCTCATTTAATTAGGATCAATTTTTATGTTTTGTATAATGTAGCACAATCCTTCACACATGAGTGGTTTGTACTTAGTAATTAGCTAGTTGTTAGTAATTTTACAATGAATTTTGGTCTCATGCATCAACTTTTTTACAATGTAATCCTTTAAAAAATATATTCCACATATCATTGATATAAAACACTATCTTTGAAAATAACTATATAGTATTAGTGTTATGGAAGTAGTACAAAAATTGTAACTTCTAGATAGGATAAACATAGTTGTGCATCATAGAGAATCAAATCAATTTCAGCAAGATCAAAGTTGGGTGATGATTTTCACCATAGATTCAATACACACACTTTTATATTCATTGTTTTATTAGGATAAACAGTAATCTCATCCAAGTGAGTAATTATTCAGGACATGTTTTTGGTTTTGTATTTTTTGAATTAGTGTGTAGACATAACACATTAAGAAGTAATGGATGTCATGTGTTTCTATATATATATAATTGATAACAACATTGAAATGTATATATTTGAAATTCAATGATACCAAAAAAATGTTATAAAAACTTTCTCTCTAGACAATTTTTTTGTGCATAGTTAGAGGATGGGTTATCTCTATCATAAAAAAAATTTCAAACCCCTTGGTGACAAAACTCTAGATATAGAAACATAATATTGTCCATGATAGAACACATGATTGATAAAATATAAACAAACAGAACACATTGATTTTCCTTGAATGTTATTAATAATCATTTCATAAAAAAAAGTTAAATGATATTTCCTTCTTTGTAATTTGAAAGTCTATCTATCGTTAGTGTGTGTAATATTTATTCTAAGGATGAAATAAGGACACCCAGAATAAAATACACCTAAAAAATATTCTTATATGACATGGTCACCCATGTGTGTAATAATCAGCTGAGTACCATTGCATAACCCCACTGATTTGTCTACATTTCTGGGAAACATAATGGGTACTCAATTATTAAATGTAATCTTCTGTGCAAGATTCCTAGAGGCATTGATTCCATTAAAAACCACACTTTTATATATGTTCTCAAGAGAATCTGAATCAAAACTGCTCTGGAAAATAGAATATCTGTTGATGGAATTTGGATGCATGCATCACCATCGTTGAACTCACCAATGAGTCCTTCACCAAAATACAAATTCTACTTAGCAAACTATTGAACTGCATTTGCACCATCATTGGTATCATTTGATTACAACCTCATGTTTTGTTCCCATGTTAAAACATGAAGCTGTTTCCATAGATATTATGAATTTATACATTCAAATACAAAGCCACTTCTCTCACCACCATGTATTACATGAAGTATTTGTCTAAAATTCCCACATAGGTCATGTATTAAGACTCCAAATAGAAAATTTGATGAATTTTAATTCATTTGTGACAATATATCTCTCAATTTATTTTCAAGAGTTTCAATATTGTTTTTATAAATCATTGGTGCCTCATCCCATAAAATCAATTCTGTTGACTGTAGGAGTTTTGCAACATCACTCCCTTGCTAAATATTTCTGATCGAGTGGTTGTTTATAGAAATTGTAATTCAAAATATAGAATGGGTTGTCTTATCACATGGTAGGACTAATTATTTTATTCCACTGGAATAAAATGTAAGAAAAAATTTACCTTATGACGTTAGTAAACATGTTAAGACTCTCTAGATGAATGCCTTACCGGTGCCTCTAAATCGATGCATGAAAAAAACCCGAGAAGTAGAATATAACCCAGACATAATCCTCCTCTTACATGTTTTTGTTCAATATTAACAATACTTTGTTATGATTTGTACTCATTAGGAAGGTTTTCCCTACTGTAATTAATCTCATTTTCATTCAACCTATTAAGTTGACCAGAAACTGAATAATCTGGAACAAGCATTAGAGGATAACATTGAATATATTTACCATTACTATGGAGAATGTTGTCTATTTCAATTCATTCAAACATTTTTCTTTTATGATCCATGAGTAGTTAATCTATAAAAAAGATAACCAATATTAGAAGGAAATATACTAATATATTTATTCAGTGACCAAGATAGTAAATTGTTTTTACTATGTATTTGTTGTCTCTATTGTTGGTAAAATATAATATCTTCTCTTAGAATGTTCCTGGTTTTATTCCAAACAATGTCATGTCGAGAAATGATATTTAAGAATAACATTCCAGTGGGATTTCTTTGCAAAGAGTGTCCCATTCCCCAAGCTGAGACATCCTTTAGTGCTTGAATAAACTCATTGTAACCAGCTAATAGTCCCATAGATGAACAGGTTTGATAGAATGTATGTTGGGTAATGTTGTTTACCCATCTATTAGAATCATATGAAGTCTCACCTCAGACCTTTTTATGTAGAATCCGTATGTTATATAGTTCTCATGAAGAGGGTGGTATGTAGTACAATATGTAAATATTGAATCCCTATTTGTATAGAATCCCATTTTTCACAACAGTGGAAGACAAATCATGTTGGGAATTCTACATATGTTAGACTTCTGCCCTCTTGTTACAATAAATTTACTTCAATCCAAGATGTGATCATGGTATCAGAAATGTTTCTCTTATTTAAGGTGTTTTCAATATTTTTACCATCTACATACGTCACCCTATTTTGTAATAGTAAATGAAAATTAAAACTATCAAATGTAGGATATATATAATGGATATCATAAGAAGGATTCTATTAGAATCTTTACATGGTGAGATATACCAACAGTCATAGTAATTTTTAATATCGTTGACACTATTGTAAGAGAGATGTTTGTTGCGTCTATAATAGAGTGTTGTGGTTACACGATCATAAACCTTTATTATATATTATAAAAGGTATTTTATAGAATATAACTCATTGAAAATTTTTATATTTAGGCAAGATTTTTTTTAACAGCCAAATCAGATTGTATGGAACAACAAACAAATTATATAATGCGATACCATTTCTAACAACAGTACATCCAAACTCTAATCTTTGATATACAACATAACCATCATCATCCATTCTTGTTTATGAAACAATTCTTTTGTAATATAATTTGAGAATTTTCCATTCTGCATACAAGGTGACTGAAGATTGGCATCACCACAAGGCCAATAGATCAAAAAATTTGTGGCTGCTTCTGGAAGTGTTGGGAATGTATCTTTATTTATAATTTTAGCGTAAATGTTTCTGTCAATATCATTTTGAGTGAAAAATTTGTATTCATGAAAATTAAATAATATAATGTGAACATGTGACAAACATCAAGCCACATTTGATTATATGTAAATGTTTGAAATAGATCTGGATACCCTTCCCAATTATAGATCGACATAGAATCACTATACTTTTGAATAAAATATCTTGGTACACCTATAAATGTGGAAGATAAAATGATACACTTACTACATGATGACCCATATCCGTCACCTCTATAGAATTTATGTTTCAACCCATTTTATATTTCTTCCCTCAAGATCTTTTAATTAAAGCGAAAAAATATAGTATTCGGGACTCAATCATTGTATATGCATCTATAATAATCTATTACAGAAGCCTCCTAGAATAAAGCCAGATGGATGCATCATTGTAACAGAATTGAAGAAGAAAGGGAAATATTCTATCAAATTTACTTTTCATAGTTTTTCACTTCTATTGATGTAACACCCCAAGCTTCCACGGTATGCTTCTCTTTGAATAATACAGTAGCGTGTGTTGTACACAACATCAAGTTCTAACACACACCACAACCAATGAAACTAGCCGTTATGAATATTAATACCCACATTTTGAAAGTTTATACAATTTAACTTTCAAAATGGACTTCATTTTTGGATTCAGAATATCGAAATTATCTTAGGATGGTTTTTTGGTATTTTTCTGAAAGCATTCAATTTTCGATGAATAGTGAAACAACATTGAGTTATAGTTTAAAATCGAATTTTTATTTAAATAATTATTTATTTTATTTAAATTTAATTAAGGTCAAAATATATACATAATACAAATATAAGTTCAATGTAATTCATTGGTGTTAGTTTTGAATAATTTTAGATATATAAAAATTTTATTGAACTTTTCACCATCTTTTACCCACCTCCTTGGAGAATTTGGAAATTCACATAAAACATAATTTTACCTCTTCTATGAGTGGAATTTTGAAAATCCAAGAGACACAGTTAATATCAATGAGTAAAATGTGGTTCAATAAGATAAAAATAAATTTCATTGAATAGTAACTTTTTACATTTATTTATCATTGTTAAAAGTAAATATGGTAATTAAGGGTAAAAATGATATTAATATTACCCTAAAACATGTTCTAATTCTATTGTAAAAGTTAATGTCGACCAAAAAAAACCTTAGGAATAAAATATTATCATTTAGGTCCACTTGGATTAGATTAGGACATTTATTATTATTTAATCCAAGGAAGAGTTAAAAGAATTAAAATCAAAGTTCATTAACTAAAACATTTTTAATATAGGGTTATACATAAGCTAAATTCGATTATAAATATTCATTAGAAAGATACAATATTTTTACATAATGGTATTTTATTAATAATTTTTAGGCCTTAAATAATTTAATTTATTTATGACACAATAGTGATTCAGTAATTACCTAATTAATGAAATATTAAAATAATTTATAATATAACTACCCAAATAAATGTAATTTGAGACTTTTTATGAATTAAACTAATTTTATAGGTTAATATGAAAATTTATTATTTATTTAATTATGTTTTTTAGAAGTAATCATGCTGTTATGAGTTTCACAAAAATCAAATACCAGATAGTGTCAAAATTCACATAAAAGAGTTTTTAAAACAAATATTATATTATTAATTGATATTCAATTCTTAAAAATCTATGGCTCGTCCAAGAGACTTATATAATGATAGTTGTATCATTATTTAACCACTTAGGGTTTTACTGGATGTATATGGTTTGTTTATTAACCATAAAATATAAAAATACAAAGAGACGTGGTAAATGTCAAACTATTTAACTAAGAGTTAAATATAAATGATAAGGTTAATTTAGTGACCCAAACCTGTCTAAAATCTATTTGATGAAATTATTTCGACCCATGCCCACATTATAACTTTAATTATCCACTTTGGAGCCATTAGAAACTGAATATGAATTTATTATAAATTAATACTTTAAGTTTTTTCTAAGGAGCCCCTCCTCCACATTATAAAAGGACACCACTTCTAAAAAATTCTTCAAACCTTAAAAGCCTTTTGGTTTGGCCAAAATATACCCAAATACCCTCTCATTTACTATACCTTAATCCTATAGGCCTTCCTTTAGTCATAAATCCAATTTAAGGATCCCTTTTGATCAAATCAAAATAAAGAACCCAGAGAAGTGGTAATGTTTTCACCACCCTTTTTCAAGTTCCTTTCTTCTCCAACTTCTTATTTATTTGTTGTTTATATTCTAAAACAATAAATCCAGTATATTCAATATAATTTTATGTAATTATAAATATGGTACAACCATATTCACTTTTCAATCCATCCTTTGAATGACATGTCACCATACGTGCACACGTACGACCTACGGTCTCCACGTTGTGGTGTAATTGTTATTCAATATATTATTATTTGGATGGGTATAATAATGATGTTTAATTCATGTAAATAATAAATATAACATGATAATTATTCTCTATATATGATATAACATCCAATTATATATTATTTTAAAATCAAAAGAACGATATTCTCGCTCGTGCGTACGTACGAACTGTTGTCTCCACGAACGCGATGAGATTCATTCCCCATCGTATGAATTCAAGTAAAATTATCATTTTATGATTAAAAATAATGTTTAAGGACTTTATATCATTCTGGATATGAAAACGATATATCCTATCGATAACAGACACGACTTATTTAACAAAACATATAAAAGAAAACGAGTAAGTTAACACCCAAAATGATGATAATATGAAGATATTATTAACAAAACATTGTTAAAAGATCATATATGATATCATATTAATGGATATGATTCTTGTATTATTTAATAACAATTAATTCACCATTATGCAGGAGGTTAAACTACCCTCAACCAAGGAAAAGTACAAGTTAAGGGGTTTTCATCTCACTTTTTATTCCCGTGAGATCCATGCTATAATTACCACTAATTCCTTTTGTGTTGTATATGTACATACCATTATTGTATTATTTGTGTAATATACTTTAAATTATGGGTATTTAAATCTTCATTTTATGATCCTTCATTCATGGGGTGTATGTTTCGTATGTTACCAAATCGGTAATGGTTTATTTCACAATCTCTTCATTATCCAAGGTTGTTTATATGTAATTATCTATTGGGACCTCTTTATCATCCACATCCATTTTTCTTAGAAATTTATTTCAAAATATTATTAATATTTTACAGAATATGTGTTAAATTCTTTTATACCCTTGTTTTAATTTTTATAAGATGTTTATAAAGGAATCTTTCTATCGTTTTCCAAACAAGGTCCTTTTTAACCTTTTCGACAAAATTAAGGTAAGAATGTCTTGTTTTAACTTATACGGTGGGTGCAATTATTTTCTACCATTATAAACTCATCGAAACTTCTCTTACAAACTTATAAGAATATTTTCAATGTAAATGTTTTATTTTATAATTATGTGACTCATAAATGATTTAAAAATAGAATGTGATATTTCTCTAAAAAGAGTTTTGATTTCATCTGTGTCAACATCCTTTGATGCATTTTAATTTTATTTGGAGTTTATTTATTATGATACAAAACTTTCATATTATATTTAAGGTTTCGTGATATGTTTGATTGTGGATGGTATTTTTTAATACCATTCATGATTTATGGTTAATGTATTGACATTTCGTATGCTAGTTTTAATACGAATGTTTATGATATGTTTAATCCTTTTGATATGAGGAATGTATTGGACATAGTAAGTGACAGGTGGAGCCTGCTATAGCTCCTCGATGCATCGGTTGGTCTCATGAGACAACTAGATGTGGAATTGGTCGAGGCCCTTTCCCAATTTGATTTATTATTTTGGTCGAGGCCTTAATCATTTTTAGACGTCTTGGTAGAGTCCTTGACAAAATGTTTCAGAATGTCAGAAAATATACATTCCCTCATTATGGAAATAATATTGATGGTTCATGTGGTCGTTCGACTAGTAGAATACCCATGATTATGTTTTATTATGGTATTATTTACTCTGCTCATATTTTTTCCATAAAATTATTCATGTTTATTATTGTTAATGACATGTGTTTTCAATTATTTACCATGCTTAATATTTATGTCATTTTATGCTGTATTACTTACCCTTACTGAGAATTTGAGCTCACCCCTTTCTTATGTTTCATTTTCCCAGGATAAGAAAAAGTTAGTTCTGAGTGACCTTCAGGCATAATCTAGGAGTCTTGGATGTTTCTAATGAAATATATTTGTGTTGTATTTCTCTTCAAACATAAAGTTGAACTTATGTATGAATGTTGTTTCCAATAATACTAAAATGATCTATCTTTCGAGACATGATTTCCTTTTCATCATGCCAATGTTATGTAATAACACACTGACTCTGGGAGACTGGGGTCGGGGAATTTCAGTTGGTATCAGAGGAAGTTTAGTACAAACCTTGGAAATTAGATTTAGATAAACTCTGATTAAAGCACATAGCCCTAAGATAGACTTTGAGGATTAATGTAGAAGAACTTCCTAGAATTTTGGTATTATAGATATTTTGTGAGTTTTCTGAGAAATACATCCCTGTCTGGATACGAGCTGGTAGAGGTGGCTCTGGAACATATGTACCTAGGGGTAAAACCCGAAAAAACTGCTTTGAGCTAGACTCGAATGAGAACTGGTGCATGCCAACGGGCCTTGCTACACTCTTAATTACGAAACTCTAGAGGGATATGCTTAGGATAATTCTAATTTTCATTACAAACCATTATGATGGGTTTATGAGTATATACTTCCTCAAAGAAAACATTTTTTTATGATTATGGGTTACATCTATAAACTGTTGAATTTATGTTAAGTGTTTTAGAAGTTTGGAATTATATATTTCGATTCATAAACTAATATAGTTTATGACATTGTTTAGAAATGGTGCCTAGTGGAAGGAATGGAAACTGTATCAATGCACACACTCCATAGAGGGATTTCCCTCCTGCTCATGATAAATATATTGGAGCTAGTGATGGAACTGGTGCTGAACAACTACTCACCATACTAGGACAACTCACTCAGGTTATGAATAATAACCTTACCCATATGAAGCATCCAGACCCATAGCATGGAGGATCAATGTTAGATCTCTTCATGAGGAAACATCCACCAACATTTAATGGGAGTAAAAATCTATTACTGGCTGAGCAATGGATTAACACCTTAGAGAAAATATTCCATGCTTTGGGGAGTAGTGAATGAGAAAAAGTTATCATGGAAGTTTACCGCCTCACTGGAGATGCTGATAAATGGAAGCCCTTGATTCAAAATAAAAAGGATGAAGAGGAAATATCAAATATGGAATGGAGGGAATTTAATGAAATTTTCTTAAAAAAATACTTTCCTCATGACCATCGAGCAGATATGGAAAGACAATTTCTGAGTCTGAGGCAAAAGGAGGATGAGAATGTTGCAAAGTATGAGGATAACTTTACAAGATTATCAAGGAATGCTGCAGATTATATACATAACCCAAGAAGTAAGATTTATTGTTTCTTTGATGAGTTAAAACCATTTCCCCATCGAGAATTAGTATCACAATCCTTCTCATCATACGAAGATATTGTCTTGTGTGCTATCAAGACAGAAAAGGAATTCTCTAAGTCTTATGACTTTAAATCAAAGCAATAAAAGAAGAGAGCTGCTGAACACTCTGGGAAAGGAAATAAGGAAATGGGGAAGAGGGCTAGAGTTGAATTTCCACCCTGTGATAATTGTGGAAGGAAGCACCCTGGTGCCTGTCTAAAAGGAAAAGGAGTATGCTACAAATGTGGAAGGAAAATTCATCTAGCTGGTAATTTTAAATGAAATAAAGACGCTACCAATGTTCAATGATACAATTTTAGAGAGATGGGACATTATGAAAATGAATGTCCTAAGCGTCAGTGAAACTTATCTCAGAAAAGGCCAAGGTATCAAGGCCAAGATTATGCAATCAATACTGCTGAGGTTGAAGCCCCGAAATACGTGGTTGCAGGTAATTTAATGGTTTCCTCAAGTTTAACAAATGCTTTATTTTATTATGGATCATCTCATTATTTCATATCTTCCCAGTTTTCTAAGAAAATTAGATATTTCCAATTTGATTTAACAAAGGATTTGTCAGTTAAAACTCCTAAGGGAAGTATCATTGCTACAATATTCTGTTTATCCATTCCCATTAGGGCATATAAATGTTCTTTATCTGCTGATATCATCATCATAACCATGATTGAATTTGATATAATCCATGGTATGGATTGGATTTCAGACCATGATATAAAGATTTATTGTAAGAATAAGGAGGGTACAATTTTTTATGATGATGATAAACTACACCTTATCTTTAGAGAAGAATCTTCACCACCTGATTCTTATCTAGATCCACCCCCAACAGCTCAACTAAATTCAATTATCGGGGAAGAAGAGAATGAAATAACTATGGGTGACGAAAGGAATGTTCAAATAGAATATGTACCTATTGTGAGAGAATATGTTGATGTGTTTCCGAAAGATTTACCTAGATATCCTCCAGAACGAGAAATTGAGTTTTCCATGAATTTAATTTCTGGTTCAAGGCCTATATCGAAGACCCCTTATAGAATGACCACTGTGGAATTAGTTGAACTAAAGAAACAACTAGAGGAATTGTGTAATAAGGGATTTATTTTCCCTAGTCTTTCCCCATGGGGAGCCCCTATCCTTTTTGTTAAGAAGAAATATGGATCTATGAGATTATGTATCGACTACAGGGAAATCAATGCTATAACAATAAAGAACAAGTATCCCCTACCTCGCATTGATGATTTATTTGATCAACTTCATGAAGCTCAATACTTTTCAAAGATTGACTTCTGATCTAGATACCATCAGTTGTGTGTGAAGAAGTAAGAAATTCTGAAGACAACATTTCGAACCAGGTAAGGGCATTATGAGCTTACAATAATGACTTTTGGATTGACTAATTCACCCTTTGTATTCATGGATCTAATGAATAGTGTTTTCAAGGAATATATCGATGATTTTGTGGTGGTATTTATTGATGATGTCTTGATATATTCTAAAATCTACGAAGATCATGAAAATCACTTGCGTATTATCCTGAAGACTCTGAGAAGACACGAATTATATGGGAAGTTTAGCAGGTGCGAAATCTGGCTTCAAGAGATTTCTTTTCGAGGCCATATTGTCTTTAAAGATGGAATCTCTGTTGATTCTTCTATGACCAATGCAATCCATGAATGGACTGCACCGATGAGTATAACTGAGGTATGCAGTTTTATTGGTTTAACAGGTTATTATCAACATTTCATCTAGAACTTTGCCTGATTGGCTAACCCATTAAGGAAGATCACACGTAAAGGGGTAAATTTTTTTTGGACAAAAGTGTGTGAAGAATGTTCTGAAGAATGGAAGAGAAGATTAGTCAATGCTCCTATTTTGACTCTCCCATCCGGAAATGACAGGTTTGTTATTTATAGTGATGCATAAAAGAAAGGAATTGGTTGTGTCCTTTTGCAGAATGATAGAGTTATTGCCTATGAATCACGACAGCTAAAAATTCCTGAGAAAAAATATTCTACTTTGAATCTTGAGTTAGCTTCTTTAATCATTGCTTTGAAGATTTGGAGACACTATATCTATGGTGAAAAATGTGAGATTTATACTGATCACAATAGTTTGAAGTATATTTTCTCAAAGAAAGAACTCAACATGAGGAAAATCCGATGGCTTGAACTGCACAAGGATTATGATTGCATGATACACTACCACCTAGGAAAGGCAAATAAGGTGGGAAATGCTTTGAGTAGAAATGATCATGGAGTTTTGAACAAGAAGAGAGTTGAAAAGGATCCTATATACATGGATCTAGTAAATATGAAAATGGGAATCACCATGGAAGGTGAAACCTCAATACTTTTTCAAATGGTTGCTGAACCATCATTACTAGAAAAGGTAAAGAGTTCTCAGACCAGTGATGAAGAGTTTAAAAAGAAGGTTAAAGCTGTGAATGATGGGAGATGGAGTGACATTGTGTATGAAGATGGAATTTTGAAATTTGGAAAGAGACTTTGTGTTCCCAATATTCCTGATCTAAAAAGAGAGATGTTGGATGATACTCATAGTTCCAATTTCTCTATACACCCTAGGAGCACCAAAATATATAGATATTTGAAAGAAAATTATTGGTGGGACAACATAAAGAGGGAGATTGCTGATTTTGTGTCAAGATGCATGGTTTGTCAAAAAGTGAAAGCTAGAAGGCAATAGCCTGGTGGTGTATTGAAACCTCTTCCCATACCTGAGTGGAGATGGGATAATACCACGATAGACTTTGTCATGGGACTACCAAAGACTCCTGAAAGGAATGATGCAATATGGGTCATTGTTGATCATCTTACCAAGTCAGCACATTTTCTTTCTATAAGGGAGGATTTACCACTTGAATGTCTAGAAAGACTATATATTAATGAAGTTGTGAGACTTCGTGGAGTACCCATATCGATTGTTTCTGACTGTGATCCACGTTTCACATCAAGATTCTTGAAAAGTCTTTAGAAAGACCTGGATAGTGAACTTCATTTGAGCATTGACTACCACCCTCAAACAGATGGCCAATCAGAATGGACTATTCAAACCTTAGAAGACATGCTGAGATCATGATCACATGACTTTCAGGGTATGTGGGATCAATATTTACCTATGGTGGAATTTTACTATAACAATAGCTTCCATTCAAGTATTCAAATGTCACCATATGAAGCGTTATACAGAAATAGATGCCGCACACCAACCTGTTGGGATGATGTTGGTTAAAGAAAACTTGTAGGCCTAGAAATGGTGGAGGAGACGATGGAAAAGGTAAAGGTAATCCAAAATCACATCAAAGAAGCTCAAAGTAGGGAGAAGAGCTATGCCGATAATCGAAGGAAGGATTTGGAATTTCAGGTAGGATATCATGTTTACTTGAAGGTATCTCCATGGAAGGGAGTTATATGTTTCGGTAAGAAGGGTAAATTGAGTCCCAGGTACATTGAACCTTTTGAAATTCTAGAACGAATTGGGGCTGTATCTTACCGTTTGGAAATACCACCAAGTCTCTCCAAAGTTCAAGATGTGTTCCACGTATCACTATTGAGAAAATACATGCCTGAACCAATGCATGTACTCACTTACGAGGAATTAGAACTGTCTTATTGTGAGGAGCCCGTCAGGATTCTTGATACAAGAGAACACGTGCTGAGAATCCGGACGACTCGTCTGGTAAAAGTTCTATGGAGAAACCATAAGATGGAATAGGCAACATGGGAACTCGAGGAACTTATGATGAAGAACCACTCGAGTCTTTTTATGCAATAATATTCTAGAAATTTCGAGGATGAAATTATTTGAAGGAGGGGATAATGTAACACCCCAAGCTTCCACGATACGCTTCTCTTTGAATAATACAGTAGCGTGTGTTGTACGCAACTTCGAGTTCTAACACACACCACAACCAATCAAACTAGCTGTTCTGAATAGTAATACCCACTTTTAAAAATTTTATACATTTTATCATTCAAAATTTACTTTATTTTTGGATTCGGAATATCGAAATTATCTTAGGGTGAATTTTTGGTATTTTTCTGAAAACATTCAACGATTGATGAATAGTGAAAAAACACTGAGTTATAGTATAAAACCGAATTTTTATTTAAATAATTATTTATTTTATTTAAATTTAATTAAGGTCAAAATAGATACATAATACATATATAAGTTCAATTTAATTCATTGGAGTTAGTTTAGAATAATTTTAGATATATAAAAATTTTATTGAACTTTTCACCGTCTTTTACCCACCTCAAATGAGAATTTGGAAATTCAAATAAAACTTAATTTTACCCCTTTTGTGAGTGGAATTTCGAAAATACAAGAGACACGGTTAATATCTAGGAGTAAAATGTGGTTCAATAAGATAAAAATAATTTTTTCTAAATAGTAACTTTTTACTTTTATTTACCACGGTTAAAAGTAAATAGGGTAATTAAGGGTAAAAATGATATTAATATTACCCTAAAAAATGTCCTAATTCTATTGGACAAGTGTATCTAGACCAAACAACAACCTTAGGAATAACATATTATCATTTAGGTCTACTTGGATTAGATTAGGACATTTATTATTATTTAATTCAAAGAAGAGTTAAAAGAGTTAAAATCAAAGTTTATTAACTAAAACATTTTTAATATAGGGTTATACATAAGATAAATTTGATTATAAATATTAATTAGAAAGATAAAAAGATTTTTTACATAATTGTATTTTATTTATAATTTTTAGACATTATATAATTTAATTTATTTATGACATAATAGTGATGCATTAATTACCTAATTAATGAAATATTAAAATAATTGATAATATAAATACCCAACTAAAAGTAATTTGGGACTTTTTATGAATTCCACTAATTTTATAGGTTAATATGACATGTTAGTATTGATTTAATTATGTATGTTCGAAGTAATAATGGTGTTATAATTTTCACAAAAATCAAACACCAAATAGTGTCAAAATTGACATAAAAGAGTTTTTAAAACAAATATTATATTATTAATTGATATTCAATTTATAAAAATCTAAGGTTTGGCCAAGTGACTTATATAATTATATTTGTATTATTAATGAACCACTTGGGGTTATCTTGGATTTATATTCTATGTTTATTAACCATATAATATAAAAATACAAAGAGACATGGTAAATGTCAAACTATTTAACTAAGAGTTAAATATAAATGATAAGGTTAATTTAGTGAACCAAAACTTTCTAAAATCTATTGGCTGAAAAGATTTCGACCCATCCCCACCTCATAATTTGAATAATCCACTTTTGATCCATTAGAACCTGAATATGAATTTATTATAAATTAATACATTAAGTTTTTCCTAAAGAGCCCCTCCCCCCCTTATTAAAGGACACCACTTCCATCCAATTCTTCATACCTTCAAAGCCTTTTGGTTCGACCAAACTCTGCCCAAATACCCTTTAAACTATCCTCCCTTAATCCCAGAGGCCGTTATTTAGTTATAAATCCAACCTAAGGATCCCTTTTGATCAAATCAAAAGTAAGAACCCGAATAAGAGGTAATGTTTTCACCACCTTTTTTCACGTTCCTTTCTTCTTCAACTTCTTCTTTATTTGTTCTTTCCAATATAAAATAATAAATCCAGTATCTTATATATACTGTGATGTTATTATAAATATGATACAACCATATTCAGTATTCT
Organism: Viscum album; assembly: GCA_963277665.1. NCBI lineage: Eukaryota > Viridiplantae > Streptophyta > Magnoliopsida > Santalales > Viscaceae > Viscum > Viscum album. Next base: position 1,368,738,871 of record OY728158.1, on the reverse strand, counting down.
ATCCATCCTTTGAATGACATGTCACCATACATGCGTACGTACGACCTACCGTATCCACGTTGTGGTGTAATTATTATTCAATACATTATAATTTGTATGGGTATAATAATGATGTGTAATTCATGTAAATAATACATATAACATGATAATGATTCTTTATAAATTGTATACCATCCAATTATATATTATTTTAATATCAAAAGAATGATATTGTCGCTCATGCGTACGTACGGACTACCGTCTCCACGAACGCGATGAGATTCATTCCCCATCGTATCCATTCAAGTATAATTCTCATTTGATGATTACAAATAATGTTCAAGGACTTGATATCATTCTGGATATGAATATTATACAACCTATCCATAACAAACATGACTTATGTAACAAAACATATAAAAGAAAATGAGTAAGTTAACACCCGAAATGACGATAATACTAAGATATTATTAACAAAGCAATGTTAAAAGATCATATATGATATCATATTAATGTATTTTATTCTTTTATAATTTAATAAAAATTATTTCACCATTATACAGGAGGTTAACCTACCCTCAACCAAAAAAAGTACAAGGTAAGGGGTTTTCATCTCACTTTTTATTCTCGTGAGATCCATGCTATAATTACCACTACTTCCTTTTGTGTGGTATATGTACTGCCTATGATTTTATTCTTTGTTTAATATAATTTAACTTATGGGTATTTACATCTTCATTTTATGATCCTTCTTTCATGGGGTGTATGTTTCGTAAGTTACCAAATCGGTAATGATTTATTTTAAAATCTCTTCATTATCCGAGGTTGTTTATGCGTAATTATCTACTGAGACCTCTTTATCATCCACATCCATGTTTCATAGAAATTTATTTGAAAACATTCTTAATATTTTACTGAATATGGGTTAAAGTCATTTATACCCTTGTTTGACTTTTTATATGATTTTTATAATAGAATCTTTCCGCCATTTTCCAAATAAGTTCATTTTTAACCTTTTCGACAAAATTATGGTAAGATTTTTTTTAACTTATACGGCGGGTGAAACTATTTTCTACTGTTATAAACTTGTCAAAGCTTCCCTTACAGGCTTATAAGAATATTTTCAATGTAAATGTTTTATTTTATAATTATGTGACTCTTAAATTATTTCAAAATAGAGAGAGATATTTCTGTAAAAAGAGTTTTGATTTCATCTATGTCAACATCCTTTGATGGATTTTATATTTATTTGGAGTTGATTTATTATGATAAAAAACATTCATATTGTATTTAAGGTTTTGTGATATGTTTGACTGAAGATGTTCTATTTTTATACCATCCATGATTTATGGTTAAAGTATTGACATTTCGTATGCATGTTTTAATAAGAATGTTTATGATATGTTTAAACCTTTTCATATGAGGAATGTATCAGACTTAGTAAGTGACGAGTGGAGCCCACTATAGCTCCTCAATGCATTGGTAGGTCTCATGATACAACTAGACATGGAATTGTCCGAGACCCTTTCCCAATTTGATTTATGGTTTTTTCCGAGGCCTTAATCATTTTTAGACGTCTTGGATGTGGCCTTGACAAAATGTTTCAGAATGTCCGACATTATACATTCCCTCATTATGGAAAAAATATTGAAGGTTAATGTGGTCATTCGACTAGTAGAATACCTATGATTATGTTTTATTATGACATTATTTATTCATCTCATATTCTTTCCATAAAATTATTGTTGTTTATTATTGGTAACGGCATGTGTTTTCAATTATTTACCAAGCTTAATATTTATGTCATCTTCTGCTGTATTACTTACCCCTACTGAGGGTTTGATCTCACCCCTTTATTATGTTTCATTTTTCCAGGATATTAAGAAGTTAGTTGTGAGTGACCTGAAGGCATTATCTAGGAGGCTTGGATGTTTCTAATGAAATATATTTGTGTTGTATTTCTCTTCAAACTATAAAGTTGAACTTATGTATAAATCTTGTTTCCAAAAATACTAAACTGACCAGTCTTTCGAGACATGATTTCCTTGTTATCATGCCAAAGTTATGTAATAATACACTGACACTAGGTAACTGGTGTCGCGGCGTTACAATTGAGGGGTTTCACGTGAAGGAATATGTTGTCAATATATTTGTCCTCTCCACCCGTGAAAAACAATGGATATTGCAAAGGAGGGTATAGTGTGTGAGGCTCATATAAGCATTGTAAGGCACCAGATTTTCATTGAATAATGATATCCATATCATCATTAATATCTTCAATGTCACTGAAAATGAGCATTGTAATCTCAAAAGATGTTTGTAAGTTGAATGTTTTTTCATCACTTATTCATCTTCTAAGAATGTGAGGATTTAAATTTGTAGTGATGTGAATATCAATAACTTCTCTTACTGTTTTTAATTGATATGATAATTCATTGTTTTGGTGATGTATATATAGTAGTTTTTGAGCAACACATAAATCAATTATAGAGTTTTGGTTTCTCTCATCGAAGCTGCATACAAAAGTGTTCCTTAGAAAAAGTTAAAAACTTAAGTGATAATATTCAGATATTACCAATTAATGTAGTAGTTACCTGATGATCCTTATTCTGTTGTGATATTCATTTGTAGTGTCATATACCTAAATCTAATAAAACATTGTTAGTTTTCCATCAAGAGGACATACAAAACCAATGCGATTTTTCTATTTAATCAAAATATATTTTGAGTCCACCACAATTCATAGATTTTTCTGCTTTTATAGCCAATGATGTGAATGAAAACGTAGAATTTTAAATGTTCATATTGTCTTGGAATATTTTTAAATGTGTAGAAATTTTATAGAAAAATAAATTTATAAGGTATTCATGATATGAAGGCAACAAGTGTAAAGAAATCTTTCGTAATGAGAAACATATATAAAAAATGGGTTGTGTCAGTGGAAATATTTTCAATTCCTATCTTCATACCAGAATGTAGAACCATATTACTCAAAAATATTAGAAGTGTATTAAAAATATGAATCTTTTGAAGGAAAAAAGCATTACAATATTAGATGTTATTGGGGAAATAAATCATAGATTAATAAAATTGTTTACATATTCAATGTAGTAATATAACTATTTAGTAAATGAAAAAAATCTGTTTGTTCATGAGTTTGAAGTTGTATTGACTTATCTACCACATTCAACTTTATGTTATATGTTATTGATGTTTATTTAGTAATATAAAATAAATAGTAACATAGTTGAATATGTAAAATATAATGTCCTTGTTGATAGACATGTGAAGTTGAATGCATGATCAATTTCTGAGTTTCTTATAGGAGAAGTTTTTGTCAATGTATGATTCATTTAATGATGTTACTAATGTGGTTGTGTAGAACCTACATACTTATTACTCCCTCCCCAGAATAACATCATAGTTGAAAATGTTATTAAATATTATAATTTTTATATATATAAATAAATATATAAAAGAGAAACCTGAAAAAAAAATTAGACTGCATAACATACTTGTGGATGAAAAATGAATGATGTATCCAATAGAAGTATAAAGAGAACTGTTCATTATAGTATTTTCATGAGTAAGAATAAATATTGAACTCTGAGAGAATAAAATTTGAACTAGTTTTTTTTGTGCTTACTGTGATGAGGAGGCATCTGCGAACTCTGTAAAAGTAATCCCATTTTTATTCATACATTGTAGGATTAATAATTGAACATGTAGTTATTAAATAGAAATGTAACATATTAACCATATAGTTAAACAAACATCAATGAAAAAATTCAAACAAAATTAAAGTCTATGTTGTATCATGGTATTTCTTTGTTGTCTTCTCTTGTTTTCTCCAGCATATAATGTTGACACATTTGAATAATATTGATGGATTTCAAAACAATGGGATATAAAATTATAGTAGGACAAGGTTACTAGTTTTGTAGTAGGAAATCAAAGTAATTAAATTAGAGATAGAAAAGGGAACTAACCATTACTAGATATAGGTGATAATGGAATTCGTCTATGTATTTTTGTGTTATTAGCTGGAATGAACAGTTCAGGTGAAAACATTTTCCTATACATATTGTTATCATAAAATTATCATTACTGTTAGAGTATAAATTTTCTGGCCGCAAGATGTAATTTTACAGAGGTATGATATTTCGGGTTTCAATAAGATAACCAAATAAAAAGAAACCGACTTTATAAATTGAACCTACCATTACTTGGTATAGGTGACAATATAATACCTCTTCTTGTTCGCGTTCTTATTATTGGTGTTAGAGGTTTAGCTGCGTTAATTTTCTATGAGACATTTGGCATTTAGAATTTCTATTTTAGTAAATATAAATGTTGTTGATTGATAAATAATGAAACATTTTTGTGAGTGTGGAGTAAAAATAAGACAACATGATTAATGTTGTTTTTTTAATAGTCTTCTTTGAAGCTGTGCATTTCTTGATCTCTATGGTGTGTGCATATTTTTATTGTGTGTAGTTTTATTTGATTGTAATGGAATTGAACAGAAACATATAACCATTGAATGCAGTACTATGATTAGATTATAAAAACGTATATTCTAAAGGCATGTAATACTTAAAATGTGCTTGTAGTCTCTATTAGGGTTGTCTGTCTGAATGATTCCAATTATAGTTATTTACTATGATGAATATAATTTAAACCCCATTATAATGAATGGTAAATAAAAAAAGGTAGAGAAGATTAAACATGTATACTTGGAGGTAGTACTAGGGCTAGTGTATAGACAATATATATTTTAATGAAAAACAATCATTAGAATGTGCATGTAGTAACACCTAAGGTTGAATGTATGAATGCTACTACTGATAGCTATTTATTATTATTAATAGAATTTAAACCATTCTATTAATTAATGGTAAAAAACACCGAGATGATTAAATAGGTGTGCTTGGAGTATTTTAAGGGGATATAGTATTATGAATGTGTCACTTCCTTTTGTTAACATGCAGATAATAGAAGATGAGAAAAAGTGAAAGGTATTGAAGGAAAATAGGATAATATAACTCTTGTGGAGAGGTTTGTTTGTAGATTGTCTGAATAATGTATGGGTAATGGTAAGGAGGTTTGTTAGGAGGTTTCAAGGCATCTTAAAAAATTGTTCTCACTACTACCAGTAACAAAATGGATTACAGGAGGTGAAAAAAGGAAAACCTAAGTGAAATCTAAGAGTAGAAGAGTACATATTTTAGAGAAAAACAGAGGAAAATTAGGTGAGGGGTGATTTATAAGTTATCATAGAAGTGGTAGTGGAAGGAATTGAAGTCAGTCGACCATGAAGGAGTACTGGTAGGGGAGCACGAAGCATTTGAAACCCTAGATTGGGGAGATCAAATGGGGTATCCTGCAAAACCCTAGATTGGGGAGATAAGAAGAGAAGATTATGGAGTATTAAGAAGCAGTAGAACCATATATTTGGGAGACTGATGAATGTGACTTTGGTGGAATACAAGGAAGGAAAAACTATGGAGCTTTTGCAAAAGGAGATGAGGAAGAGGGAATTCATGATGGGGAGAGTGCTTCAGTCGAAGGAGAATATGAAGATGGTTATGGGATAGGGAGTGGAGTTGTCGAGGGGGTGAAACATGTCCAAAAACATTCCAATATCATTATAAATATAGTTTTTATAAACACCATAATCTCATCCAATTTTCAACAACCAGACATATAACCAAACTATTAAATATTGTGCTTGAAAAATACTCACCCAATAATTTTTTTCAAATATTAAGGCCAATTTAAAATATTTATCAAATTAATTTTATTCTAAATTGCTCAATTTACCCTTTACTATGAAAAAATAACAACCATGGTTTTTTTCATATTGGAAAAAAATAAACGGGTCCTAGTTAGTAAATTTAGACCCACAAAATGCAATGAAATACTATTTTTAGAAAAATAACCTTTTTGAATCTAATTTTTTATACTAAATTAAAGTATAAAATTCATTTAAAAACTATAATTGGATTATTTTAAAGACAAATCCACTAAATAAAATCTTAAAAAAATCCAAAACATAATTTTATATTTTGAAAACATTATATGAAAATAGAGTTTTCAATAAAAATCTGTATGTTTTACCATTCCTAGAAAAATAGACGTTTTAAAAAAATTATCAAAAAAACATTTTATGATAATATTTATATAATGAATTAAGAAATTAAATAAATATATTCAAATAAAAATTTTCAATCTTGTATAAATGGATATTAACTCATAAAATGAAGAATAACCAATTTTTGAGGAAAATGTATTGTGGAAGAAAAAAATGACATTACAAAAAATTGTGTGATTATTTTTATACCACATAAAAATTCCTTCATATTGAGTTATAAATTTATATAAATATCATAAATTATTTAATCATATTATTACATTATAATACAGTTAATAGGAAATAACATCCAAATAATATTTTAATAATTTTATGTGGTTCGTTTAAACTCACTGTTGTATGAAACACAAGCTATCAAAAAAAATTATATAAAGAGAAATTTTCCATAAAAATCACAGGGTGTTAGATATTTCCATGATCCCTACATATATCTATGATTTCTATCTGGGTACCAAATTCCAGCTTGAATATAGTGTGATATAACATTCAATAGGCCACCACCGACGATATCTATAACATGTCCAAAATGTGTATAAAACATTCAGCAGTTTGAAATATGTCATAGATAAATTAGTAAAAATTTAAAGTGTCAAATGAATATGTTATCTCATTCAGAAAAACATGGCTCCTAGTGAATAGTAATCATGCATCCATAAACATGTGAAATCTAAAATAAAAAAACCATAAATCATGATAATGTATCCAGAATGGACTGTGCCATGTAATCAAGTGTCTATCTAAATAGGGTCGAATCCAAGGTATAAATGACCAATACATCCATGTCGACTCCATGGAGAATCTCTATGGAAACTTACTAAGGACTTGGGTGGATACAATGGATCATGTCTATAGAGAATGTCTAAAGAAATTCCAAAAATGAATGATCAATTGAGTAGAAATGTCCTTGGTATCAAAAATTAATTTGATTCATGGATTAGAAATGTCCACAAAATCTTATGGAATCAGAATCATAGGAGTATAAATTTCTAAAGAATCCACTACCAAAATTTGGATCCAAGGGGTAGAAATTTCCCGAGAATATTATGTAATTAAGATATATGGATTAGATATTTTCAATGAATCCCCTAAAATTATCAATTAATCATCTCATTTCACAACTTATTTCACTATCACTAACATACCATGTTTTCATCTAACCCATTTCAAATTTTCCATATTTAATAATTTAACCATTTCATCATATTCATTCACATGGAAACAACAAATAAAACTTATCCTATAAATCATATAATTCTCACAAATATATGGTTCAGCTCAGCACACCCCATTAGTGGCCTAATAACATAAATATGTATGAACATACCCCATGGTTGGAACATGTTTAAGTGAATTCCCTCCAATAGTATTACTATGAAAAGTGGAAACCAAAATAGGTTCAAATCAATTTAATTGAGGAAATAATTTAATTTTAGTTGAAACACTGGAAATTACGGGATAAAAATAACGAAAAAAGGAAGATAAGACACCGAAAATTATGGGAATGTTATATACCACCCACTGTGAACCGTTAGAAGAAAACTCATCTAGTATCAACTCTTAAGTCGATTCAGATTGGATGAAAATTCATGAAAAGATAAAATAAATTAAAATTGGGAATATTATATTGCACTAATAAGAATCCTTCGATATAAATAAAAATGATTAAAAATAATAGATGAATAATGAAATCACCATCATGAATCCTACAATACTTAAGTTTCTTGAATAAATCATCAGATGATGAATTGGGAGAAAATACTCTCTTGAAGGCTTCAAAAAATATCAAAAATTATAAGGATTCTATCCATATGAGAAATGGATAAAATAGGTTAAATAATTAAATTTATTGGGGATAAACCTTCATTTATTACATTTTAACTGGGTTCCACAGATAACATAACAGATGACCAACCATGTTCACCTCTCAGCCCAAGAAAACTTCTTACATAGTCATGAAACATTATTATAAAAACAATGTGTTGATCATGTATTTATTCCATAGTAAAAATTTCATTTGGCCTGCATGGGAATATATCCTAGGAAATATGTTTAGGGAAAACTGTGTTCCCTTTTCTGCTCTTTTTCTAACCCCGCAAGGTTTGTAGTAACCATTTGGATTTGGCTGCATGGTTTCTACTGAACATGAAGCCCATACATTTCCTAAAAAGTTAAGATCCATGCTCTGAACAAGCCACATACACCCAATAAACTCCCATGACTTCATTATGAACTTACATTAGGTGAAACCCAAGCATTTGAATAGAAATTAAAAAGATATTTACCTAACAAAAAATGTGGGATCCTACAATATTCCTATCTTATATAAATTCAACACCAAATTTTTCTTTCAAGGGTGGTCAACAATCATATGAGAATAACTATGGACACTAATCACATACATTGGTCTCTCGATCCCAAGTACCATCCGCTACATAATTGTATTTCTATATCACCCATACAATAGGTACTAATGGACCTCATAGATCCTTTGTGTTTCTATAAACAATACAAATAATATTATCGTTGAAGGATCCATCTACCTACACCAAAACCTCTTCTTGATGAAGATTATGAGACATTTCTATGTGAAAATAATGCATCTAAGATACATGTAAATCATTGTACATGGCTCGGTAACTCTGATGTGACTATAACTAATATATTTTTGGCCTGTATATCTCTAAGATCTCGAACATTCTAACATACCGTAGTGAAAAATTACCTTGTATCCTAATCCGTATGTTCCCCAGCCTTAGTGAGACATGATAAAATACTCAATATACAACCTCAAACTCCTGAGGTCATCGATGATTATCAACAAAAGATTTCGGTCTTGATTGAAGAGTATCCATCATATTTCTATTAAACTAGACCTACTATGAAGACACCTACATGAGATACAATCTGAGAAGAACTTCCTATCCTATCTCTAACTAGCACATGGGTGATCAGAATGGCCTACCATATAAATCCTCCTTAGGTTCCATATGTATAGCCACTTGTTAGATATTGTTGTAAAAGAATCCAACTAGGGGTATATGAATCTCCCAAATTCACAAAAAAATAAGGATTCATGATATAATAATGTCCTCTAGAACCTGTATAGTGGTCTCAAATTGGACATTAGTCTGAGGGTGGTAAGATGTGCTCATAAGAACCTATGTACCCAATAACCTATGGAAACCTTTCCAAAACTATTATGTAAACTATGCTTCCCTATCAAATACAATGGTATCAGTAACCCCGTGAAGGCTCACAATCTAACTAATATTAAATCTCCCATGACCATTTTAAAATAAGGTCTCCCTAATTGATAGAAAATGGGAAACGTTCATGAGCTTATCCACAACAACCCATAAAACACCACAACCTTGAGGTGATCTTGATAACTTGATCACCAAATCCATTAAAAAATCATCCCATTTCCAATGTATAATGGTCAAATACTACAAAATCCCATATGTTCATTAGTGATCTTCCTTCACCCACTGACAGGTGGAGCATCCCATGACAAAAACAGCTATCCCATGTTTTATTCTCAACCCCCAATACTTTTGGTATAAATAATAATATATCTTAGTGATGTTGGGATGTAATTCCAAATATGAGACATAAAACTCTTGAATCAGATCCTCAAGATTGTCTATTGGAACTGAAGAAAGGCCATGTCTGCACAAAATATCATCATCCCCAATGATCTTACCAGAAGGTGGGTCCTCACATTCCATTCTCTACCATAGGACCGGACCACTTGAATCCAATAACCGTATCATCTTCACTCTATCCATAATAGTGGAGGTAACTACTAAGGATGATAGAAACTTTTTACAAGACTATACCTCACAACTATTGCATCTTAGATAATATGAACATAATCTGACACTTGCTACTAGCCTCATAAACATCATGTACTCGTTTCCTCTGGCTTAGAGCTCCCGCTATTGTGTTCCCTTTAATAGTTGCATGGGATAGATCAAAATAAAATTATTGTAGGTATTAAACCCACATTTATTTCCTAAGATTCAATTAAAACTATGGAAATATATCTTCGAGGATTTTATGGTCCTAACAAACTAGAAAACTACATCCTAGTAAAAAGTTTATCCAACAACATAAGGCATGCACAACTAAAACTAACCTGAGATCATGGGTTTGGTAATTCCACTCTTGCATCCTCAACTGGTGAGACAAGTATGCCTTGACTCGATCCCCCTACATAAAAAAGATCTATAAATGATTCCAGATAAATCAGAGTATATCATGTAACTCATACCTAGATCTATTAGAATCAGTATCAACATAAAAGTAAATATCCATTTCAACTTCTGAATGGTTGTCTGATAGGTATCTAACTATATCAATATCACAAGTTTCTTATTCAAGAATGTGTGAGGTGATTCAAAGTGTGAGAAGATTGGTATTATGAACATTTAATAACTAGATAGTCCAAATAAACTTCTTATTTCAAATATTTTCTTGAGATTCTCCCTGGAAACATCATCTCAGACCTTCTCTGGGTCAAATGATACTCTTTTCTCTAAGGTGATTTGACCCTAGAAGTGAATCTTATCCATCCAGAAGTGACACTTTGTATGATTAAAATAAAACTGATTCTCTCACAATTTATACAATATGATCTAAGGATGTTTTAAATTTTTGTGTCATGTATGAGAATACACAAAGATGATATCCTTGAATACAACCAAAAACAAATCCAAATATGGACTGGGAACATAGTTTATTAGATCCATGAAAAATGTGGTGTGTTTGTGAGACCAATCAACATAACCATATACATGTGTAGAGAATACCTACTAAAAAAAGATGAATGGGGTATGTATGAAGGTTTAAAATGTACCTAGTGATATCCCAACCTATAATAAATTTTTTGAGAAAACCCACACTCCTTGTTGTTGGTCGAAGAGATCATCTATGTAGGGTAATGGATATAAATTATTAACCGTAAAGTAGTTCAACTAAAAATAATACATGCATATCTAAAGGGTTTTATCCACTTTTTTTGATACAAGGAATGGAAACCCCATTGATATGTATTGGGTCATATAAACCGCTTTTCCTTTAAGTCCAATAGCAACATCTTGATCCTATAAAACTCAATAATATACATCATATAAGAAGGAATGGATATCGATGATGATCTTTGGACTATATCAGTAGAGAAATATACCTTTCTCTTAGGAGGAAGTATAGAAAACTTTTTTAAAGAAAATGTCTCTGAAATGATCAATCAATAGTGTAAATTCTAACTGATGTGATCCCAGATTATCAAGATATGAAATAGAAATATGGGATGTTATCTGACCTAGCCCATGATGATTTGGTTTATATCTACCTTCCTGAACATCGCATTAATCCTTGTGGATAAAAAACCTACCCTTAGGTGTTGTTATGTCCACCTACTAATGATAGAAATCAACCAATGCATGAAAGGGAACCAGAATTTCCATCCTGATAATGATGTCAAACCTAGTTATATTGAGGAAAATTGGCACCATATGAAGTGAAACCCACAAATATCAAGTGGGAATCCCTATATTAGTGAAGACTCTTCGATATGATTCCAAAAAAGTTCACAAGATTCATAATTCCATCATAAAAATGGACAACAAGGGTAACAATATCTATTAAAGTTGTAGATATGACATTCTGAGACAGAACTATATCAAAAAGATCATATACTAGAGTAAAGGATACTAGGATCATACATCTCACCATGGACGGTCCGACACCCTACTCCTTAGGTCTAGGTTGTACAGAATATATCATGCATGAACTACGACCCAACGAAACAACCTCACTTCCAAGGGGAGGCCCACATTGTTGTTGTTGTGAAAATAGTTCCCGGGTACCTCATTAATGATCTCCACCTCGACATGAATTACACACAATACTCTATCTCCCAGCCTGACACAAAGCTTTAAATCCCTCACCTAAAACAGGATTCAGAGTTGGTCCCCTTATAAAGACTGATGGATGGAAGGTCTTGAATAATCCATATACAAGGACAATCTTTTCATATTCTTGGAACTCGACTCGGTCTCTATCATACCCACTCCTCATGTGTACCCATCTCTCAAACTGTTGATAGATGATCAAACTACAAGAACTCAATCTCTGGAATGTATTCCTCTCACAAGAAACCTAAAACGACACTTTTTTCTAGAAGACATCAAACCAATAGGTTGAGAGGCTGAACTACCATTTTACTTTCCACCAACCTCCCTTAGGTTCCATTATGTAATAAGTTCATGATTCACACTCTCTATTATAGAAGTCAGTCAGAACATGTTTACCTACGATCAAGAAATGTTCTTAATTAATTACTCAAAGCATCTCACCCTATATGTATCTTTAGAAATATAACTCAGCACTAAACATAGAAGCTCTATGAATCTTTTTGAATACTTTATAATGTTCTTGTCTCCTATAAATTTGTGCATAAACTCACTATCCCACTCATCCCTTAATGAATTGGGATAAATGTAATTATAAAAAATAAATGGAACAAAACCCAATGTGTATACTCCTAGTTCAATAAATAATACATGTTTTTGATACTCCCCAAAATATATATGTTCTTAGGTTCAATATCTTCATAAGAGGTGTCTCTAGATTCTTGATGATCAATAGAACATTATCAATCTATAACTCAACAGCCTGTGGAATGTTGTCCCCTGATATTGTGGGTAGTTAATACTGTAACAACACTTGCATCAACTCTTCCAATGAAGAGGAAAGATATAGGGATCCCAAAATATTCCACAAAATATGTACAAAAACGTATCATAATTGGGAATCAGCACCCATATTCAGAACTAAAAGTAGTGGCACAAGTGGAATGACTATAGGATATACTAGTAGATCATTGACTACCACCACCCGAGCTTGTTCATCTCCACCCTACAGGTGCATTACTGGTGGCTGTCATGATGGAATGTGTTTACAAGTCCAAACATTTTCCTCATAAAAGATTTAGTGAAAACTATATCTTAGGGAAAAAATAACAGGACGTGTCGAATAATTATTATCAACAAGAATAAGCCCTATATATTCTTATAAATCCAAGACTAGGTAATAGAACAATCTTATAAAACAATATAGAATCTTGATACTTCCCACTCCAAAATTATGATCTAGGTCATGTTCATTATTTCAAAACATGAGTCCCAATATATAAAATATATAATGATATGGAAAAATCTATTTATCCATGACCTTTCAATTTTATAATTTCAATTTATTTTAAATTAAAATTTTAAATTTAACACCCTTTAAATGGTTTTACCTATTGGATCACCACTTTTGATCCATAAGGGACCATAAACTGTAAAAACTTAAGTGTGACAACCATTTAATCCCAACCATTAAACATTCGAATCCATGTGACCAATGGTCCATTACTCAATATTACAAAATTGACTTCTTATGGTGTCTACTTCAACTTATGATGGAAAAAACTATTTAGGTTATAGTAGGAACTCTGAGTACCAATTGTGTCTCTCAATTACCTGTATACTGGACTATCAAATCACTGATATATTACTCAAGGAATACCCAATAAATTTCATGCAATGAAGTAATGAATTTTATATTTATTGGAATATACATATAATGTGAATACTATAAGTTTCCTAAAGTGATGCAATATAAATACTTTCTTTCCCTACCAGGCCACAAAAAAATTAAAATTCCCCAATCATAGCAACAATAACATCAAATATCATGTTGATCATGCAATGGTGGAATCAAATAATCATCAATTGGATGAAACCATAACTTCATATCCAGTCCAATATAATTTTGATTATATCGTATATGTGTGTTAGCTACTATTCGTAATAACTCTTTACCCAATTATAATTCATTTTTATTTCTCCCTTCTACAATCCCATATAGTATTCCAAAAAAACCATTGATAACACTTTGTAATGTCCTAAATTGGGAGAAACTAAATGGTTCCTTGAACTAGTGGGCCAATTGGCCTCAAGCACACCACCTCATATGTCAGAGGCTTAAAACTAGTCGTGAGGGTCTCTAGTGAGGCATTTGGGATACAATACCATCATGATTTGTGTAATGAAGTGGTATCACAATTAATATATTAGTGAATGCATAATATAAACCAATGATAGAAAAATAAAAATATAGTAATCAATAATAATACACAATCCCATTACATTGTCATAAAAAATGAGGATCATTTCATTTATATATACAAAATTATGTGAAATATAAGAAAAAATGCATCCTATATAGTATGTGCATAAAACGAATCAAAAGACCCAAAATGAATTATCTCCATCTAGCATCACAAGCATAGATCAGTCCTATTCTCCCATGCACCTAATAATTTATCAAATCAATCATGATAATGTGGGTGATTTATATAGTCCCTATCTACATTCAGGATGTCTAATCTGGTACAAAACAACAACCTAAACATGGTGTGAGAGAACACTCAATAGGACACCACCACTGATGTCTACAACATGTTTGGTTTGTGTAAGTACAATGATGCAGTGTGTTTTATATCATAGGCATAATAGTAATAAAATTAAAATTGAAAATTTAGATATGATCCACTCTGGCCAAACATTGATCCCTTTTAGCGATAATCAAAAACCCATAAACAATGGGAAACATTAATCCATCAACCATAAATCCAAATAATGAATCAACATTGGCTGATTTTTTATAATCAATGTCTGGATTAAAATGGTCAGATTAAAGGTATAAATGAACAATCCATCCTAATCGATTTCATAGATCATATCAATGGTAATAATTAAATATTTGGGTGTATCCCAAGGAGTATTTCCATGGAGCATGTTTAAGGAGAGTTCAAGCAATCTATATCTGAGGAATAGGAATATCCATGGAATCCAAAATAAACTTGATCCATAGAGTTGAAATGTCTATGAAATCTTATGGAATCAGGATCTTAGTTGTAGAATTGTCCAAGGAATCCACTACCATAATCAGGATCTATAGAATATAAATTTTCATGGATTCTAATGGAATCATGAACATAGGAGTAAATATTTCCAAGGAATCCACTACCAATATCAATTGACCATCTCATTTCATAACCCATTTCATTATCACTCAGATACCATGAGATCTAAAAAACCATTTCACATTTTACCCATTAAAAAAATGTAACCATTTAATCATATGTATTCACATGTAAAGGTGACATAAACCTTCCCCAATAAATCATTTAATTCTAATAAATATAATGGTAGGATTAGCACTCCCCATAGGTGAAATAATTTCATTAAAATGTAATAATACACCCCATGCATGGATCAGGATGAGGTAAATTACCTGAAACCATATAATGGTGCTATGTGGGAAACAAAAAAAAGGGACTAGTCAATTTAATCAAGGTATTCAATTCATTTTAGGTGAAACAATAGAATGCTTTTGGATTATGATGAACATTCAAGATCTCCATATTAAACCATTTCCCATGGTTCTCTGTGAAAGTAAACATATCTAAGAACCTAGTTGATTCTGTGTGGATTGATGAGGTTTTGTAATTTAGATTTTAATGTCCTATACGGCTCAATACCAAGTTCTATTCATATTCATTGTGTTTTAATTATTTCTGCATGAAACAATTGTGCCTCGTTCGTTCGAGGCAATGATCGATTTCACATCTTGGCATGGCTGTGATCAATTATGGATTTAAAAAACCATCAAATAATGTTGATACAAGTTTATGTGTTATTTGACCAGTCTCGTAAAATGCGGCGATCAATTACATTCAAATGAAAATATCTTTAGGCAATGTTTCTAGAAATTGAAACAAATAGAAAGAGTAGACTCCATGTGATTCTCTAGCATCCCTCTATAGTGGTTTGTGGGGGTGAGGGAACTTAGTATTCTGAAATTTCCCAGACTTCAGACAAGAACCCAATCCCTATTAGAGTGGCCTTTCCCTAGTAGGATTCTCCTCTAGATTAAGAATCAAATTTTGGGGAAATATCTTTTGATCAATGTACTGGCTCCCAAAATGGCCTTCATCATGGGTGCTATATGCTAGTCCATCTGAAGAAAGGTGGTAATGGTGGTGTTTTTTTCAATGATTCATTGACTAGAATTTTATCTTCCCCTGGTAATGGTTCTAAGATGATGGTGAGAATACGAGTTGATATTGACAACATGTTCAGTTTGTTTGGAGATAAAAAACTAGAATGGTCGATGATTTTGTATTGGTATAAATAAAATATAAAGGTAATAAGAAGTCCATTTTCAATTATTTTATACATCTTGAACATTTATTCTCAAGAGAAAAATAACAAAAATTCCCAATCACATTTGGAGTTTGGGAAAGATCAAAATATGAAAATGGATTATGGGTGAGACTCAAGGAATGTGAAATAAGGAAGTATTGTTACTGGAAATTTTAAAACCATTAAAAAAAATAAAGTACCATAAGGACAAATAATACCATAGAAATCTCATGGTCAATAGACTAGTAAGAGAAATAATGATAACTGAGGCATAAGAAAGGCCAATCCTAATTGCAGATCAAAAACATGGAATTATCATTAGTCCAGAAACAAATCTTAGTGATTATATTGAGGATTCTTATGATGGGACTGAGGATACCAAAGTAGGGAATTTTGAAGATTCTAACCAGTTATCAAAACTACGGGAAGTAGGAGTTATCCAGAAGGCCTCACAGATGGAATATGTCATCATGATACTTCTCCTATATTATAAGAAACAATTATTAGAGGATGATTTCAAAATCAATATTTCAAAGGTGGATGCTAATAGACTGTATGAGATATCAATTCTAGTTTACATTAATGATATGAAAAATAATTGGATCAACAATAAAGATAATATATTGGAATGTGGAATCAATAAATAGATAATTAATATAGAGGAATATATCAAAAAATGGGACAAGATGGCCAATTATTTTGAAGATCATATCAAAGAAGACACATATACATTGGTAAATGAACCTTGATGAGGGTTATAAAGTGTGAGTAATTCCAATAATCTTATTTTTTTCATTTATAAATTTTTGAGTTCTTTCCGTGTTTAATGTAATTCAGTTTAGACATGTTTGGATTCCAAATATCTCCTAAAAATCACATTAAAAAAATTAATTTTTAGGTATCATTTCCAAAATTGAACAATATGGGATGAAAATTATGGAATAGGAAAAAACCCTAAAAATAGGATATTTTTCTTGCAACAAAATAACTTCATTGATTCAAAGAAAAACAACTGATGAAACAAGAGTAATAGAGAAATCACAAGAACAAATCCAATGAGCCCGATGGTTCATCAATTGGATGCTAAATGATTAATATGGATAAAATCCTACCTTGAAGGGTTCAAAATATCTCCCTAATTACAAGGTTTCTATCCACTAGTATAATTGGAAAATGGGGTTTGAAAAATTAAATCCATAGATGAAAACAATCATTTCCCAATTTCTAATTTGCTTGCACTATTTTGATGCAAGATATGCCAAACCCTGTGCCAACCGTGAATAACTCTCATGTCAAGAACCATTGTAATATGGTCATGGAACAAAATTAGACAAACCATACATTGATCATGTGTTTTTACTCTCCTTAATAATTGTAGGTGGCCCACACGGGCATACATCCTGGGATGTACGGTTAGGGAAAACCAGGTGCGATTTTCTTCTATCTATCTAATCCTTTCTATTTGTTAATAACCCTGTAGCATGGGACGTATGGTTTCTTCAAACCATGAATCCTTTCTTCATTTCTCAAAATTTTTGGAGAAGGCTTCAAACAAGACATGAACACCCCAAAACACTCGTGACTTCATTAGGCACTTACATTAGGTCGAAAACAAGAATTTAAAATAAAATTCAAAAGATTCATGCCTCATTGAAATATCTGGGATCTTACATCCACTTACAACGTATTTTATTATATTTGGAAACCCAATATGTGTTATTCTAGATGATCATCTCATGTACCTTTTTCTCTTTTCAAGAGGAGTTTTATTAATCAATTTTATGATGTGGGTTTCCAAAAAGTGATTTTTCAAATGATAAAACCTTGATTATGAGTGAAAATGTTCAAATTGTAAGGAAACCATTTAATTATGTGGGGTATAATGTAACACCTGTATATTATATTATTTATTTCAGATAAATTTAATTTTCTTTTGATATCTTTCATTGTAATAAACACCAAGTTTTAACGAAGTGTGACATACCATTAAAATAATATTATTTAATACGAGAGTCAACACCAAACTATTGGAATAGTAGGAATGGACATGATTAAATAAATTATGAAAATAAATGGTTTAAAAATGTAAATAAAACGAATTCATTGGTGAACAATTAATTATAAATTAAAATATGAAGCATTTTAAAAAAGTATATTTTTTTTCTACGAAACTAATTATGCACACAAACATGTTTTAAATCAATGAATTTAAAAAATAAGTTTTGGTGGATGATGTTAATGAAATTTATATATTTTATATTCAATAAAATATTTAATATTCATATTATCTATTTTCTTGTCATGAGATAAGAATAAATCCAATTTATATGTAAAAACTGTATATCTCTAAAAAGAAGTTTTGTATCATTTTTCACAAGTATTTTAAAAATATTTTCCCCACTTTTATAAAATTTATTTTAAAAAATTAAAATAATTTTTTAAATCATAAAGGAAAAATTATCATTGAATTATGTTATTTACAATTTTATGAAAAGAAAATTGTTTCTGCGAATTGTGAAAAATACTAATTTTTATTAAAAATTTGTATTTTCATTTAAGGAATTAAAAATATAAATATTATTTTAATATGGTTTCAAAAGTAAAGTTATAAAAATTATATATATATATATATAAATATATATATTAATATAATTTAGGTAATTGTAATTAATTTTTTTTTAATTTTGGAATAAAAACATTTTAAGATTTTAAAATGTCTCCCTTTGGAAAACTACATTTTCATCCCATTTACATGATTAATTCTAAATTAAAATTTACCACTTCTATTAATGGAATTAGAAAAAGTTCATTTAATATTTGGAATAAACAATATATATATATATATTATCTAATAAGTTAATCATAATTTTTTACTATAGAAAATAGTAAAAGCATTAAATATTAACTACTACAGTTATGGTCAAAACAAGTTTACTAGGGGTTAAACTCAAACGATAAAGTAAAAATGAACTAGAAAGGTTTCCAACACCCATTATATGGAAATTTTTAGGGCTTATCACTTAATGGACCAATATATATGCTTTTTAAATGTAAAAAATGTGGGTAAACCTTTTTATTTTCAAACATTACATGTGTGACACTCACATCAATTATAAAAGGCCACCCACTATTTTATACTATTCATACTTAAAAAACATATTGGTTCAAAAAAAACCCTACCCAAATGAATTACATAATTACCTGCTCACATTTTAAAGGACTTAGTGAGATAAGAAATATAATTTGGGAAGGATTTTTGTTGAACACAAAAAGGTTATCTCATATGAGGAAGTTCAGACGCATGTGAAGGATGTCGAGACTTAAGGTAAGATATTTCTATATCACATTTATTTTAAATAAGAAAAATTGAATATTCATCACATGTTTCTTTTATGGATATTATATAATACCTATGAATGTATTTTATGAGGCTTATCCTAAAAATTATGGGGATTTTTTATCAATTATATGATCTCACTTTCATGGTGTCTGCAGTTTCAATGTTACTAATATGATAATATATTTTTTACTCAATTTTCCTTCTTTGAGACATATCTTATGGAATGAACCTATCATATTTTATGAGGTGAATATACAACCCCTTTGAAATGTTTTATCATGATTATCCTTCAATTTATGATAGTTGAATTTTCTTTTGAGGTCATACTTTAATAGGGATTCTGATAAAAAAGTTACCAAAGTTGTAAGGGTTTGATGTTATGATCACATTTTTTATCGATATTGTTTACGATTATATTTTAAATAATGAAATATTATGTTACATATATGATGAATTGTACAAATTTTCTTATACACTCGATATGTCATGAGAATACACGACTCATGTTTTTTTCCTCACATTATGTACTCATGATTCAAAAAGAATGGTTTAATGAAAATTGACTTTAACTGTCTATTTGATCAGAAACCATTATTTATTACATATCCCTGTTTTTTGAAAAATGCTTCCAATTTTTTTAATGTTCCTCTGATATTTCTTAGATTAATTTTTACATTTTTTACTTTTTTAAAAATGTTTCAAAATGAATATCCATGTCACTTTCAAAACAAGTTCTATTTAACATTTACTAAAAATAAGAAAAAAAATTAGTTTTAATTTATATGAAATTTAATAACACCGTGAGCACTAAATTATTTAACAATTTAATCATAGGATTCAATGTTTATTTTAAAATAAAATGATTTTTAGAGTTTTTTATATTATAAAAAAATGTTTGTAAATCTAGAAATGATATTTTCCTGAAGAAATGTTTTAAATGACTTTTTAAAGATTCATTTATAATATTTTAACATTATTTTCAATGAAAATGATTTCTAAAATATACTAGGAATTTCATTTTTTAAAATTGGTATTTTTAAAGAAATTTTATTTTCATCATTAAATTTTCTTACTGTTTTATATTTAAAAACAATTCTCTTTCTAAGATGACTTCATTAAATGTTAATTAATCTGTATCAGGAATATGATCAAATGATACCGTAGTTATTCTTTTTTTAGACGGTTTATTATTATTATGAAATTTTTTTCTGAATCATGTTCCATTCAATGGGATATATTTTGACCATCTTTTTATGAAAGTAGTTCCCTTTTCTAATGTTATTTTATCACGAATGTTTTATGATATGGTGGAACATTGATGTATAGATTATGTGATGAGTGGGATGTATATCTCCCGATAATGAGTCATGTAAATATAGATAACCCATGAGTTAATTTTTTTTGCATGAACCTGACTACATGTTCACAATCATATGCATGAAAATAATGACATGTTAATAATACTATGCATGAACCTGATGAAAATTTCACAATGTTATGAAAAAACCTTATTACATGTTCAATGTTTTATGTGAGTACTTGGATTTAATTTCCATAAGGTTATGTATATATCATGTTTCAAATCCCTAAGTTTATGTGTGGGACTGATTTCATGTCCTTAACTTAATGAGTGAACATGTTTCCATTTATACACGTTAATAATGTTATATTTTTATGTCTATAACACAAATATCTGTCTTATTCCAATGTTATGTTCTCATGGATCATGATATTTGGTTCCATTATGAATAAAGTATTTCGAATTTCCAATTTTTATTCCATTCCTCAAGTGTTTGATATATGATATGCACGGTATGATTGTTTAATGTTCTTCTCATGTTATCATGCCCTTTTTCTCATGGTATTTTGATATCTCCTTTCTTTTTCCTTAAAAAGTATCTGAGATTCCCATTTCTCACATTTCCTTTTCCCAAGTTATGATGAAAGGTATTTTTTATGATATTTTTAATAAGGGTAAATTTTAGGAAGTACTTAGTAGGAGGTTATATTAATCACATATAAACCAGTTATTTATGTGTCCAAGTTTACAAAGGCACTAGAACTTATCAATTATTGAATGAATTATTTAGTTATTTATTGAATATCCTAATATAAATATAAAATATTTATTTATGGAAAGTTTGGGTATTTACATAACTTGTGTTCCATTGAATGATATCATATGGGAATGATACCTATGTTTAAGATTATCATCACAACATTTCTAGGTTCTCAACATAGTAGGAAAAAACAATGGACTTTTTACTATGATGAATAATCTAGTACATTAACACATTTAAGTCATATATAGTAATATAAAATATGTTATGAGATATTAATATTGAAAATCATGAATATTTTAGAAATCTAAAAAAAGTAGTTTGGTGTAGGGAAATAAATCCAAAGACTTCCATATTGACTAGAGTCAAATAGAAATTAATTTTAGTTTGGTATCTTTCGCATGATATTCTTGCTTATACTTACAAATTGATTTAATCAATGAGTTTATGATGTTGTATTTCTTGGAGACTCGACTCACTGTGACCTTGCCTCTCTAAGTAAAATTCATCAACAGTTGATAGTTCCAAAGTATGTTATTTGTTTGTTAAAAAGACCTTATCTCCCAAGAAAGATACATCACTCATGTATTATGTCATTATATTGTGATATGATATTTACTACATGGAACTATTCCAAGATTCTAGACAAATATATGGACAAAAACTACTTACTTGGCTGCCTAAGATGCCATAATATACTCAGAAAATATTGTAGAAACGGTGACTAATTCCTTATTTGATATTTTATAAATCACATGTCAAGAATAAACCTAAGTCATACCTAAATTGGGAACCCTATATGGTCCTAAACAATTACATTGGTGTGACACACTAGACCAATACTCCCAGATCAGATTCTATAGACAAATAAATTACATACAGTATTTGATACCTATAACACCCTGATTGTTTTTAAAAAATTACAATTTTTTTCAAATAAATCCAATATTTTAGATACTTTTACACACAATATCATGTTTATCTTGAATTACATGAAATAATGTGTTTATAATTAATTACATGCCACATTGAGATTAGGAATAATTACACACAACACTGAGTTTAAACAAAACATTTCATACTATTAAAATATTATTATACATGATAGTTATAACCTAGAATTTAGAAAAATGGGTATGAATAAAATTAAATAATAAAGAAAATATTTGATTTCAACATGTATATATAATTAATTATTTGGTAACCAATTAATTATAAATTAAAATAAAAACATTTTTAAAAAATTGGAAATCATTTTATGAAAAATTATTTTTAGGCACATAAACATTTTTTTATGGAAAAAAAATAAACGAATCATGTTGGGTGAATTATATTAATGAAATTTATATATTATATATTCAATAATATGTTTAATATAAATATTATGTGTTTCACAGACAAGATATTTGAAATAATCCAATTTCACCCAAAAAATTGTATTTTCTAAAAAAATGATTTTTCACCTTTAGAGAACTTATTTTAAAATTGTTTTTTAAAAATTTTATAAAATTTATTTTGAAAAATTAAATTCGTTTTTTAAATTTTAATATCAAAATTATCTTAAGGTAAATTTGTTTTTATTTTTGTGACATTTTTTTATTTCTTGATGAAATATCGAAAAAATAACTTTTAATTAAAAAGAGCCTTTTAGTTTAATTTATTTATAAATTTATATTATATTATTGTTTCTAATTCATTCACTAGGGTGAAACTACGACAAAACCAGGAAATGTAAGTTCTTCCTTTTATCAGCGCTAAACAAAAAGCACTGATAAAATAGTATGCCTTTATCAGCGCTATCAAAAAGCGATGATAAAAGTATCTCTTTATCAGCGCTAAAAAGCGCTGATAAATTAATGTTTTATCAGTGCTTTTATTTTAGAGCTGATAAAACATACCCTTATCAGTGCTTTTAATGAGAACTGATAAAGGTTCCATCAGTTTTTATTTAATAACCCTAACTGGCCATCCTCGCTCACACGTGGTCAAGCTTTTGCGGAAGCTGAACCAGATCACTGAACGCCGCGACCTCATCCTTCACCTCCTCATCCTCTTCCTTCTCGTTCTTCCTCCTCCTCTTCCTCCTCCTCCTCCGCCGCCACCGCCGCCTCCACCCCCGCCCCCGCTGTTGCGACCACCACGGCCTCTTCCACCTCCACCCCCACTGCTGCGACCACCACTGACGCCGCCTCCGCCTCTACTGCCACTGCCGCATTTACGGCCGCCACCGCCTCTGCCACCGGCACTGCCTCCGCTGCTGCCACTACCATTATGGATATTCATTTTCATGTAAATATTTTTTCTACCGCTTGAATTGAATGTGTGAAATTCTGATTTAAGGTGTTATTTCAAGAGTCAATGGATGATATTGTTTATAATGGTTTTGGATTTATGGTTCCTTACATATTAGAGAATTATGGAGGAGCACTAGAGACCTGTGTGGTTATTTTAGCCATTAAATATTCAGGTATAGAAAGACATGGTGCGGTTGGTCTGGAAGATTTTAATCATTACAAAGAGTCATAATAAATTCAAAATGAACCATTGGAATCAACTGATGGTGATTTTGGTTAGTGATTAGGTCTTTATCGTAGTTTCACATCAATTGGGACATCATCGGCTAGGTTATCAATGTCTGTTTTCATCGAGAAATGGGATAAACATAATGATTTTTTGTCACTAGGTAGTATTTATTATTTGTTTCAGTTACCATCTGGTTTGATAGCTATCCATGATGTGTTTAATAATTTCCATTTGAGTAGGTATATACCAGATCATTTACATGTGATTAGACCGGGGATGTTGATCTTGATCCCGATAATACTTTGGTTCCCCTGCCAATTCAGATTATGAATCTAGAGTATAAGGTACTACATGATTAAATGATCCCGAGTTTAGTTAATTTGGTAGTTCAGACAATATATCCATGATACATGGGGGAATGACTCGTTGATGAGGTAGTAGTTTCCTTCTTTATTAGAGGATGCATGATCTTGAGGGATTTCTGGGGGAAAATCATTTATGGTCGGGAGATTATAAAGTCTCATTACATTTTATGTGAGGTATTTTTTAACGTTTTTTGGTTGAGGAGTGCTGAGAATAGATTTGGAGGACACATGTATTGGTAAATTTAGTGATCTTTAGAGAATTTTTAGAAACAAAATAGCATTTTTTACTATATTCTGAGAAATTACATGACGTGTAAATGGAGTACATGACTTGTAATGACCCTTGAAAATGAAATGTTAATTGGATGCACAATGTGACAATTTTACAATATTTTTAATGGTTACATATCATTTAAATAAAAAATATAATGTTTTAAATAAAAAGTTACTTGTTTTTTAGTAAAGAGGATAACATGACATGTTAATGTATTACATATAGTGTCAATGTAACAGAAAAGGTTTTTTGGGATCCATAGGGTTCTTGAGGCTTCATATTTTTTACAAAATTATCCTCTTGGATAGATCTTTATCTCGATGATATTTTTGGTAACTCCCTCCCATCTAGTTCAGATTTTTCTAGGCGTGATCACTATTATGGTTGGATTTCTTTTCTCAAGGTATATATGTGATCCTTCTGATTCCTATTTGGATTTGTTTTCACCTATGGTTTGGATAAAAATTAGTGATCAGATAGTTATTTCTATCAATAAATTTAAATTTATTTTCATGCAATGTCTTTTGGGGTTTGTGGGATGTGGTAAACGGTGTACTCAGTTTTAGATTATTTTATTCTCTTGGGTTTCCCCTATTTTATGTTTTCTT
The DNA here is from genome assembly GCA_963277665.1 of Viscum album. Taxonomy (NCBI): domain Eukaryota; kingdom Viridiplantae; phylum Streptophyta; class Magnoliopsida; order Santalales; family Viscaceae; genus Viscum; species Viscum album. The sequence continues at coordinate 1,368,713,309 of OY728158.1, read as the reverse complement.
TTCAGTTGGAAATCTCCTCTGTTGTGCGCCTCTCCTCTGCCACGAACGCACCTCTACCGTGTGCTTAATGACACCTTCACGATGATTTTTCTCCTATTACTCATTGGTTTCCTCTTTTTCACACGTTATCACTGTTCAATATTGATGGTTATAATGTGAAATGTATGGTCTAAACGCCCCTCTGAAAATCGTGGCCGTTGGTGGTCCTTGTTGGTGCACTAAATTAATCGAATGTTGGTTTTTTCTTGATGAACATTGGAATATAAAAATTTTTAATTTACGTATACTTGAATTATGAATGAACACCCCAAGATGATAAAAATTCTGTGATAACCCCAGAATTAACAAACAAAATTGAATAAGGGATGCTTTGTAAAATCCAAAATTTTGATTGTTTGGTTTTTATGGTGTTACGATTGTGATCACGATTGTGTTTTTGTATGGTGTTGTTGTTGTTCACATGATTGATATGCCATTTTTTTCCCTTGTTTTAGTTTTTCCACCATTAAATATCAATCCAAACTTTACCCATTTCAATGGAACCACCACTTAGTTACTAGTGAAATTCCACTGAATCCTAGAAAACCACTTTTAGAGGACTCTATGAGACACTTTATAATACATGGAACATGCTTCACTGTGCATGGATTTTATATAGATTTTAATGCCACACAACATTTATCTCCAAAATTTACACCACATGACTATTCTTCTCACTCAAACATGGAATAAGTTTCATTTTAAATGTTACATGTCATGTGAACATACGTCACACACAATGTATCTCCCAGACATATACTTCAGCATGAAACCATGTACATGCCATGAAATAATGGTAGAACCATATGGCATGTGTTTTACTTCACTAACACCAGGTATAAATACCATAGATACTTGATGCGTATAGAATATACACCCCTAGTGGTCATGTAAGGACTACACACCGTGTATTCCACAAAAATGTGATGCATAGCTGGGGAGGTGAATCAATATGTATCTAAAGTAAACACCTTTAGCTCAAGTTTTTTAAATGTAATGTATTTTCAAAGGCATCATTCAGTCTTTGTAAGACTAACTTGGAATAAATTTTATATATGTATGATTAAATCAGGTATCTTATACATACACGATGTTCACCCTACTGGACAAACCATGTATATAGATTTCACATGTGTTTAAAGGTATTTGTACCATGATTTTTTTTATAAAACCCAAAAAATACTACCTGATTAATTAAAACATAATATTATGCAAGTTTGAGATCGAACCCATAAAGATGATGAATATGAATAAAGAATGGATGAATGCCAATCGGTTGACAAAAGTGTATGAAGATGGTGTGAAAGAGTTTATCAAGTTTGTAAAAGATCATGCATGTGACCCTTCTCAAATCCTTTGTCCGTGTTTATGCTGTTGTTATTCAAGACAGGTTAGTCCAGAGGAGTTGGAAGAACACCTGATCTATCACAAAATAGATCGAAGTTATACATGTTGGAATAAACACGGGGGAAAATGAATGTAGGTAGTGGCTTCGAGAACATGACTTTTTATAGATCATCTTATATGATTAGAAGCGTGAATAGTGAAGACGATCGTATGGAGGGTGTGATTACAAATGTGAATGATGATGAAGATTGTATTGAGGAAATGACAAGGGATGTTGAAGACAAACTTTGTGATTGCCCAAAATTGTTTGAGATGTTAAAGAGTTGTGAAAAAAAGACATTGTACACTAGTTGCACTAAATATACAGCATTGTCAACTGTATTGAAGCTGTATAATTTGAAAGCAGGCAACAGGTGGAGTGACGCCAGTTTTACGGAACTACTTGCTCTCATGAATGACATACTCCCAGAAGATAATGAACTCCAAAGCAGAACATACAATTCCAAACTAATGCTACGATCGATGGGTATGATCTCTGAAATAATACATGCTTGCATGAATTACTGTATATTGTTTCCCAAGGACCAAAAATCACTTAAAGAATGCCCAAAGTGGGGTGCTTCCCGATACAAGAAAGATGATTATAGTCCTGCGAAAGTTGTATGGTATTTTCCAATCATTCATAGGTTTGGAAACCTATATGGAAGTGAGGATACTGTAGGACAATTGACATGGCATACAGATACAAGAATTAAAGATGGGAAACTACGTCACCCGACAGACTCTCCTCAGTGGAAGAGAATTGATCACGAGTATCCTAAATTTGAGAACGAGCCGGGAAACCTCCGTCTGGAGTTATCTATAGAGGGGGTGAATCCTTTTGGTTTTCAAAGCAGTAGTCACAGTACATGGCTGGTTATGTTGGTAAACTATATCCTACCACCATGGTTATGCATGAAACGAAAATACATCATGTTATCTATGATTATATCAGGACCAAAATAGTCGAGTAATGATATTGATGTTTATTTGGACCCATTGATCAAGGATTTGAAAATATTGTGGGATTCATGTGTTATGTTGTATGATGCATACAAAAATGAACATTTCACTTTGAAATCCATGTTTTACGGGACAATAAATGAATTTTTTGCTTATGGAAATTTTTTAGGATATAGCATTAAATGAACGCAAGGGTGTCCCATTTGCGAACAAGGTACACAGTCAATTAGGTTGAAACATTCATCGAAAACTGTGCTTCTAGGATATCGCTGATTTCTACCCCGACGACATAAGTACTGATCTTGGACGACATCATTCGACAAAAGTTTAGAAGAACATACAACACCGTCTCCACTAATAGGTGATAAATTATTTGAGAAAGTAAAAGATTTGGACAATACTTTTGGTAAACCATTTTTGAAAAACCGTATGAAAACTGGTTGGAAAAAGAGATCAATGTTTTTTGAATTACCATACCGGAATTGTCTGTATGTCCGACATTTTCTTGATGTTATGCATGTTGAAAAAAATGAATGTGATAGTGTCATAGGCACGTTTCTAAATGCACCCGACAAAACAAAGGATGAAATTAAGGCTAGATTGGACATGGTTGAGATGGGAATATGAGAAGAGTTAGCACCAGTGAAGGGTGAAAAACGAACATTTCTTCCTCCTACTGCTTACACTCTTTCCAGGAAAAAGAGATATCAGTTTTTCAACTTCTTGAATGACGTAAAGGTTCTAGAGGGGTATTCATCAAATATCATGAACATCGTGTTAATGGGAGATTTAAAATTAAAGGGTCTGAAATCACATGACTACCATATTTTGATGCGAGATCTAATTCCTATATCTTTGCATTGAATTTTGACCAAGAATGTCTGCAATGCATTAACGAAGATTTGTTTCTTCTTCAAAGCTATATGCAGCAAAGTTATAGACCCGGTGAAATTTCCAACTATGGAAAGAGAAATTTCTGTCATATTATGTGAATTGGAAATGTTCTTCCCACTAACAATTTTCGATATGTAGGTTCATTTAATAGTTCTTTTAGTGAGAGATATTTGAATATTTGGTCTTATACAATATAGATGGATGTACCCCATTGAAAGGTATATGAAGATTTTCAAAGGGTATGTCAAAAACCGAAGTCGGCCAGAAGGTTGTATTGCGGAGTAATATATTGTTGAGGAAGCTATTGAATTTTGTACCGAAAAACTGTCTGGTGTGGAAATCGTTGGCCTACCGAAATCTTGTCACACTGAGCATCTTGAGGGTGAAAGAATTTCTGGAAGAGAGGTTGTCACAATCAATATTACAGATCAGGAGCAGGCCCACCTTTACATTTTGTATAACAGTTTCAACGTTGACTCATATGTTCAAACCCCCAAAGAAATTATTAGGCATTTGAATCCTTCTTGGGATGAAAAATGGATATCAGATAGACATAATTGATAGTTTATAGGATGGTTTCGAGAACATATTTTTAATCAGTTAGATGAAAATCCATACTCATTGTCAGAATGACTTCGATGGCTAGCTGCAGGAGAAAGTGTGTACGTATTATCTTACAATGCTTATGCAGTTAATGGTTATACATTCTATACTAATGAACTTGATGAAGACAGTACCATACATAATAGTGGTGTTACACTTGTGGGGGAGGTGATTCATGTTTCCGGTGCTAAGGGAAAAAATCCAATTTATGCGAATATGTCATACTTTGGCATCATCAAACGAATATGCGACTTGGATTATACGAAATTCTAAGAGCCGGTTTTTCAATGCAAGTGGGTTGATAATAGGAGTGATGTTAAAATATATAAATTAGGATTCATTAAATATGATTTTAGTAAGGTAGGGTAGAAAGGAGAACCATTTATAATGGCATCATATACAGTACACATATTTTATGTTCCAGCCCCCGCAAACCAAAGTTGGTCAATTGTTTTGTTATCGACCAAAACAACTAAAGGGCAAGATGAAAGTTCAATGGAGGTTAACCCTTTTATAGGGACTTAACAATCATTTTGCAGTGTTTCCAATGTAGACGGCGTTTTGTATGTCATAGGAGACCACAATGAAGGGATTTACATAGTCGATAGAGGAGTCAAATATCTTCAGCCTTTAAAGAAACAAAAGAGATTGAAATAATCAGGTTATTTGTTTATTGTAACATACATTGTGTTACGTTATGTTATTATCTATTTGATGTTGTTTTTATGTAATCTAAATTAAATATTAAACCACTTCTACAGATAATGACTTCTGCACCTGCTGATGGGCCCAATTCCGAGTCACAAAAGGTCTCTCAACCAGCAGCTGGTGGTCCCACTACAGAGCAACAACAGGTTTCTCAACCAGATGCTGGTGGTCCTAGTGTAGAGCAACAACAGGTTTCTCAACCTGTTGTTGCTGGTCCCAATGATGAGGTACAATAGGTTTCTCAACCTATTGTTTTTGGTCCCATTGCTGATGCTAGCACTCCGAGGGAAGATATTTATGTTACTTCTGAGGAAATGGTAGGAAATGAAACCTTGAAAGTGAAAAAAAAATGAGAATTGTAGTTTGAAAGTGTTAGCCAAAATCATCAAGGAAAATGAAAAATGCATCAAATTTGAGGTGGGATGGAATAAGCGAGGCCAACATGTTAACCACAACAGAGCCATATTTAGTAGCTACATTGGAATCGTCACTCGGCAACATGTGCCGATTGATGTACAGTCATGGCATCATGTTGTCACCAGGCTAAAGACACTTATTTGGGAAGAGATTATCATAACATTATGATATCATTTTTTAATTTATTAAAATAAAATAAAATACCAAAACATTTACTTACTCTTCATCATCCCTTGCAGAGTTCATTTATAGTAGATGCCTCGCACAAGGAATATGTATTAAGAGTTGCAGGAAGGATTCATAGAGGTTTCCACACAATTTTAATGAAATGTCATCTTAAATATGTAGAAGGGAAAATCAAGCCACACCCACCTCCTATTTATGCACACTTGATATCCCAAGGAGCATGGGATGTGTTTAGCAATCGTCGTGGGGAGCAGACTTTTCAGGTACATTGTGTGGGGTAATACATTGTTTGATGTCTGCTGGTATTCATCACTCTGATTGACAGTTTTTTATTTATGAAACAACTACTGAGTGCTGAAAATAATAAAAGCACAACAGAACCAGCATACCCTTACCGTAAAGCAAGGATGGGGTACGATGAACTTGAGAAAAAATTGGTACGTCTTTTAAATATACCCTACTACTAATATGTGACATAAAACAACACCATAACCATGTTTATCAGTTTTTATGCAGATTGATGAATCGAAATTGAAATCCATATCCATCTCACGCCATGTGCTATGGAAGGAGACTCGTGTAAATAAAGAGGGGATACTGATAGATGAAAACACACAAAAAGTGTGGGAAACATGTGTAAGTATTAAATAATATAAATTTGATTTGCTTTAAATCACTATTACATTACAATAACTACTTATTTTTCTATATTTTATATCCGACATAGTCACAAGAATCAACAACAACCGCACCAGATGTAGAAATACTTTCATCATCCTTGAAACAAACAGAACAGTATGGAACCGTCAGAGGTGTGGGTTTTGGGGTGACACCCCGAACATATTTTCAAAAACAAAAACACGTAGAGGATCAAAATGAAAAAATGGAAAACCTGCAAGAACAATTATCTATTTTTCAAGAATAATTACAATACCAGAGAGAAATTATAGAAAAATTGATGGGGGAGAGGCAAAGAGAAGAAACAACTCAACAACAGCTCATGCGTGACGATCCTACCCCACCCCCACCAGCTTTGAGGTGAGCCATTCCCCTAAAAACCCCGACTTAGATGAGGTAATGAATGTTTTAATAATTTTTTCTGTGAAATGTGAATTACATAGACACTGATACCTTTACTTTACTAATATTCCACAGGTTGAAAATTAATGTTATTTATATTTATCAAATCCCACCTATCGCCTTTTAGCGAGGGCTATGGTGTACAATACGCAAAACGACATGCTACACAATAGACATCTTCCAAAAGATCATCAGAGAGTGTCAATTAACATATCTAATGAGCCGAGTGCCATGATACCTATTCCAAATGACGATGACAACATTCATATGGTTGAACAAGCTATTGGAACATTCATTGCATGACCGACAGTTCTTGTAAAAAAACATGTCGACAAAAATTTATCAATTTCCAATTTATTTTTCAAGATGGACCTTTATCATTTAATGAAAAAAGGTCTAAACAGATGAATGTTATTACAGAATGACAAAGACTATGGGGTGAAACGAAATTTCAGCTCAAAACTATCTCAAGGATTAACCAACCGATTGAAATGGTCTACTGAGAGCACCTTCACCCCGTGTGTTCTATATCCACAGTTAATATCATTGCAGGCTCATGTGGATACAAAGTTGAAAGATGGAAATACTCACACAATTGATTTCAAAAGAGATATGTATAGAGAGGAAACATCGGATTTCATTACTGATGAAACTGTAAATGAACTCCTCATTTATGAATGGAAAGGTGTCTCAGTTGTAAATGTATACATGAGTTATGTTTTCATGATTTGATTTTACAAAAGCTGATATACTCTGATAATTATGACTAAATACATTTTATATTTGTCGCATGCATATATATGAAAAACAATTGAAGGGATTTCCCCATGAAAAAAATTTGGACTCGTTAGTCCTCACATCACCTCTTCAAAAGACGAAATAGATTCTGATAAATAGGTTGTAATAATTTCATCCCTGCTCAAATCGTTTGAAAACAAAATTACAGATGACATAAAATTTTTAATACCAATGATGCAGTGGTAAAACTCTAAAATTTAATCATATAAACTATATTTTCATTTCATTCTTTAATTATTCCTTTTTGTATTATTAGGAACTATTGGATGATGATTTCAGTCAATTTGGATACACCAAAGATTTATTTTCTGGATTCAATGCATGGATATCCAACAAACCGACCACGCATGATGGTGTTCGTTAATTTGTAATAAACTAGATGAATCATTTTAAAACTAAACATCTAGTTATATAATTTATGTTATATTTTAATGAGGATTCTTTTATGATAGGTCGGTGCATCAATATCATCTAGTGCATGGAATGAATGCATGGCCTAAGGATAAGAATGCCTATAAGATCTACAACTGGAAAAGTATCCCGGTATATATAATAACATTGAACTATCAAAACACATATCTAAACAAATTACTTATTGTTTTCGATGTTTCTGTAGTTTCAAAAATAAACAAACGGAAAGTACGGTGGGTATTATGTTTGTCAATTTATGAAATGGATCGTATTTCATCAACAAACTATCATCCTTGATGAGGTATTTTCGAAAATAATTACGAGTTCATTTAAAATATATATTAATCCTTTGTGTATTTTTTTTTCAGTACTACCATGAGTGTTGCAAAAACTCGTATTCAGAAGATGATACAGATGGGTTTAGAAACAAATAGGCAACATACCTGATGGAAGATTGTACACAAATAGGATAAATGTGAATTCCTACTACTTATGTTATCTATATATGATCATTGATTATCCTCCGACCTTATTTGGTGAATAACCATGGATGATGATGAAATAAAATATTAGAGTAGATCGAGATACAATGAACACAATGACTTCATTCAATCATTAGATAGCATGATTTTTGATTACAAATGATCCAATATCCAAGTAGGAATCTTAAATTTTATGTTTACACCCTTTTTGATTAAAATTTTTGAGTAGATCGGTCCCTTCGATGGATATGTACCAATTGTCGATCGATAATGCTCCAATGTATTGAAATCTTAATTTATTACTCAATGTTTTCTATCCCCGGATTCATATTATTGATCTTTGAACAAATCAATATTTATGTAAGGCATGATGGTGAGCAGTGCGTATAGGGTGAATGACAAAACCACCAAGGATTAACAAAATCTATTTTCCAACAAACGATGGATGAAAAAAACAAATATGGTCTATATCTACCATTTTAAGTTAGATATAGGGCATTAATTAAATATTACAGAAATTAAAGTAGAGGGATCCGATTCAACATGAAGAGATAGTATTTGAGCACATGTGTACCCCTTGGTTCATTTTCTTCATGTCGTGCCTCTGGGCATTAAAAATCCCCCTTTTCTATAAATAGTTATCCCCCCTCATAATCATCATTACCCTGACATTTTTCCTTCCAAGCTCCATTTTTTGAGCCCTTAATCACTAAAAATTCAATAGAAAAATGAATCCCCCTAACCTTAGTGAATAACCTAAACATCACAAAGATCCTCCCTGCGATCCCCCTATATTTGTGAGTCCCTCATCCTTGAGACCTTCTATAATTGTATGTAGTGATTTTTTAGTCCCTTTTATGGTGTTCGTTGTTTAATTTCTATACCTAGTGCTTCATCGCATAGGTACACACTTGAAGGAGGAAATTAGTAAATAAGTAAAACAGGTGAGAAGTGAGTCCCCCATGTCCAAGATTCCTGATGAAAAACTTCCAAGCACCATCGTCCTTAGAAAATATTGTTAAACTTTATCCTCACCCCAAGAAATGCACATGGGGTGTTGAAAATCAAGTATTGTCCATGCACAATAATCTCCATGGTGGTGAGATCTTCCTTACCCTCTTAGTAGATAATGACACCCTCCTTAGATAAAATAAGATCCTATTTAGGAATCTCCCCTAGAGTAAGCCCCAATCTCAATCTTCATGGGTTACGTCTACACATAATCCCCACACCATCCCTCACTGACACAACATTCATGACAGATTAATTTTTTCTCGTACTTCCTCTTGTTTATCACACCGAGCATTAATAATGTGGTCTTTGAGGTTAATAGAATCTATGACACCCTTTTTCTGGGCATCCATCATGAACTAAGCCCCATCATCCAAAACCCAGGCCGCTAAACATGTGTAATTTTCCAACCACCTAACTAAATAGGTTTTGATCGCTATATTCTATATAGGTTCTTATGAAGCCTCTCAAAGGTTCAATGACAACAATTGCTAAACGATGGTTCCCTCCTCCTAGGGGTGCACGTCCTGGATATCTGTATCCATCATCATCCATTCCCATTCTGTCCTTTCTGTTGAGACACTATATCTCAGGAGGATCATGACCCACTCGAAGGTCACATATCCTTCAGGTCCAAATGTTTGGCTAACCATGCATAATCCCCAACCACATGGCCCATTTTATTGGGTGGATAACCATGCATAAGCCCCAAATTCCCATATAATAACTATGTGGACATTGATTCCTAGCCAACTAGGGTGCATCGGATGCCCCTCGAGGTTCATGCCCAATAATTTCATCTTCACTTCGATTCTATCTCATCCATTCCATTCCACTTTAATACTTCCCCTATTTACATCTTGATTTTATTAAGGCCACTACATCCCGGTAGGATCATGCCATTCACATGGTCTATCTTAGCATGTATGTACCATTTGTCCCATTGTTACTCTTGGAAGAACTTGGGAATATGATAATACATAATCCCCACAAAACCCATACTCATCCAACCAAGACTATTCCTAGTGTGAAGGGAAGCTAACCATGTCTAATACTCACACTATACCTCTTTTAAATATATGGGTTTTGATACTTTTATTCTAAATAGGGTACGTAGGGAGCCTCTATGATGTTAAATCCCAAACCATGGTAAACCATGGTGACCCCCTCACCGGAGTACACCTTCGCTTATTTTCCCTACTTTTTTTACCTTAGTGGGGTCGAGATAAGTCTTCAAAATGAAAAGGCTTACCTTTATGGGATGTACCGTACTAGGGTCAGACCTCATTAGGCATTTTGATCCATTTATCTGGTAAACTTTCTAGGTGCTCCCTCCTAGAGATGTACCTACCTGATCCACCTTTATAAGTGTTTTGATCCACCCATTACATCTCTGTAAGACATTCAATCATGACCCTCTATTCTTTTGGGATGTTAAACTCATGGAATACAACAAGTTAAACATGGGTTTTCATTTCGTTGAAAATCCCTTTGACGATGATGAATACATGTGACCAATGTTCTAGTGTACATACATTCCACTGATTCCCAATGAGAATACTTTCTTAACCGAAGTATTATGCCCTGGAATGAACCTTTGGAATGTCATGATATAATCATTATAATTAACCATCATCCATAAAGAGATGGAACAAGGAACAAGTTTCAAGAACAACATCTTATTCTATAAGGGAGACTCATACTAGGTAATGAATTCGGAGGAGGAATCCATGGATGGAATGAATGACATCCCATCACCTTGTTTCAATCAAGGAGAAGACATCTCTTTATAAGTGATGAATTTCACTATCCTATGTAACTAATGAATTTGTTGTACAATGCACTGCCATCGAACGTCAACATGCTCCAGGCAACGTGCCCCTATAGAAAGTGTCAGAAACATATGCCATGCTCAATCATACATTGAATCCTATGTTCTCATAGGGGCCTCTCCAAATAAAAGATGTAAAATGATGTTCCCTATAAAAGACTATAGTAGAATTACATCCATGTAAAAATATAATCTCAATTAAAAATTGAATTTTGATTTTCTTATAATTTTTTTCATATAAAATGTATATAAATTGAGATTATTTGGTCATCCAATTGATCAAAACCCATATTAAATTCTTCCATCGAGGGTTACACAAAAACCTAACCTAATATCCCACAGAAATCATGTCCCACTTCCATGTCAGAATTGGAAGTAGTTGAAGAAAACCTGAAGGTCTCTAATGCTCGGATTTTATGTGTTGGTATGTATAATAATGAGATAAATTTTCATTGATATCTCATCTAATACATGGACATAAGAATATTCATGTTATATCATATAACATCTGATTAGTACATTGGTACAATTCCAATGGGGAATTATGGAATTCCATAATAACAAAAAAATCATTGAAAAAGGTACAATATACCAATTCTAATAGGTGTTTCAGACATGTGTTGGGGTATAGGGATGTCATTGGGTTTTGGGAGGATATCAAGGATGATTTGGGTAGTAATTATATTAAAATGTAGTAGCATTAGGCTAATCATAGTGTGAAAGGGTAATTCACAACATGAATGCATTTAATAGGGTGATAATGGTCGTGAATGGGGAAAAGGGGTCAAGTAAGGGTTTGGACCCAAAATATAGTGATGTCACCATTTGGTTCATTTCATGTATCATGATTTAAAACTTGTATTTCTGTGGGTGATGGGTTTATAATGCATAAACCTCCACATGTTTCTTCATTTGGGCACCAATTTCTTAGGGGATGGCCAAACCTCATTCCACTCCTTCCTTCCCCTTAGACCTGAGTGGATTATCAGTTGTTCGTCATTTCGAATCAATTTGGTATCTTCTAATACGTCTTCCTTGCTTCTGTAACATCTTGCTAAAAGATTTGTACTCAGTTTTTAGTGTTCTTGGTGTAGTTATTATGCCATAGTATGGATAAATCATTTTCTTCATGGGACTTTTATATATGACTCTTAGAGCATGTCTCAAAATTTCATAAAATAGTAATCAATCATTATTTGATGCAGATTATATTTTTTGGAAGATTTATTTATGGGTTTTCAAAAATTTAGGCTTAATTTTTCATAAATTTATTAATATATATTGGGGATTTAGTGTTTTCTAGGCTTATGGCTATGTAACGAGTGAATCCCACCTAGTTTCTCAGCATTCTGGCTTTGTTGGATTACATGATGAGTTTGGAGCCTATTATACCATGCTGGATTTTTGGTTAAAATTAACTAATTATGTAATTTAAGGCCGTTGGACATTAATACATGTGATCATGGACTCAGTTGTTGTTGGTATGAACTGAAGATAGTTTATTGGACTTCTGGTCGAGGTAAGGGCATTGAAATAATTGTGCCTCTGGGTTAATTGGTTATTTTATGTTTTGTGCCTCACAAGTATAATTCCATTTAGAAACCCCATTCTATAAAACATATTATTAGATTATTTTTAACATAAACATACATTAATTACATCCTAAATATCTTGAGGCCTAGTGTCTTTGTCTATTTTTCTTCCTAGGAGAGATCAACAACAACAACCTATCATCCTCCCTCTGGTCTATTTCTCTTTTATAGTTCCTGAAAGTCTCTCTTATACATTGAAAATATAATTTTTTTATATCCTTATTAGGTTAGGTAGTTTTTATGTCCTGTAAAGAAGATTATAAAGGTTTATCTCCTTCAGACCCTCCTATGGTTGGTCTACAATCAGGGGGTGAAAGACCTCTTCCTTCTATAAGGGGTAGGCCTTACAAAAGGCATAAATGGAGTAATTTTCTAGCTGGGTATCCTGATAGAGTATATTTACAAGAAGGAGTCCCTTCCAGAGGGAAATATCAATATAAGTATGATCCTTATATTTGAGTCCATAACTATTTGTTTACCAGAAGAGGTATTTCCCCTCTGATCCCAACTGAGCTCCCCAAGTCCTCCCTCTCATGCCGTTACTCAGGAATAGAGTGACATGAATCCTGTATGTGTGCTAAGTGATTCCCTTTCTATTATATATGTATTTTTCTATGGAGGTATTTCCATACCCACCGATTTGAGTACTGAAATGATTGTGTAAGAGTCCTCATGCTTCTTTCTCTATGCTATCTTTTATAGGCATTCATTAGTGCATTTCCTTTGTAGGACTTCTCCCCTAGTATCCACTGCTCTTTTTATACAATCTATTTTGGAATAGAATCTGTTTTTGAATCTAATAGGATGTACATATCCCAAGATTAGCTAAAATAAGGATGAAACCATCATCTAAGTATAACTATAGTGAGTCCTCTTCTACTATATAGGCATCCCAGTAGTTTTCTAGGAATCTGAGTAAATAATGGTCCCGTTTCATGACTGTTTTTTATTTCTTATATAGACTAACATGAGCGCATATATCTTGGGAATGTTCTTGGGTCCCCTATGTGTCATCATATCCTGAAATCCTCATGAAAGTCCCCACAATCCACAAACCATCCCATAAATATTTACCTACCGAGGTCATCACATCATAATGGGGAAGGAACTCTCACTCTATAGTCATCTCTCATATACCTTTGAACTAATGAAAATAAATGTTGTAACAGGTAACAATTGACATTTTATTAATGTATTATTTCATATAAATGTTTAATTTATTTCATTATTGTATTATTAACATAATATTTGTTTTCTTATGTAGTTGAAATTTTTTTCTTGAGTTCGAATGCTTTGTTCTGAAACCGCCGCCATGGATGACAATTTTTTAGAGCGGGTTGATACAAAAAGGATGAAAAATCATTGTTTTTTAATTGTGTTGGATAATTTTAATTGTAACCAAAATAAACATTTCTTGAAATGTATATAGTGGTGTGTTGTTTTGTATTCATGATTTCATGTAAATTTATGTAGCATTTTTTTCTTCTGTGCTTCGTGTGTGGGTGTGGTTTGTGCTATGTGTAGGTGTTGTTTTTGCAGTGTGCAGGTGCTGTAATGTGTGAAGGTTCTATGCATGTTTTTGTTTTTCATAGGATCTTTGGCCTTTATCAGCTCTAGTTAAGTGCTGATAATGGTAGTTTTTATCAGCTCTATTTTTAGTGATGATATATTATACATTTATCAGCGCTAAAAATAGTCCTTCTCGAGGGCGTAGAATCCCAAGGCATCTCACGTCGAATGTGAGGAATTATATGCTATAGGCGTTTTTTCAAGGTCTTCCTCAGCTTCCCATGTTTAACACATGGTGTGACGCAAGTTTAACATCCAACAGAGATGGATCGGACTGATCAAAACACTGACTAGAGTGGACCAAATGAGTGTAACCCCTAGAGGACACACTGATGTAGGTGTGTTTACATGACCTCACCGGGATGTAGCGATCTATGGAAGATTCAAGACAGATGATTGGGTGCTTAGTGAAATGGGTGGAGAATGGGATGGAATTACCGTGAGGACGACGATTGTAACGTCCCGGATCTGGGTGCCACACCATGGGTGCCCCGAACCCAGTTGCTCACATGATCTCAAGCACATTTCCCCAAATGCCAGAGGCTGTCGACTAGCAGCGAGGGCCCAGATCTGATAGTGGGGAAACTATGCCCTACATTTTCAATGTGTAGCGCAATGTAAAAGATAAATAACATACAACAACGGAAGCAGTAAACAACATACAACTAAAATGGACAACTGAGTAAAATAGAACCATCAGTCATATATATAGAGATACAGAATGTCACTAATTCTATGAGAATAGCCATAACCAGATACACTGCAATAAAATACAATATTTCTCAAAGTACAAGGTACCACTAACAAAACAAAATAGTGCAACAAGAACTTAGCAGCATCGATAGACTGATCTCGACCCCATGCTCTCCTACTCCTCTTCAACAATCATGTAACTGTGTAGGGACCCTTGACCCTATCGACACCTGCAGCAAGGTAGTCTATTTGGACCGAATACATGACCCAAACATGGTGTGAGAAATAAATCCCAGTAGGCATCCACAGAAGGCATGTGCATAACTGTTAGTGAAAATGTGCAACAATAGTGTGCAATAATAAATGCAATAAACTAAGAAGTACTCAAAAGTAACTATCACAACTAGTTTCATTGCCATTTTTATTATTACTTATCACCTCAAAGATTGTGATTCATCTTGGCAAGTACAACATTGAAAATTAACACAGTGAATATACAAAATTAACAGTGTCCTCAGACATGCCAAACCTTACCCTCAGGTAATCAGAATATTGCCCTCAGGCTAACAAGACCACACCCTCAGGCTAATCCAAATCATGCACTCAGGAGATTTCCCTCAGGAATAACGAATATTTTCCTCAGGCGTACGAAATAATTCCATCAAGCATGAATGGAACTTCCCTCAGGCATATGAAACATTTCCCTCAGGCTAAACAAGAACTTGTCCTCAAGATAACTGGAAACATTCCTTCCGGATAAACAAGCTACCGGGACGATCCGAAAACATAATCAATAAATTATATACATATTCTCTCAAGAAAAATCATCTATGATAAATCACAGCATACCAACAGGTATCCTGGCCAAACTGCTAAACAGAGGAACACACCCCTGGGGTGGTCCTGGATCCAAGAAACACTCCAAAACAACAATTTTAACTTATCAAAAGATTATCAATGAAATTCTAGATAATTCTCAGATGAGGCCATAGCCATATGACACCCCAAACAAGGGTTTTTAGCACAACAGTTCATAAATTCAACTCAACAGTTGGAAATAAACACCAGACCACCTACCTCGATCACCCCTGATCAGTATATGCTAACTTCGCCTCCCGAAACGCATGAGAAAGGTGTATATTTGAGATAAAAAACTACATGCTCAACCAAAAATAACTTCTACTTGGGAAAGAATTGGTAATAATGGATTAAGGAGAAGGGAGGGATTACCTGTGCGGTCCCAACGTGATCGACAGATACCGAATCGGGTTCCCGGTGTGCGGTCAAAAGACCCTCCAAGCTCCGGCCGTCTCGCCCGCTCTCCTCCGACGTTATAAGCTTCCTCTGTGAACAGAGGAGGCTACTGCCCATTTTAAGTGAAAAAAACAAACTACACAGCGTGTACTCTCATGTACATGACGTGTACTTTTCATTTTTTAAATTGTTCCTCTAGCGGCCCCTCGCCAGCGCAGCACTGTTCATCTGTCGACATCAGTACACGACGTGTAATACCTGAGTACCCGGTGTGTACTGTCGCTCAGCTAGCAGCTACTTTCAACACCTTACTATTCACCTACTGACTAACTACACAGCACGTAAATACTGACTACATGGAGTGTAGTCATTTTTTAAACCTTTCATCACCAATAGGGCCACACGCCCTGTGTACTCATCCCACACGGCCGAAGTACACAGTGTGTGGAAAATTTCATGGCGTGTACGCACAAAATTTTTGATTTTCCCAATTTTCCTTATTTTCTCAAAAAAAAACTTAAGGAAAAAGGAAAATAAGAAACTCGTACATCAATAATAAGAACTGGGTTGTTACGAACATCCCCCCTTAACGAAATTTGTCCCCAAATTTCCCTCCCAAGGGTGGTGAAGATAAAGCTTAGAACATCTCTGGCCACTGAGCATGTACATCGGTCTCCCCATCCCAGGTTTTGTCCTTCACTCGGCCATGCTGCCATAGCACCTGTACAAGAGGAACTGACCGACCTCTAAAAGACTTCGTTCTCCTATCAAAAATATGAACCAGATTCTCCTCAAAGGATGCATCGACATGAAGCTCAACCTCATCAGGCTGAAAGACGTGAGATAGTTCTGAGTGATAACGGCACAGTTGAGATATATGGAAGACATTGTGCCTGGCCCGATACCTCTATGGTAACTGCAACCGATAGGAAACCGAGCCAACTCTCTCTAGAATCCCAAAAAGACCTACATACCTCGGTGACAGTTTACCCTGTCTTCTGATCTGTCTGTTTCCCAACCTCAGTGAAACACATAAGAAACCTTGATCCCCGAACATGAACTCTAACGGTCTTCTATGGCAATCATCGTAAGATTTCTGATGAGACTGTGCAGTGGACATGTGCTTTTGCATCAACTAGACCTGATCTGAAGTCTCCTACATGAGATGTGGTCCCAATAAAGTTGCCACACCTACCACCAACCTGCATAAGGGTGATCGGAATGGCCTACTATATAAAGCCTTGTATGGTTCCATCTCAATAGTTTCCTAAAAAGTATTATTATAGGAAAAATTAACCAGGGGTATATGCTTCTCCCTTGAGCCCCCAAATACTAGGACGCATGCACACAACAAGTCCTCAAGAACCTGTATCTTATGCTCTAACTGGCCATCGGTCTGAGAGAGGTAAGTTATGCTAAGAAGCACCTATGTACCCAGTTCCCTCTACAAACTCTGCCAAAATGAGACGTAAAACATACATTCAAATCTGAAATGATAGAACGGGGGACCCCATGAAGACAGACCACCTCTCAGAGGTTCAACTTCCTGAGATCTTCAACACTAAAGGTCTCCATGATCAGAAAAAAGTGAGATACATTCGTGAGTCTATCCATAAAAACCCACATGACATAATTACCTCGAGGTGACCTCGAAAATCCAGTCACAAAGTCCATCGTGCTGTCATCCCACTTCCATTCTGGAATGGGTATCTACTGTAACAGTCCAGCTGGCCTCTGATGCTCTGCCCTCACCTATTGATAGGTGGAACATCTTGTAACAAAACTAGCTACTTCTTTCTTCATACTCGGCCACCGGTACTGACGTCTCAAGTCACGGTACATCTTGGTAACTCTGGGATGCACTGCCCAAGCTGAAGAATGAAACTCTCACATAAGCTCCTCGTTTATATCCCTTGGAACCCATACTCGTCCATGGAAACGCAGTACCTCATCATCACCTATCGACCAACCAGGAGGAGGATTATCACTTGCCACTGATTCCCTTAGAACTAGGACTCATAAATCTGTTAGCTATCTCATCCTCACTCTATCCAGGAGGGTATAAGTCACAGATAATGATGAAAGATAGGTTTTCTCCTAACAATTGTGCGCCTCCAAATGCATCTCAGAGAAAAAATCCATAGGCTTCCACTCACCACTGGCCTCATGAACTGCCTATGTTAGAGTCTTCTTACTCAATGCATCAGAAATTGAATTACCCTTACCAGGTGTATAGGAAAGCTAAAAGTCATAGGACTGAAGGTATTCATCCCAACTTCATTGTCTCAAGTTGAAGTAACGCTGGGTGAAGATGTATTTAAGACTTTTTTTCATCCGTAAACACCACAAAATGTTCTCCCTAGAGATAATGTCTCCAACAGTGTAATGCATGAACAGATGCAGCCAAATCGAGATCATGTGTTGGGTAATGCCTCTCATGTGGCCTCAACCACTGAGATCCATACGCAACTACTCGATCACCCTACATCAATTCTGCTCCCAGCCCAATACCTGATGCATCACAGTAGACTGTATAACTCTTCCCTTACTCAAGATGTATCAGGATTGGTGTGAATGTCAACCTTCCCTTTAGCTCCTAACAGGCTATCTCGTAAGCTTCAGACCAAACGAACATCACACCTTTCTTAGTCAAACTTGTCAATGGTGTTTCTAAGCGGGGTATGTCCTATATAAAGTGTCTATAGTAACCAAGAATCCCCAAGAAACTCCGAATCTAAAACATGTTATTAGGATGATCCCTAGAAACTACTACTCTCACCTTCTCTAGGTCTACTACAACTCCTGGCACTGAGATAATATGACCTAGGAAGTGAATTTGGTCCATCCAAAAGTGGCACATTGGGAGCATAACGTATAGATGATGCTCTCTCAGTGTACTCAATACGATCTTAGGTTGGGTGGCATGTTCGTGTCGAGTGTGAGAGTACACCATGATTTCATCCGTGAAAACTAACACAAAAGAGTCAAGGTAGGGATGAAACACACGATTCATCAGAGCCATGAAAACTTTTGGTGCGTTTGTGAGTCTGAACGACATGAACAAGTATTCATATTGACTATACCTGCTCCTGAAGGCTGTGAGAGGCACATTAGATGGTCTAACGCACAACTGATGATATCTGAATCTTATGTCAATATTTTAGAACACTCGTGCTCCCCGAAGTTGACCAAAAAGATCATCAATACTTAGTAAGGGATATCAGTTCTTAACAATCAGTAGTTTCAGCATCCGATAATCCACACAGAGTCTGACGGTATTGTCCGCCTTCTTCACAAAAAGGACTAGTGAGCCCCAAGGAGATGTGTTGTGTCAGATGAAACCCTTTGACTACAACTCCTCTAACTATCTCTTGAGATCTTAAAAATCAGGTGTAGTCATCCTATAAGGAGTAATGGACACCAGTGCCGCTCGTTGCATAAGATAAAGAGGGAAATCCACCTCTCACTCTAGTGGTAGACCTGAAAAGTCATCCGGGAAGAAATCCCTGAAATGATCCACTACAGGGGGAAATCCTTCTGAAAAGTCCCCTAATCATCCAAATACAAACTCACAATCTAGTATGTCACTCCAC
Organism: Viscum album; assembly: GCA_963277665.1. Taxonomy (NCBI): domain Eukaryota; kingdom Viridiplantae; phylum Streptophyta; class Magnoliopsida; order Santalales; family Viscaceae; genus Viscum; species Viscum album. The sequence goes on along the minus strand of OY728158.1, from coordinate 1,368,693,799 downwards.
CTTGCCCACGATGCTGAGGTCCATCTTGGATCGCCTGAACATCCCATTCGCCCTTGTATAGAAACTCTTCAACCTCTTGTAACCTGAAGATCACTCTGTGATGATAGAAATATACAGAGGCCCGAATGGGTACCAACCAATCAATCAAGAGAATTAAATCACAGCTCATTATCTTCAAGACATATAGGTCCCATATAAAGTGACACACACCAACCTCAAGGGGTCACTACTTGCACTTACATACACCACATGTTCTAGTTCCCAACGGAGTGTCTAGCATCATAACTTCTAATGAAGTAGAAACAAAAAGCCCATGGCTCTCCAAAATGGTCATAGATATAAATATATGTGTAGAATTTGTATAAAAAAGTACTAAAGATAAAATAGAAGCTACTAGAATAGTTCCTCTAACAGTAGATGGTATGAGATCCTACTCTTATTGGGTCGGTTGCATTGCATGTGCTGGCCCAGTGCCACGGCCCTACGACACAGCCTGGATACCCTGTGTTGGCCCGCCCTGCTGCCTCTAAGATCCTGGTGTCTGGCTACCATGGCCATGACCACCATATCGGCCTGCACGCCCTGACATATTCCAATTTCCCGACTCATAAAAAGCTAATGTGTAATGCCCCGACCCCAGTGACCCAGAGTCAGTGCATTATTTTAATACATTGGCATGATTACAAGGAATCAAGTCCCGAAGAACCGATCAGTTTAGCAGTCTTGGAAAATGGATTACATACATGAATGTTACATTACACTTCATAACATACAAAACAACATAAATAATCCTTTATGAATGCCATTATTCCCTTGTCTTAACCCTGCATAGCAATCACAATACACTTCTTGGAATCCTGGGAAAAATAAAACATAGAAAGGGGTGAGCTCAAATGCTCAGTAAGGGTAATAAATATATCATAATCTTTCAGAAATAAGCATAAACATTTGAGGCAATGTATAACTAACACAAAAGCCTTTAAAACTTGAACTTCAGCATAATATGGAAAAGATAAAATGAAATAATGTATTTTTCTTATTCACATGAATATTCTACTAGTAGAATAATCACATGAAATATCAATAACCACTTTCATAATTATGGAATGCATAATGCCAGACTATCATAACCACATAGCCAAGGCATCGTTCCAAGACGACAAATAAGATTTTGTCAAGGCCTTGTGCCAAGACACTAGTTTGTCTCATGAGACCTACCGATGCATCGAGGAGCTCTAGCGGGCTCCACCTGTAATTTATTAAGTCCAATGCATTCCCATATGAAAAGGTTTAAACATAACATAAACATTCGTATTAAAACTAGCATACAAAATGTCAATACTTTCTCCATAAACCATGAATGGTATAAAAATAACACATTCACAGTAAAACATATCACAAAACCTTCAATACAATTCAAAAGTTTTTTATAATAAATCAACATCAAATAAGCTTTAAATCCATCAATGGATGTTGACATAGATGAAATCAAAACTATTTGAGAGAAATATCTCTTTTCTTGAAATCATTGAAAAGTCACACATTTATAAAGGAAGTAATTTAAAAGAGATTTTTCAATCAAAGTGTCCCATACCACTTTGGAACTTTTGAAAATAAATATCATTTCAAAACAATCATTTAAATATATAAAAAATCCACAAAATCATTTTGAAAACATGGACATTAATTAAAATATTTAGAAAGATAAATCTTTAAAACATTTAAAATTATGATCTTGATAAAGTGTACCTTTCACAAATTCTTAGAATATTCATTTCGAAATAATTTAAAGTCACATAATTATAAAATAAAACATTTACTTTGAAAATATTCTTATAATATTGTAAGGGAGTTTCAAAGATTTTATAACGGTAGAGAATAGCCGCACCCGCCGTATAAGTTAAAAAAACATTATTACCTTAATTTTGTCGAAAAGGTTGAAAGTACCTTGTTTGGAAAACGATGGAAAGATTCCTTTACAAACATCTTATAAAAAGTAAAACAAGGGTATAAATGACTTTAACCCATATTATTTGTAAATATTAAAAAAAATTTGAAATACATTTCAAAGAAACTTGGATGTGGATGATAAAGAAATCCCAGAAGATAATTACGTATAAACAACTCGGATAATGACGAGATTGTGAAATAAACCCTTACCAATTTGGTAACTTACGAAACATAAAACCCATGAAAGAGGTATCATACAATTAATATGAAAATACAAATAAATTAAAGTGTATTACACAAAGAATATAATTATGGGCAGTAAATACACCACACAAAAGGTAATGGTGGCAATATGGCATGAATCTCACGGGAATGAGTGAGATGAAAACCCCTTACCTTGTAATTTTCCTTGGTTGGGGGTACGTTAACCTCCTGTATAATGGTGAAATAATTGTTATTAAATTATAAAAGAATCTTATACATTAATATGATATCATATATGATCTTTTAACATTTCTTGGTTAACAATATCTTAGTATTATCGTCGTTTCGGGTGTTAACTTACTCGTTTTCTTTTATATGTTTTGTTACGTAAGATGTGGTTTTCATGGATAGGTTGTATAATATTCATATCCAGAATGATATCAAGTCCTTAAACATTATTTTTAAATCATCAAATGATAATTATACTTGAATGGATACGATAGAGAATGAATCTCATCGCGTTCGTGGAGACGGTAGTCCGTACGTACGCACGAGCGACAATATCATTCTTTTGATATTAAAATAACATATAATTGGATGGTATATCATATATAAAGAATAATTATCATGTTATATTTATTATTTACATGAATTAAACATCATTATTATACCCATCCAAATAATAATGTTTTGAATAACAATTACACCACGACGTGGAGAAGGTAAGCCGTACGTACACACGTATGGTGACATGTCATTAAAAGGATGGATAGAATACTGAAATATAGTTGTACCATGTTTATAATAACATCAAAGTATATATAATATACTGGAGTTATTATTTTATAATGGTAATAACAAATAAAGAAGAAGTGGAAGAAGAAAGGAACTTGAAAAAGGGTGGTGAAATCATTACCTCTTCTTCGGGTTCTTCCTTTTGATTTGATCAAAAGGGCTCCTTAGGTTGGCGTTCTGAGTAATGGAATGCATCCAGAATGAAGTGAGGGAAGTTTAGAGAGTATTTGGGCAGGGTTTGGACGAACCAAAAGGATTTTAATGTGTGAATTAGTGAGAAGGGGGAGTGCCCTTTTATAAGAGGGGTGAGGGGCACCTTTGGAAAAGCAAGAATTATTATTTTATAATAAATTCATATTCGGTTTCTAATGGCTCCAAAGTGGATTATTTATAGTTTAAGGTGGGTATGGGTCGGAATTACTCAACCAATAGTATTTATACAGGTTTGGGTCACTATATTAACCTTATCTTTAAGTATTAACTCTTAGTTAATTAGTTTCACTTTTACAATGTCTCTTTGTATTTTTCTATTATATGGTTAATAAACTTACTATATACATCAAAGAGAGCACCAAGTGGTCCATTAATGATACATCTATCATGATATAAGTCTCTTGGCCGAACCTTAGATTTTTAGGATTTAAATATCAATTAATAATATAATATTTGTTTTAAAAACTCTTTTATGTCAATTTTGACACTATTCAATAATTGATTTTTGTAAAACTCATAACAAAATTATTACTTTGAAAAAAGTTAATTAAATAAATCCTAATATTCTATGTTAACCTATAAAATTATTGGTATTTATAAAAAGTCTCAAATTAAATTTATTTGGGTATTTATAATATCAATTATTCTAATTTTTCACTATTATGGTAATTATTGCATCACCATTGTGTCATAAATAAATTAAATTATTTAATGTCTAAAAATTATAAATAAAATAACATTATGTAGGAAATATTTTTATATTTCTAAGGAATATTTATAGTTAAAAATACAACATATATAACCCAATTTAAAATATTGTTTTCTAAAAGATATATGCTTGTGTCATTTTTTATTCATTTTAACTTAATTAAAATAAAGTGTCCCTATCACTTACAAGTGGCTCCATGGGGTCCTAAAATCGACCCAAAGATGTCCATGGTCGGACATGTATCAACCAATAAGGTTTGGACACGTTTTAGGGTAATTATATATTATTATAATATTATTTGTTAACCCTTATTTATCGGATTTACCCTTTAACCATGGTAAATAAAATATTTACCGAAGTAATTATTCAAAATGTCTAAAAATAAAAGTTACCTATTTACACAATTTTAGCATCCTGATTCCAAATATGGAATCCATTTTTCCAAATTCAAAACACAGAAGTGGCATAAATTAAATATAAATTAATTACCGTTGTTAAAACAAAAAGCGTGTTTTTAAGAGATAATAACTATCAAAATATTGACACTTGTTTATGTATGGATTAATTGTGAAAATTTGTCCAATGACCAAAATTGTATTAAATGGTAAAAATATATTCTAAATATACTTTAAAACCACTCAAATTCATAATTTATCACTACTAATTATTTTGATTAAAAAAGTTGTTTTTAATTAAAATTTTGTAATTTTCACTATTCATCAAAATATAAAAGTTATCCGAAAAGTACCAAACTTTTACCCTAGGCTAAATTCGATATTTCAAATCCAAAAATGAAGTCCATTTTGAGAGATAAAATTTATAAAATTTTAAAAAGTAGGTATTGTTATTCATTACGGCTAGTTTGATTGGTTGTAGTGTGTGTTAGAACTCGAAGTTGCGTACAACACACGCTACTGTATTATTCAAAGAGAAGCGTACTATGGAAGCTTGGGGTGTTACATTGTAATTTTTTATGTCCCCATTCTAAAGACTAAATTTATTTAGAAAAATTCAATATATAAAAGTTTAAAATATTGGATTTAAAAAGGGTTCACTATTAAAGTTGGTAAAAGTGCATTTTTGAAAAATACTTCTTTTATCTGAAAAAAAGTAATGCATTCTTACATTCTGTCTAAGAAACTCTTAATATGGATTCTAAAATTATAAGTATTATATAAAGTTTAAAATTTAGTTAATACTATTCATAACCTCTTTTGAACGGCTTGTTTGGTAAGTCATGGTGCGCTTTAACTCGGTGTTGCTTGTAGTTCAAGTTATTGAGTTATTTTAAAAAAACACACACTATGAAATCATGGGGTGTTACATTCTCCCCTCCTTCAATAAATTGCATCCTCGCAATTTGAAATTGTTCTTCAAAAATAAACGGTTGAAAATAGAAAATATCTTTGTGGGAAAACCCACATTGGAAATTGGGTTACTAAAATTTAGTCTTAATATGAGGAAAAGAGAAATGAAAGGGTCACCACCAAATTATGACCTCGATTAGGAGAACATTGGTGAAAATTAGAGACATATAATTGGAGGAAAAACGAAAATATTTACAGGTAGTGATTGAGGTCATCAATCACAAACAAGTGTAAAATTGAGGTCCTTAAAATCCTGAATCTATGATGATTTGAAATACCATCAGTTCAACAAAACATAGGGTATTAGGATAACACATTTTTGGTTTTTTGATTCCTTAAATAAAGTATAAGAATTAATTTCTTAGTAGAATAAGAGAAGAAGAAAAATATATTCTTGACAAGTAGAGTTCCATCCTTTAACTAATTTCTACCACAAACTCATCTTTCACTCTAAAAGATAATAGATCGTAAAAAAATATTCTATTTATCTTATTCGTATAGGGTTCCAAAAAAAATGAATTTATAATTCATCGACCATATATTTAAAAAAACTACATTATTTAATCCCATACATTACGTGGGCCAGTGGTAGGTGATACACCCTTTTCACCCTTCGGTTGTGGGTTCATGTCTCGAGGCCTTGCCAGACGCGATGGGTTGCCGCCCAACATTCGGGTTGTCCTTTTATGGAAATCCAAAAATAATCCAAACTAGAACTATCCAAAATGATTTAGTCCAAAATTTAAGATCCTTTTTTCTGCGTAATAACATGTGAACACCTTCATCATGTATTCTTTTAAAACACTGCAACATCCTGAATTACCATAAAACCTTATTGATTACATTCACAATCCCTTATTCCTTAAATAATAATGGATATACTCTTTAAATACAAAAATGTTGTAAACCCCAATAATGATGGAATATACAAATCATTAATCAGTTTCAAGGTAGTCGAGAATATCCAATATAATTTATCCAAATGAATCATGAATTATTCTAAAATCACTACCTCGGTATCAGAACTATATTATGGTTTATCATTCTCTCAACCATATATTTTCCAAAAATTGATCTTGCTATTGAGTCAATTTTCTTTGTTCCACACAATCTCAAGTCCTTAATGAAATAGTAGTGCAATACAATCCTTATATACTCCCCAATTATTATAACAAGTAAATTTTTGATACAACACTCAAATGACTTAATCAACATAAGAACTCTAATCATTCCTCTTCATCTGTGGTAGTATCATAACTTAATTATTATCCAATAGCATCATTTGCGGCATAGTCTGATGATTGGGACATAGGTTCGCATAGTGTCCAATCTCCTTGCAAATGAAGCATTGTACATTTGAAACCATTTTCTTACCCTTGCAGTCACGTACTTTGTGCCCTTTTCCTCCACACTTATAACAAACTCCCATTGCTTTCAGGCAAGTTCCATGGTGTTTCTTCCCACAGTTATCACATATGGGGAAATTCTTCTTTTCCCTCTTCCCTTTATCCATCTTTATCTCTTCCATCCTTTTATACTCTTTCTTCCCTTCAAATCCATAGGACTCAGTAAACTCTTTAGTTATCTTATCCACACATGATACTATTTCTTCATATGATGATAATATGTGGGAGACTATTTCCCTTCTAAATGATGTATTAATACCATGAAAGATACTATCCTTCTTACTCTTTGGATCATACGTATTGCTGGAGTTCACATTCCTTCTACCGGGCACCATTTCTATACAATAGCATAAACTAGGTCAGTTTATGAACTGCAATAAATAATTCCTAATGCAAATTGAACAGTTTATGGATATAATCCATAATCATAAAAAAATGTTTTCTTTGAGTATGTATATACTCATTATCCCTTCATAATGGTTTGTAAATAAAATGAGAAATACCCTAAGCATATCCCTCGGGAGTGTCATAACCAAGTGTGCAGCAAGGCCCGTTGTCGTGCACCAATTCCCGTTCGAGTCTAGCTCAAAGCGGTGTTTTTGGGTTTTACCCCTAGGTACATCTGTGCCAGAGCCACCTCTACCTGCTCATATCCAGACAGGGATGTATTGCTCAGAAAACTCACAAAATCTCTACAATACAAAAATTCTAGGAAGTTCATATATACTAATCTTCAAATTCTATCTTAGGGCTATGTTCTCTAATCAGAGTTTGTCTAAATATAGTTTCCAAGGTTATTGCTAAACTTCCTCTGATACCAACTGTAACGCCCCGACCCCAGTGACCCAGAGTCAGTGCGTTATTTTTATACATTGGCATGATTACAAGGAATCATGTTCCGAAGAACCGATCAGTTTAGCAGTCTTGGAAAATGGATTACATACATGAATGTTACATTACATTTCATAACATACAAAAAAACATAAACAATCCTTTATGAATGCCATTATTCCCTTGTCCTAATCCTGCATAGCAATCACAATACACTTCTTGGAATCCTGGGAAAAATAAAACATAGAAAGGGGTGAGCTCAAACGCTAAGTAAGGGTAAGAAATACAGCAGAAACTTTCAGAAATAAGCATAAACATTTGAGTAAATGTATAACTAATACAAAAGCCTTCAAAACATAAACTTAAGCATAATATGGAAAAGATAAAATGAAATAATGTCATTTTCTTATTCACATGAATATTCTAATAGTCGAATAATCACATGCAATATCAATAACCACTTTTATAATGATGGAACGCATAATTCCAGACTATCATAACCACATAGCCAAGGCCTCGTTCCAAGACTACAAATAAGATTTTGTCAAGGCCTTGTGCCAAGACACTAGTTTGTCCCATGAGACCTACCGATGCATCGAGGAGCTATAGCGGGCTCCACCCATCACTTAATAAGTCCAATGTATTCCCATATGAAATGGTTTAAACATAACATAAACATTCATATTAAAACTAGCATACGAAATGTCAATAATTTCTCCATAAACCATGAATGGTATAAAAATAACACATCCACAGTAAAACATATCACAAAAACATCAATACAATACAAAAGTTTTTTATAATAAATCAACATCAAATAAGATTAAATTACATCAAAGGATGTTGACATAGATGAAATCAAAACTATTTGAGAGAAATATCTCTTTTCTCGAAATCATTGAAAAGTCACACATTTATAAAGGAAGTAATTTAAAAGAGATTTTTGAATCAAAGTGTCCCATAACACTTTGAAACTTTTGAAAAGAAATATCATTTCAAAAAATTCATGTCCATATATAAAAAAATCCATAAAATCATTTTGAAAACATGGAAATTAATTAAAATATTTAGAAAGATAAATCTTTAAAACATTTAAAATTATGATCTTGATAAAGTGTACCTTTCACAAATTCTTAAAATATTCATTTTGAAATCATTTAAAGTCACATAATTATAAAATAAAACATTTACTTTGAAAATATTCTTATAAGCTTGTAAGGTAAGTTTCAAAGATTTTATAATGGCGGAGAATAGTCGTACCTGCCGTATAAGTTAAAAAAACATTCTTACCTTAATTTTCTCGAAAAGGTTAAGAGCACCTTGTTTGGAAAACGATGGAAATATTCCTTTACAAACCTCTTATAAAAAGTCAAACAAGGGTATAAATTACTTTAACCCATTTTTTTGTAAATAGTAAAAATGCTTTGAAATATATTTCAATGAAACATGGATGTGGATGATAAAGAAATCCCAGATGATAATTACGTATAAATAACCTCGGATAATGAAGAGATTGTGAAATAATCCCTTACCAATTTGGTAACTTAAGAAACATACAACCCATGAAAGAGGTATCATACAATGAATATGTAAATACAAATAAATTAAAGTGTATTACACAAAGAATATAATTATGGGCTGTGCATACACCACACAAAAGGTAATGGTGGCAATATGACATGAATCTCACAGGAATGAGTTAGATGAAAACCCCTTACCTTGTACTTTTCCTTGTTTGGGGGTAGGTTAACCTCCTGTATAATGGTGATATAATTGTTATTAAATTATACAAGAATCATATACATTAATATGTTATCATATATGATCTTTTAACATTGATTTGTTAATAATATCTTAGTATTATCCTCGTTTCAGGTGTTAACTTACTCGTTTTCTTTTATATGTTTTGTTACATAAGACGTGGCTGTCATGGATAGGTTGTATCTTATTCATATACATAATGATATCAAGTCCTTAAACATTATTTTTAAATCATCAAATGATAATTATACTTGAATGGATATGATAGAGAATGAATCTCATCGCGTTCGTGGAGACGGTAGTCCGTTCATACGCACGAGCGACAATATCATTCTTTTGATATTCAAATAACATATAATTGGATGGTATATCATATATACAGAATAATTATCATGTTATATTTATTATTTACATGAATTACACATCATTATTATACCCATCCAAATAATAATGTTTTGAATAACAATTACACCACGACGTGGAGACGGTAAGCCGTACGTACGCACGTATGGTGACATGTCATTAAAAGGATGGATAGAATACAGAAATATGGTTGTACCATGTTTATAATAACATAAACTTGTATATAATATACTGGATTTATTATTTTATAATGGTAATAATAAAGAAATAAGAAGCGGAAGAAGAAAGGAACTTGAAAAAGGGTGGTGAAATCATTACCTCTTCTTCGGGTTCTTCCTTTTGATTTGATCAAAAGGGCTCCTTATGTTGGATTTAGGACTAAAGGAATGCATCTAGAATGAAGTGAGGGAAGTTGGGAGAGTATTTGGGCAGGGGTTGGCCGAACCAAAAGGCTTTGAATGTGTGAATTAGTGAGAAAGGGGAGTGCCCTTTTATAAGAGGGGTGAGGGGCACCTTTGGAAAAGCTAGAATTATTATTTTATAATAAATTCATATTCAGTTTCTAATGTCTCCAAAGTGGATTATTTATAGGATAAGGTGGGTATGGGTAAAATTTACTCTACCAATAGAATTTATACAGGTTTGGGTCACTATATTAACCTTATCTTTAAGTATTAACTCTAAGTTAATTAGTTTTACTTTTACAATGTCTCTTTGTATTTTAATATTATATGGTTAATAAACTTACTATATACATCCAAGAGACCACCAAGTGGTCCAATAATTATACATATATAAAGATATAAGTCTCTTTCCTGAACCTTAGATTTTTAGGAATTTAATATCAATTAATAATATAATATTTGTTTTAAAAACTCTTTTAAGTCAATTTTGACACTATTCAATAATTGATTTTTGTAAAACTCATAACAGAATTATTACTTCGAAAAAAGTTTATTAAATAAATCCTAACATTACATATTAACCTAGAAAATTATTGGTATTTATAAAAAGTATAAAATTAAATTTATTTGGGTATTTATAATATCAATTATTCTAATTTTTCACTATTATGGTAATTACTACACCACCATTGTGTCATAAATAAATTAAATTATTTAATGTCTAAAAATTATAAATAAAATAACATTATGTAGGAAATCGTTTTATATTTATATGGAATATTTATAGTTTAAAATCCAACATATATAACCCTATGTAAAAATTGTTTTTCTAAAAGATATATGCTTGTGTCATTTTTGTATTCATTTTAACTTAATTAAAATAAAATGTCCCTATCACTTACAAGTGGCTACATGGGGTCCCAAAATCGACCCAAATATGCCCATGGTCGGACATGTATCAACCAATAAGGTTAGGACACGTTTTATGGTAATTTTTTATTATTATAATATTATATGTTAACCCTTATTTATCGGATTTACCCTTTAACCATGGTAAATAAAATATTTACTGAAGTAATTATTCAAAATGTCTAAAAATAAATTTTACCTATTTACACAATTTTAACATCCTGATTCAAAATATGGAATCCATTTTTCCAAATTCAAAACACAGAAGTGGCAGAAATTAATTTAAAATTAATTCCCTTTGTTAAAACAAAAAGCGTGTTTTTAAGAGATAATAACTATCAAAAGATTGACACTTGTTTATGTCCTGTTTAATTGTGAAAATTTGTCCAATGAACAAAATTTTATTAAATGGTAAAAATATATTCTAAATATACTTTAAAACCACTCAAATTCATAATTTATCACTACTAATTATTTTGATTAAAAAAGATATTTTTAATTAAAATTTAGCAATTTTCACTATTCAGCAAAATATAAAAGTTATCCGAAAAGTACCAAAATTTCACCCTAGGATAAATTCGATATTTCGAATCCAAAAATGAAGTCCATTTTGAGAGATAAAATTTATAAAATTTTAAAAAGTAGGTATTTCTATTCATTACGGCTAGTTTGATTGGTTGTAGTGTGTGTTAGAACTCGAAGTTGCGTACAACACACGCTACTGTATTATTCAAAGAGAAGCGTACCGTGGAAGCTTGGGGTGTTACATTGTAAATTTTTATTATGTCCCCATTCTAAAGACTAAATTTATTTTGTAAAATTCAATGTATAAAAGTTTAAAATATTGGATTTAAAAAGGGTTCACTATTAAAGTTGGTAAAAGTGAATTTTTGAAAAATACTTCTTTTATCTGAAAAAAGGAATGTGTTCATACATTATGTCTAAGAAACTCTTAATATTGATTCTAAAATTATAAGGATTATATAAAGTTTAAAATTTATTTAATACTATTCATAACCTCTTTTGAACGGCTTGTTTGGTAAGTCATGGTGCGCTTTAACTTGGTGTTGCGTGTAGTGCAAGTTATTGAATTATTTTGAAGAAATAACACACTATGAAATCTTGGGGTGTTACGTACTGGTCTTGCTTCCGCATGCAGAGTTTGTACAGAACCCCTCTCACTAGCCACTGGTAGAAACGCCCTGAAAAAGCGCTGCAGATGACCCGTCATGCAGCAAGCTCGACACTCTACTAGGTCTCAGGGACACTGAGGTCACTTGTTCCCCACTCTACCACACTGGAAGCAAATAACTTGGCCACCTGTAGGATTATTTAGTCTAGTTCTGGCACCATGAGAGAAATCCATCTCCCTCTTCCTCTTACCATTATAAATAGTACCAGAAACTGGCCTTGAACCACCCTGGCCCACACCACTGGCTTCCCGTAGGTTCCGTTCAATAATCAGTGCCCGGTTCAAAATATCATGAACTATAGGCAACCTAAAAACATTCACTAGTGCTTGGATGTCATATCAATGACCATAATCGAAGTTTATGGCCCTCAATATCTCATCACCCACCAAAACGGGTGCAAAACGCTGAAGCTCCTTGAAGCGAGTAGAATAATCCTTCACTGACATGGTGCCTTACTACAGATTCATGAACTCTCGAGCTCGATCTACCCTCAGCGTCTCTGGGAAGAAGAATTCATAGAAAGATGCCTTAAAATATTCCCATGCCATGTCGTGGTGATGTTCAGACTGGGTGGTAATATCCCACCACCTCTTGGAGGAATCTCGCAGCATATAAGTCGCGAGCTTGACCCTCTGCCCAGGAGGTGTCTCAAGATTCTTTAAAATATTCTGCACTGAATCCAGCCATGACATCGGAGCCTATGGTATGCCATCCCCTGAGAACGTAGGTGGATGATGCTACTAGAATATACATGTCAGCTCTGCCATAGATGTAGCGGCCTATTGTGCACCTTGGAAGGTATGAATGCACCGCATGAAGCCTTCATGAACTACGCCTCCACACCTGTGTCCGGAAAACCAGTTGGCACCACATATGGCACTGCTGGAAGATCAACTGGTAGCCCATGGACCACCATCTCAAGAGTATAATCATCGCCACTCTCTTGAAAAAAAATAGGTGGTCGTCTCGATAGAATAACTCTACAAGGTCAAATGCATGCCATAGATCAAGATTAACAAAGACTGAAAACAAGGAGACCAAGAAGGAACCAGAGAAAGAAAGCATTCAAAATTTACAAAACTTGACTACATGACGTGTTATAAATACTACATGGTGAGTTCTCACAAGCCATTCACATGGGCATGTACTCTAGCTAAAACTGGTCATGTAACACCCCAAACAAACGACGTGTCGTCGGACTACATGACGTGTACTTGAATCCTCATTCCCTGCCCAGGTCCTTCTACATGACTAAGGAACCCAAATCTCTTAAAAAAACTACACGATGTGTCGCATAGGTACACAGAGTGTACTCGAGGAGCTTTCACCAGCCCGTGTTGTTTGTGACATGGCATGTGTACCCAGGTCAAACTACATGGCATGTTTCGAAAGACACTACATGTTCAAAGAAGCTCCAGACTGACCCATGTTTCTTGCTACATGGATGGCTACATGGTTAACACTACACGGAGTGTACTAGGAAAGATAAAACCGACCCATGTTGTTCGTGACACGGCTGGGAACCTGGGGAAGACTACAAGGCATGCTCTACTTATACACGGCGTGACCCCCCTAATCCATTCCGTACCCCATGTCCCCAGCCACGTAGTCTATGACATGGGAAGAGACTACATACCGTGTACTGAGGGTATATAGAATGCACTTAAAAATTTTTCATTTCATTCTGAACAAAAGAACACACGACTTTTGTCCATAGAACTATACAACGTGTATCCTGGGTTTTCCGGATAGTAATCCTCAGAATCTACTCCGAAGCCTTGAAAAACACGATAATGACACCTATGTTCCAAATTCTGATCCGTGAGGGCCCATACCCCCCACAAATCAAAACTTGGCATCTTATATATGTTATAACAAAATAAACACATCGATTATCCACCAAATTCTAGTCATTGAGGGCCCATACTCCAGAAGAACTAGAATTTGGCATTGATTCTATCAAAACCTCACACAAAAATACCCTATTAAATAGTAGGTATGTATCAAAGCATCTATCACAACAACATTCCTTTCTATCACGATAACTATCACAACAACATGAAATTTCTAATGCTCCTACATTACATGGAAGGGATGCATGACATGTGATTCTAGAATTTTCCTAAATGATGCATGAGACGGAATACCCTAATCTCATCGGGGTGCAACTAAATAAAACACACGTATAACATATAAACAGCACAATCACAAGTGAGTCACCCGATGGTCAAAATCAAATCAACTGTAAAATTGAAAAACTAGTAATAATTACAATAACGAGGTAGATTGGATTTTCCCTGTACATGGGTTAGCTACTGCCGAGCATAGCTTATTACCAAATACCATGTCCGTCCTGTCACTGACTAAGGCTCCAAATATTAAGTCAACCAAAAGAACTCCTCTGATACCACTTTGTATCATCCCGGATCCGGGTGCCGCCCCACAGGTGCCCCGAACCCGGTTGGTCACATGACCTCAAGCGCATTTCCACAAATTCCAGAGGCTGCCGACTATTTGCGAGGGCCCCAGTCTGATAGTGGGGAAACTATGCCTTCACTTGTCAAAGTGTACCACAGTGGAAAAGATAAATAACAAACAACATCAGAAACAGTAAACAACATAAAACTAAAATGGAAAACTAAGTAAAAGTGAACCAGAACTCATATATATATATAGATGAAACATGTCACTAACTCTATGAAAATGTCCAGAATAGGATACACTACAATAGAATACAATACAGCTCAACATACAATGTACAACTAACAAAACAAAACATTGTAAGAGGAACTCAGTAACATTGTGAGCCTAAACATTGTCCCCTTCTCTCCTACTCCTCTTCAATAATCATGTACCTATGTAGGGACCCTTTCTCATATCGACACCTGAAGTAGGATAGTCTCTTTGGGCCAAAGACATGACCCAAACAGGATGTGAGAAATAAATCCCAATAGGCTTCCACCAAAGGCCTGTGCCTAACTCTCAGTGAAAATGTGCAACAAAAGTGTGCAGTAGTAAATGAAATAAACTATGCAGTACTCAAAAGTAACTATCACTACCAGTTGCGTTGACATTTTTATTATTACTTATCAAATCCAAGATTATGCTTTGGCTTGGTAGGTACAACATCAAAAAATATGACAGTTAATATAAGAAATGAACGATGTCCTTAGACATTCCAAAACATACCCTCAGGTAATCAGAATCTGACCATCATGCTAACAGGACCAAGCCCTTATGCAAATCAGAATCACACCCTCATGCGATTTCCCTCAAGAATAATGAATTTTATCCTCAGGCATACAAAATAATTCCCTCAGGCACGAAAGCAACTGGCCTTAGGCATACAAAACATTGCCCTCAGGCTAAGCAAGCACTTTCCCTCAGGCTAACAGAACACTTCTGAAAGGCTAAACAAGTAACCAGGACGATCCCAACACATAAACAAGAAATTTTATACATTTATCTCAAGAAAAGTCAAGCATGGTAAATCACGACATACCCACAGGTATCCTGGCCAAATGGCTAAACAGAGGAACACACCCTCAGGGTGGTCCGGGATCCAAGAAGCGATCCCAAATAGTAGTTTTAACTTATCAAAAGATTATCTATGAAATTCTAGATTATTATCAGCAAAGGACACATCCATACGAAACCCCAAACAAGGGTTTGTAGCACAATAGTACAAAAATTCAACTCAAGAGTTGGAAATAAACCCCAGACCACCTACCTCGACTGCCCCTGATCGGTATATGTGAACGTAGCCTCCCGAAACGCACAAGAAAGGCCTAGATCTGTGATTAACTACTACACGCTCAACCTCAAATAACTTCCCATTCAAAACTAATTAGTATGAAATACTTAAGGAGAAGGGAGGGCATACCCGTGTGGTCCCAACGTGATCGACGAATACAGAATCAGGTTCCCGGTGTGCGGTTAAAAGATCCTCCAAGTTCTAGTCGTCTCTCCCCCTCTCCTCTGATTTTCTAGGCTTCTTCTATGAAAAAAGGATGTTACTTCCCATTTTAAGTGAATAAAACAAAATACATGGAGTGTACTCACAAGTACACATTGTGTAATTTTTATTTTTTAAACTGTTTCTCTAGAGGCCCCTTGCAAGCGTGGCACTATTCATCTGTCGACATGAGTACACGGTATGTAATACATGAGTACACGATGTGTACTATCAATCGCCTGGCGACTGCCTTCACCGCATTACTATTCACATACTGAATGACTACACAACGTGTAAATACTCATTACCTGGCGTGTAGTAAGTTTTTTTAACCTTTCATTGCAGACAGTGCCACACGCCATGTGTACTCATCCCACACAGCAGAAGTACACGATGTGTGGAAAAGTACACGGCGTGTACCCCTAAAATTTGGGATATTCCACATTTTCCTTATTTTTTCAAAAACACTTAAGGAAAATGGAAAATAAGAAACCCATACCTCAATAATAAGAACCAGGTTCTTACAACGGTAATGTTGGGCTTGAGTCTCATGGAGACTTCCTACGTATCCCCGTGGCAGGTAATCAAAGTCAGCATAGTTCAAGAGGGTGATGGAACACCTGGGGAGGTGGCCCATGAGAATGGGTGCGTGGGTGGGACCCGGAGGAGGTGGAACCTCTAAGTTGGGGCATGACCTCCCCGAGACACATAGGATCAAGGGAAAGATCAGACATTGAGCTTGAATTGGGGTGTACACATTGGTCAATGACCCAATGATGTGTATGGGGCTTATGTGTGGTTAACAGCCTAGGATGGCCTAACTCCACTAGGATGGACAAAATATGTGGGTCCAAATGAAGTGGATTAGAATGGCTTGCCACAGAATGGGGGACACAATGGCTTACCACTGATCGGGATACAATGACTTACCACTAATTGAGGGACACAAGGGCTTACCACTGACCGAGGGACATAATGAATTACAACTATGTGGGGTTTACAGATTAATGTCATGTGGGGTGAAGGTGAACTGACGTGAATAAGGTACATGGGTCCAAATGTATGGTGTAGAAAAACCAAAATGAAGGTGGGTTGGAATGACTGGGTGTTGGGATTGAACCTCATAGAGGCTCCCTACGATACTTACCTTGGTAATTATCAAAGACCACATAGTTCAGGATGGTGTTTGGGTCTTACACTCAAGGATGCACAAGGTGTTATGGTCTATTCTTACTCTAATCCCACATGAGTCATGCTCAGTGTGAGAAAGAAGAGGTAGAAAAGACCTAATGATCACGTCGCGAATGGTGCATCTATCAGAAGTGAAGTGGGGCTTACAAATGGTTAGTGGCCCAAAGAAGAAACAAGGGATTAAGCATGGTTAGCACCCCGGGGAGATAGATATTGGGACTTACTCTAGTTTGGAGGCCCAATGGTGACAAAGCCCAAAGGGCGAGGGATTCAGAACCGAAGAAATGAGTGGTAGGGATTCTACCTCCTACAAGAAAAGAAAAAGGCTTACACCGAGATGGTTTCCCTTTCCCCACGTAGGATGCATGGGGGGAACTCATAGTTTTACGTCATGTGCTGATGACGATGATGCTTGGTAGTTTAACGTCCTACAGCTCGGACGAGGGAGGGTTCAATCCACACCCCTACGACTTACATAATTGGTACCATCTTCAACACAGTGAAGAGAAGAGACAAGAAACGACGGGGCTAGTGGGTGTTAATGGATAGAACCATTGGGGGGTCCATGTCAGCGTGGCTATGCAAAGAAGCAATAGTCGTTAGCATGCCAATGTGAAGAAGAAATAGGAGAAGCAATGCAATGAGAAGTATCTTCCAAGGGACTTTGAAATTGCTTTGTGTAAACCTGATGGGCCGCATTGGAAAAGGAATTACGGAGCCAAGGGGTTCATGGGTAGTAGCCTTGTGAAGCTTTTGATCCCCATGATGTGGAGGGACTCTGTGAAGGGATGTGCCTCACAAAGTTCAGTCTCCTAGGAGAGGGATACGATGTAGGTGCATATGGGAGGAGCTTTGCGAAGTGAAAATGGATTCTCCAAGCAATGCGTTGCGAAGTAAGGGTTCCTGGAAATGCGTTGCATTGAGAATAAATTTGCTTCACGATGCACAGTGACCCAGCCTTGGCACAAGGGTTACATGCTCCTGGAGGGTGCTTCGCGAAGCGTAAGTGCTCCATGAAGACTATAGTCCCTTTGGGGATCTCCTTCCTCTGCGAAGGTCTATAGGCTTTTCGAAAGGCATCCCTCTTGGAAGTGGGGCTCAATTAAGGACAAGGGGGAATTACTTCACAGAGAAAAAGTACCTAGAGGAGCTCATGATTCACAGATCAGGTAGTGTATCATGATTCGGGATCTAGGAAGGTGAAAGGTCGGATTGTCTATCCATCGGGATCGAGGGGAGCCGGGTATTAATTGGCTTGAGGCTTCACGAAGAAGGGTTCTCTTGGCTCAAAGATGAAATTTCCTTTGAGGTTGGTCGCAAACGTTAAAGGGGATCGTGGAGCTATCCCACCTCTTTAAATTGCGGTGGGTCACGAATGTCAAATGGGCTCGCGGAGCTGTCCCACCTCCTTGCTTCACGAAAGTTCGTGAATGTCAAATGTTCTTGTGGATCTATCTCACCACCTTACTTCATGGTGGGTCATGAACATCAAATGGACTCACATAGCTATCCCGCATCCTTGCTTCGTGGCGGGTCGCGAACATCAAAGGGGCTCACGGAGGTGTTCTGCCTCCTTACATTGTGGTGGGTCTTCGGTGAGGGGCTCTTTGGTACCAGTCGTAGGGCTCTAGGAGCTTCGAGATCCAGCTTTGTGAGGTAGTACCTAATGATTTCAAGATTTTTGGTTTGCCACCAATTTTAGAATCAACTAATTCCCTCCCTCAGACTTGGAGTCAAAGAGAAAATGAGAATCCCAGTCTAGGGTTCATCTCCAACATTCCTTGGTTCTCACAAAGCGGCCACGCGAAGGAGGCCCATGATGCGGAGTGGTGATGTGTGGGTTGGGAGCACTGGAAACCATGGATGGATGTGCCGCGAAGAACCTAGGGTCATCAGATATAAATAGTGGTGCTGAATTCTCTTTTTTCCTTTTCTCTCCTTCATGAATTTGGCTTTGAGAGATCTCAATTCACGAAGGTCCAAATAATCTGTGATTTCTCTCTATGAATCGGGACTTTTGCTTCATAGAACACAATGAATCTTCAACTTCGTGTTAGTGCGCTATGTGACTTCCGTCTGAGTGTCATCACTCGACATTGTGATTCCACTGTCCTGATAGAGCTCCATGAGTGGTCTCTGCGACCTATCTCCACAGTCGAGCATCGCGATCGAGATTCGAGATTCAGTTCGAAAATTTACTACATTTTAAGGAAAGGATGGCTCACCAAGATGTTGTCAGGGGGTCCTTGCAGACGCTACCCGAAAAGAAGAGATAGCGAACAGATTGGGTCTAGGGATGTTGGTATGAATCCACTCTGACCACTATTTACTGTTGTAGCTATTGTCTGAAATCCAAAGGGACTAAATGTTGTGTAAGAGGCTGGCTTTGTGTGGATTTGGACTGAGGGATGATGTGTTCATCCCTGAACCAAGTAGGTATGACCCAGCCAACTGGTTCAGGAGCACGTCATGCCACCACCAGTGGCTTAGGGAGGCTAATGGCTATGCTTGGGAGAACATTACACCCGTTACCACTGATTGATTATAATATAATTTGATCAACACTGACTGTAATGTATTGTAGTCAGCGTCATTCGCTCCTATGTACCAAACAATCCTAAAGGTGGCATTGTGGAACCCGAAGAAGGGATGGTTTGATGAGTGGGACATCCTCCAAGGAGGGAACTTGATGAATGAATGGGCTTGGGCCTAATAGGAAAGCACCTATTGTGAAGAGTTCATGGTAGAGATGAGGAGAGTTGATCTGTATAAGGCATCCTGGACCTCCCAATTTCACATCTACCTACCAAAGCATCTTATTCCAGAGTTGTTGAGCTGGTGGTCATTGAGGAAAAAAACCTTCCACCTACATCATGGGGAGGTTGGCATCAGTTTATGGGATGTGCATCCGATCTCAGGGGGTCCCGATGGTAGGAGAGATTTAAGACGAATTCCTCCCAATTATGGGAGCGTGGGTGGATCTTGAGTAGATGCCTCAAATGGTGATGGTATTGATGAGATTTGTGGAGAGAGAGGACAAAGAAGCTGTGAGTGATGCCCTCTTCAGATGGTGGTTCAAGCAATTTATAAACTTCTCAGAAAACATATGTTTCCTAGTGAGGCCCCGAACATGCCTAAATGGGGATCATTGGGTCAATGAACACTTGTACTAGTGGATATTGGAGGATATCCAGTGGAAAAATTGGCTGTTTAGTATCAGTACCGAGCAGCAGCTGATAGTCAGGCTTGCGGCATTCATTGTCGCTCTCATCTGCAGCTGGATCTTTCTAGTGAGGGACAAAAATGCAGGTGTTCAACCCATCACCTTCATCATGGCCTCCATGCTAGCGATCGGAGAGCGGGTGAATCTCAGAATCTTGATGCTTTCCAAGATGTACAAAATGATCTTGTCCATCAGTGAGGTGAAGAGGCCACATAGAATATGTGGGCCATTCCACCTTCTGTACGGGTGGTTAGCGGCACACATTAGGGGGGTTTATGAACACCCATACCCTATTTCTCCTCCAGGATTAGACTTTCACCCATCCATCCTGAATGTCGTGGAAATATTTCCAGTCAAGATAACCGTACCATCGGTATTAAACCATGTCTGGATGGTAGAAGAGTTCAAGTTTCATCCATTCTCGCTGCCAATGGGGGACTTTTCATATGATGGTCGGGGGATAGAAGAGCACCAGTCTTATCTCCTGTCCTTTTGAGGTAAAGTCCTGGTGGTGAGGGCGGACCTTGAGCCACTCTGCGAGCTGTACACCCCACACTGATTTTCCCGACAATTTTGGTGTATAAAGTGACTGACTGCCCATGTTTACCTAGGGGAGATCCTTGAAGAGAATCCATGCATGATGAGGCAGATGTAGATCAAGCTCACTAGAGAGGATGGAAATATGAGGAATGAGCTACCTCCACCCACAGCTGCCTTCGGGTCAGTCAAGTAGTATGACCAAAGTTGATAGGTGGCCTACCTGGGGGAAATTCTAAAGAAACTGACTGTCCGGGCTGGTAATGGTGGACCTCCCCAACCTCAAGGACGAGGTTGGAATGCGTCAAGTACATATCACGATTGTGGGGATGTCATGGCAAAGAGTCCCACTTTGTTTGAGGGGGAGGCAGCGACAGTGGACCTGGTGGCCCTAGAAGAGCAATGTTACCAAGAAGGGAGGCCACCGAGGGGATTTTGAAGGATATCCACTTAGGATCTGGGGTAGCGGCTGCGTCCCATAGACATGATGGTGGATGATTCCTTCTCAGAGGCCTGGGATATCTAGGATGTCAATAAACAGTTCCCCAGCCCTCCTTAGATGTGGAAACACCTGAACCATATTGGGATGGATTTACTAGGGATATGCCCTATCAGGCCCGACTTTACGGTGCCTCGAGCGGAGGTGAAGTACTACATGTTAGAGTTGGAGGACTTTTTTCATTCTCATGATGTCCCGCATCCAATAACAGACTGCTTCAAGGTGATTCTGGATCATATAGTCCCTCTATAATTATCGGCTGCTGATATGAGAGAGTGCTTCCCTCTACAGGAAGAATCAGACGAGTCCTCCTGGGGGGATGAGGTCGGTAGAGGGTGCCTGTTGGAGGAGGGAGAAGTTGGAGACCAAGGATCAGAGCTTTTAGAATACACTGAGGCACTCAAGGTAGAATCTTGGGTCCACTCCCCAGGATCTATTTACAAACTGCTTTGGACCCTTTATTAACATTTAAACTATGAAGGAATGCCTAATTCACAGAACCCATTCTTATCCCTTAGTGGATGTGGATGCGAGGCCTTTAGGATCCACACCTATGGCTGCATCTATTTCTACGTCCGGCAGGGTAAAATGCCTGAGGTGACCCATCCAGAGCTTTTATATCTTCCAGTAATATACGGGGGGCCACGCCTCGGGGTCCCAATGGTGTCATCCCAAGAACGAGACCAAGAATTCGATCTATGTATGTCTCTTCTACCAAATTCATGATTATCACCCACTGGCCATGTCAACTGAAATCCATTCCCTCCTTGGTGCACACAATTCATCAAAATACATGGCCCACCATAGCGAGGTTATTTGGGGCTAGTAGTGGAATATTTACCAAAGGAATGTCGGTGATCGTCGGGGAGGACATCCTGACTGACCGAACCACGATGACCCCGATCGCTGGTGGGATTGTGAGTGGGGCTATGCCTGAGATCATTGAGGTGGGATCTGATGATGATGATCGATCAGATATCCCAGGTCCCACCATGCCTGGTCAAATACATAATTTGGACCTTCTAATGTGATTCTAATGGCATTCCCCTCATATGAGCTTTCCAACCGTGCTGACTGGGTCAAAACAACCTATCATTAAGAGGACGACAAAATAGTCTGTCGCTGATCATGGAAGCAAGATATGTGCTTTGTTAATAACACCCCAAGTGCTATGGATGGATGCGAAGGACAAAACTTTCACGTGACTATGCAAGATATGTGCTGAGAGAGTTGATGCCCGATGTCCCCACCTGCTCATCTGAGATATTATTGTAGAGAAGATTCGAGAGTGAAACTGTTCCCTTGGTGTGAGCTGGCAGCGGAGGAAGGCAGTGAACATCAAGAGGCTTTAGGAGATAGAAGATGAGGTCCAGCGACTACAGAGTCGGGTAGACAAGCACTCATCCACCCTTAATGTGCAATCAAGGCTGATAATGCGGTTGAAGGTCCTCCTAGTAGAGGTTGAAGAGGGCCTAAGGCGAGCCTGTGAGGAAATGACTTTCATTCGGACCGACGTAGAGACGGCCCAAATTGCAGCTGATGAATTGCAACCCATCGCTGCTGAGGAGGACCGATAACTGAACTGGAGACAACAAATCCTAGATGCCACAAGCTCGAGGGTGGAGGAGCTTCAACTTTCTTTAGACAACGTTAGTCTATCCATGGGAGGGGTAGACCCACGACTGCTGTAAAGATCACAAACCCTCTAATTCACTTTCATGCTTTGATTATTTTTATTCCATATTATACATGAGTCCTGTTTTTAGTACTGGTTTTACACACATCTGTTATATTCAAAAAACGTCCAGTGATCAATTCTTTTGCTCATGCAGGTCGAGCCCAATGTTAGAAACAAGGGATGATAACTACATTATTTCATCTCAACATAAGAGTTCTGACCAAGTTTTGGGAATCCGAGGTCTGAACAACCATTTCAAATTCCTAGGAAGAGGGGGGACAGACCTGACTAGAGAATGGGGCTCTCAGAATATTCGAATTACCAATTTCCCAGTGTGCTTTTGCGCATGAATAAGGTGATGCGAGTGGCACTGGAATAAACCCGAACAAGGGGGAATGGAAGCTGTGAATCTCTATACCCAACATTAGAAAAACTATTGGAGTGGTGTGATAATGAATGATAACTATTGACTACATTTAAAACACAATATCCTTTTTGAGTTAGCCTGAAATGGGGATAGTAAATGAGGTCCGATCTCTAACCATGTTCGAAACACGGGGCTCGACACAAAATGTCAGTCATTAATCTTCCAAAATGTTATACCAAGAGAGTTAGTGAGCCATAGGCAGTGCATATGTACTATTAGGGGGTTCCTCTAGACGTGAAAGAAGATGTGTATCTAAATAAAGGGTGCACAAAATGTGGAGAGTAGAGTGATGGGATTTTTGACTGGAGTCCATCACTCTTAAAATTACACCACAGGAGTGGAAACACATTAGGTGGGTACATCAGTCTGATCAGGGATCAAACATACTTCTGAACAAGACCTCTCTAATGGGAAAATTTTCACCTCCCAACATTATCGTGGTGAATCCCAAACATGAACAGTGTAAAGTTTGAATTTCGTGGTTTCCCAAAAGAGCTCAGGTCAAGGGAACAAAAAATAAGGTGGAAACAGTAATTATGGTTCTGGAGGATAGACCTGAAGATATGATGCTTGGGGGTTCCTACGTATCCCATGAGAATGTGAATCAAGCAAAATGTAGCTCTTTGGACACAGTGTGGTTAGGGACCAACACTGGTAGACAGAATCCTTTATGGAGATGAAACTGAAAAATCACATGATTAACATAGGGCATCCCAAACTTGTTTAGGGTAGAACCACAATTTAGTGTCATACATTGAGTACATATGGACTCGTGGAATTTAATTTCATACGATAAAATGTTGGGTGAAAATGAAAGATCCCAGAAAGGGAGTATGTGGTGTGGTAGCTATAAACCCGGTGTGAATGAGGACATGGTTCAGATCACACCATGTATCCCCAAGGGAAACTCTCCAAGTAAGGGGACCAAGAGATAAAATTATGTTGGGCTCAATGAAAAGTGGTAGGGAATTCCTACATACCCCATGAGGATGGAAATCAAGCCATACATAGTCCTAAGAGTGTAGTTTAACATCATGCGGGATGAGGAAAGGTGCCTATGGCATAGCTGTGCCAGTAAACATCCTACGAGAATTACTAATCCCACATGAGTCATGCTTGATGTGGGAAACAAGTAGTAATGGTACTTTCCTATCATTGGGAGGAACACACTAGGGATGATGGTAAATTAGTTGAATAACGTCCCACAGATGTTGACCCACCTATATAACGCACCAAGACACGCAGAGGCATAAAGATGAGTGTGTTGGAATTCCACTTGAACATAAGGAAGTGAAAATACGTGAATCATAATGCTCGAGATCTAGACCACAATGATGGTGGCGTGACGATAAGGGGTAGTTGGTGACCGTGGTCGAAAAATATCATCCATATCACGTTAGCCTAGAATGGGGAAAAATAGATGAGGGTCAACCACTGACCATGTTTGAAACACGGATCCTGTCGCAAATATTATCAGGGGACCTTATTGACATTGGCCCGAAATATTAGGTGAGCCAAGGCAGCATGAGACCGGGCCGTGAAGGGGGTCCCTTCAGATTCTGAAGAGGATGAGGATATAAATAACAGGCTCACAAATCTTGTACATGGTACAAGGGGAATGCCCTTGTTAAAATTCCACACTTTGGGCTATTTTTCAAAACCCATATGAATATGACTATAATAATTATCAGACAGAGGGAGTTAAGTCCATTTCCAAGAACATGGGTCCCAAGGTCACACGCTTGCAACTTAACAACTTGGGGTGGACCATAATGGGGGGCTTGATTTAATGGATAGTGTACATGGTGGTGAAAGGGCCATACGTGATGCACATTTCTTGTAGAGAGATTGTATTTTTGGGTCATAGAACTCGAACCACGTTGGGAAACGATATTGGAATCACATGGTGCAACTATTGAAAAACCCAATGTGAATGAGAACCTAAGAGGTACTACCCACACCACATATTCCTAGATGATTTCTGGACAAGGGGAAGAAAAAGAAGGGACATGATTTTTAGATTCTTGGGGCTAGAGCTAGAGACAAAAAAGACTTGGAATTTATACGTATTTCATGAGGATGGGAATCAAGCCATACGTAGTTCTAAAATATGTTGTGATGTTTAACGTCTTTCAGAAAGGATGTGGAGTGGTCTTAGTTTATTCTCATAGAGCTCAGACCATGGATGGTGGGAAACGCGGCAGACACATGGTGGGGTAATTATAAAACCTGGCGTGAATTGGAACCTGGGGTTCTGACCACCACGTGTTCCTTGTGAAGGTTTTTGGTCGATGGACCGAAAACGAAAGTTAAGATGGGCCCGAGGCAAAGTGCACAAACGTTCCTACGTACCCCATGAGGATGAGGATCAATCTGCACATAGTTCTTAAGATGGAACGGTGGGATACCAGTGCCAGGTATAATAATGTTGTGCAGGTCTGGCCCATACACCAAAAGAAGCGGTATTTGATAGATATTTATTGTCATTTAGGACGAATGAGTGTTTTTCTTGTGTAGGGATGGACCTAGGATAAAAATTATAGGAATCACCACAAAAATCAAGTTGTGTGATCGTGTTGACATGTGGTATGGTTCATGACTAATACCAAACATGATGCCCCCCTTGAGTGAGGATATCACAGTGAAATATTGTTTTCTGTCGTGAGGCTAGGACGACAATGTCACAATTTAGGGTCTTGTGATGGGACCAACCATGATTTTTTTGACATCGTGTAGGATAGATTCAATAGGTTAGAGTCATGTGGGACCTGGTAGCATAGTCTAATGTCCCATGGATTAGACATATACAAGAAGGAGGAGGTTCGAAAGGGAATGTTCTCGACATGATATAGCATACCCGATGTGAATGAGGATGAGATCCACATCATACCATTGGTGATTACGTAAAATAAACCTCGGGCTAAAGGGCCAGGAAATATTAGAGGATATGGGACAAGAGAAGCTGGATCACAGTTGAGCTGGACCCGAAGATGAGATGTCCGGGTGTTCCTACGTATCCCATAAATATGGGAATCAAGCCACACATAGCTCTTGAAGGTGCCTTTTAATGTCATGCGGGACTACATATAGTTTAATGTCATGTGGGATAGAATGTAGGGGGATAAATCCTAGAAAGGGGTGTACGTGGTGTGGATAACGCAAACCTGACATGAATAAGGACAAAAGACCATACCACACCATCCAGTCCTGTAAGATTTAATGCCTCGGGGAAAGAAAAGAAGAGATAAATTAGTGGAGCTCGATCTGGACCCAAAGCAAAGATGTCTAGGCATTCCTATCTACCCCATGAGAATGTGAATCAAGCTGCACATGGTTCTAAAAGATATCATAGTTTATGGTCTTAAAGCTCATACCATAGAGGAACTAAAACCTCCCAAGTAAGTGCTGACCTCAACCGATCCCAAAGCCCACATGAGTAAAAATTGGGGAGAAAAACAAGGGTATAATTGGTTATTTTCAATACCTGGAACTCAATTCATAGGGAAATCGGTGCGGAAACCCGAATGACGCCTTTTCTGAGGATTTTTTCCTCCTAATGTGTGAATTCACACTGAGCGATAATGCCAGGAGTGTCGAAATTCTACTTGGAAATGATGAGGTTGAGAAGGATGTGAATCATGTAACCAATATTCAAGGATTGAAGGGATTGGCATGATGATGGAGGATACCTATTGACCATGTTTGAAACACAACATCTATATTGTATTGGTCTGGAATGGGAACAACAAATCAACATCGACCGCTGACCAAATTCACAATGCGGGACTTGTATCAATTTTTTGCTGAGAACCCTTGAGGACGTTGGCCCGTAATGGTAGGAGGGACCTTGGGCTGAGCATCCATGCCATTCGGGGGTCCCTTTGGATGTGAATGGTGATGGAATCCCTAAAGAAGGGGAACATGAATTTGGAGAAACGGGGGAAATAATGTCAGGGAAGAATTTGACATTCCAGGCGCTAAACCAGAGAACCCATGGGCACATTGGTGAATCACCGATGAGGATCAAGGTGCTCATTTTTAGAGAGTTCGACTTGAAACAATGAGTATAGAACAAGGGGATAGTAAACTCTACAGAGGGAGAAATTCAGGGCTTAGTCATTACAAACCTGACGTGAATAAGGTCATAATCACATGACACACCATATACACCCCTCCTTGGGAAAGGGTATGGCAATGGGTCAAGGTGAAAGGGAGATCTCTAAGAGATGGGGCTGGACTTGAAGTTGAGAAATTTGGGCTATCCTACGTATCCCAATGAGGATGGTAATCAAGCCACATGTAGTTCTTGAAGGAGGTAATGTGCAGTTTACAATCATTCATTAAGGATGAAAAATGGGTTAGATACCCCACACAACAAAAGAGTATGACCCAAAGATTAACCCAACATGAATGAGTATATAATCCCATACCCCACCGTAAAATCGTAAGTGAGAACATGGGCTCGGGGGATGAAAAGGACAAGGGGTCTAAGGCTGGGCCTCAGAGTCTCAGACTGGATGTCCCGGCCAGTTTATAGTTTAACATACTGCCATGGGGACGAAGAAAGGGGTGTGTTACCCCAAACAAGGGAGGTGTATGGTGCGGAGAGTAACCTAACGTGAATGAGGACATAATCCCATACCACACATTACAATCCTATAAGAGTTAATACTTGAAATGGGGCCCCAAGAAGGCCAAGGGGCCTGAGGCTGGGCCTCATATGGAATGTCCCAACCAACATACAGTTTAACATCTTACAGTGATGATGAAGTTGATCTTAGCTTAAGGTTATAGATCTCAGATTTCATATGCCTAGTTTAATGTCATATTCATGGGAAAGAAGGGGAAAACCATCATTCTTATAGAAGAACACCAAGAAGCAATGATGATTGAAGACAACTATTGACCAGGTTTGCAACACAGTATCCACCCACATGTGACCAGAGTTCCAGGAAAACAATTGAGTGTCGATCATTGACCATATTCGCTACATGAGACACGTATCAATTTAGTGCCTACAATCCTCAAGGACGTTAGACCTTAATGGTAGGAATGCCCTTGGGATGAGCATCTATGCCATTTGGGGGCCCTTTTGGATATAGAGGATGACAGGAATCCAAATAATGGGGCACACAAAGCATGGCATGGGCTGTGTTCATGAGATGGACGTTAAATAAGGGGAGGTATGTATCAAGGGGATATGTGCGGCATGGAAAAATAGTAGGACGTGATTGGGGACATGATTCTGCACCACACCACACAATCCAAAATGAGAACTTGGGCCAGGGGTGAGAAAAGGCCAAGGGGAAGGAAAAGACCAAGGGGCCTGAGGCTGGGCGTCCGACCAACTTTAGCCACATGACCTCTTGTGTGGTTACCACATCATCACAGCTCCTAATCCCATGTGAGCAGTGCTCGGGGGGGGGGGGGGGGTGGACAAGGACCCAGACTCAACATTTCCCCATAACGGTTTGATAACTGGCATCACTCGAAGGGAATTCTCTGCTTGGAGATACATCGGGTCTGAATGAACCACTACACTCAATGTTTGGGACATCTTGGGGTGGATCTAATGATAAATTGTAGTTATCAACCATATTTGAAATAAAACATCCTTGTAGTGAAATTGATTGGGAACTACAAATTACCATCAACCGCTAATAATATTTGCATCTTGGGACTTTTATTAGCTTGTTGCTCAACATCCTCGAGGGTGTTGGACCGAATTGGTAAGAGATCCCTTGGGCCTAGAATCCCTGCTGTTCGTGGGCCCTTTTGGATGGGAAAGATGACCGAGTCCCAATGAAAGGAGTGGGTGAAGCATAGTTGTTCTCATCTGTGAAAGATGCGGAAACCTCCAGGGACTGGGACGTATGGCGGGATCAAGATGAACATGACATGAATTGGGGAAAAATATATACTGCACCATAAATCTTGACCCAGGGGGAGATTCTAGCGTTTGGGCTGGTCCGATAGATGAAATTCTCGGGCATTCCTACATATCCCACAAGTATGGGAATCATTCCATACATAGTTCTTGAGGAACACACAGTTTTGCGTTGTGTGGTTAGGACATGGAAGGATAGAAGAATAGAGAGTGGGCACAAGGTGTGACTGTCGTAATCCTTCCATGAGTGGGGCTAAAGAAGGGTGGACCATATAATGAAAGGATATTCTCAGAGAACTATACCTAGGAGGATTGTCAAGGAGAAGTGTTTGGGGTATGGGCATGAGATGAAATGCTTGAGAATTCCTACATATACCATGCAGATGGGAGTCAAGCCACACGTAGTTCTAAATGGCCATGCCGTTTAATGTCGTGCAGTGAGGACAATGAAAAGTTTAATATCATGCAGGACAAAGCAGTTTAGGCTCATGCAGGACCCAATAGTTTAAGGTCATGTAGGACAAAATAGTTTAGGGTCATGTTGGACCATATACATTTTAAGGTCGTGTAAGACCAGACTGGCTAAAGAAAAGTATTGCTTTAGAAACATGGAATTGGTGTGAGGAGTTATATGCTCACCATCTATAATCACCAGAGAGTATACACCATTGGGGGTAAACCATGTGAATTATGTAAGGTCCTTCCCATTTGGCCTCCAACTTGTGTGGTTCCTACTGGGTATCATTGGTGTTCGGAGGGCCAATACCATGTTGCCTTGCAAGAAGGAGAAGAGATGAACCTTCTTGTTGAAAGGTCCTGATATCTTGTTTCGATGCCTTTCCAGATTGTGTAGGGCACAAAGCCTATTATCGTCAAGTTCTTCTAATTCATCCAAATGAATTTCAGCTACTTTATCAGGCACCTGCTTATCGTAGACCATTGTGCATAATGAAGGAAACCAAATCTCGATAGACAGGACGACCTATACCACGTACACCTGGGAGTATGGGGTCACCTGGGTGGAATTACGAGTCGTTATCTGATAAGCCTATAGAGAAATGGGGAGCTTTTCCGACCAACACTTCTTGTTCTTCTCATCCATTTTATGAAAAATTTTACAGAGGGTTTTGTTAAATGGATCAATATTCCCATTTGTTTGCACGTGATAGCCGGAGGTACAGTCATAACGGATGTTGTACATGGCATACAAATTCTTCAACTCAGTCGCCTAGAAGTTGGTGTCGTTATCTATGAGGACAACGTGAGGGACTCCAAACTAGTAGATGATATTGGAGCCCACAAAGTTGATGATAGAACGGGCCTTGACCTCCTTAAGCGGGAATGCTTTTTCCCACTTGTAAAAGAAGTCCGTATTAGACTCGATGAACTGACACTGGTGAGATGCCACAGGTGGGTATGGTCCCACGACATCCAATCCTCAGACTGTAAAGGGCCAAGAGTACTTGGTAGTGTGGAGAGGCTTCGGTGGTCGATGCACAAAGCTGGCATGACCATGGCATGCATGAAATCTCTTGGAGAACTCAATGTAATCATGGATCATGGAGGGACAAAAGTACCCCACTCTCTGGATCTGGTGAGATAGCTTTTTCTTGGTCTGATGAGCCCCACAGGAAACAACGTGAACCGCCTACTTGACCTGAAAAATCTCGACTACTTGGATGCAACAGATGAGAACACCATCAAACCCATGCTTGTAGAGGACCTACTCAAGACTGGGACCACTCTACAGGGTAAACTTCAGCGCACAACATTAGATTCGCTCGTGCTTGGCCTGATTAGTCGAGGGTAAATATTTTAGAGATACTCGACAATGGGGGCTCTCCAATAACGAGTTAGTTCAACCACTACATCCGAGTGAGCTGGGGGTCCTGACGTGGAGGATCTAGTGGTAAGATAGCTCAACTACATGTCGTCGTAATTACTTGGGTGATGGGAGCAATGACTCTCTAATGTACCATGTTGATAATCAGATCATCCTTCTCGGGATCTATAAATGATGTAGCCCAGATGGCCAGGGTGTCAGCTCGACCGTTCTGAGATCGAGGGACATGAGTAACTTCGGGATGAGATGGGAACTCTTCCATTAGCTAGAGAGTGAGCTACAAAAATGTTACAAGCTCCGTATTTATGATGACTTAATCACCATTGATCTGCATGATGACTTGTTCTAAATCACTGTTCACTTGAAAATCAGGCAAATGAATCTCGAGGGCCAGCTTGAGGCCAATGATAAGAGCCTGATACTCTACCTCACTGTTGGTGTAGCCTTCTGACAGCAGGAATGAGTATGTAAAGATGGCTTGCGCCGTGGTAATAAAGACGATACCCAGGCCTACGCTATTGAGCATGGGTTCGTTGATGCTCTTATCAGTGGGAATCTGGGAAGCGTAATCGAAATGAAAATTCCAACACAGGATGACCTGATCTACTGAGAGGATTTCCTCATCTAGAAAATTAAGATCCATGGACTAGTCAGAAAGAGCCTGATGGGTCGCAAGGAAGTATACCAATTCTTTCCCCTTAATAACTTTATAATGGAAAAACATGATATCAAATTGTAGAAGAAACACTGACCACCAAGCTAGACGGCCTGCCAACATGGGGTGGTTCATAATTTATTTCAGTGGGTCAACCCGAGACACCAGCGGTACATTGTGGTGATACAAGTAATACCACAATTTTTTTTACTATGAATACCAGCGTGAGGAAACTCTTCTCTATGGGGAATTATCTAGTATTCGTATCAAGGAGCATGCGACTGAGGTAGTAAAGGCTATTTTTTGTCACATTATTGTTCTTTTGGGTGAGAAGGGCACCGGGAGATCGTACTAGGGCAGTCACATAAAGCTTCAATGGATTTACGGAGATAGGTGGCATCAAGACCGGAGGTTGGAGTAGATAATTCTTGATTTCATCAAATGATATCTAGCATTCTTTATCCAATTTGTAAGAGATGCCTTTCTTCTTGAGCTGAGAAAAGGGCTTAAAATTTTCAGCTAGATTTGCAATGAATCTTCGTATGTAGAATATGCGGCCTTGAAAACCCCAAATATCCTGAATATTGCTCAGTGGAGGAATCTAGCTGATGGCCTTGATCTTCTCTGGGTCGATCTCGATGCACCGGTACCTGAAAACAAAGCCAATGAACTTCCCTAAGGCGAACCCAAAGGCATATTTCAAAGGGTTCATCATCAGGTGGTGAGAACAGAGGGAGCCAAAAACATTCTCTAGGTCCTTGAGATGGTCCCGTTGCTAGTGATATTTGACCACCAGATTGCCCACATTGCATTCCCCCAATGTCCTGAGTACTGGCATGAATATGCGATGCATGGACTGCTGATAGGTGGCACATGAATTCTTTAAGATAAAGGGAATTAACTGGTAAAAAACGTACATTGTGGTGCCCTGAAAGCTTTGGAATGCTCATCCTCAGGAGCCATCACGATCTGATTATATCCAGAGTACCCATCCATGAAGGTGGGGGATCAGATCCCAACTGTATCATCTTTTAACAATTCCATCGTAGTAAGGGGAAAATCATCCTTTGAAATGTGACAGTGAAATCTTGGATGTCGATGCAGACTCTGATCTGCCCATTCTTCTTCCTTACTAGCACAATACTGGCTAGCCATATGGGGTAATGGACCTCTCTGATGAAGTTGGCTCTGATGAGCTTTTCAAAATCAGCCTCAACCATGGCACCGTGATAAGGGTGCATCTTTCTGGGAGGCTGCTTGAACCTGTGAATATTTGTCAGGAGACCAAGGCGGTGGATTGATACCTTGAGGATCTAGCCTTGGAATCTCATCGTAGATCCAGGAGAATACATCACAATGTCATTTCAAGAATTCTATATACCATTGTTTCTCCTTGAGAGGCATGGCGGAAATGATCAACATGAGTCTCGGATCTGGCTTTCTACCGAGGTTCACCTGTACTAGTTCATCGACCGTGGTGGAGACGCTCTCTTCAAAGGCAGGGGGAGCATCCTCCAAATCATAATCTTCACTTGTGAAGGATGGATCTCTAGTAGTATAAGATTCTTCTGGGATGACAACCTCTTGTGAGAGGCTGGTACTAGCCTAGGATGCAGTGGACACTGCATCCAGATATTCAAGTGGTGCCGAAACAATAGAAATTAAGGTTGTCGATCCGATTCATTCTGGTCTTCGGCCCAAAGGGCCACACTTGATGATTTTAAAGTAGTACTGGAGCATTAGTATTAGATGCTTAATTCCAGCCAAGCGAAACATGCAAGTATGACGCATTACTATTGCCTTTTGGCGGAAGTCCCTATAACTTATGGGGGTTGGGGGCTCGGGGAAGACCGAGGCTTGATTCATATAAGAATATGAATTGTACTCCCGATGTCACTTGGAACTAGGAATATACTTACCCCCATGCTAGAAACAAAAATAAATTTCCCCATATTGGGGGTTGTGGCCTCTAATCGATGGATTGAGATGAAATAGGCGTCATCCAGACAGGCCCAGAGGTCAGTTTCAACCGCGGCATGCTCGAACTCCCTGGAATAAATCTGGTTGACCTTGCTCTTGTAATAGTTGGCATCTAGGTAGTTGGATTCAAAAGGGGTAAAAGGAGATTCATAACCTTGGAACATTTCCACTCGACCATAGAGGGAGTACTTAGGGCACTAGTGATACAGTGAGGGAACAACCGCGTGCAGGTGGAGCCGTCATTGCTTTGTATGCTGTGTCCTAGGAGACCACCATAAACCCATTACTAGAAACTAGGCCACCAAACTAGGTATTCAAATGGATTTAGCCCATCGGGGTCTACTATGTCCTGTCATATCCTTGGAGTTTCAGTTCGGAGTGGGTTAGATCGTCCTTGGATAACTACAGCTTCCACAGTGTCTGTTTGTGGATAAGGTTGATCCCAGAGTCTATTTCAACAATATTGAGGCCAAACTCCAAATTGTCGAACCGATCAGTGATATACATTGGGAAGTTGTTCCCTAATATAGGAGATCCTTCATCTTCTCTAAAGAATGAGATGACTGCCTAGCATTCCGCATTTTCGAGAGACTCTGCATGAGAGGCCTCTGCAGCTGCTACCTCCATCTCAAACTGGAGGGGGATTCTTAAAGCATTTGCGAGAGCCTCACGTATATCAGGAAATAGGTGAAGGGACTCAAGGATAGATAGCCTTTCTGGAATTCTTAAAGGATGATTGAGAACATCATACACCTCCTCCATGCATGATCTTCTTCTTGTAGGAGGCCTCTCTAGGACAGGCGGTATAGTTGACCCTATTGGCTGGGCTGATGACTGACTAGTGCTGGGCATATCCCACTACTCACTAGTACGGGGATGCAGAGTGGCTACCAGATGACAAACAGACAACTGAGACCGGCATGTAGTAGGGCGTGGCTGGTCACGACATGGTCGAGGTAGCTCTACATGATCCAATAGCACAAAGGGCGGTGAAGATGGGCTTGATGGTGCCAGATGTGGAGGTTTCATGTGCTGAGATCTACATAGGGCTTGATGCCCGGTCTCAATGGAGTGCACTACCTAGCTAGAGGTTCCAACTGATGTGCCTCGATGACCCTTGTAGCCGCGGTGCCGCCGACACTGCCGTCGGCTAGAGACGTAAGGGAGGTCTGCCTAGGGCTCCCCATTGTCGAGAGTCATGTAGGGGTTTACTAGCTCCATGGTGTTAACTGAAGTGTTCCCTTGACCGTCACTCGAAGAGTAGTCCGCTACTGGGTGGATTCTGAGAGGACTCCCCATCTCTGAGGGCATGAATTTGCTGAGTGTACGGGACGATGAGGGAATTGGTGTGGCACGTTGCTTTCCCTTGCTTCACCGATGCTTTCTCTTCTAGGAAAGGTCTGGCTGAGATGATGAAGCAGAAGTGGCGGTTGTAGATTCTGTAGGCTCTGACTGATTCAGGCATGCACAGATGATAGCATGGGCACGAGCGACCATTTTTCAAGCCATCTAGTCATCATAATTCTAGGACATGTGGTTAGAAACTTGATGCCAGTCACCCTCACTATCACTACTCCTCTCTGGACTTACGATGAAGCATGCCACTTCTGCTGGGGTCGGGGCTAACCTAACTATGTTTTTATCGACATGGTCTTGAAGCCAGTCTTTAAACACATATCACTACTTGAGATTGTGCACCAGGATCTGGTGATAGGGGCCGTAGTTTGGGAAATTATTGAGGTGCACCTCTTCTTGACTTCGCACTCAGAAAAACTAACAATCCCATATTCCATGGAACTTTAGAAATAGTTAGGAACCTGGTTGTAATTGAATGAGTAGGTCTAGTTTCTTTTGTCCAAAAATGGGACCCTTGGATCTGGACCTTGACGAAGAGCTAGAGGAGCCTATCGAGGAGGTGGAGCCTGATTGTCTGGCCTAGGTGGTGGCAGTGCATTATGTGGGGGCACCTGCCAGTTCTGAGGAGGCCACTACTGGGCTGGAGGCTGCACCTGTAGAGGTGGCCCTCTACAAGGTTGCAGAGGTGGCTCTACTGGTAATAATTCTAGCTGTCTGGGGGCCTCTATTTGGTCCACCCTGGTAGGCTTGGATTTGGCAGCCTGCATTACAGGAATACCGGGGGCAACATATGTGCCCGGCTTGCCTGTTTTAGGGCTTCTTCCTGGCGCTGGGCCTTATTGGAGAAGTCTTGGAATCCTCCATAGTAGTTCTGGGTGATCCAAGAGGGAACTAGTTTGGCCTTAACATTTCCCGCAAACATCGTTCAAAATTACTCCTGAGTCAGTGGCATGTCAAGGAAGTATGTATGTCCTTTCCACCAGGGGATAAAGATGACGACACGCTCATCAGGCCTCTATATGCACTTGAAGATGTCTGTGTTTCTTGTCTTCTATGTGGTGGAGCTAAACTGGTAAAGGAATGACCTCTAGAAGTCCCCCCATCTGTTTACCGATCCGATGGGGAGCGAGCTGTACTAGAAAAACTCATGCCCCTCCAATCTCTGCACAAATCATCGGAGATTGGTGGTCTTCTGCTATGCTGGAGTCCCTATCATGGGCCCAAACCTCAAGGTGAAAGGCGCCAGATACTGTGGCGTGTCCCATGTCCCATTGAATGGGGAGAAGGTGGGATTATCGAAACCTGACAGTGCTGGCATATCATCCACCCATGTAGGATATGGCCTGATATTAGGTGGGATTCCCACCTATCACATCTCCAATTCCTCTAGGCGGGCAATGAGTGTTATTGTTGGATCATCTAGGTGGGGGTCCCTGTCTTGATGGGGATTCCTAAACATGAGCACGTTGGCGGGTTATTCAACATGGTAAGATGTCCCAATGGCTCATGGAGGGGTTGGCAAGACATACCGCACCCTCTTGATGTATGTTCAGACTTCAACACTGTCTGTAGGAGCAGCAAGGTCAGGGTTACCTAGAGGGAGCTCACCGAGGGGAACTTGTTCATGCCCCTACTGTACGAGTCTAGGATTTCAGTAGTCTGGTCATTTCTCTGTAGTGCATTAAGCTAGGAGGCCATCAACCAACTTATTCTGCTCGGAAAATTGTTGGTGCAATGTTGACTTCTCAAGGACCTCCTCCATCTTCTGCAATGAGGCGGATGGGTTAGAGTGTTTGGAAGCTCTTACATTCTCTTTACCCTTACAAAAACTCCAACTAGGCACTAATTCCCTGGTGGGCGGAGGGAGACCCAGCAGATTTCTTTGCTGGTGAGTAACTCTTCCCGACGGGTCCAATAGTGGTGGCACACCCTCAGGGGAAGATCCCCATCATGAAGCTCCTTTTAATCCTCCTCTTCCACTATGTTGGCCATGTGGATCGTGAACCTTCCTAGGAGGATATCTTCGATATCACCTAGTGAGTCAGGCTGCCTCTAGATAAGACTGATGTGGAGGGAATCATACTTCCCCCAGCCACATATTTGTGCATGGGGAGAAGCCTCCTTGATATCCTTGTGGTGTACCTTGAAAGTATGATTGCCTTGTTGTTGGAGGGCCTTACAGTGGCCTGGCGACTCAAGGCATTGGGCCACAGGTAGTGTGGCCAAATCAACTAGACAAAATTTCTTGTGGATGCCTTCAAAATTTGCTTGGATCATGGGATAAACCACTCACTGATGATGAATGCAGATGTGTCTTGCCCAAAGGGTTTGGTGGAAACAATCAACTTCCTCTTGGGTGAGGAATTCTAGCATGCAGAAATTAGGCGCTTCCATGGGCAAGAACATCTCGCTGAAGTGGTCCACTTCAAGGATATTCCTAAAACTCCTTGGATGAGATTTAGGGTCGCCCCTTCATTACCCCACTTGTCAACTAGAGTCAGATGAGGAACTCACAACGGCACTAAGGCAGACCGTTGGGGTGGAAGGCTTGCTGGTGGAGAGTACGGAGAGCGGGCTGACTTGCCACTGAATCTCGAGCTATCTTCCAAAGAGTGTAGCGACCTGGATGCTACATCATGCTAATATGGGATAATGGCTGCAGTTCTGGGATCAGAGGCAAGGGTTATTAGCAATAGTCTGCCATGATGCTCGCCCCCCATTGGTCCCCAAAATAGCTCGCTGTGATCTCTTGTCGAGGTAGAGAGCACTCTTGGTGACGATGGTGGACATTGCATGACCGTGACCTGGGGGGTTTCCAGACTTTCATCCTCCTGGATATACCAGCGGATGTAGGTGTAAATCCAATAGACCTTGAAATCCTGGAGTAATAGGATGATGTGCCTCGTTCCTACCACAACCCTTGTCATGGATGAGTGAGGGGTGGGTTCCCAAGCGGAGTCGTATTCCATTTCGGAGTCATAGAAGCAGACTGATTTGATCACTGTACGGAAATTAACAGAATTCTATTTATGGTGGAAACAACCTACCTTCCGACCATTGAATGGCTCTTTAGGATAGGGTAGATTTCTGACACGCGGTCCTTCGACCGCACTGGTGCTGGGGTGAAGAGAGTTTCAGTAACACCCCAAGATTTTATGAAAAATATTCTTTTCAATTTCATGTCTTGTGTTGTACGCTACACCAAAAGGAGCTTGCACAACACGCATCCTTGACTTGCCTTGCATTACATGCAATAGCGACCTTCCTCGATAGCGCGTGTAGTACACAATACCGAGTTTCACTAAACAATGATATGCTATTAAAATATTATTAAAACTAGCCGTTATGAATTGTAAAAACCAGTTTTTGAAATTTATTAAATTTTATTTTCCAAAATGGACTTCATTTTTGGATTCTGAATATCGAAATTAGCTTAGTGTGAAATTTTGGTACTTTTCAGATAACTTTCATATTCTGATGAATAGTGAAAATTACTAAATTTTAATTAAAAACAACTTTTTTAATCAAAATAATTAATAGTGATAAATTATTAATTTGAGTGGTTTTAAAGTATATTTAGAATATATTTTTACAATTTAATACAATGTTGATCATTGGATGTAATTTCACATTTAAACCAGATATAAACAAGTGTCAATCCTTTGATAGTTATTATCTCTCAAAAACACGCTATTTGTTTTGACGACGGGAATTAATTTTTAAATTAATTAATGTAACTGATATGTTTTGAATTTGGTAAAATAGACGTCATTTTTGAATTCATAATATCAAATATATCTTAGGCCTACTTTTTTGTATTTTTCTGGAAACGTTCATTTTTTGATGAATAGTGAAACCACTAAGTAGTGGTTAAAAAAACTGAATTTTTCATAAAACTTAATTTTACCGCTTCTGTGAGTGGAATTTCGAAAATCCGAGAGACACGGTTAATATCAAGGACTAAAATGTGGTTCAATGAGATGAAAATATTTTTTGGTGAATAGTAACTTTTGACTTTTTTTTACCACGGTTAAAAGTAAATAGGGTAATTAAGGGTAAAAATGATATTATTATTACCCTAACACATGTCCTAATTCTATTGGATAAGTGTAATTCGACCAAAAAC
Source organism: Viscum album (assembly GCA_963277665.1). Taxonomy (NCBI): domain Eukaryota; kingdom Viridiplantae; phylum Streptophyta; class Magnoliopsida; order Santalales; family Viscaceae; genus Viscum; species Viscum album. The sequence goes on along the minus strand of OY728158.1, from coordinate 1,368,654,337 downwards.
AACCTTAGGAATAAAATATGACCATTTAAGCCCGCTTGGATTAGATTAGAACATTTATTATTAATTTATTTAAAGAAGGGTTAAAATAGTTAAAATCAAAGTTTAATAAGTAAATCATTTTTAATATAGGGTTATACATAAGATAAATTCGACTATAAATATTCATTGGAAAGATAAACATATTTCCTACATAATGATATTTTATTTGAAATTTTTAGACTTTAAATAATTTAATTTATTTATGACGCAATGATGATGCAGTAAATATCTTATTAATGAAATATTGACATAATTGATGTTATAAATACCCAAATAAATGTAATTTGAGACTTTTTATGAATTAAAAAACTTTCATATGTTAATATGACATGTTAGTGTTGATTTAATTACCTTTTTTCGAACTAATAATTCTGTTATGAGTTTTACAAAAATGAATTACCAAATAGTGTCAAAATTGACATAAAATAGTTTTTAAAACAAATATTATATTATTAATTGTTAATTTATTACTAAAAATCTAAGGTTTGGCCAAATGACTTATATAAGGTTATCTATATTAATAATAAACAACTTGGGGTTCGTTTGGCTTCTTATAGTATGTTTATTAACCTTATAGTATAAGAACACAAGGAGACACGGTAAAAGTAAAATTATTTAACTTAATGTTAAATCTAAATGATAAGGTTAAAATTGGAACCTAGACTTGTCTCAATTCTATTGGATGAGAGAATTTAGACCCATCCCCACCTTAGTTTCGAAATTAATCAATTTGGATCTATTTAAAACCGAATTTGACTTTATAATAAAATAATAGTTTTAGTTATTCCAAAGGTACCCCTCTCCTCCCTTATAAAAGGGCACCTCATCCTCCCTCTTTGAGCCTTCAAGCTCGGCCAAACCCTGCCCAATTCTCTTCTACACTTCCCTAGAAACATTCTAGAGGTTCTGGTCTTCCTCAAAGGCCAATTTTAGTTCCCTAAAAGGAGATCTCAAAGAGGCGCTTCAAAGAAGAGGTAATGTCCGTTACCGATTCTTTCAACTTTATTTCTTCTTACACTTCTTATTATTAGGTTGTTTCATTATGAAGTAATAACATCAGTATCACTCATATACTGATATGTTATTATAAGTATGAAACAACCCTATTTCACCATCTATCCATCCTATGGAAAACAAAATCACCGCGCGTGCGTACGTACGGAATACCGTCTCCACGCTGTGGTGTAATCTATTTTCCACCACCACCTTACTTGGATGGGTATAATGGTGTAAATAATAACTATATATGATTATATTAATGTGTTATTGATTCTGAAATAGAATACATACACTCTAATACAGTCCCACGATCATGAGAATGATATCATCGCTCGTGCGTACATACGGACTACCGTCTCCACGACGCGATGAGATTCATTCTCCACTTTAACCATTCATGAATGATTATAAAGTATATATAATAAGTATCATGAAATATATTACATAATAATTATACTGGATTTATGTGTATATATATGTATGTCATCTACTTAATTCCATTCAACTCAATAAGGAAACGAAAACAGCGTTCATGCGTACGTACAGCCTACCGTCTCCATGAATGGTGTATTTCTTTCCATTTACTGATTTATTATATATATGTATATTATGAATATATATTATATATAAACCATGTTTTATATCCTGGAATTAAGTAATCATGATCTATGTAATCATATGAATAATTACAAGTCAAAACACGGACGACAAATGAAACAATTTTACCCAAAACGCTCTTTAACATGGAATTTACAAAAGAACAGGTAATATAAAGTCACAAGTGAACCATATATGATATCATAACAATTAATATGATTCTTTAATAATTCAATAACATTATTTGAATCATTATACAGGAGGTTCGGACACTTACGAAGAAAATCGGACCTAAGGTAAGGAAAATATCACAATCTCATTTTTATCCGAGAATGTTTATACTTTAGTATTTACTGGGGTGTATTTTATAATCCAAATCCATGTTTCCTATATATGTAATATTTATATCCTTCTAAAATATTTTATATCCAATTTTACCCTTCGTTGAGTTTTTAGTAAAAGATATGAAAGGAATCTTTTGTCGTTTCTCATACGAGGTACTTTTTGACTTTTCCAACAAATGTATGAGAAGAATGTTTTCTTTTAACTTATACGGCATGAATGGATTTTTAAAACATTATTTCCAAGAAGCTTCCCTTACCAGTTTTCAAGTTTATTTTTAATCAACTTCTTTTAGTTTAAAATTATATGACATGTTAAAGAAAGGAAAGTGTTTTTGAAGTAGAAAGGATATTTTCCTCAAGAATGAAGTTCAAGTGTTTTATCGAAATTATTTTCCATCTAAGATTATAAAGGGTTCTGTTTATATCCCTATTATTACATAGATTTGATTATGTTGTGACAAAAATATTTTTTTGAATTCCTTTATCTTATATGAATTGTTTTATGATGTCATGATGTTTAAGATTCCCATTTTTATTACATGGGTTATGAAATGATGTATGATTTATGATTTTGTGGCACACATAAGAATGGTATCATTATGACATGGGTGGGAACTATATCTCCCTCTAATGCATTGGGTAAAGATTTTATATCTCATGAGATAGACATGGATGGAATGGTAGGTTATACCGGTTCAATGGAACAAGACTGAAATGAGGAATGAACTCGGTTCAGAAAGGGACTTTGTCCACTAAGATAGTCTTGGCAATGAGTCTTGACTAACAAGAAATGATTCTCTATGATTATGTGTGTATGCCACAAAGTTTCATGTTTTAAGTTATTATTATTGGGATTAAATTTCACTAATATGATTTATCCCATGTTATGAAAATTATGATCTCTTTTGCAGGTTAAGATTTCCAAAAGATATGTTCTTATGAATAGGATATGATTGATATTTCTTTTGTTTACCCTTACTGAGCATTTGAGCTCACCCTTTTATGTTTTCTTGTCCCCAGGATATAAAGAAAGTATTTAGGTTTAAAAAAAAGAAGATCTTTATGGGAGATGTTGAAGATCTTTCACCATGATTAGAAGATTATATTCCAAGTTTCCTAAGACACTAAACTATTACGGTCCTTGTGTGTGTGTTTTTGTTATGTACTAAGTATTCTACAAAAGTAGTGTAATGTCCATGTACGTCAAGATTTGGGTCTATACAGTTGGTATCAGAGGAAATGTTTAGTCAACCTTTGGAAACTAGGATGCGAAAACGTTAGTGAGATCCCTAGAGATATTTCTAAGGTATGTCTAGAGATGTCCCTAAGGATAAGTATACATATAGGATATTGTCCTAGAACTGTGGTAATGATATTAGATTAAACAAAAGATGTTAGATATTGAAGTTACTCCCCCTTTATTATGATTTTTTCCTCTCACACTATTCTTTTTGGGTTTTAGGAAATGGATGGAAACAAGATGATTCACAATAATGGAGAATATGATGGAAAATGGAATGATATTCTTCATGAGAAACCAAGTGAAATGGGATTTGGAGGTCCAAACATCATTATTATGCTGAATCAGCAATCTCATAATATGATCAATAAAGTAAAATTTGGTAAGTTTCCTACTCGGCTAATAAGAGAAAGATGGAGTTTCATGATGATCATAGAGGAAAGAAAGTTCAATTTCCCCTATGTAAATCATGTGGGAAGAGGCATCAAGGAGAATGTTTCAAAGGAACTGGAAGATGCTTTGGGTGTGGAATAGAAGGACACAAAGCCAGTAAGTGCAAAGGAAAAGGTTCAATTAACACCAGGGATGAGGATAATGGTATTGCTACGACATCAACAATGGTTAAATGTTTTAAATGTGGAATGTACGGGCATTATGAAAACCAATGCCCTAAGGGAAAGTCTCATGAAGAGAATCAGTATGGTCGTATGGGTAGTATTTATGTTGATGATGATGATGAGACTACAAATGATATGTGAGATGAAAGAATTATTGAAGCTCGGTCAATGGTTTAAGAATGTAGTGGAATGATTACATGTTTATCAAGTGTAATGTTGTATAAGTAATCTCATAGTACTATGGAATAAAGAGACATCTAAGGATTGTTACACTGTTGTCTTTCCTTAAGTTTTGAAAGTATGTGATGAATGGTACCAGTATTTTTGGAAAGTATATGATATGCACATAATGAAGGGATAAGGAGAAAATTAAATGTTTGATAGTATTCATGAGCTCATGAATGATATAAGGAGAAGGTTATATTATGGTTTGAGTATATAGATTTTTTGGATTTTGGTATGTGGAAAGAGTTAACTTTTGACTGCATTCATGTTTTCACTAAGGTTCAATGGGTATTCATTCTTCAAGAGAATACATGATTAAGGCATTCACGTGATCATTTTCTTTATACTATGAGCTTGGTCCGAAGTATTTTAGATAAGCCTAAATATTGGAATGGATTATGTAGGACATAAGTTAGGATAGAACATTTTTCGATATTATTGATGGGATGTTATAGTAATATAGATTTCGAAAAAGGACAACCTGTAGGATGGGCGACAACCCATCACGTCGGACAAGGCTGTGGGAATCGGACCCACAACCGAAGTGCGACTGGCCTTTATCACCTACCACTGGCCTACAAGAAGTCCTTTTTTAGTAGAAAGTAGTTTTATTTTATTATGCGGTATGATATATAAAGTATAGGTTCATTCTTAGAATCGTATACGATTAACCTCACCATAGATGGACTTGTGTATATTTGATAACTTTTGCTAACCTTTTGTTTGAAACAGATGGAATGACCCATCATTCTATCACATGATCAATTAAAACTTCATGAATAACAAATTCAACTTCATTTCTTTAAGAGATGAAGTGGAAATTGTTCAATGTACGAACAAAAATGAGATTGTACCAAAATAAAGTAAGTATTTATTCTAATTCAAATTCTTCAACTTTAGGGAAATGATTTTGAAAACCAAGAATGATGTCCTAGTGCTCTTATATCCGATGAATCAAATGGTAACTTAGATCATCACAAATTTAAGGCTTTGTGATTGCTGGATTTTCCATAGCCATGTTCTCTACCACTCTCCATCAGAACATGATGGTTAGATTTCTCTTCCATATCCATATTTTCACCTATGTGGAAACCCAGTGATTAGTTTATTTGGGTAACTGTTACGTTTCATAATTTAGTTTTTAAAGATTGGTTTTGGTATTCCTTTTTACGATGTGGGTTTCTATTAAAGAAACTTTCGAATAGTAAACCATTTATAACCCCGACGAATTTTGAGGAAGAAATTCCTTTTAAGGGGGGTAGAATGTAACACCCCAAGATTTTATGAAAAATATTCTTTTTATTTTCATGTCTTGTGTTGTACGCTACACCAAAAGAAGCTTTCACAACATGCATCCATGACATGCCTTGCATTACACGCAATCGCGACCTTCCTCGATAGCGTGTGTAGTACGCAATACCGAGTTTCACTAAACAATGATATGCTATTAAAATATTATTAAAACTAGACGTTATGAATAGTAATAACCACTTTTTGAAATTTTTTAAATTTTATTTTTCAAAACGGACTTTATTTTTGGATTCGTAATATCGAAATTAGCTTAGGGTGAAATTTTGGTACTTTTCGGATAACTTTCATATTCTGATGAATAGTGAAAATTACTAAATTTTAATTAAAAACAACTTTTTTAATCAAAATAGTTGATAGTGATAAATTATTAATTTTAGTGGTTTTAAAGTATATTTAGAATATATTTTTACCATTTAATACAATGTTGCTCATTGGATGTAATTTCAAATTTAAACCAAATATAAACAAGTGTCAATCTTTTGATAGTTATTATCTCTTAAAAACACGCTATTTGTTTTGGCGATGGGAATTAATTTTTAAATTAATTAATGTAAATGATATGTTTTGAATTTGGTAAAATAGACATCATTTTTGAATTCATAATATCAAATACAACTTAGGCCTAATTTTTTGTATTTTTCTGGAAATGTTCATTTTTGGATGAATAGTGAAACCACTAAGTGGTGGTTAAAAAAACTGAATTTTTCATAAAACATAATTTTACCACTTCTGTGAGTGGAATTTAGAAAATCCGAGAGGCAAGGGTAATATCAAGGACTAAAATGTGGTTCAATGAGATGAAAATAATTTTTGGTGAATAGTAACTTTTGACTTTTTTTTTACCACAATTAAAAGTAAATAGGGTAATTAAGGGTAAAAATGATATTATTATTACCCTAAAACATGTCCTAATTCTATTGGATAATTTTAATTCGACCAAAAACAACCTTAGGAATAAAATATGACCATTTAATCCCACTTGGATTAGATTAGGACATTTATTATTAATTTATTTAAAGAAGGGTTAAAATAGTTAAAATCAAAGTTTAATAAGTAAATAATTTTTAATATAGGGTTATACATATGATAAATTCGACTATAAATATTCATTGGAAAGATAACAATATTTCTTACATAATGATATTTTATTTGTAATTTTTAGACTTTAAATAATTTAATTTATTTATGACACAATGATGATGAAGTAAATATATTATTAATGAAATATTGACATAATTGATGTTATAAATATCCAAATAAATGTAATTTGAGAATTTTTATGAATTAAAAAAATTCTATATGTTAATATGACATGTTAGTGTTGATTTAATTAACTGTTTTCTAACTATTCATTCTGTTATGATTTTTACAAAAATCAATTACCAAATAGTGTTAAAATTGACATAAAATAGTTTTTAAAACAAATATTATATTATTAATTGTTATTTTATTCCAAAAAATATAAGGTTCTGCCAAATGACTTAGATAAGGTTATATATATTAATAATAAACAACTTGGGGTTCGTTTTTCTTCTTATAGTATGTTTATTAACCTTATAGTATAAGAACACAAGAAGACACGGTAAAAGTAAAATTATTTAACTTAATGTTAAATCTAAATGATAATGTTAAAATTGGAACCTAGACTTGTCTAAATTCTATTGGATGAGTGAATTTAGACCCATACCCACCTTATCTTTGAAATAAATCAATTTGGAGCTATTTAAAACCGAATTTGACTTTATAATAAAATAATAGTTTTAGTTATTCCAAAGGTACCCCTCTCCTCCCTTATAAAAGGGAACCTCCTCCTCCCTCTTCCTCACACCACTTTGAGCCTTCAAGATCGACCAACCCCTGCCAAATTATCTTCTCCTCTTCGCTAGAAATATTCTAGAGGTTCTGGTCTTCCTCAAAGACCAATTTTAGTTCCCTAAAAGGAGATCTCAAAGAGGCGCTTCAAAGAAGAGGCAATGTCTGTTACCGATTCTTTCAACATTATTTCATCTTCCACTTCTTCTTCTTAGGTTGTTTCATTATGAAGTAATAACATCAGAATCACTAATATACTGATATTTTATTATAAGTAAGAAACAACCCTATTTCACCATCTATCCATCCTACGGAAAATGAAATCACCGCGCGTGCGTACGTACGGAATACCGTCTCCACGCCGTGGTGTAATCTATTTTCCACCACCACCTTAATTGGATGGGTATAATGGTGTAAATAATAACTATATATTATTATTTTAAAGTGGTATTGATTCTGAAATAGTATACATACACTCCAATACTGTCCCACGATCATGAGAACAATATCGTCGCTCGTGCGTACGTACGGACTACCGTCTCCACGACGCGATGAGATTCATTCTCCACTTTAACCATTCATGAATGATTATAAAGTATATATAATAAGTATCATGAAATATATGACATAATAATGGTACTGGATTTATGTGTATATATATGTATGTCATCTACTTAATTCAATTCAACTCAATAAGGAAACGAAAACAAAGTTCATGCGTACGTACGACCTACCGTCTCCATGAACGGTGTATTTATTTCCATTTACTGATTTATTATATATATGTATATTCTGAATATATATTATATATAAACCATGTTTTATATTCTGGAATTAAGTAATCGTGATCTAAGTAATCATATGAATAATTACAAGTCAAAACACGGACGACAAATGAAACAATTTTACCCAAAACGCTCTTTAACATGGAATTTACAAAAGAACGGGTAATATAAAGTCATAAGTGAACCATATATGATATCATAAAAATTAATATGATTCTTTAATAAGTCAATGACATTATTTAAATCCTTATACAAGAGGTTCGGACACTTACGAAGAAAATCGGACCTAAGGTAAGGAAAATATCACAATCTCATTTATATCCAAGATTGTATATACTTTAGTATTTAATGGGGTGTATTTTATCATCCAAATCCATGTTTCCTCAATATGTAATATTTATATCCTTCTACAATATTTTATATCCAATTTTACCCTTCTTTGAGTTTTTAGTAAAAGATATGAAAGGAATCTTTTGTCATTTCTCATACGAGGTACTTTTTGACTTTTCCGACAAAAGTATGAGAAGAATGTTTTATTTTAACTTATACCGCATGAATGGATTTTTAAAACATTATTTCCAAGAAGATTACCTTACAAGTTTTCAATTTTATTTTTAATCAACTTCTTTTAGTTTAAAATTGTATGACATGTTAAATAATGGAAAGTGTTTTTGAAGTAGAAAGGATATTTTCCTCAAGAATGAAGTTCAATTATATTATCAAAATTATTTTCCATCTAAGATAATAAAGGGTTCTGTTTCTATCCCTATTATTACATTGATTTGATTATATTGTGATAGAAATATTTTTATGAATTCCTTTATCTTATATGAATTGTTTTATGATGTCATGATGTTTAAGATTCCCATTTTTATTACATGGGTTATGAAATGATGTTTGATTTATGATTTTTTGGCACACATAAGAATGGTATCATTATGAGATGGGTGGGACCTATATCTCCCTCCAATGCATTGGGTAAAGATTTTATATCTCATGAGATAGACATGGCTGGAACGGTAGGTTATACCGGTTCAGTGAAACAGGACTAAAACGAGGAATGAACTCGGTTTAGAAAGGGACTTTGTCCACTAATATAGTCTTGGAAACGAGTCTTGACTAACAAGAAATGATTCTCTATGATTATGTGTGTATTACACAAAGTTTCATGTTTTAAGTTATGATTATTGGGATTACATTTCACTACTATGATTTATCCCATGTTATGAAAATTATGATCTCTTTTGCAGGTTAAGATTTCCAAAAGATATGTTCTTATGAATATGATATGATTGATATTTCTTTTGTTTACCCTTACTGAGCATTTGAGCTCGCCCTTTTATGTTTTCTTTTCCCCAGGATATAAATAGAGGATTTAGGTTTAAAAAAAAGAAGATATTTATGGGAGATGTTGAAGATCTTTCACCATGATTAGAAGATTATATTCCGAGTTTCCAAAGACACTAAACTATTACGGTCCTTGTGTGTGTGTTTTTGTTATGTACTAAGTATTCCGCAAAAGTAATGTAATGTCCATGTACGTCAAGATTTGGGTCTCTACAGTTTCTCCCTGAGTAAGCTGGGGTGCGAGGAGCACTGGGAAAAATATTGAAGGAGGCATGGAGAAGACCTACATGGGTAGTTCTTGAGTAGTCAAGACCCCCACTGGAACTCGAAGGAGTATAGGGAGGACCTCCATGCTTGTTTCCCCTGGTGACATCAGTATGAGAAGGGTCCTTTTACCAGTCTAGCAGAACACTGGTGGGACCTCTATGCTGGGTGCTTGTGAGGCGAGGCTAACCGTCACCCCTCTGGATTCCGAGGTGAGGGGGGCCTTTTCTATATACTAAGAGTACACAGATAGGATCCCTAGGTTGAAGAGAGACTGGAGGGGAAATTCCCCCACACTGATGGTCGCTGGTGGGAGGAATGACCCCATACCCGGTGTAGTGGGCATGAGAGAGACCCCAGTGCTGAACATCATTGCCATGGGAAGACCCTCATTTCTATTGAAGGTGGAACATGGCCTCCCTCCATACAAGGCCTCTAAGTGGTTAAGGCCCGTGCTCTCCATGGTAGCGGTATGGGGAGGACCTCCATACTAGGTGCCATCATCGCGGGTTAGTCCGTAGCGGCCACTGCCTATGCCGGTGACCAAGAGAGTCGACCAAGCCTACCTGTGGAATGGTTGGGGGACTGATCTAATTCGTGCGTATGAATTTCCATGTTCAGAATACAAAAGGAGTTGGTGTTAAGCATCAACGGTGGCTCAGGCCACAGTAGTCACTGACGTTGACACCCCTTGGCGGGCATCCTCTTAAGCTTGCCCCTAATGCTAGCATCGGGTTAAACAGACCAGAGCCGGTGGATCAGGTACTTGGATTACCTTCTCCTCATCTAGTATGACTGGGTGGCGAAAATGACATGGCCGGGTGGGAGCCCTCCCTGGGAGTCCCACGAATGGGACTCTGACTGGGCAGGCCCGAACATCACCTATGTCATCGGCGTTGGGCATGGAGTCGTCGAAGCATTCTAGGGAGAGGTTCCTGAAATGGTTATATGTCCGCGTGGGGAGTAGAAGCTCCTTACATGGCCTTGGGGGGGGGGGGTAGCGTCTACGCTGAGGAATATATGCTTCCAAATCCAAGCGAGCCATTTACCTCGTAGGGATGATCCCCTCCACCTCGTAACCGTGCACGGGGTCATTGATCAACCTTCGTTGGATAACCTCGGATGGGGATATGGGGTGTGGGAACCCCATGATTGTAGGTGTAGAGGTCATTGTGGAAGAGTCGGAGCCTCACGAGACTGACACATTTACCCTACCCCTGCCCCTACGTCGGTGGGCAGCCGATGATCTTGTTCTGGGTGCAGCAACTTGATTCCTAAAGAGCAGGGAGATTAACTCATCAGTGTTGAAAGAAAAATTAATTGATGAACAATTCCCCAATTCTATCCCATATTCCATGACCATTAATAGGGGTCCATGTTGACAACGTCACAAAATGGGATGCCCAACATTTTACTACCCCAACTTCTGGTGAGTTTCACGCCAGACTTGCTATTCGATTGATGGGACCTGGCACCGGATAACTGGATCTCATGACATGCTAGTCCATAGATGTCTTGAATTATAAAAATCATTCTATTTAAGATAATATCTTCATGTCGGGTTCACCATTTCTATTTTCGACACTTTCTCCAGGGCGTGCACGTTCGTCTAGTGCGAGGATGAAAGGAGCAGTTTTGCAGCCCCACATTCCTGCATTCTGAATGTGGGTGACATCTGTCTCTTTTTTGGGAAGTCTTCTCCTTGACCAAAATGGGATGATTGAATGTTAGTTCTTTTTTCCATGGATTCTTCCATGGAGCTCGTTACATAATTCAGGTCTTTCTAATAGACTTAAGATGTTGTTCGTGAAACTATTCCTAGCACCATATTTTCAAGGGCCCCATTTAATTACACTTCTTATGTTAGGACATTCCAAAGGGTTTGGTCATGGAAGAAACCTTTGGTAATGGGAGTAGTCACATTGGGAATCACTGGAATGTCTGGCTGCTGGAACATTGGCGTGTCCCGGTTCTGTCCCTTATTATAGGGCTTCTCGAGGGCACGAAAGGCCGAGGCATCCCTGGTCAAATGCGAGGAATTATACGACATAGGAATGTCTATAAGGTTTTTCTCAGCTTCCCATGTTTAACATAGGGTATGACGCAAGTTTAATATCCAAAAAAGATGGATCAGACTAATCAGAACACTTACTAGAGTGGATCAGATGAGTGTAACCCCTAGAGGACACACTGATGTAGGTGGGTTGACATGACCTCACCGGGATTTGTCAGACTTGGTAAGAGTCAATATGGATGATGGGGTGCTGAGTGTAATGGGTGGTGAATGGGATGGAACCATCATGAGGAAAATGGTAATATTGGGCTTGAGTCTCAGTCAGACTTCCTATGTATCCCCGTGGTAGGGAATCAATGTCCACATAGTTCAAGAGGGTGATGGAATTCCTGAGGAGGTGGCCCATGATAATGGATGCATGGATGGGACCTAGAGGAAGTGCAATCTCCAGGTTGGGGCATGACCTCCCCGGGACACATAAGATCATGGGACAGGTCAGGCGATGAGCTTGAATTGGGGTGTACACATAGGACAATGACCTGATGATGTGTATGGGGCTTATGTGTGGTTAGTAGCACACATTGGTCTGAAGCCACTAGGACAGAACTAAGATGTGGGTCCCAACAAAGGGGATTACAATGTATTGCTGCTAAATGGGGTACACATCGGCTTACTGCTGATTGGGATACAACAGCTTACCGCAGATTTAGGGACACAATGGATAACCGCTGACTGGGAGAAACAACAGCTTACCACTGCGTGGGGTTTAAAGTTTGACATCATGCTAGATGAATGTGAACTGACGTGAATAAGGACCTGGGGTCCAAATAGATGTTGTAGAAAAACCAATGTGATGGTGGGTCGTAATGATAGAGTGTTGGGATTGAAACTCATGGAGGCTTCCTACATACCTTGCCTTGGCAAGGATCAAATACCACGTAGTTCAGGATGGTGTTTGGGGATTACACTCTAGGCTGCCCAAGGTGTTATGGTAAATGCTTACTCTAAGCCCACATGAGTCATGCTCGGTGTGAGAAACAAGAGGCAACAGAGACCTAAAGATCACTTCACGAAAGGGGAATCCGTGGGAAGTGAATTGGGGCTTACATGTGGTTAGTGGCCTAATGAGGAAACATGGGTTTATAAATTGTTAGCCACCCATGGAGAGAGAGATTGAGACTTACTCTATGGTGGATGCCCAATGGTCACAAAACCCAACATGAGAGGGATTTGGCAATGAAGAAAGAAGTGGTAGGGTTGCTACCTCCTGCAAGAAAAGCTAGGGGTTTACACTGAGATGGTTTCCCTTTCCCCTTGTAGGATGCATGGGGGGATGTCACAGTTTAACGTCTAGTACTGTGGAAGATGATGCATTGTAGGTTAATGTCATACATCTTAGACTAGAGAGGGTTCTCTCTACACCCCTAGGATTTACATAACTGGTACCCTCTACACCTTGGTGAAGAGATGGGATAAGCAACGCCATGGCTAGGGGGTGTTATGTAGAGAACCATTGGAGGGTCCACGTTAGCATGGCTATGTGTAGAAGAAATAGCCATTAGCATTCCTATGGGAAGAAGCATGAGGCGAATCAACACAACGGGAAGTATCATCCATCGGACTTTGAAATTGCTTCATGAAAACCTGAAGGGCTACACGAGAAAAGGAGTTATGGAGCAAAGGGGTTCACAGGTAGTAGCCTTGTGAAGCTCTGGTGCCCCATGAAGTGGAGGGAATCCTCGAAGGGATGTTCTTCACGAAGTGCAGTCGCCTAGCCTCGGGATAAGGTGTAGGTGCATATGGGAGTAGCTTCAAGAAGTGGAAAGGGATTCGCGAAGAAATGCCTTGAGAAGCAAGGGTACCTTGCAAAGTGTAGCATTGAAAAGCAATATGACTCGCGATGCACAGTGACCCAGCCTTGGCACTTGGGTTACATGCGCATGGAGGGTGCTTCGTGAAGCATAAGTGCTCCGCGAAGACCCAAGTCCCCTTGGGGATCTCCTTCATCTGCAAGGCCTGCATTCTTCAGGAAAGTCTTCCCTCTTGGGAGAGGGGCTCAATTAAGGCCAAGGGGGAGGTACATCACGGAGAAATAATGCCTGGGGGAGCTCATGGTTTGTAGAGTAGGAAGTTCTTCATGATTCAAGAGTTAGGAAGGTGAAAGGTCGGAGCGTCAATCCCCTCGGCTTGAGGGGATCCGGGTATTTATAGGCAAGAGGCATCACGAAGTAGGGTGCCCTAGGCTTGAAGATGAAATTTTCTTCGCAGTGCATCACAAACGTCAAAGGGGATCGTGGAGCTAGCCCACCTCCTTGCTTCGCGATGGGTCGTGAACTTGAAAGGGAGTCATGGAGCTGTCCCACCTCCTTGCTTCGTGGGAGGTCACGAACGTCAAATGGGCTCGCAATTTCGTCCTGACTCCTTACTTCGAGGTGGATCGCCAATGTCAAATGGGCTCACAGATCTATCCCACCTCCTTGCTTCGCGGTGGGTCTCGAACGTCAAAGGGTATTTCGGCGTTGTCCCACCTACTTGCTTCACGGCAGGTCGCAAACGTCAAAGGGGCTCGCGGAGCTTTCCCACCTCCTTACTTTTCAGTGGTTCAGGAACTTCAAAAGATCTCATGGAGCTATCCTACCTCCTTTCTTCATAGAGGTTCATTGCAGAGGGGCTCTTTGGCGCCAGCCGTAGGGCTCTGGGAGCTTCGCAATACAGCTTCGTGAGGCAGTCCCTAATGCTATTAGGATGTTCGGTTCACCCCAAATTTTTGCATCATAAATTATAATGTAATTTTAAACATATATTATATAAATTATACATAAATTAATACAATTTAGGTCATTATATTCAATTTAATATTGAATCTGGATATAAACTATTTGTAAACATTTAATCATCTTCTCTTTAAAAACCCTTATTCTCACTGTGTTTTCCTGATTAATTTTAAATTTATTTTTTCAAATTATGTGAATTGAAATTTGTAAATTTTAATCTATATTTGTAATCATAATAATTTATATTATCTACCATGGGTAACATAATTTTATCCCAAAATTTATAGTGAATAGAGTTAAAATTAATTACTGTGGTTAATGTAAAAATATGTTTACCATAGGTTAAACTGAAAATATTAGGGTCAAAATGTTTAATACACATGTATAAAAAATATTTTATGGAACTATTTTTCCATTACAACTATTATTTTATATAATGACACATTTTTACCCTTTTTACATATTAAAATTTTTGGATATGCCATTATGTTTAAAAAATACCATGTGTGCCCTCTCCCCAACATAAAAAAGTCCACCCCTCTACTCTATTCCTAAAAATTTAAAACTCATATGGTTCAGAATAGAGATGAACAAATTACTATAAATATTCCATACAATCATCCTATACTCCTTTTTGGGTAACAAATACAACCTATGATTGATTTTGATGCAAACCTACAGAGGATACCTGAAGAAGAGATAATGGTCATCAATGACCGTTTCTCTTTTATTTATTCCTCCATCTAATTGAATTATTATTATATAATGATGATATAATAACATATGTTTTTTTATATAATTATATTTTTTTGTTTTTGTTTCACGTCTTACAATCATCTTCCCTTCCATCAAATGTGTTACGAAATCATTGTTCATTTGTACAGAGGACTACCTCTTCAAGAACCGATGTTGTTCATTTTTCCATTTACAACTCTCACAATTAGATGTAATAATGAATTTATTGTTTATAAATAATCTTTAGGATATTAGTTTTTTATTTAATTATCATATCCCACATGACTTCATGATTTAAATTTTTTGGGAATACGATAATGTTGCTCGTGTGTACATAAAACTATTGCCTCACGAAGTGATGTGATCCGTTCTCTCTTTACATGGAAGGTATTAAGGTAGGATTTAATGAAAATATTTTATATATAGAATATGAAAATTAATCAGTAATTATAATCAATAAGTTAACTTTATTTCCTTAATTCAATAAGAAAATTGAAACAATGTTCATTCGTACTTACGACCAACTATCTTCCTAAACGATGTATTTCATTTTATATCACTAAATTTTATAGATTACTATAAATAATTATCTTATAAATATATATGATATTTATATAATGTTTATGAATATTTATATTATGAAACCAAGATTAAAACAGTAGGACCCAACATATAACAAATCAATAAATATGAGATAAAAGTTGTTATTTCTCGAAACATAACTTTAACATAGAATTATTAATAAGTAGGTAATTAAAGGTCATAAGTAAAACATTTATGGTTTCATATATGTATTTATGGTTTTTTATTTTTATAATAAATTTATATGCATTATATAGGATTCCAATATGAGTAAAATGCATTTCTAGACTTATGATAATGGATTTCTATCTCACTTTTACTTCTCTGAGACACATGCCATATCCACCATCTAGTTATTTTATGTGGTGTATATTGTACCCATGAATTTATATTACCCTGGTAAATATTAAAATTATTTGTATTTAAATATAAATTTTAGGTTCTCCCTTTCATGGGTTTTACAGTACAAAAATTACTAAAGCGGTAAGGGTTTTTTGTCTCAATTTTCATTCTTTCAAATGTATGTTATATTATAGACCAATCTTCACTTAAGAGATGCATAAAACAACCATTTTATTATTATATCATGTATTTATATATATACTCATTAAGTTTGATGTTACTTTTTATTTTACTCCCTCATTTGGATTATGATTTAAAGTCACCAATGTGTTTATAGTTTTATGTTATAATCTAATCATTTGATGGGATTGTTTGTGATTATGCTTCGAATGTTAAAATATTATAATATACCATTGAAGAAACTCATGAATTTTATTCTCATATTGTTATGTATTGAGAATAATTTTTTTCACTTATATTTTATCTATTTATGTAATCAATAGTTCAAAATAATGTTTTTATAAAAAATCCACTTTTTGGTCAAGAAATGTTTTCTTCCAAATCCATGTTTTCTTATTTTTTTGAAAAATAGTTTAATAAAACCATTTTTCTAATTATTAAAGCACATATTCCTTATTATATTTTGTAAATGATTTTAAATATTCATTTATAAGTTTTAAATGATTATTTTATATGAAAACAATTTCCAATATATTTTATCTTTCAAATTAAAAACTTCAAATAAATTATTTATTTCTCAATAAATGGTTTAACCATACATTAAAAAATATTTTTCATCTAATATGACATCCTATGTTTTTAATTATGCTATAATGATGATAATATTGAATTACACCATTCACAATATTTCTATGGATGGTTAATATTTGTATTGATGAAATGTTTATGAAACTCTTTTAACATTCATTGGTTATTATATGGTGAATTGAAGAAATGTCTATAAATCATATTTTATTTATAGAAGTATTATTGAACATTATCATTTTTATTTCTTATAGGGACTTACAAAAGGATAGAAACATCAAGGAGGTCAGAAATAGTGTAGCCCCACATCAATGATGATAAAAAATTTGATGCCTTCTAAAGAAAAGGATCCTAAATTAATGAAGAAGGAAACATTTTGAATTGAGGTAGCCTAGGATTTCATGAAGACCACAACATTATTACCCTCAAGCCATGTGTGGGAGATCCCCATATACCCTCTCATGATCTTCATGCACTTTCGGAAAATATACGTTATGTTCTAAGTAACACTTCCACATCATGATAAAGCTTTATAGAGTATTAGAGAATCTGCCTCCACCATCCTCAAATTTATATTCCTTTGACCACATACCACCAGTACTAATAAAATAGCCCTAGCCTCATTTTGAAGGGCATATCATCCTCCATAAAAGGCCAAAAAGTGCACCACAATAGACCCTCTCTGGCCCCTTATAACACCACTGCCTTTCATCTCCCCCTAGATGTATCCATCTGTGTTGAGTTTGAGCACATCATTGAAGCGGTACCAACTTACCCAATGACCCTTTCCTATCCTCCCCACATGAGAGACGTCGCCTTGGGAAAGAGGTCGTACCGATGGGGAACCATGGAAATATGTACATAATTTGAAAAAATCCAGCAACATATTACTTTTTTAAGCTTATCCTTACTCAGGTGGGGGAGAAATTCTTATGCCGGGAATCATTCCTCACCTTCCAAAAGTCCATCAAATAGACACAAGTATTATTACCTAGCAATTACTCTATAAAACGTGCTCGTCTACACCAAAAAACCACTAATCCAGAACATCCTCTTACCTCCCACCTGCTACTTTCCAAGCTAAAAACTATCCTTGAGCCTTCCAACTCCATAGAACCCAATCACTTTTGAAGAAGAGACGCTTTATAGTTTCTTATTGGGGATTACTACAGCACTAGTATTTTGATGTCAAGTAAACACCCATGTGTTTTATGTTGTCATCAGTGTGCATTACATTGTTTCAGAATCCCCAATGAACAAAGCTATAATTCAGGGAGATACCCCTTCACAACATAGTTTCCCCCCATTTGTTGCAAGAACTAGGGACCTCCTAATGCTACAATAGGATTCGATGGAAAAATCACCAGACAGGGTGCCCACGAATATGAGAAGATTAGGATCCGTAGTTTGAACTCCCTCGTGGAAAGTAGAGCATTTATCATCGTTGAAAATCATGAAGTTAAAATCAGGGTACACACATTCTTCTTTGAAGGATATATCCAGTACTTGGTAGCTGAGAAACCACAGAATCCCTCTCCCCAATCCAGCTACCATAAATTCATATCACCTTTTCCAACCAGCCAACATGTATAAGAAAGAAGTCCCCCTATGTATGTTTGAATCAGAATACACATTCTTGATGGTTTATATCTCCGCACAACAAAATCGAGAGTGTATTTATCCTTCATGAGCGGACCCCACAGAGTCTGGCCCTCCATCGACTCCCATGAAATCTTGGCATGAATCCCCTCCATAGTCAAAGATGAACTCCTCAATTTGATACTGCCATCATATATATGTCTTGCTAAGTGATTCCCCGATGCAAAATGATGCCTACTGTCCACCTGATTATCCAATAATAAGGATACTATTATCCTCTCCATGTAGGTGATCACACTTTTAGGAACCTTTATTGTAGACATGAGGTACATAGGTATAGAAACTAAACCACTATTTACCAGTGTAATATTCCATACTTAGGATAGGAACATATTTTTCCAATTGAGTTAGCACCCCGAAATCTTTCCCACCATATTTTCAAAGTGGTGAACAGAAAGAAAATTTGGACTCATGAAGGATCTAAGATAATCCATGGGAATGAAGCCTCTCCTCATATTCAACATGTATTCTAATGATCTAGCTCTCCTATATGATAGGTCCTTGGCAGTATAAAACAATATTTTCTCCCATTTCACCACCTTTCTGGTCCATTTTCAGTATTCACCTTAAATCCCATTCAACCAATCAAATGATCTCATAATTCCATTAAAAAATAAAATTGTTTCATCTACAAACATCAAGTGCAATACACCTTTTTGTGAATATATATCATGGTAAGGAATGACTCTCCTCATGCATAGAATTGTCTTTATAATGTATCTTATCACATTTAGAAATAAAATGAATAGGGTTTCAGACATGGGGTTTTATATCTTAAAGCTCTATATGCCATGAAGAAAACGAATTCATTACCCATAAATGAAGTGGAGATCTATGCTGAGCTGAAGAAGCGGAATAGAAGATCACAAGTCCTGTTAGAGGAACCCATGCTTGTCAGTACCTTTTGAATCCTATCATATTCATTACCCATGTCAATCATGATTTCTAGGTCACTTCCGAAATTATTATTGTTGATCCCACTTACCATTTCATGAACCACTCCAATTATACCCTAAAAAGACCTCGCTTTGATATAACTATGTTGCTCTTCTTCCATCCATCCATTTAACAGCACCACTAGCCTTTTGTTGAGGATGCTCTCCAGGACCTTATAAGGAATGTTTGACATGCTGATTGGCCAATACAAATCTACAAGAAGGGGGTTTCTTAGTTTTAGTATCATAACTAACTTAGTTGCACTATCTATACATGGAAGATAACCACCCCGAATGAAATCCGACACCTCTCTCACAAGGTACCCATTTATTGTTTCACATGAAACCCGGTAAAAAGAACAAGGTATCCAATCCATCCATGGAGATTAGTCAGAGTTTAGAATCCACACAGACTCTCTTACATCTTCCTCTTCAAATTACCTCCTCAAACACTCATCTTTCTCCCCGGTTCACTGCTAGGAATGTTTACAATGAGATTTGTATCCACAAATGGGTATCCATCTACCATGTTAGAGTTTGGTCCTGCAAGTAAGTCATTGAAAACTTTATTATCCACTCTCCCTACTCCATCTCAGTCATTGGTATATAATCCATCTTATTTGAGAATATAGTGCCTATTGGAATGAATAATTTAATTAATACATGCATGAATAAAACAACGTTCTGATCCCCCCTCATGAATCCACTTAACCCTTACTCCCTCTCATACTATCCTCTCATACCATAAAACAATATCAGAATAGAGAACCTTATTAGCCCTGAGATCATTAAACAGGCTATCATCCCATCCTTGTTCTAGGCATGATTCCATGCACTCCACTTCCTTTCCAATCAAGATCAGGTCCAGATCACGTGTACGGACATTCTTCCTCCATCTTGTTAAAAGATTTTTAGCCGCCTAATATTGTTGGGGAAAGTTTTCCACGGTTTCCCTGAGTGAGTATAGTCCAATTCATACCTGAACACATTACTAAAACCTGGATCTTCCATCCAACATATTGGGAACTAGGCATGATAGTCTCTCTGAGTACAGAAGATCAAACAGAGATGCAGTAGAGAGTGGTCAGATAAGCAACGAATGAGTTGAGAAACATTGGCAACTAGGAAGAGAGAAAGAGCTACCTCATTCATAAAGCCCCGATCGATTTAACACAAAGTTAATCCCCCCTCTTGGGATATTACACTACGTTAATTTGTGTCCCTCGTAATTGACCTCCATCATACCAGTTCTAGCCATGAAAGAATCCCAAACCCAGCTTGCACTGCTTGGAAAGGAACCTCCCACTTATTTCTCTTTTGGATAAGCAACTATGTGGAAATCACCGCAGACAATCCAAGGGGTGTTATCATCAGTAAATACATCACGATTACTCCAAATAACCTCCCACTATTGTACAATACATTTTTCATAAGAAAAGGAGAATGAGAAAAGTTGAGTTCGTACCAAATTTTTCATGGACTTTTATTGGTTTGACACATTAATTATATCCAATGAGATATTATCCTTCCAAAACAGGATTATATGGCAGTTGGGAGGGTTATAGTGTAGGAAACCATAAACTTTGTGCCTTTTTGCATACTCATACATTCTTCCCTATATTTTTTTTTGGATAATGAACTACCACCCTAGATATTGAGTGATTCAGTAATTCATTGACAAGAATGTCAGATTTATCCCTCACCCCAATCCCTCAAGAATTTCTGATCAATACAATAAATATTGATATGTTGATTTTGGGCTTTTCCCCAGACTCCTAGCCCATTGTTTGAAGAGAAGACTATGAGGAAAAAGAAGTAACATATTTGGACTTAGAGCGGGTGCACATGCTGCTCCGCATGGACTTCTGAACGGATATAAGAGTGAGGATCCCTCTTATCCAATGCATGGGAGTATCCTCTGAAGAATATAATATCAAACCATCCTCTTCATACCAGACCAGAGCTATAGGGGCAAGGACTGGTGGCATAAACCGTGTTGATGAATATGGCATCGAGGTAGGGGACATCACATACGACATCAAAGGATACATTGGAGACGTACACCTCTTAGGATATTCCGGGGCCATGGATGGCTAGAACAACATACCCTCTGTTGCATATGACATGAGTGGAACCAAGACCACCAACACCGAAGATGAAGGAGGAACATGTATCTCACTAGCTGAGGACCAAAGGGGCACTTCCATATCTTTGGACTCGATGATCATCAGTAGAATGTCTTACATGATTATGTGGGAAGTGACCTGCGGATCCTACAAACATAGCCTATAAAGATTGATACAAAACATCATGTCAAGGGGTTGGACCACCACCCCACTATCCTATCTTTGGTTGAAACAAACCAGATCCCTGTTGGAAGAAGGAGAACCCAAAGACACAGAGGAAGAAGCCTATGAATCTTGAGATGGGGGATAGAAGACCACACATCTACCCCTATCAATGATCTTGGATGGAACTAAGGGGGAGTTTTGACCAGAAAGGGGAGGAAACACCTGAACCTTCCCCCTGACCGTTCGAAAAACCTGCAGAGAGTGGCCATAAATTTGACAAGATGAGAAAAAGCAAGGATAAGTGGGTTGAACAAGGCCTGACACCGTTTATTCTACCCGTCGATACTGAGCATGATCTGATCTGGGATTGAATGAGAAATATCTATTTAGACACGGATTCGAGCAACAAAATGATACTTCTAGATGAGTAGTCCGAACATCCTCACATAGAAAAACCACAAAGAATCCCCATTCGCCTTCAAGAATAGTTCTTTCATTAGGGGAAGAGGGAGCCCTGGGATGGAAATCCTGATTGCCGGGAGAGAGCACTCTCTATTTGAGTGATCATGCATCAACCAACAAGAGTACAAGAAGCTACACCACCAAACCCAATGAGGTCTCCTACTCTAAGCTTTGACAAAGTCCATCTTGGAGTCCAAGACAATACAGAACTCCTTACGATATAAGATAGACACCATGTATAGGGAGTCGAGCCCCCACTACATTATGATGTATCAGAACAGTGAGAGATGAAGTTTTTCAGTGCCAAACCTAGCGACTAGTGCCCACTAGAGATTTATTGGTACCTCCTAAAAATATGCCACCAAAACCGTGAGGATAGGGCATCCATTTTCTGAGAATAAAGACAACACATAAACCATCAAATACTTCCCTTCCTGGAATGGAAAATGGGACTGAGGGGGGAGAAGAAGCGCATCCTTGAATGAGATCTAAGCATAATGAAGTGATCCACCATTGGACCTAGAAGACATATATCATATGGAATGAAATCGCTTGATGGAGGAAGATCTATAGGAACCGGAGCAATGGGCGGGAGCAAGGGGTTTTAATTCATTACCAATTTATCACTTATTTAATTGAGTATAATGTGATGATATGATTAATGTTTTATGATAGTGTTTCCGAGATAAGTATTGTTTCCATTATATAAATGGAAGTACCTATATATCCTTCCAATACATTTGGTAAATCATTATATCTCATGAGATAAAAATAAGAGACAAGTTGATGGGATTGATCCACTATGGGAAACATGTGTGTCTTGATCCACTATGGGAAACATGTGTGCCCTGATCTACTTTGAAAAAAGGCATGTCTTGGTCCAAAAAGGGATATTGATGATAATTATTGAGTCATTATGTTGATATTATTTTAAGTTCACCCTTAAGTATGGAATATTTTTTTTATATTTTTATTGGTGATACACTTTTATGACATGATTTTATAGTTCATGATTTCTGATTTATCACCCATATGGTCCATGTTTTTAGAAATGATAATGTATTATGCCAGGAATCTTGTTTATGATCTATGAAAGGTTGGGTATAAAATTGTTAATTTGTGTTAATGATCACATACCCTTATTCTTATCTTATTATTTCATATGATAATATATTAATATCTCTTGTATTTACCCTTACATAGAATATGAGCACAGAGTTTCTTATTTTTATTTTCCCCTGGTTAGGAAGAATAGTTTTATATAGGGTATTTCTATGAAGAGTACAGAATTGGAAGATATTTTTTTTAAAATTAAATATCTTTGAATAGATTAGAATATTGTTTTCCCACCCTACAAATACACCAAACTACTGTAGTACTTAGGGGTGATTTTGTGTATTATAATGAATATTCATCTAAGAAGATGTAATATTAATGTATGGGAAGCTTGGGTCATTATAGTTTTTTAGTGTAATAATTTATTTAACATTTGTGAACTAGGATGAGAAAAACCTTAGTGAAATACCAAAGGGCATGCCTAAGAATAGGTCTAAGGATAAGTCAAAGTATAGGAAAATTTACTGGAATTTTGTAAGTATAATTATATTGGATTCCAATAAATTACATCTATATCTAGAGACTAAAAGTAGATATTAATTAGGCACAAAGGTACTTTGGGGTAATGATTCATAAAAAATAACACTGAGGTTGGCTTTATCATCACTTGGTGCATTCAAACATGTCTTTTTGCACGCATGGTTTGACACTCCAAGGGGATATTATTTAAGAAATCACAAAATCCATATGAAACATAATGATGGATTTAAATAGATGGAGACTATGAATGACCTCGAATAAATATAAGGTGTCATATATTAAAATGAAGGTGTCATGAATTAGAAATAATACAAATCATTTTTCAAGATTTTTGTGTTTTACACCATGATTAGTATTCCTCACACACCACTTTATGGTTTTGTTTAATGGGTAGAACCCTAATGAAACATGTTAACGCTGAATAAAAGGCACAATGGAATTTTTTTCCTTATGAGAGGCCAAATGAGATGGTAGATGAGATGAAAAATATAATTGGTATTATCAATCAACTCTATCAACCTATTAATCATGTTGAAATTAAAAATGTGCATAAGAGGAAATATAATTCTATAGATTACTTAATGAGGAAACATCCCCCTTATTTTATTATTTCTAAAGATCCACTAGTTGTTGAGAAATGGATTAGTACAACTAAAAAATGTTTTACAATATTCATTGTTCAGAGAGAAAAAAAAGATATTTTGAATGTTTATTATTTGGAAGGTGAATCATATTTATGGTGTACTCTTATTAAAAACAAAAGGGAACAATAATAAATTGAATCTGTGTAATGGGAATATCTTAAGGGATTATTTTTTAGTAATACTTCTCTCATATTATAACATCAAATACGGTGAATGAATTAGTTGAACTTAAGAAATAAGATGATGAAACTATTTATACATTTGAAGCTAGTTTTATAAGACTTTCATCGTATGCTTCATGTTTAATAATCATCCCTAAGATTAAAATTGATTGATTTTTTTGTGGCCTGAAAACAAGTCATAAAAAATCCTTGTCCATAAGAGACATTAGTATTTATGAAGAATATATTAAATTTAAACTGATCATCGAAATGAAAATTTGATATTCTCACCATTGTTATGGTTTTGATATGAAAATAAATATTGAGTTTCATGAAAATAAAAATGGTGGAAAGAAATTTCAGGCATCTATATTCTATACATGTGGGAAAAAAGAATCATGGAAATTGTGTAAATTGAACTTGGGGTAGTTTAAATGTGGTTAGGCACGTCATAAATGCTGAGAATGTTGAATTGAAATTAATGGGCTGGTTTAGGAAATGTTTAAGAATATGATTCCAACTAATTCAAACCTTATACTAAAGTGTTTTAAGTGTGATAATTTGAGCATTAGGTGACTCAATTCAAGAATACAAGGGATAATGTGGATGATAATCCACAACAACCTCAAAATACGTAGGATAAATAAAAATATTGTGAAATCATAAAAGATTATGTCAATCATGATAATTAAGGAAAAAATATTCACTTAATTGTAGTGGTTTATCATAAACCAATATTCAATTAACATTTTATTTTCTTATGAATCAACCATAGTGGCACACACTATGGTCAATCAGAAGGAGTCCACTAATACTCAAATTTTTCAATTGTCACTATATTAAACTAAATAATAAAAAAATATTAAACTAATATATAGGGGGGTTTAATAGGTATAAAATATAAAATACTAATATTTTATTATAATTTAATGACAAAATTAAGTTATAAATAAAGAAAAAATGAAAATTTTCTTTGGAGTTCATGATGATTGAAATCATTTTTCAAAATTGTTTTCCATATTCAATTCAATTTAGTGGTCATGATCTGTCACACTACACCCTCTCATTTGAAATGTGATTAAAAAATACTGGGACCTCTTCACATGTGGAAATAATCTTCATAATATCATTTAAGATACCTCTTCACTGACCATAACAACTCATGTCATGCACCACTATATGATTGACACAAATAGTGAAGCCGTTGATGAATTTTAAACAAAAGAAAAACTCAGTGGTAGTGAAAATTGGGTGACATCTCACTATAACCGATTTAACCAGCACCAAAAATCTCAGAATAAAATAAAGAGATATTAAATTAAAAGGCAAAAAAATCATTCAACACAATAATCCCTCCATTGAACAAGAACCTAAGTAAGTTCTCCATTTAAAAAAGTTGGGAAAGAAATAGTGGTATGAGAACAAATAAAATAACAAAAATATAAGAAGGAGAGGAATTAAGAATAAGACTAAACTAATATATATTAAAAATAAAAAGAAATATTAAAATATAAAAAGTCCTTCTTAGCCCCCTAAAAAAGTTTGTTCTTATAAGAGGTATAGCATTTCACAGTTTATAGTGAAAAGGGTTAAGAATATTTGTCACCAATTCTATCATCCATATGGTTTCTATCTTTATCCACATTTAATGACATAATTTGACAATAGTGTATTCTAAAACGTTTTCCTCATGATTTAGCTACATGAACACAAAAGGTTTCAGCTGTATTGGGAACCCGATATTAGAGTTATGGAGTTTTACTATGAAAATTTAATTCTGACCCTGTGAACCTTCGTATTCCAATGCAGTAAGTTCCCATACATTTGTGTCTTTGAATTCAACAGAATCAGGTGTCTCCTCCTTTAAAAATATTTTTCAATTATTTCTTATCGATATAAATGTTGATATTATGCTCTTTGGGGACACCCCAATCCTAGATATATGCTCATATTTTAAAATTTATATATCTTTACAATGTTTTTGAGGCCCATATTGTGACATGATTTTGGGCCTCCAAATGATGGATTTTTTGGCCAACCAATGGATTAAAAGTATCTCAAGGTGTGGGGAAACATACAAAAGGGAATTTTACAATTTCACATATTTTATAAAATGTTATGCCTGAAATATAAAACCAAAATGAAATAGTTAAATCCCAAAATTAGGCGATTTTATCAATTATGCTCAAAATTTATCTAAAACCTAAAAATGTGACACTTTCATATAAATTAATAGTATAGCGGGTTTATTAACCTTAAAATTTATTATAAAATATTTGAAAAATATACCTTCATTACCTCCAATCCTTGGTTGATAATTTCATGCTTGATTTTGTATGAATGGTTCCTATGAAAACATTATTATTTTATACTTTAGTGAAATTTCATGTTATTATCTCCCTATACTTGAATTATGGAATAAAGAAATCACATTTGACATTCCATTGGTATAAGTTTCAAAAAAATATTCCAATGGAATTTTTGTATAATATAAGATCTGTTATAAATAATTAATGTATAATTAAATTTTCTAGGGATATATGTCTCCATATAATAATAAATTCAAGGTTATGGATACCACCATTGGGTTTTGAGTTTTAGGTCAATCTTAAGTTCAATGACATTAAAACCCATTTCAGGTTTTATTTGATAAGAGTTTATCATGATAGAGGATATTTTAATTAAAATTTATGGGGTTATAACCCTTTGGTATTTTGTATGTTTAAGTGAGAAATTTATTTCGTTAATAATTTCTACAAACATAATGGATACATTTTTTTGTACTAGTACACATTATGGTTAAATTAATCATTGATGTTGAGGTAGTTATGGATGGTAGTCGACTACCTTAAGAAGCCAACACTCATTTTCACTGTCATAGAACATTTATATTTGGATATATTTTATATAATATACATTAATTAAGTGGAAAGGTTACATGGGGTACAATGGTAAATTGTATTTGACCAGGATCTGATGTTTACCTCATGGTTTTATAGATGTATTCATCAAGATCTTGAAATAGAGTTTCTTTTTATCATTACAGGAACAATTAAAACCCTAGAGGATATGCTAAGATCTTTTAAAATGGATTTCAAAAATATATGGGATCAAACCACCCTTTATATTAGTCTCATTACAACCAAATCATTCACTCAAGAATTTATATTCCTCCTTATGACGCCCTTTATATGAATAGGAATGAAGTTGTAGAAATAAAGTTATTGGGAATTGAGTAGTTGATGATATAGTAGTGAATGTTATAGATGTTACACTAAATGTATGTACTATAAAAAGTTAATAGAAAAGTCATGTTGATAATCATTTATGTGATGTTGAATTATAAAATTTTGGGATGGTCTTTCTATGAATTTCACCATGGAAGAATGAAGGGAAAATTAATCTTTACAAACATTTACCCCATTAAAACATATGATCATATTGGGATATTAGATTTTCATTTTCCACTTCCACCAAATGTCTCTTATATTTATGATTTGTCCCATGCATCACACATGAGCTAGTACATACCTACTCAATTACATGCATTGAACTTAGAGGTCATATATTTGGAGCATGATATTTCTTATGAGGAATGACGGGTAGAGATTCTTGAACATATAGGGAAAACTATAAAAAACAACACCAATAAAATGGAAATTGTTTTTTGGTAAAACCACCAACTTATGAAAGATAATTGGTAACTTTAGGGAATAATTACGTAACTGTATCCTTAGTTTTGGGCACAAGAGTGGCAAATTTCGGAGGAGAAATTCTTTTTAAGAGGGTAGAATGTAACACCTCCAGATTTTGTGAAATTATGATTTTGAAACAAATTTAATGTTTTCAATATTTTTTGTTACAAAGATATCTTGTTTATCTTTAATTACCTGAAAAAATAATTTATCTTGGGTCACATGCAGCAATAATCATAGCTTGCATCACACGAAACATTGAGATTAAATGAAACATGTCACACTATTAAAATATTATTATACATGATAGTATTTACCCTGAAATTGTAATGATATGTATAAATAATATTAGATGAAATAGAAAATATATTTTTTACACAAAGACATATATATAATTAATTATTTTTTTTATTTAAAAAATTATAAAATAAAATAATAACATTTTGAAAATAAAGGAAATCAATTTTTAAAAACTATTTATTTGTACATAATTGTGGTTTACTTAAAAACAATTAAACAAATAACTTTTGGTGAATTATTTTAATGAAATTTATATATTATATATTCAATGAAATTTTTAACATTCATCTTATGTGTTTTCTATGCAATAGGTAAGAAGATATCCCACATTATGATTAAAACAATCGTTTTAAATTTTTTTTATTATTGGAACATTTATATTAAAATTATTTTTTACCAGTAATATTAAATTTATTTAAATAAATTAAATTCATTTTTGAAATAATATTATCAAAACTATATGTTGGAAATGCTTTGGAAATTTTCTAAAAAAATTCATTTTACGATGAATATTGAAAAAATTGAATTTGAAATAAAAAATTAAATTTCATTTATTTTACTCATAGAGTAAAATTATAATTTCAATTTATTTTTAAGATAATTTAGTTCAATTTTAAATCCATTAGTCCAATTTAGGAAATTATAATTAATTTCATATTGAATTTTTTTATAAAAAACATTGCAAACATTTGAATATTTTCCACTAAAAACCCTGCTATTTCGTTTCATATGTGAGATTAGTTTTAAATTATTTTTTGTGAATTATGTGAATTGAAATTGAGTAAAATATTTTATATTTGGAATCATAATAATTTATATTATCTTATCTGTTAAACGCAGTGTTTTGACCCAAATGATTAGTGAATGTAGTAAAAATTAATAATCATATTTAAGGTAAAAATTGGTTTACCAGATAGTTAAAATAAAAAGATAAGGACAAAAAGGACCCATAAAATCGTCTAAAAACTATAATCAATATATATTTTTATGGATTGTGAAATTTCCATTATAAACATTGTGATATATGAAAAAAATGGGAGCACTCAATTCTTTTCTAAAATACCACATTTGTCGTTTCCCCCACTGATAAAAGGCCAACCCTCTCCTCTATTCTGTCCACTTTTAAAACCATTAGGTTAGGACCATAAAATCCAAAATAACTTCCCAAAATCTTTCTTATCATTATATATAACATAGTTTAGATATAAATCCAGCCTAAGAATGTTTTTGGTGTAAATATAAGGGGGATACCTGAAGAAGATGTAATGTTCATCAATGATCGTTTTTATTTTATTTCTTACTCCACCACCTTCAATTATTTTTATACCGTGATTATATGATAAATTTAGTATCATACATATATTGAGATATTTTATGCTATTTTCTAGACCTAAAACCACTCTTACTTCCATAAAATGTGTTATGGAATCTTCATTTCTGTGTACAATGAACTACCACCTCACGAACCAATATCGTTTGTTTATTTTCATTACCACCACTCACAGTTGGAAATAATAATGAATTTACAATGTATATATGATACTTATGATATTTTTATGATTATGGAATTATTATATCACATATACTTTAAAAATATTCATTTTTTTGGGAATACAATAATGTCACTCGTGTGTACGTAAAACTATCAGCACCTAATGCGATGTGATTCATTCATAGTTTTCATGGAAGGTATTAAGGATGGTTTTAATGAACATATGTAATATATATAAGCTAAAAATTATTATGTAATTAAAATATATCATTTAAATTTCTTTATTTCAATCCAATAATAAAATGGAAGCCACATTCATGTGTATGTATGACCTACCATCCCAATGAATGAAGTACCTCATTTTATATCGATATATTTTATAGATTATCATTATATATATATACTGAATATATATTATTTTAATATCATGTTAATAATTATGGATATTATGAAACAATTCTCAAAATAAGAGGACCAACAATATTATAAACTATAACATATGCAAATTGTAAAGCAGTTATTAACTGAAATTTAACATTAACTTGGAATTGTTAATAAACAAGCAATATAATGTAAAAAGTAAAACATAGATTGTATTATATATGTATTTATGGTTCTTTAATATATATAAAATTAGTTTATATTTATTATAAATGAGGATTGAATGAGTACAAATGAAGTCGAGACTTAAGGTAATGTATCTCTATCTCACATTTACATCTATGAGACATATTCCATATTAACAACCTCTATATTTTATGTGATGTATATACTACTTAAGAATGTGTTTTATGATGGTTACCCTTAATTTTTTTTAAAAACATATTCATTTTATGAGGTATATTTCATGTGGTTTACGGTTCAAAATTTAGCGAACCAGTATGGAATTTTAGTCACCAGTTTCCTCCTTTGAGACGTATGTTATGTCATACACCTATATTCCATTACTAGGCTCATATACTTCCTTATTTTCATGAAATATCATGAATTTGTTTATCCTCATTATGTTTTAATTTAATTATTATGTTATTCAATCCTTGGTCTTAGGAACTAAATTTTCAAAAGTGGTAATCTTTTTTTGTTACAATCTCATCGTTTACAAAGAATGTTTATGATTATGTTTCCCATGATGAAATATTATGACATATATCTCAAGATAGTAATGTATTTTATAATCATATGAATATTTTGTTAGAATACATGTTCTAAATTAAATTTTTTCTTTATTTAATTAATATTTCATATGAATATTTTTTGAAAATAGATTTTTCTGATGAAATAACTTTTCCTTACCAAAGAATGTTTTATAAAATTGTTATTTTAAATTGGAAAAAATAGTTTCTTCAAAAAAATGTTATATAAAATTTTTGAGGATTCCATTATATTTTTCCAATTTCTATTTTCAAAGAAAATGATTTCAAATGTTTTTTTTATGTTTTAAAGAGTTATTTTCAATGTAAAATTATCTTCACCATGAACTGGATAAAATGAACTTTAAAAACTATTTTCAATCTAAGATGACATCCTCTAGGGTTAATGGTGATTTATTGGGGATAATATTTAATGAAACGATCAATATTATTTACCTCGATGGTTAATGTTTTTTTTTGAGGAAATATTTATGAAAAAAAATTATTTTTCATGGGTTATCCTTTGGTGAATTGATGAAATGTTTATGAAACATATTTTATTTACATGAGTTTTGATGGGATGATAAGTTGAATGTTTTCTAGGATTGTGGAACACATTAGTATGGTTTTCATTATGAGCAAGGTATGGACTATATGTTATGCCAATAGATTGAGTAATGATTTATATCTCCTCAGATAAAAAAGGGAAACAAGACAATGGGATTGATCCACTATGTTAAATTCGTGTGTCCTAATCCACTTTGAGAAATACATGTGTTTTGGTCCTCTATAGAAAATAAGAGTGTCATAATTCACAATTGGAAACAAGTGATATGTCCTGATCCAATGTGTTAATAATCCTGGTAGTTTACCTTGATGTATGAAATGATTTTCTATATTTATGATGGTGCCACACATTTATGACATGGTCTTATCATTTATGATTGATGATTTATCACCATTACGGGCCCTGTTTTTCTGAAATGATAATGTTTTATTCCATTATTCATGTTTATGATATATGAAAGGTTTATTATGAACTTACCAATTCATGATAATGATCACATTCACTTATTCTTATCTTATTCTTTCATATGAGCATAGTTTGATATCTCATTTGTTTACTATTACTATGAATCTGATATCAGCCATTATTATATTTCTTTTCAATAGGTTATGATGAAAGGTTTTATATAGGCTATGTCTATGAAGAGTACTAAACTGGAATATCTTTGGAGGAAACACTGATAATCATTCACATGATTAGAATATTATTTTCCTAGTCTCCAATGTTACTAAACTATTATATTTCTCAGTCATGTTTTAGTGTAATTTATAGAATATTCATATAAATGATGTAATATACATGTTTGTGGAGCCTGATTACTATAATATCAACTATAAATTCTTAGACATAACATTATAATACTTATATGGCTTATGTAAAATATTTAATTACATAAATACCCAAGAACCATTAGTTTTATAGTTTTACAGAATTAAAAAAATAAAATAACAAAGCCCATGTTATTTCTAAACTAGTGGACATTTAATCAATTATATTAGAAACTTCACAATCTATAATAATTCTTCACCATCCCCCAAAAAATTATCTTCCCAACCTATCCTGTAAAGAATATCATACATAATACTTTTAATTATGTCTTACATAAATGAAAATATATAAATGGGCAATCACAAATAGTCTGTCGAAATATACTATTTGCGATGTGAATTTTGACCTTTCACAAACACCTTTTGTGTTCCAAAGCACCAAAAGAGTATTTAAGACAGGTTTAAACCCTCATGGAAAATACTCTTCCTAGTTTTATGTTATTTTCGACTGGGAACAACCCCCCGCTGCTAATAATGTGTCAGCCTATTAGTATTTGCGACGTGACCCATCACAAATAGTATTTTTTTACCGCTGAGTCTACTAATGACTGCCAAACTAATTTTGATGTATCCTGTCACAAATAATCCCATTGCAAAGATCTAAACAATATATAAACCCATCCTATTTTTTGTTCATCCACAACTAGTCTCAACTTTTATGATTCTCTCCACTCTGATATTTTTTAGTTTAAATTTTATAGAATTTCAAATATAATTAGAGATGCACTTTCATGTTTTATATCCATTGAGAGAATCAATTTCATGTTAATTTTTTATTTAATATAATTTATTTCATATTAGTAATAATTGTTATTGATCAGTAGTAATTAAATTTAATTAAAACTATTAAGTATTTTTGCAATATTTTTTTAGAAAGGATTAATTTTAATTTTAATTAATGTTTCTAATAAAAATTAAATAGTTTTAATTTACAATATTTTATTTTAATGGTCTTTAATTAGTAATAATTAGTTGTAATTATTAATAATTATCTACAAAGAGTAAACATCTACAATAGTTAGGGATAATTAGTAATAATCGGTGGTAGATATCCAAAATTGGTGGTAATTAATAATAATTAATAATATATTATATATATTAGTAATATATTGGAATAAAATAATTAAAATTATTAGTAATTAGTGATAATTAGAAATAATTTATAAAAATTAGAAATAATTAGTGGTAATTAGAAAAACATTAATGGTAATTAGTAATTATCGTTGGTAGTTAGTACTAATTAGTGGTAATTAATAATAATTAATAAATTAAAAATAGTTAATAAAATTTAGTAATAATTAAAAAAAATTAGAATAATTAATAAAAATTAGT
Organism: Viscum album; assembly: GCA_963277665.1. Taxonomy (NCBI): domain Eukaryota; kingdom Viridiplantae; phylum Streptophyta; class Magnoliopsida; order Santalales; family Viscaceae; genus Viscum; species Viscum album. The sequence goes on along the minus strand of OY728158.1, from coordinate 1,368,620,453 downwards.
AATAACTTATCAAAAATAGTATTAAATAATTAAAATTTGTAATAATTAGTGGTAATTATTTATAATTAGTTGTAATTAGTAATAATTATTGGTAAATAGTAATAATTATTAAAAGGTAGGAATAATGGAAATAAATTACTAATAATTAATAATAATTAATAAAATCTAGTATTAATTAATATAATATAATAATAATAAATAAATTATTAGTAATAAGTAAGAAAAATTAGTAATTATTAATAAAAAATAGTAACAAGTGTGGTTAATTTTTAATAATTGGTAATAATTAGTAATAATTAGGAATAATTTGAAATAATTAAGAATAATTAGAAATAATTAGGAATAATTAGGAATAATTAGAAAATTTTTTCTAAATAGGAATAGTTAGGATTAGTTTAGAATTATTAATATTGATTAGGTATAATTAGTAATGATTAGGGATAATTCATAATGATTTGAAATAATTAGTAATTGATATGTATAATTTGGAATCATTAGGAATAATTAAGAAGAATTAGGAATGATTAGTATTTATTTTGAATACTTACTAACAAATAGTGATAAATAAAAATAATTAGCAAAAAAATCATAAAAAAATTGTATTCAAAAGTAATGATTATTAATAATTAGTAATAATGTGTTATAATTAGTAATAAATAGTAATAATTACTTATAAATTTTAATATATAGGAAAAATAGTGATAATTAGCTATAATTAAGCATAATTAGTATTAATTATCAGTAATTTGTAAAAATTAGGAATAATTAGCAGTAATTAGTGGTAATTAGAGGTATATAATAGTAAATAGTAATTAATAGTAGTAAATATTAATAAATATTTATAATTAGAAATTTTTAGAAATAATTATTAATAATTAAAAATAACATTAAATGATTACTAATAATTAGTTATAATTAGTAATAAGCAGTAATAACTATTAACAATTAGTAATAATTAGTAATAAATATTAATAAATATTAATAAATACTAATGAATCATAATAAATAGTAATAAATAGTAATAATTAGTTGTAAATTATAATTTTTTTATTAAATAGTAATAATTAAAAAACAAAATCAGTAATAATTACTAATAAATAGTGGTAATTCATGGAAACATGCAATAATTAGTGGAAATTAGTAAAAATTAGGAATAATTGGTTGTCATTAGTAATAACTAGTAATAAATAGTAATTATTTGAAATAAATTGTAGTAACTAGTGATAAATAACTATAAATAGTAATAAATATTAATAACTAGTAATAATTAGTTATAATTAGTAATTAATAGTAATAGATAGTAATAAATAGTAATAATTAGTAATAATATGTAATAAATAGTAATGAATAGAAATAGTTTTTAATAATTAGTAGAAAATAGTAACAAATTGATATAATTAGTAACAAATAGTAACAAATAGTAATAAATAGTAATAGTTAATAAATATAGTAATAATTTGTATTAAATAGTAATAATTAGTAATAATTAACAATTATTAACAGTAATTAGTAATTATTAGGAACAAATAGTTGTAATTAGTGATAATTAGTGGAAATTAGCGGTAATTATAAAAAATTAAGAATAATTTAGGGTAATTAGTGGTAAATAGTAATAAATAACAGTAAAAAATAAATATTAATAAATAGTAATACATATAAATAGATAGAAATAAAGAAAAACATGCATTAATAATTAGTAATAAATACTAAAAAATATAGATAAAGTGTAATAAATAGAAATTATTACTAATAATTATTAATAATAATTAATAATTAATTTATTATTTTATTATTAATATTTTTTTTATAATTTTATTAAATTTTTAAATATTAATATTAAGATTACTATAATATTTTTTTAGTGTATTTTGGGATGGGCCCATAAGAAAAATAGGTTTTTTTTAAAGACCCGGATAAACTATTGGTGACATAGTCTTCACTTGTTACAAATAGATTTTTTGTAATGTTGTTTTCTATAATGAGATCTTGTTGCAAATGACCTGTCGCAAATGGCCTTTCTTTTTATAGTGTATAAAAATTACAGGAATTCATAATCAATTGAAACTGAAGATATTATATATCCACAAAAGTAATTGGAAACATGGATTTCAATAATACAATTCCTAAACTAATGAAATTAATAATTCTAAACATAAAGAAAATATTTTCAAGGTCATGTTCCAAGACATAATCCTGTTATAGAATACAAACACAAAAAACCCTATTTTGTCTCGTGGGACCTATCTCGAAATTTAGTTGATATATAAATATAGGTCCCACTCATAACCTGATAAAGTCTAATTCATTCAACATAAGAATTAATAAAAATTTTCATACCATTACCTAAGAATAATTTACTAACTAGCAAAAAGTTTATCTTTAAAATGAAAAATAAAAATATTATATAAAAAATAAACATACATTATTAGTACTTAATAATTTCCAATAATATCAATATTTTTTCCCATATCATTAAAGGAATATCATGATCAAAATCTATCAGGAGAAATAATTTTTGTTGTCTAATAATGCACAATAAAAATTGTAATAATCATAAATATTTTAATAAAAACATATAATCCTTCATTACTTTTCCCCATGTTAATAAATAAATGTTAATACTAGGTTAACATCCACTAATGAAAATTTTTACATTGATATATTGACACCATATAAAGTAACTAGTATAAGTGTAAGTCAATGATGTAATAACATGATCATAATATATATATATATATATATAATGTGGATAATTGCAAAATAATATATCACTCATTTGATAATGGAATTATAATAGGTTATTGATATAAATGAAAAACACCCTCGTTAATAAAAAGATTTAAATGATATCAAAAAATAAGGGATCAAGAATTAAATTGTGTTATTTAATGAGTTAAATACATTAAATGATAATATATATATATATATATATATATATATTAGAGGATAAATCATGAAACTTAAACCCCATTATGGTAAATACTATTAGAAAATTACAAGGGAAATGGATGTGAAATCTAAAATATATTTTGAACAATATTTTTCAGATTGACGTATTATAAAAATTTAAATGTTACTTTTAATGGTATCTTTTGAAAAAGTTATGAGAAATAAATAATAAAACTTTTCTATTAAATATAATCATTGATAATGGATCCTTGAAAAATGTAAAATTATTCTTCGAGAAATGATGAGATGAATACAAAACATGTGAATGTGAATAGAACCACACATTTATTATATTGAAAATACCTTTTTTTAAACTCACATTGTAAGAAGAGTAAAAAATTCATTTGTATCAATATAAAATTTCTATGTAGGAGAGTTAAAAAATACCAAATAATAAAAATTTATGTTGGGATAACCCATGCCTTGAAAGGGATATTTCATGATGAAACATTGATACTCAGAGAACAGTTATTTGAGTTAACAATATCCCTTATAGGTAACAGGATCCAAGAGTAATGGAGAATTTTAAAAGAGGTTTATGTGATAAAAATATAAACAATTAGAGACCAAAAAATTATATAATAAAATGGTAGAATTTAACCGAGTTATATAAAATAATTTTTATGTAATTATTATATCTCATTGAACAAAAGATGAGTTACCCAAAATCCTTACTATTGGGGAAACTACTGAATCTAAAAAAAGTCAATAATGGAATAGAATTTCGTTATAAAATACAATTAAATACATATATTATGATAATAATATTTCAATGGTATGTGAATAAACTATAAAAATAAAATATTATTCACAGAATATATCAAGTCTTGGAGAATTAGAATTAAGACCAAAAAAACCCTTATGAATTTAGAAACATCAGAATGAAAGCCCCATGAAAGAGAGGGATTATAATTGAACTTAAAATAGCATAAAAATAATATAATTCTTGATATTATATATATAATAGGAAATATATACAATGAATAAATTATATTTTGTGCATAATACAAAACATTTCTAAAAGAGGGGAATTTGTGATGAGAACCCTTACCTCGGTCTGGATTCATTCTTCACTTTCACAGAAAGTTATAAAAAATTAATTAAATTTCATTACATTTATTCATATTAAAATTATTCATAACTATATCCATTTATAATTCACATTTATAAATATTCTATAATTATAAATGTTAGTTATTTTTTAACTATTTTCTATACCGGTTGTTTGTAACCTTTATCTCTTTGAACTAGTTTCAAAAAAATGGTGTAGGTGTTCATTCCTAATACAATGTTAATAATTAAAATATAATTAAAGGTACTGGAATATATGTTAGAACATATTTTATAAATATTTCATTTCATTTCAAGGATGTTTTGGTTATGATCCTTGAGGGGGAAACTAACAACAAGCATGTTTCAGTGTTTCATAATAAACGAAGTCTGATTTGATAATTAATGAGTTAAATATACATATAGAATTTCCAAAAAATTGACATTATTAACTTATTTTTATCATATTATAAATTTATATAATTTCTTATATTCATTCATGATATATATTCAAAATATGTTTTGAAGGATCTAAATAATGATGTAAATTCTCAATATAGAAGAGGGGGGGGGGGTGAATTGTACACTTTAAAAACTTCCTTAAGCAAGGAAAGATCTATGTATAACAATGTTAAACTAATCAGATTCAAAAAACCTCTGACTCCAATTAAAAATTGGAATAAGAAATGATGTTACAAACTTCTAATTCTACACACTTGCTTGAATCAGAAAAGTGATTCCGAATAACAGGTTCTGGAAATATGGATCTGAAAATTAAAACTTAACCTAAGGTTTACAATATGAGATTCTACCCTAAAGAGTATAGAATCTAAATGAATCAGAGTACAAGTGTAAGGAAATATAAGAATGTTATACATTCCTTACAATACAATATGTAGTGGAAATACAAGTAGTACAACTACAAGTAACAAACAATAACTCTTTTAACCCAAAGAGAAGGGTATCCAACAACCATGGATAAAGGTCCCTTGATTTATAATTTCAAGAAAGTCTGTCTTACCCACACCAGGTTAAGCCCACGATACGAATATCAGAGTCTCTGTCTTGCTATCCCCTCAATCCCTCAACTTCAAGGTAGTTGGAACCTCTATCTTCCTCAGCAAGGAATCCCTCGAACTTTAAGGAAGTCGGCACCTCTGTCTTCCTATCCCTGGAAGCCCTCGAATGTAATCACCAACATTCGGAGTCACATGAAGCAATATGAACGATCAGTTCAGTACACACAAAGAATAAAAAGCTTCTCTCTCTAGAAATCTCCTTAACATCATGTGGTCTCTAGATCGATCAACTTGTTTCATATCTCTAATCCCTTTCAAATGAGCTCCTATTTATAGGCTCGGTCGGCCCCCTTCCAATGGTCATATTTTCCTTAAAATTCAGAGGGACCTGTACACGTGTAACTCAACCAACAGTTAGTTTGAAACATAATAGACAACATCTTTTAATAACAAACCATGTATAACTGAATGCATGACATCGTTTTGTAATGGATCATTTGTAAGAAAAAGTCACACTACGTTCGGAGTGTAAGCAAATTAAAAGTTCTGAGTCTAGCCAAAAAAGAAATTCGGAGTCTATAAAAAGAAATATTCGGATTCTGTTTTATAGGAATTCACAACCTGAAATCTATAGAAGTCTAGAGTCTAAATTTATGAGGAAATGCGGAGTCTGGTTTCTCTAGATTTCAGAATCTGAACTTGCAGAGTTCGAAGTTGAACTAGTAAAAGTTCGGAGTCAAACATCATAACGGTTTGGAGTCGAACTACTTAAGAGTTCGGAGTCGAACTCATGAAAGTTCAAAGTCGAACTTCATTAGAGTTTAGAGTCAAACTACTTAAGAGTTCAGAGTCAAACTACTTAAGAGTTCGGAGTCGAACTCATGAAAGTTCGGAGTCAAACTTCACAAGTGTTCGGAGTCGAACTACTTAAGAGTTCAGAGTCGAACTACTTAAGAGTTCGGAGTTGAACTTCATTAGATTTCGAAGTTGAACTCAGGAAAGTTCGTATCCATAATTCGGAGTGGAAGGTTATTATAGTTCACATCCAGAATTAGGATCCTAGGAACAGAATACCCCAATACTTGTCATTATATGATTCTGGGATTTTGGTTAATAATCCAGTTTTTGTACTTAAGAAAAATATTTCTATGTATAAGAAAATCTAGGTTAGGGTACATTTCCTTATGGAGGAAAATTTTCTTTGTGGAGGTAAAATATACATTTGCTTACGTATAAGGTGTTTGTGATTTTTAAAACAAGAAGGAATGGAAAAGTCATAAAGAAAACCATATTGACTCAACAATCTCCCCCATTTTGGAATGCACAAACATCCTTATGAAAAAAATATATAAGGACTTTGAAAATTTTCATCAGGCTTTGAAATTAAAACGTATCTCCCTTTGTTCATGGATGAAAGTGAATACAACTAACTTCCCCCTTAGGCATTGAATCTCTAAGGATTGTATTCTGAATTTCCGGAATGGAGTTTTCATTATCATGGGAATGAAAAACTTCGATGTGAGCAACTCCCCCTTACTTTATGGATATTTTAATTTTTTTCTCTTTCCTCTTTTTAGAGGTTCTTTTTCCTTCTCCCACTTAGGAGTAGTGCTTTTTCCTTCTCCCCCTTTGTGATTTTCAAAAAGAATTGAAGGGAATGGAAAAGAAAATATGGTACTTGAAACATTAGTATATGAAAAGATATAACCAACCAAATAACATTTCACTAGAGTTGGGAAAATTTTACAAAGAAAGAAAACTACAAAAAAATATCAGAGTGAGATTATTTGCCTTCCTTTTCCTTTGGAATCACCTTCTTTCAAAAAAATTTGAGCTTATTTAGATCTCTTTGGTCTTCCTCGACTTGTCTCTCCAAAGATTTTGTCTTTTCTTCATGGTCTTTCAATGCCTCTGCTTGAGCCTCGATATCTTCCTTCTGCAACTATAACAATTCATCTTGCTGAATGAGTCTTTTCTAAATCTCAATCCGGAGATTTCTATCATTTATAAGATTTTGAGCCTGAGAATTTTCCTTGTCATTTAGTTCCTTCACTTGATGAATCCGGGAACTCTGCTTAATAATCTGTTCATCTTAAAGATTATTAATCTTTTTATCTTCTATTTCAAAATATTCTTTCACGTCATTTTGAAAATTATCATACAAAGCCAAGTCTTCTTAAAGTCTCTTAGACCACTTTGCTACCTTACTTCAGGACTTTCCATGCACATCATAGTCGATAAAGAACCTTTTTTGTTCCGCTTCTATCTTCACACACTTTTCCATTAGCATGGATAATGTCTCTGATATTTGGTTTTGGCTTAGATGAGGCATTAGACATATAGTGTCAATGGTGGGAAAGATTGGAATGACATCCACCAAAATTTTCAAAGACTCAACAATAAAATTATGCCAATGAGATAATGATTCTGAATCAGATAAATCTCGTTGAGATTGCTCTTCTTCAACTTGCACTTGATTTCTTCTAGAGGTACCACCAACCTCTTTCTTCCTGATGACATATTTTATAGGTGTCTCCATGAGAAATTGCTTCCCCTTATTAGCTTTTGGAATTGGTTCCTCATTAGGAGATACTTCGTTATATTCAGAAACTTGAATAATATAGTCTTCATCTGGTTTCTCCTTTTCTTGTCATTCCTCAAGGAAATTCCTCTCATAGGATTCTTCCTCATCATACAAGACATTTTCTTCTTCTTCTTCTTGCTATTTATTATCATCATTATTACTACCTTCTTCACCTTCCTTTCCTGGAGTTACCAACTTCGTGGATTCTTCCTTATCTTTATAATCCTCTACTTGATTAATCATAGTATCCAAATCTTCACTTCCCTCTGCTTCTTCTTCTACTTCAACCTATTCCTATACTTCTTCAACAACTTCTTTTTCAGATTATTCAACTTCTTCTTTACCCTTGGATTTTTTTGGACTGGCATAATTCTTAGCTGTAGTTTCTGGTAAAGAAGGTTCTGTAAGGAAAGTTTTCGGAACCGTAATCAGCTCAGAAGCTAACTCTGTAGATCTCAGCAAATATTGCACCACTTCAGCTTTAGACACATTCTTTTTCATTTTCTTCTCTTTCGCATGATTCTCTAACTCTTCCATAGGTATTTCTTTTAGGGCCTTAGCCTCTGCAGGGTCGAATCCAAACTGTGGATCCCCTTCCTTCCTCTTCTGCTTATCTTCCCTCCACTTCACAACAACTTCATCTGGATAAGTTTTTTGTTTCTTAGGCTTGGGTGGAGGAGACTGAGTTTCCTTAGATTTAGGATTTTCTTCATCAGCAACCACATCCTTAAGCTTTCTATACTTCCTTTGATTTTTGGATGGTTCCGGAGTTTGTGTACCTTTCTAAAGTGCCTCAAATTCTTCCACAAAAAGAGAGTTGAATTCTCCAGATTCACTAGAAAACCCCATCTTCATCCTCTTCAAAGTATAATTACTCACTAGCATAAGCTTACAATTCCATAATTTTGATTTTCATGCAACCTTAAAAGATTCTAAGCACCGAAATATCAGCTTAGATAGTAAGGAAGGGAACATGATTATCTAAGCTCTCAAATTGCCTTCTTTGATGTTCTTGATCGCAATCAAGACATGCCTCATGAAATTTATCTTTCTTAGATTTACCAAGAAATATAAGACATAGATATCACTTTTCTTCAAATTATCCTTATCACCTCTTCTTGGAACCAGAAAGCCTTTCACCCAAAGCTGAAGAATTCTATTGTTCGGAGTGAGACGAGAAATCTTAATGGTTGAAGCATCCTTAATTCCAAGACAATTTAGTGCCTTCTCCTTGTTGAAACTTCCTTGATCATCCGGAAGTTTTTGTGAGAAGAACTCAGCTTCTCCTTCATAGGATAAACCAACCAAGCTTGCGGAATTTGTGTAAGATAGCTTATAAGTATTCCCATTAGAAGAAAACCACTCTCTGCCATCTTCCATCTAGATTGAAATAGAATCATAGAACTCGATCAGCAAATCAGTATAAATTGGATCCTGTTTATCTGACTTTGCTACGCAATCATCCTCCCATCCTTTCAATCTAATATTCTTTCTAATAAGGGAATCAATCTTATAGAAATACGGATGCACTAAACATTCCCTGAAGATTAACCACTTTGAGATTGGATTTGAAGTTGACATATCTTGAGATGTTGCTTCAATAAACATTCAGAACAGAGAGACCTGAAGGATTCGGAACGGCTTTGAAAAGATCGAAACCTCTCTTAAGAAGAGCAGCATGGCTTCGAGATGCAAAATCTTTGAAAAACTGATGTGGGACGAGTCTTGGGGTCCCTTTTATATAGGCGATGGATGTGACCTTTGGTCTTCCAAAAGCCATCTAACGGTTGAAAAACTTTTCGATCTGATCTGACAGTTGGGAACTTTCCCGCAAGGAAAACTTGACTATGATCTTTTAAGGTTTTAAAGAAAACATACAGATTTAAGGAAAACTAGAATCCAAATTATTTAAAAAAACAGGAAAATACCAGCATGCAAAATATGATTACGATAACTAAAGAAAGGAAATTATACCTTTCGGATTGGCTAGAAAGATTGTTCGTAATTGGTAATATTCTTCATAAAAAAACATATTATGAAAGACCATTACGAAAAAACTCATTACAAAAGTTCTAGCTCCCAGAAATTTCCATTCAGGAAATTATCATTCCGGAAATTATCACACCAGAAATTTCCATTCTAGAAATTTCTATTCCAGAAATTATAATTCCGGAAAGTTTGGAAAAAAATGACTTCGAAAATTTTAGTTACAAATAGTTTGAAAAACAGATTACGAAAATTTTAGTTACACAATGTTTGAAAAAAAGATTACAAAAATTTTAGTTACACAATGTTTTAAAAATAGATTACGAAAATTTTAGTTATAATAACAATCAAATGTACTGCCCCTATGAAAAGGAGTTTATTACTGTTAGGAGAATTGTTCAACAAGAAGTTAATGAAGAATGATTACCTTACGGTTATCATTCCTAACTTTTGTTTAATGTATTAAAATCTATCGAGGGGTAAAGATTTTGTGAAAATATCAGCAAGTTAATCTTGCGTTCTGATAAACTGAAGAATGATATCTCCTTTTAGTGTGTGATCTCTAAGAATGTAATGCCTAATGTCTATGTGTTTTGGATGAGAGTGATGTGCAGGGTTCTTACTTAGGGCAATGGAACTTGTGTTATCACACAAAATTTGGGTCCTAGTAAAACTCATGCCATAGTCTGTGAGTGTGTGTTGCATCCAAAACACTTGAGCACAACAACTTCCAGTTGCTACATATTCGGCTTAGATAGTGGAAAGTGCTACAGAATGTTGCTTCTTGCATGACCAAGAAACTAATGAATCTCCTAAGAAATGACAAGTTCCGGGTGCACTCTTTTTATCCATTCTACATCCACCAAAGTCAACATTCAAAAAACTCCTTAAAACAAAATCATTTCCAGAAGTATAAAATAATACTAGATCTATGGTTCCCTTTAGGTAGCGAAAAATTCTTTTTACCACCTTTAAATGAGATTCCTTAGGATTGGATTGATATCTTGCACATAAGCCTACTAAAAACATCAAGTCTGGTTGACTAGATATTAAGTAAAGTAAACTTTCTATCATACCACTAAAAGATGTATGATCTACTGGTTTCCCAACTTCATCAAGATCTAGAGAATTTGAGGTACCGATGAGAGTACTTGAACTCTTAGTGTTGTCATAACCATACTTTTTAAGAAGATCTTTAATATAATTATGTTGAGATATATAGGTTCTTTCTGACCTTTGAGAAATTTAAAAACCAAGGAAAAATATTAACTCACCCATCATACACATTTCAAACTCAGATTTCAATAGACATGAAAAAGAATCAGTTAAAGATTGCTGAGTAAAACCAAATATAATGTCATCAACATAAATTAGAACAATCAAACCATTTTTCTTATCTTTCTTTATAAAGAGAGTGGGATCTGAATTTCCCTTAACATAGTTATTTTGAAGCAAAAATCTTGTAAGTCTATCATACCAAGCTCACAGGGCTTGTTTAAGGCCATACAATGCTTTGGTAAGTCTAAAACATGATCAGGATGTTTTGTATCTTCAAATCCAGGAGATTTTTCAACAAAAACATCCTCTTGAACATAACCATTATGAAAAGCACATTTCACATCCATTTGAAAAAGTTTAAAATTAAAGAATGATGTAAAGGAAAGTAAAATACGAATAAATTCAAGTCTAGCTGCTGGAGCATAGGTTTCTTCATAGTCTATTCCCTCTTACTGATTATAGCCTTTAGCAACTAGTCTAGATTTATTTCTTATTTTGACTCCATTTTCATCACACTTGTTTTTGATGACCCACATTACTCCAATAACAGAAGTTTCATAGGTCTTTCAACCAAGATCTAGACTTTATTCCTTTCAAATTCATTTAGTTCATATTGCATGGCTTTGATCCAAACATCATCACCTAAAGCTTCATTAGTGACTTTTGGTTCTAATTGGGAAAGAAATTCTAGATGTTCTACTTCATTTCTCAAGGAACTCCTAGTCCTTACAGGTTGATTTACAACACCAGTGATACTATCACTGGGATGATTCTTAAGAAACACCTGATTTGGGTTTTGTAAAACCTGTTCATCAACATAGGGTATAAAGTCTTCTGGGGTAAATGTCTTAGAAGTATCTTCTTGAACATTTTCCTTATCAGAAGGATCTTCTAACAAAGGTTGATAATCAGTTTTTGAAAACACATCTGAGGATGTAGGTTGGGATGGTTTAAAAAAAAGGATCAGATTCATCAAATTTTACATGCACTGTTTCTTCAACAGTACATGTATTTTTATTGAAAACTATATAAGCCTTAGAAGTTGTGGAGTACCCTATGAAAATTCCTTCATCAGATTTTGGTGTGAATTTATGTAAATTATCTTTAGTATTCAGAATGAATACTTTGCAACCAAAAACCAAGAAGTAGGAAAGTCTAGGTTTTCACCCATTCCATAACTCATAAGGAGTTTTATTAAGAAAAGGTCTAATCAAAACTCGATTTATAGTATAACAAGTAGTACTAACAGCTTCAACCCAGAAATGTCTAGCTATAGAGTATTCACTCAACATGGTACTAGTTATTTCTTGAATAATTCTATTTCTTCTTTCAGCTACACTATTTTGTTGAAGAGTTCTAGGTGCTGAAAAGTTGTGATTAATACCTTTTATACTACAAAAGGTTTCAAAATCAGAATTTTGAAATTCTCTTCCATGATCACTATAAATAGTTTTCAGTGGAAGATTTTTCTCATTTTTAATGTGGGCTCTAAAACTTTTGAAATAAGAAAAAGCTTCATAATTCTTTGCTATAAAGTAGACCCATGTAAATCTAGTGTAATAATCAACTAGAACAAACACGTAGTATTTTCAACCAATGCTTCCAGTCTGTGTTGGATCAAAAAGATCCATGTGCACCAACTGTAATGCATCAGTTGTTGAGACTTCACCAATTGATTTAAAACTAGATTTATGCTGCTTGCCATATTGACAGGGATCACAAACTTTAGAAGAATCAAATCTAAGCTTCGGTACATCCTTAACTAGATTATTCCTATAGAGTTTACATAAGTTTCTAAGGTTACAATGACCTAGTCTTCTATTCCATAACCTAGAATGATCTTCCATTTCACTTTTTCAAGGTAGGTCTTAGCTCCTGAGGTCTTACAAGTTCAAAATGTAAACATTCTCTTGCCTATTGGCTGAGAGAATAAATTATTCCTTGGATTTGTGATCTAAGAACTTATCATTCCAAAAATTCACAAGGTATCCTTCATCACATAACTAACTTATTCTAATGAAGTTGTACCTAAGACCCTTAACAAACAAAACATTTGAAATCAAAGTTTTACCAAGAAGAACAATATTACCTATACCAACAATTTCTCCCTGAGAATTATCTCTGAAAGTTACTTTTCCTCCTTTCGTCTTGATAATCTTTTCAAAATATCTTTTGTTACCAGTCATGTGCCAGGAACATCCACTATCCATGTACCATGTATTTTTGTCAGTACTTCCTTTATCTCCCTGAAAACAATAAAATAATTAGACTTTTGCAATCCAAACTTGTTTGGATCTGAGATTTCCAGATAACATGATTTTTGGTAACCACATCTTCTTAGAAAAAATAAGCCTTATGAAAACCTAAAGATTGGGTTTTGTTTAAAGAACATTTCTATTCCTAGTGACCACCATATTGACACTTGGTACAAAATGGGGGACTTTTTGGAACAAAGTAATTGTTACTAAAAGTTGGTTTAGAATGGGTATAACCAAATCTGGATTTGTTTCTTAATGGTCGTATTTGAGAATACATTTTATCAAAATTTTCTTTACCATGGGTAAAGTTTGATAAACACTTCTTTAAGGAAAAAAAATTCTGACTTCAGTTTTATAACAAAGTTTTTATCTTCAAAATCATTAGATTTAGAACTTGATCTAGGCTCGAAAACACTTTTCTTAGAAATTACTTTTTCTAACTCTTTATAAAGTTTTTTCTTCTAAGAACTTACTTCCTCAATATTTTTTAAAATATTTATAAAATCAGCATTTTTCCTATCAAGATATTTAGAAAGATCTGATATTTCTTTTGTAAGAATAATATTCCTAGATTTTTCCTTATCAAGTTTTCTTATTGATTTTTGAATTCTCAATCTCAAGAAGTTCAGCAAACCTAGAAACTTCTTCATAGGTAGGTGAAGTATTTTCTTCATCAGAAGAGGATTCTTCATCTGAAGAGTTTTAATATTCTCTATCAATATAAGTTAAAGATAAATTGGTTAATGATTCAGAATTTCACACCTTATCCATAAAGAAATGATTGTTAATAGGTAATATGGCTATAAGACCAAGATTCTTCTGTCTTGAAGATTCATAATGAGAAGACTCATTTGAAGAGTCACCACCACTGGCACTCCAGGTGTCATTAGCTTTCATAATATTATTAGATTTGTCTTTATAATACTTCTTTCTGTTCTATTTAGAGTGCCTTTCTTTACTTTCTATCTTTTTAAGAAAAGGGAAATCTGGCCTAATATGTCTAGCTCTCTGGCATTTATATCAAGTAACTTCTATATCTTTTCTATATTTCCTTTCCTTTTTATTATACTTAGATTAGAAATTTCTCTGGCCATCTATCTTGTTCATTCTTCAAGCAAGATTTGACAACCCATTTTCGGAGACTTCACTCTCACTAGATTCGGATTGGAAGATAACTTTCTTAGACTTGGATCTGGTTACCCTCTCCGGATTCTTAACTTTCATATGATTTGAAGTTATAGTAAAAGAAACAGTACCATTTCCATTCTTCTTCTTGATGTTGTCAACATCTCTTTTCATTCTTGTTTCATGTTGGAGAAGAGTTCCAAATAACTCATCTAACCAAATTTGAGCGACCTTCCTGTTCTCATCAATAGCTGTTCTCTTGGATTCCGACTCATTGGGAATAATATCAATTATCTTATCCACAAGAGCATCATCATCCAAACCTTTTTCCCCCCGTAGAATGAGGACTGTTCACTATAGTCATAAATCTCTGTTGAACTTTACAAATTGGTTTACCATAAAGAAAATTGAAGCCATGGTATTCATCTCTAAGCATAGCTCTCCTAGTTTCAATCACTTTAGAAGTGCAAAAGTGTGTAATCTCTAACATCTTCTAGATACAATTATATGCTTCACATGAAGAAATATGGCTGTATGTAATTCTAGTCATTGAACATAGAAAGGTAGTGCGTACCTTATAATTGAGTTGATATTCTTGCTTTTCCTGGTTAGTGAATGTTCTAACTTCCTTATTAAGAATTTTATAATCACCAGTAAGCATATCGAAATTATCCACTATTGGGTTGATAACGAAATTCTTAATTCGATCTCTCCAGTACTCATAATCATTCCCATCAAATATTTGTGGTCTTGTAGGATTTAGATTGTCAATAGAACCAACATTGAATCCTGACATTCTAAGAAAAACTTCGGCAACCAAACTTGTTAGTAGAAAAAGTTCGTAACTACAAATTTCGGAATGAGCAATTCAGAATGACAATTCGGAATGACAATTCAGAATGAAAAAAGTATTTTTAATCAAGGATGAAGATTAAAGAAAAAGTGAGCAAGAAAAACTTATATGTGAATATAAGTATTTCAGAGACCTTCTCTGATACCAATTGTAGGATTGAAATAATGATATAGATGCTCAATATACAAGAGGGGGGGGGGGGGTTAAATTGTACAATTTAAAAATTTCCTTAAGAAAGGAAAGATCTAAGTTTAACAATGTTAAAATAAGCAGATTCACAACACCTCTGACTCCAATTGGAAATTGGAAAAATGAATGAAGTTACAAACTTCTAATTCTATACACTTTCTTGAATCAGAAAAGTGATTCCGAATAATAGGTTCCGGAAGTATGGATCCAGAAATTGAAACTTAACCTAAGGTTTACAATATGAGATTCTACCCTAAAGCATATAGAATCTAAATGAATCAATGTACAAGTGTAAGGAAATACAAGAATGTTATACTTTCCTTACAATAAAATATGCAGCGGAAATACAAGTAGTACCACTACAAGTAACAAACAATAACTATTTTAACCCAAAGTTAAGGGTTTCCAACAACCTTGGATAAAGGTCCCTTGATTTATACTTTCAAGCAAGTCTGTCTTACCCACACTAGGGTAAACCCTCGATACGAAGATCAGAGTATCTCTCTTGCTATCCCCGCAAGCCCTCAACTTCAAGGTAGTTGGAACATCTGTCTTCCTCAGAAAGGAAGCCCTCAAACTTCAAGGAAGTCGGAACCTCTGTATTCCTATCGCTGGAATCCCTTGAATGTAATCACCATCATTCGGAGTCGCACAAAACAATCTAAACGAGCGGTTCAGTACACACAAAGCATGAAAATATTATCTCTCTAGAAATCACCTTAACAGTGTGTGGTCTCTAGATTGATCAACTTGTTTCATATCTCTGAGCTCTTTCAAATGAGCTCCTATTTATAGGCTCGGTCGGTCCCCTCTCCAACGGTCATATTTTCCTTAAAATTCAGAGGGACCTGTACACGTGTAACTCAACCAACAGTTAGTTTGAAACATAATAGATGAAATCGTTTAATAACAAACCATGTATAATTGAATGCATGACATCGTTTGGTAATGGATCATTTGTAAGAAAAAAGACATACTACGTTCGGAGTGTAAGCAAATTAAAAGTTCTGAGTCTAGCCAAAAAAGAAATTCGGAGTCTATAAAAAGAAATATTCGGATTATTTTTTATTGGAATTCACAACCTGAAATCTATAGAAGTCTAGAGTCTAAATTTATGAGGAAATTCGGAGTCTGGTTTCTCCAAATTTTGGAATCTGAATTTGAAGAGTTCGAAGTTGAACTAGTAAATGTTCGGAGTCGAACTTCATAATGGTTCGGAGTCGAACTACTTAAGAGTTTGGAGTTGAACTCATAGAAGTTCGGAGTCGAACATCATAAGAGTTCGGAGTCGAACTACTTAAGAGGTCGGATTCGAACTACTTAAGAGCTCTAAGTCAAACTCATGAAAGTTCGGAGTCGAACTTCATAATAGTTCAGAGTCGAACTACTTAAGAGTTCAAAGTCGAACTACTTAAGAGTTTAGAGTCAAACTTCATAAGAGTTAGAATTCGAACTCATGAAAGTTCATATCCATAATTCAGAGTGGAACTTCATTATAGTTCACATCCAGAATTTGGATCCTTGGAACAGAATACTCCAATACTTGTCATTATATGATTCCGGGATTTTGGTTAAGAATCTGGTTTTTGTACTTAAGAAAAATATTTCTATGTATAAGAAAATCTAGGTTAGGGTATATTTATTTATGGAAGAAAATTTTCCTTATGGAGGTAAAATATACATTTTCATAAGTATAAGGTGTTTGTGATTTTCAAAACAAGAAGGAATGGAAAATTCAAAAGGAAAACCTTATTGAATCCACATTTTCAACGTAGGTTGTCAAACCGACCAAAATAGGAACCTAACATGATTAATGGATAATTATGAGGTGGTTTTTTGTATTACTATTTTACCTTATAAACACTAATTTTATTTGTATCTCATTACTGTGATATATCATAATAATAAATAAATATAAATATAATTTAATTTATTGAAATCCTTTTCTAAGAAGGAATATGTCATTTTCTTTTTTGTTTCGATCGATTTAGTGAATTGAATAAGATATTATCATTTGTGGATCATAAAATTAATATTTTATATATTTTGTAAAAAAATAAAAAAAAATTATATATTAAAATAATACATCTCCTTTTCTCCCATCCTCATTACCTTCCATGTAAGGTAGTGATGAAGAAAAATAAAACGAATCGTTACATGGACGTGGTAGTCCACACGTAGACATGGGTGAACATTTCATTTTCCATAGAATGGTATAAAGAAGTAATATTGTTTAATGTTTAATAATAATAAAAATTATATAAATATCATAATTATTTATTATATTATCCTTTTATCCCATCCTTTTATGGTGGTCAAATAATATGAACCATGTTGTGTCATGGAAGCAGTTTTCAGCACAATGCGGGAATGCCAGTTATGTTTTTCAAAATAGGAAAGGGATAAAGATAATAATAATTAGAAACATATAATAAAAACATTAAAAATATAAAGAATAATTATTTTATTACATTGATATTCTAAAATTTCAATTTTCATTGAAATATAGATAAATAAGTTAAGTAAAACTGATTACACACATTTAATAATTTGAGATTTCCATGGAAGATCCTTTGGAAGTAGATAGAAGAGGACAATATATTATGACCAGAAGTGTATGATGGTGAAATATTATTATAGGAGAGTGAAAGTGTTAGTTTTATGGAGGAAGAGTAATTTTTATTATTGTCTTAAATGGGTGTTGTGTGTCTCATTTTATAAGTGGTGAGAATGACAATTTTCTAAATATTTTAACTTACTATAAATGGATCATATGTTACACATGTCAACTGGCTCTAAAATTGCAACAAAATTGAGCAGGTAAAAGATAAAGTTAATAAAAACCCCCATTCACTAATGTTGAGACATTATTTCATAATTTTTCATGTCTTTTACCACATGAATTATTATATTTACCAATTTAGTTTAGTTTTGTGATAACTTGTTTTTATCATTAGTAGCAACATTTTATGGATACAAATAATGTCATCCTTACCATAAGATTTGGTTCTATTTATTATTAAATTGAAATAAATTTCATTTTATTCAATTGATTAAAATATAAAAACTAAAATATTAAACAATTTTTAATGTATTAAAAAAATATTTTTCTGTGAAAATAATATTTATGCTCTAAAATAAATAAATATTAGTTTCTAAATTAATTATTATTTAAATTATAAAATAAAATATAAAATACATATATGATCTTTTAAAAATGATTCATGAGGGTCGAATCAAGCTTATATACTAATAATGTAATAATTTATTTAAAAGGTAATTTATAATATTCTCTTAAGAATATTTTTTTAGAAGAAACCCAAAAATTTATATTATGATTATATATTATTAAATAAAAAGTGTTGTTAATTTTTATTCAAATTAAACATATAATATTTTATAAAGATATATTTATAGAAATTATCAAAATAATGTGGATAACTCTTCATATTGTTTTTTCAAATGTTAATTATTTTTTATTCGTATTTCATATAAATTAACAATTAAGATATTTTTAATATATTAGTCATATTATAAATATATATTATTATTAAAAATTTATAATATTCCTATATTCTTTAAATAAAATCCAATTTTAGAAAAATATAATTTTAAGCATAAAATAATTTTCTTTGTTGTTTTTTTCTTTACTAATTGAATTACATTCATATTAAAAGTAGAAACTATTTTCATTCTATAAATATTTCAAAAAATTGTAAACACTTATTTATTCCTTACAGTTAAATTGTTAGGCCTTACTGATCATACATAATATTTATATTTTTTACTAAATGTATCATATTTTTTTAGATCGGTGTTTCATATGAGGAGAAATATCTATAACATTAGTCTCATTTAATGGTAATAAAATATTAAAATTCTATGGTGTTCAATGAGACTGGTTCTTGATCACCATAGGATGTAAACTAGTTCTGTAGTATCAAAACACGACTTCTCAGAATTATTTTACTCTCAAAAACCCAATAACAAAATAACAGTTTCCACTTGGAAATTTGGTATGGACAATATTTATATAAATTGACCATAAAGAAATACATAGTTAAAAAAATAAAATCTAAATAGAGTATAAAAATAGGTAAAATGAATATTTATCTAAGTCAGAACATAAAAAATAATCAACAGCTCATATACAAAATGAAATAATGGGATATTCAAGATGACATGGCCAATACATATGTATCCTAAAAAATATCCAAAACCAAACCACTAACAATAAATCCTTATGACCCCTAGTCATTATACACATCCCATACTATCCACCACTGAACCAAATCAGACACCGACCAAGAAGAGATCAAAGAGAGACACAATAATGGAAACAAAAGAGTTTCATTTACCAATTGGTGTTGGTAGCGTGTCAGTGTAACCAAGCCTAGTAAAATAGATCCAATTAGATAGTGAAATTAATTTCAAATGGGATATAATTAATTATAGTTTAAAATATGTTTTCTTCTTATAACTATATTATAATTAGGTAAAATTCCCTGTTCTATATCATAAAACCTCTACCCCCTTAAGGTAAAACAACTGTAGATTCAGCGAATAAAAAGTAAAAAATATAAATATTTTAAATGAATGTTTTATTTTATTTCAAAAATAAACCCCAATAATTTATCACATTTGATACTCATAGTAAACACATAAACCGATTAAAAACCTTTTCATTTTAAATCATCTATTCAAATCCATAATTTTAATAACTTTATAAATAATGTTACATTTACAATAATAAAATATCAATCAAGTGGGAACAACATAATCAATGAAAAAAGTATATAAGCATAATC
The DNA here is from genome assembly GCA_963277665.1 of Viscum album. Classification (NCBI taxonomy): domain Eukaryota; kingdom Viridiplantae; phylum Streptophyta; class Magnoliopsida; order Santalales; family Viscaceae; genus Viscum; species Viscum album. The sequence goes on along the minus strand of OY728158.1, from coordinate 1,368,600,354 downwards.
CAATAATGCTGTAGAATTTAATAAAACATGGGGAATATAATTTAATAACGGATTGGAGTCCCCTATTTAATATTAGAAAAAAGAGGTATCATGTGAAACACATTTGGTCTTAAGGTGAGATGGTTCTAGAAAGAGTATAACATGGGACCAAATAACAACCTATGTTGCATCTAAAGTAAAAGAAGACATTCAATTATCCTGCACAAGAATCCTTGGGAGGGGAATCCCCCTCAAGCTCTAGCATATCACACAACATGGGGGAAGATATAAACCTGCATACTAACAAGTGTATCACAGATATAGATCATTCACTTATCCTAGGGTTCCCATGAAAACTATAATTGGATGTTATAAAATAAATGACTCATATTATCAAGAAATTTGATAAAAAGCCTGGATATAAATCTCACATAACCACTAATTCCATCATAAAAAATAAAACCTTTCATGTCATCTGTATCATAAATAATATATAACATTTACCATGGGGAAAATTCTATATAAAGAAGAATAAAAAAAGGGAAATAATTGCGGGTCACACACATGCACATAAATTATAAATATCTCATTTATAAAGAGCCAAACAATAAATCTCTAAGTTTATTTATAATACTAAATCATTTTCAAGTAATTAGTGTCACAATATTAAAATATAATTTTCAAAAAAATGCATATTAAACCAGATATAAAATCATCAAAGAATCAATTTTATTTTTCATTCAAACCATTTGAAAATACATAACACTTATTTATTAAATGAAACCCAAAAATTATACCTTTTATCCCAAAAAAATCTCTAATTCATTTTATTATCAAAAATGTATTTAAATAGACTATATAAACATTTTCTTAAACACCTAGAACATAAAAATAAAAATAGAAATTTGAAACAAATTATGGCGCACTTTATTTTAATTATTGAAAGAATATAAAATACTTATAAAACACCATAGTTATTAAATATAGACATAATTTGATAAATAATTTTTTAGAAAACATTAATCATACAATGAAATGTCATTATAGAAATTGAAAAAATGTACCTCAATTGAGATTTCAAAACCATAACAAATTGATTTCGATAGCTAAAGAAAGACCACACATGATAATGACCTCAATAATCCATATAAACTAAAACCCCATTGATTTGATCGATCCCAAACCTAATTTTCTCTAGGGGAAATATGATTTCCTGGAGAAATAAGATCTTAGGAGATTATAAGTGGGGGTAAGAAGAGAATAAGAAATAATAATAAACGGGGGATTACCATGAATAATATCTTAAAATTAAATTAGGGGAAACATAAAATATAATGGGAGACAAATGTTAGTTATTTGGAATCCCTATTAGAATGAAAAAAATAGATGGAGTGGAAAAATTATGGTCACCACCATTTAAAACCTATGTGTTGTACGATGGTTAAATTGTAAAAATTTAACACAGGAAATTGCTTCCCCATAATGTGGTTCCCTTCACCAAAAAGTGGTTCACAAAACCTAGGTAGACCTATGAGTCCCAAAACTACCCACACCCTGGAGAAGGATTTCACCCCTTCGATATTTTAAACAATAGCTCCACTGACGATTCTGGGATTTATGCTAAAAACATTACACCAAAAAAGCAAGGAAGTCTCTATGATCCTATATAAATTCCCCCTAGAAGTACACAACATCACAAGATTCACCATCTTGACCTCCCAAATTCTAACCAATGGTAGCCACATGGGTGTTTCAACTCATCATCTACCTTTAGAGAGGTTCTATGGTATCAAAGTCTCCGTGCTCACCAAATGACTTACCACACATATGTTTTATCCCCCATGTCAAGATAATCATACACCATTTATCAAATTCACCAAACTATGGAATCACTACATGGACACCCTTGCTGTTTTTCATAGGGAAGCTCCTTAGACAAAATAGCCATTGGGATGTGCATATCAAGGGTTATTCACCATGTTTCAATTCTCAGAGTCACTTTAATCATCATTTGGTTCGTGATCATTGTGTGGCGAGGCCATCTATCATCCAAAACTCTCAATATTTTTAAAATGGACAAAAAAATATGAAATTTAATAAAATTGCATTAATTCATTTCAAATTAAATTCAAATGTGATATTTGGGTGAGAAACCAGTATCCCCCATACAATAGATTACCCTAAAATTTTATTAAATACTACACAAGGAAATGAGAAAATGAAAACCATGATACCCAAATTAAGATTATGGAGGCTTTGTAAAAAACCAAGGAGGTTATGATAATAAAATTTCAAAAAATGACACACAATTAGTCAAAATCAATAGAACACATCCTAAATACCGGCGATAACAATTCCTTAAATGTTAGAAATGTCTCCAAACATATACCAAAACATAACTAGAAGAAGAAAATTATATGAAACATGGAGAATTACTATAGTTCTCCCCAAAATAAAAATTTCATTAAAATGAAAAGATAAAAAACATTCACACCCGAGAGAGACACTACCATATAATATATTCTTAAATATAAATACCTAATAGAAAAAATAATCCTATAATGAATAAAATGAAAAAAATAAACTAGTTTTAATTCTATAAGGAACCATAACCCAAAGGATATAGAGGTGACTAAAATCAAGGTTAAAAAAAATCAACTACTAAAAATGGGAAAATATAAAATGCACATTGACCAAGAAAACAACCTCAATAAGAAATGACATAGCCTCCATCCTTGGGCGACCAAGCCAAATCATAACAAACCATAGACTTCTCTTATGAAACATGAACCCATTAAGAACCTCATATAGTAAATAATATTTTGAAAGAAGCATAATATTAGTCGGTGTAGTGTCCATCCCATACCTTAATGAACAATCCCAAGGTTTCCCCAATGCAAATTCCTCCAAAATCCATATAAGAAAACTTGTATAACATCACATACAATCCTCAATGAAGCTAAAATAACGATGAACTTTGTTGAATCAATATTAACTAGTAAAAATCAATATCCCAACAATATAAAAGTGAAAGATGTATCCCCATGTAAAACATGAAAAAATAATTCCCTAAAAACCTCAATGGATCAAAATCCTTTATATAAGAATACCAAGGATAGAAAATAATCCAAATATCTATCTAAACCAATGAATGCATCAATTAAAAACGTATTTCAAAATTTTAATCCAATTTAAACTCCTTATCAACAAATCCCAGAGAATATAATTATACAAACCTGGGCTTATAAAAAGAAACCAAAGAGAAAAGAAGAAGGATATGAGTCAAAAGGTTGTATAGAAAATATGAAATCTACATACACCACTCTACTTATATATTGGGAACAATAAAAAATAGGAATATATATGCCAAATAATAAAATAAATATCCATAAGGATTACTCATAGAGACATAAGTCCTACATTCATCGTGAAATTTCTTAGAGGAATAATTTAAACAACAAGAAAAATGATCTCAACCTATTTGTAGCAGACAACTGAAATAACAAAATCCCAACATGACTCGAGGTAAGAGTCCAAAATCACATATCACCATAGTAAAATAATCATAAATTATTCAATTTTAACCAAAAACAATTAAATCAGGTCCTAAAACCCATTTTATCAAAATAAAAAAATATAAACCACCTATTAATTTTTAAGAAATTTTATTTTATTCCAAAAACCTTAAATATCATATAAAAAATAAAAATAATTCATTTTAAAAAATAATATAATTTATTAAATCGATTCCTTAATATGGAATTTATATAATTACCCATGCTTTGATAAAGTTTAACTCAAATTGATGGAAACATTAATCTTTATTTAAAATCAATTTTGAAACATCATAATGGAATAAACAACATTTAGAAAACTCCAAAAGGAATGAAAAATAATTTTTTTATTAAAAGAGAAATTCTGGATTTGAAAAGAAATATTTCCTATGAAAATTACTTTTCACCCCAATCATACCTTAAACCACCAAGGAAAAAAATGGATTCATAAAATTAAATCAATTCCTTAACAATCAAATCATCATAATAATCCTATCAGATTTATCTAGAATATGTAGATACTACTTTAGATGAAATCTAGAATTAGAAGATGTCTAAAACATATATCTAAAAAGGATCTAGTATTTTTCAAGGATTGGAATCATGGTTTATTAGACATGTTCCGTGATTAACATGGATTCTGAGAAGTTTTAGGGATTTATTCATGGGCTTCACGTAGTTTTCAAGACTATGTATGCAGACCATCCAACATAGATTCCCTTCCATTTAATCCCTAAAAATTTCATGACCCCCAGAAACATTGTTTATATCTCAATAGGGATGGAGACATCATCAAAATAAAAAATATGTAAATAAAAATAAGGGAAAAAATGAAAAAAACATTATAAATCAAAATTATATATGAGAGGTGGTGATAATCTATGTACTTTTGATCTAAATGTTCAATCCAGATGAAAATCCTAATTTATATGCTATATAGATGCACTTAAATAACAATAGGGAACTCTGATAACATTTTTTCATGAACCAACCTAAGTGACCCCCAAACTGGTCTCCCGATATAGCCTATTAAAATTTTCGAGGCATGTTACCATACACCTCATTCTATAAATGAGATAGAGAGTATCAAAACATGACCAATGTGAATGTATTCACCCTAAAAAACTAAATAACTATATAACAGTTTCCACTTAGAAATCTAGAATAGGTGATCCACATATCAGACACCCATGCACAAAATATGCAGTTTAAAATAAAAATTAATATCCAAGAGTATAACATAATATGAAAAATAAACATATATGAAAATATTTACTTAAATAAAAATAAACATCATATATAAAAAATAAATCAAAGAGAGATCCCGGCTAGCATGGTTAATACATAACAACTCCAAAAATAAAAACCAGAAACAAAATGGTACCAAGCATCTCAATGTGACCCCTTAATCACTCTCCACAAAACATAACCATAAATACCATAAAAATATGAATATCATGTAAGAAAATATATAAGGTAGAAGCATGAAAGGAAACATAGGAGCTAAAACACTGATTTATGTATACAAAGTGTGAGATTAATCATGCTCAACAAAATACCACCAAAGAGTTTATGGAATTACATTCAAATTAAATATAATTTATGATTATTCAAATGATATTTATAATTTTTTAATAAGTATTAAAAAAGTAACATTCCATGTTCTGTTTCCTAAAATGATCAACCTTATGAAGGAAAAATAATGGTGGAATCAACAAATTAAAAATGAAAAACATTAAATATTTTAAAATGGATATTTTATTCTTATTCAAAAATACAAAACTAATCATTTATTACATAAAATATTTTCTAAAAAACATTCCCAAGACCCCAAAAATAGTCATTTAAAATCATCCTTTGAAATCCACATTTAAAGTCGCTTTTTTGAAGATAAAACATTTAAAACATTGAAAAAAAATCATTGGGTTCCAAAAATTAAATGAAACAAAAGTAGATAACCACCAAACAATTTAGTTGAAAAAGTCAAAGAAACATAGAGAACAAAATGAAATATAGGATCAGAGTCCCCTATAAAATATCTTAAATTAAAATATGTATCATAGGAAAGTAACTAGATCCTAATGTTATAATTTCCTTAATAAATTATAGTATTAGACAAACTACATGATTAAATTGTATCTAAAATAGAACAATATATTTTTCTACCCTACACCGGAATCATCAGGATGAAACATCCCCACTAGACCTTGCATATCACACGACTATGGGGACACTAGAAGCATGTGTAATGATTAGTGTATCATTGATCCATAAATCTCTTTTAACAAAATGTTCCAAAAAAAAAACTACAACTAGATGTGAAAAAACATATAATTTTATCAATATAGTAGATAACAAGAATAAACATTAATCTCATCTCACCTCCAATAACCTTGTGAGAAACAACCCCTTTCAAATCATCCATATCATAAATAATAAATAACATTAACCATATGGTAAAAATACAAATAATGCATAATCAAAACAAGTGGAACAACTATGGTTAATACTCACATATCATAAAAATTTAATTTATAAAGTTATAAATATCCTTTTTTTAAATTAACATAGAATGCCAAGTCATTTTCCTCCATTTGAAATCATATCTTTAAAATATACTTTGAATAAAATCATTATAAAATGATATACATAACCATAATAAAATAAGGTTCCTTTTCTTATTCATACTATTTACAATTCTACAAGAGACATTTATTCTTTGAGGACCCGAATTTATCCATCTCAAACCCCAAATAGTGTAAAATTTATTTTATTATAAAAAATTCATTTTAACAAACCGTATACAATTTTTATAAAAAACATAGCAATCAAAAACTATTTAGAAATAAAAAAACAAGTAAAGGTCTATTTATTATATGTGAGAAAAAAAACTTAAAAAGAATTTTTTTTCACATATAGAAAAAATGTAATAATAAGTTATTTTGAAAACATCGAGAAAATATTGGAATTAAAATTCAAGTAAATTTATAAAAAATATTGCCTTAATAAAGAAAAATCACATAAAAAATTAAATTTTGTTCTGGAAGAAAGACCAAGAATGGTACTATCCCTAAAAATATCTAATAACCCAAAAACATTAATTAAATCAAGAAAAACCCCTAATCATATCATAGGTGAATTTGGTTTTTTAGGATAATTAAAATTGGTTGAGAATATATGTGGTGAGAATAGTATATGAAAAATAAGAATATAGAATGGATTTCATTGAAGAATCTATTGAAATTGATAGAGGGAAATATTATAATATTAGGAGATACAGAGGGTGGTGTGTATGGATCACCTTATTTTGAGATTCGTGAATGTAGAAGAAAATATTTCTATACCACTTTAAAATATACGGGGATTGATCAAATTTTTTTAAAAAATTGACATAGGGTGTGGCAACACCACAATATCCCCCCTTCACCTCGACACGGTGCACTCACTGACAAAGCCATGTGATCTAAAAAATTTAATAATAACAATGATATACCATAGCCCTTATCCATTTTAGACCGAAACAACACTGAAGAGCATATGATTTTGGTAGAATAGAAATCCCTCCTCCACAATATGCAAGCCTCCGTGGTCCAATAAAAAATCTCCCAAAATACACGACAACATTGGAGATACTGTTTTTACCACACAAAAAACCCATCATGGCTAGATATCGTTGAATTTTACCTCATAATCTCCCCATAACAATATTTCAAGGTCTCTTAGATTCCACACTCACCAAAATAGAAAGCTTCATGAAAATTTTTTATCTGATGACAACATGACCAGAAACCCGTGATTAAAAAACTATAAACAATATAACATCACCTCGACCATAACATGTTCTCCATCACTAGTGGAAAAACTATTGGCCTAAAAACCTCAAAAAATCCCAAATCAATGGTAAATCAACCTATTTCAGAACCTATAATAACACTACACCCTTTTTGGTCAATAACTGTTGTTTAATGATGTTATAAAGCCTCCATAACTTCAAAAATATTAAAAAGGGAGACCAAAAATATCATAAATTTAAAAAATAATAATTAATTAATATTAAATTAAATGAAATAATGACCTGTAGGTGTGACATCATGACACTTATTTTGATAGTTAAGATATATCTGAATTTTTTTTAAAATACTTTTAATCTATTTGGAAATTGGAATCTATATATACCATGATTACTAGATAATAATAATCTCTATAAAGCATAAATATATCCAATTTAAATAACAGATAATATAGGATAGGCTTGACTACCATCCAATTTCAGTCTCCTAGGTCATCATGAAATCCACATACTTCACAAATGGCATACAGAATATCTAGCATGGTACCAAACTTGGAATATATGACTGACCCTATCAATGATGTGTATGGGATACTAATAATCCTAACTATCTAGTCATTTCTTTGAGGAAACATATTCTTAGATAGATGTATACCATGTGAAAATGGTAACAATACCCTCTCAGAAAGTTCTTTATTAAATATCAATAGTAGTTTTTCATCATATATGATTTAAATTAGTCCAAGATACCTATTGGATCTATCACGATATATTTTGATCTCAAGAATGTATATTACTTCGCCCAAGTACTTCATAGAGAAGGTCATTTTAAACTATGTTTTAACAGACTATAAACAAGGTATCACATTTTTTATTATTAATATTTCATCAATATAAATTATTAGTAAAATTACTTCACTCCCACTAATCCTCTTGTAATAAATATTCTCACAATCATTATTTATTAAACAAAATTTATTTATGGACGTCCATTTGGAAATATGTTTAAAAAATAACATAGTAATGGTAAGATATTATGGAAAGTATATTAATGAAGGATTTAAAATATAAAAAAGTGGAAATTACTCATCATAATATATTCATTGATGATGTTGAAATGCCTTTTTAACCATATATGCCTTATAGGTACTGAATTATCTATCCATGTCCAGTTCTAGCTTGAATACCCATTTTCAACCAATGGTATTTACATCCTCTATAGAATTTACCAAATCTATAAATGCTTTTGGTACATGGAATCCATCTCAAAACTCCTTTTTTTCAACTTGGTATCTTTTATTCACTAACTGCTTCCTTGTAGGTCATAGTACCATTATTATATTCTAATAATGACTCACCATCCTCAGTGCATAGAAAAATATATATTTTAGTTCTTCTGACATATCTTTTACTCATAAAATGTTATAATGTCTCTAGAACATCCTCATTCGAAGGGTTTTGTGGAATCTTTTCATGTGATGAATCTTCTGGATCATAAGTCATGAATTCATTGAAATATATATTCCATCCAATATCACTATTATATATATGATCCCATTAATTAATGGTGCGATGTTCGTTTATGAAAACATAATTTCATTAATGTTTTTATATGTAATATCCTATAGTTTAATTTGAAAATTCTATAAATATACATTTTGGGATCCATTGTACAAGTTTGTTACATAAAGCGGTCTTAATAAATTCCTTACAACGCAGGACTCATAAATTCAACATCACATATTGCTTTCCATAATAAATTTCAAATGGAACACTATTTGTAATTTTAGTTGGAACTTTGTTTATTATGTGTTCCTCTATCAGTAATTTTTATCCCCAAAATAATAATGGAATAATGACTCCACTTATCATTTAGTTCACCACATATAATAATGTATGATTCCTCATTTTACATACATGATTCCATTATGGTGTATAAGATAATATTGACCTAGAATAAGAAACATCCATATATTATAAATAAACTCTAGAGGAAACAATTATAATGAAGATCTAAACATGTATTGTAAAGTAAATTTGATAGCTAGGTTATGGTGAATACGAGAAGATAAAAATGGCCAAAGATTCAATTTTAGGCCCAATAGTTTTTTCAATAGAAATATTATGTTTTTATCTAAAATATAAAATATATAAAACCCTTTTAATGTTTTATAAAATTGGGCACATTAATTTAGCCTTCGTAGGGGCACCCTAGTGACCAACCTTCACTCTCGACACTATGTCTCATGGATTATTCTGTCCCTTGGTATGAAATTGAATTCATTTGGCTCATATTCAAATGGAATTATAACATATAGTGGAACCTCTAAAGATTATTTTGGTTCTATTTTTTTAGATTATAGTTCCTATTATGGAGAAGAAAATTGTCTTATTTTAGAATCCAAATCCTTGTTTATTGGAAATTAAATTTTTATTTAAATGATTATATTGATTTTGCTGATTGAAATGGGCATTACCATGTTTTTCAAATATTTAAATGGTTTCAAAAATAACAATTGTTTTGTGGCTTATAATATATAATAATATAGAAAACACCTCCCCCACATTAAAAATATCCAACATGCATGGTATGAAAAGAAAGGATGTAGATAATAGTTTGGAATCCATTGTAAAAAAATAATTCTCACCTTACATTTTTCATTTGTATACTCTTTGCCTCATGTTTATAATACAATTGTGACTAAGGATGCTCATGGAATGTTCCATTTTAGGCATCCATAACATTAATTTTACAATATTGTTTATCATTGTAGTAAAATTTTATCTTTCAGTCAATATCTGACCCATTTTTGTTAGGAAACGGTGCATATACATACAAATGAATTAAATATAGAAGATATAAGGTCGTTTTATCCTTTCCACTAAATGGGGTTGTTGTTATTCTTCCATTCCAACAAGAATAAATTATTCCATGTAATTTTAGTTCGAAAATAACTAAATATAAATCATGGTACTATTTATTCAAAATATCAATATAGACATGACTTATGTGATTATTCCATAGTTTAGTGTGATATGTGTCTTGAAAAATAGTTTTTATCAATTTTTATTACTTGGTTTATGTAATCCAACACATAATGATAGTTATGTAGTAGTATCTTTTGATAGAAAATTATAATTTTTCTATAATAAGATATTTTATTCCAAATTTAAAAAAGAACAACTGGTATCAAGATATTATATAATTTTTTTTCAGTAATAGATAGATCATAATAATAGTTCCTAAAAACCAAGATTATTCCTATTGAAAAAGTGAGCTAGTGGTGTTTAATACCCACTATAGGGAGTTTATATTTTTGGAGACTTATGTATTTAGCTGAAAATGTGAAATACATCTAAAATTACTTATTTCATATAATTGGATAAAAATGTGAGAAACACAAGATGTATCTAATACCCAATTTGTAGAAACACATATATTTTACTTGATAATGAGGGAACATAAATCTTCCCCTTAATTATTTTTTTGGTGTAGTTATTATTATATTATCCCTTCTTTCCCCATGAATTAAAAATGGTCCATTGTTCCCTATATTCCCTTTTTATACTCTATCACTTGAAAGAATGTTGCGAAGAATACTTAGGCTTGGTGTTAGCCTTTTGACCTTTTACATCTCCCTTTTCACTGCATTAAGATAAGGGTATTGATGAATTATTTCCTTATTAACCAGGATAAGAATCATGAGAAAATCTGGGAGAGACTTATCAATGTTGTTCATGTTAAAACACACTAATTATAGAGAATCTATGAGGTTCTGAGACAAGAATGTGATCAGGGTGAAATTAATTGTGTAGGATAAACCCTAAAATACTAGGATACTTAGTATATCCAATTATCATGACTACATTATGATCATATAGCACACCCTCCCTATGATTTCTTTTTAATATTGCCTTAGATATCTAAAATGTCTCCAATATATGTCAATCCTGATAATGATCGCATTGATTCAAGAGCATTCTATAAGTATAGATGCTCTATGGTGACGTCATGAGTCTGATGGTGATGAATGATGGCATAATACACTAGATATATAGTGAATAATAAAAGTGTTTTTGTATATAAAAATATCTACTTCACTCACTTACTCAGTAGGAAGATAAAAAAATTGGGACTCTAGCAAACAAGGCTTCCATTCATGGCGTAATATAACATGAAAGCAACTTTAACATTCTTAGAAGTTAATTATTTTAAATACATTAATTTTTATAAAATATAGATCATAGGGATATAATGGTAAATGAACATTTTATTTTATTAAACAAATTTAATTTTTTTTAGTAATTTATTTAATAAAAAAAGTGTGGGAGTTGAAATAAATCTAATTATCTTATTATTCTCCAACAATTTTATCAAGTCTCAAAAACACCAAACATTAAAGATATAATTTTTTATTAGATGGTAATTATTATAAATATGATCCATATTTCCCTCCCCGAAACCCAAACAATTGGGATGAAAATTATAAGAAGTATTTAGGTAGGTGGCCTTACATACTACTAGACTGTAACTCATTGATTTGTTGAGTGGACTCCCCAATCCGAAAATCATGACTTGGATTTCATCCACACCAGCCTCCAAAATTATAGTAGATATGGATATGTAATTAAATCCAATACATGTTTGGTTATGTCATCTCACCATCTTTGTTTAGACTTCTCGATAATTAAATGTTCCCCTCATATTTTCCTCAACTAAAACATTAATTATGGGTATATTTGAACTATGATAATGGAAGTAATTTGATGTAAATTAACGTGATATATATTTTATTATTAGCAGTAAAGTTTCTTATTTTATTCTTTTACATTACTTTACAATATTATATGGATTTAAAATAATTAAATAGAAATTAATTATAAAACATTTATGCATATGAAAATTATTTTAATACCATCTTTCTTACTTGTTAATTTATTTATTCACGTGACCTAGATAAAGAATCCAAAAAAAATTACAATGAATCTAAAAGAAAGAAAATAACCAAATTTAATTCATAAAGAGGTTTATAATGGTTTTTTTATAAATAAGGTTACAAATAAAAATGTGCACCATTGAAAATGACTCATAATACTTTCATTGGATCAAGTTACTAATTTCCACCATCAACAATGATATCATCTAGTTTAGTTTCTCCTGACCTCTCAGTTTGAATCACCTCATCACCGTAGGGATCAATCCTTTAATTATTTTAATCAATCATAGGTTAGGGGGAGAATGGCTACTGGATATATAAAATTGACTATGGACACAATGTTCCAACATAATAAAGGGGAAAGGATGAAACATATTCCTTTATATTTAATTTAATAAATGTAACACCCCATGTAAATAAGGAATATGACATTTTCATATTTATCCATATTTGTGAATAAAATATTAATATGACTTTAAAGGGGACGCTATGCTCGATGGCGTACCCAACACACAACAACGAGTTTCTTGGGAATCTTACGTTGCACTCTAATAATAAAATAATATTATTCTAAATGGTAGTAGTTGTAATGGCGGGAATGGATAGAAATAACTAAAATATTATTATATATGTTCTTAAATATTTTTACATTTATACAATAAAAGATAAAGGCTTAAAATACGGAAAGAATTCAATTTTAGGCGTATATGCCCTAGTTTTCACTAAAGGTTCACTTATCACCTTTTGATGGAGAACCGTCATTAAATATAGTTTTGTTCACTCTTAAACATTCTTTTGGACCAAATAAAACTCTTATTAAGAATCGGGAAATCAAAATTTACTTTGTGTAAATTTTTGGTATCTTTCCGATAAAGTTCATTTTTTAAATGAATAGTGTAAAATGTTGTATTTTAATTCAAAACAACTTTTCAATCTAATTTATTTATATGATTAGATTATATTTTTAATTGGTTTTAATGTGAAATTAGAAAATATTTTTACCATTAAATCCAATAGTGGTCGTTGGAATAAATTTCACTTTGAAATCAGACTTAAACTAGTGTCAATCTTTTGATACTTATTGTTTCATAAAACACGCTATTTGTCATGACAGCGGGAATTAATTATTAAATTAATTAATGTGACTTATATGTTTTTAATTTTGTAAAACGGACTTAAGTTTTGAATTCAGAATATCAAATATAGCTTAGGGTGAATTTTTGGGATTTTTCTGAAAAACTTCAATTTTTTATGAATAGTGAAACCACTAAGTGGTACTTATAAAAACTGATTTTCCGTTTAAATGAAATTTTGCCATCATTGTGTTTTGATTTTCAAAAATCCGACATACATGGTTGTAATTAAGAAGTAAAATGTGGTTCAATGAGATTAAAATAATTTTTTGGTGAATAGTAACTTATTAAGTTTTTAATCGCGATTAGTGGTAATTAGTGTGGTTTAAGGTAAAAATAATGCTTTAATAAAATGAGATGACCTTGAAACATGTCTTACCCTCATTGGTTGTATCATGGCCGACCAAGACAAGCCATGGGTCAACTTGGGGACCCCATGGATCCACTTTGGTTGGGAAATGACATAAATAACATTTTATTTAATGTAAAAGTAAAATTGACACAAACATGATATGTTTTACTAAAACAATATTTAAGTGAGGTTATACAAGTCACATTTTTTATTATAAATATTAATTGGAAAGCTAAAAAGATTTCCTACATCATATTAGTTTTTTTATAATTTTTAGACATTAAATAAATTAAATTATTTATGACATAATAATGATGCAGCGATGACATCATTATTTGACGATTTAAATAAAATGGAAAGATAATGTAAAATATATGAACTACACATGTCCAAAACTTATTGGATGAGTGGATTTAGAAGCCTTATCACCTTATCCACGAATTATATCAATGTGGGACCTTTTGAAACCGAAACACATTTTCAAATAAAGTAATATTCCTTTACTTTCCAAAAGTGCCCCTCCTCTCCTCTTATAAAAGGCCCCCACCTCTACCTCATTTAACACACTCCTCATGCCTTTGGCTTGGCCAAACCCTGCCCATTTACTCTCTCCACATACCTCTACTCATCCTAGAGGATTCCCTTTGGGCCTAATCCTTTCAAAGGAAGCCTTTAGGCTCAAATCAAAAGGAGTTACACTTTTAAAGGCAATTCACTCTCTCATGTTCATTTGTTTTATTTTGCTTTTCCAACCCCCTAAACTCTTTTTATTTACATATTTTGTAACAACACCAGTATCTTCAATATACTAGGATGTTTTTATATGATTTATTCGAGCTACACTCTCACACAACTACATCAAATGGTTAAAGAACATACGGTTTCCGTGGATGGTGAAATTCTGCCTCCTGAAACGATGATTGTTCAATACTCATTTAACACCTTCAAAGGTGGCCATTATGATGTCACTATTTTTATATGATATATAATATGTTTATGTTTTATTTACTCTTCTGTATTTTTCATTTTTGTCTTACCTTTATGGCTTCCATTATGGGTATACGCGATATCTTCATTTAAGGAAGTGCGGACTACCGCCCCCTCAAAGTGATTTGATTCGTTAAATACCATATGTGGGACGTATAAAGGATGGAACTATGATATTATATATTATATTATACTGTAATTATAATATACCTTAATATCATTATTATTCCATTCTATAAAATATGAAATAGAAATGAAAGTAGTGTTCATGCGTACGTACGGCTTACCGTCTCCATGAACGGTGCATTTCATTTCTTACCTCTAAATGATTATGTAATGTTATAAATGCATGATTGTACTGGATATATATGACATATATGATATCCAAATCATGAATATTATTCTGGATATAATAATCATTTGACCACACGAACAACATGTAATGGTATGAAGTCCACTTTCGACTTAAGAACCAAATATCGACAAAACAAACATTATTAACTTAAATGTTTACACAATGTTTATAACATGGAAATAAGTGATCTAATAGGAATAATGAACTATAAAAAGGTTCTTAATAAAGTGTAAATTAACTCAAGTTTATTATTCAGGACGTTAAAGAATGATTGAGTCAAGTCGGACCCGAGGTAAGGGATCTTACTCCTCTCTTTCTTTTTAAGTACACTCTTTTATGTCATTCCTTTTAAAGCTCATATTTCTTGTTATTGGGATGATCTGTTATATTAATCCTATATTAATTTTTATGTTCATGTGATGAGAGACCCTACTCTCTCTCATCAATCCATTTTGGAAGTTTTGATTGGCGCCGTTAGGCTGCCGAACTTTCGTAAGAGATCTAACTTCTCTCTTTCTTTTTAAGTACTCTCCTTTTTGTCACTTCTTTTAAGCTCCTATTTGTAATGTTGGGGGATGTTCTTTTATATTACTCTTGCTGTACATTATATTTTAATGTGATTAGATACCCTATTTGATCTCATCAATCCATATTCGGACGTTTTATGTGGCGCCGTTAGGCTGCCGAGTTTTCGTGAGGGATTTTTCATCTCACTTTTATTCCCATGAGATTTATGCTACATTTGCCACAAATTTCATTGAGTGGTGTATGTACTGCCAATGATTCTAATATTTGTGTAATATACTTTCGTTTATGATTATTTACATCAATGACCTATTGTCTTTCTTTCATGGGGTGTATGTTTTGAAAGATACCCAAGTCGGTAAGGGAACCTTTCACCCTCCTCTTTTTTAAAAGACTTATTTTATTGGGTCTTTTAATTTACATATTTTTATGTTGGGATGTGTTCTCATACATACTTATTAATGTAAATTTTATGTCCAAGTGATGAGATACACTTTTTATCTCTCATCAACTCATTTTGATGTGATGCCGTTAGGCAGTCAAGGGAACTTTTTAACCCAATTTCGATTTCTTTGGGTTCAACTTGTAGTCATTGAATATGTCATCCATTGAATATGTGTGAATGACCTTTTATTGTTTTACGCTTAATATCCACTTATATTGGGTGTATATATATTTGTCACACATATTTTTTGAGATTTATTTGTCCTTAATTTAAGGATACATACTTTATAAGGGATTTAATCACAATTGACATTTCTATTGAGGGCTCATTGTTGTTATGCACCAATTCACTCTTATATGGTGTATATACTGTCCTTTGGAGTATTATATCATGAATCCTTTTATTCTCATGATATTATAAAATTCTGACTAAATGTTATTCCTCGATTATTGTATTCAAGTGTCTCTAATTTTGGTAAAACCCCTTTAACCAAAATATCGTTTTAAATGTTTTAATTATTTGTTCTTATTAATATCCATGTTTTCAAAATGGTTTTAAGGATTTATTTATATGGATATTAATGGTTTAAAATGTTAAAAGCTTCAAGGTGGTATGTGACACTTTGATTCAAAAAAATCTCTTTATTAAATGTTTTAAATGGTTTTGGAAATAGTTTCTTTTTGAATGGATTCATTATGTTTATGTGATACGATTATGTTATGGTTCTTGGGCATTGTTATGAAGAACGGGTGGTTCTGTGATAATCTAAGGGCGAGTGAGCCCGATATAGCTCTCCAATGCATTGGGTAACGCGAAGGAGTGAAACGTTAAGGTTTCTCCGAAGAGATTTAGGGAATATACTGTGATTGGTATTCCAAACGTAACCAAGAGGGTTACTCCCTACGTAAGAATGTTATGAATGCCTCAAGTTACCTTTATGTATTATGTTTTCTATGATTTATTCATGATTTGATATGCCTATGTTTTATGGGTAAAGTATGATTTCATTCTTATGTATTTATTAACTCAGGTTTCCTTTCCATATTTTTATAACCCTTACTGAGCTTTTTATGCTCATCCCAAGTTTTTGAAATGTTTTTCACAGGTCAAGGGAAAGGTACATGATGTGATGATAGTGTCAAGGATGTGTCAAGAAAGAATCCGTGTTTTATTTTAAATAGGTTTCCGTTGATGGGAAGAATGAATATTGTCTTTTATGTAACCACTTTGTTTAAATGTGGAATGTAATGCAAGTTTCATGATCTAATTCTCTAAAACTCTAAACCTGAAAAGATCCTCAATGTGTAATCTTGTAATAACTCAAGATTAAGTAAGGTTTAAGGCTGGGGCCTTATAGTTGGTATCAGAGGTCGTTTTAGATAACTTTAGAGGTTAGGGTATTCTTTAAGCATAATTGACAATTACCATAATGGTTAGGATTTCAGAAAGAGTCTTAGTTTTAGATATAGTGAATGAGTAAGTATATCTTATTGTCTATCTTACTCATTAGTACATGATGGTTTTGACCTTTTTGGTTTTAGTAAATGGCTGGATCTAGCAGGCACCAAAGTAAAAGTGGATGTGAAGGAAACTGTGACAATTTTTTTGAGCAAGCAACTGAATGATATGGGAGCTGCAATGAGAACTCTTTTGATTATCCTCAACCAACTATATGGAGTCATGATTGACCACCTAAACCTTGGAGATTTCTCTAAGGCATCATATATGCAAGAAACAAATCTCTACGGAAGTACAGGTAATAATCATAAAGGTAAGTGTGTTTAAAAACCTATGTGTCAAAGATGTGGAAAGAAACACCTAGGAAAATGTTTCAAAGGGACAGAAATATGCTATAGATGTGGAAATGAAGGTCATAAAGCATGAACCTGCCATGGAAAAAGGAAGCATCCAGTTGACTCGAGGAAAGGGAAAGAAGTTATTTTTGAGGGATCAATTGAATGTTTTAAATGTGGTGTGCATGGTCATTATTCAAACACATTTCCTATGAAGAAGTTTCGTGAATGGGGTCACCAAGAGCGTACCAATATTCGTTTACCAATACCTAATTCCATTCCAATTGAGGATGAAGAAACTGACAATGACCAATCAAAGGTATGTACTATTTCATGACTATTGTTTTATTATTTTGGGATCTTAGGATATGATTCATGATTTTGTTTGTAGGAAAGAGGTATTTCGGAATAAGTTGGAAAGGAATGGATAATGGATCATGAAGAATGTTGAATGAGTAAGATGTCAACATATGAGGGCTTCAAGAGTTAGGGTGAAATTCTTATGAGTATTAAGTCTCTTTTGATGATGGTGTTACATTAGAAGACTTTTTATATTATGTGTAACCCTGATGTTTAATATAGGAAAATTTTATTCAAGTAATAGTAATCTTTTCTTTTGTGGACATAGTTATAAAGAACCATTTGGGTTTATATGATCCTTACTTTTGAGGTAATTATGGGTTACCATATGTTATGATTGAAGTGAAAGGCATGAGATAAAATTGAGGTCAAATTATGTTATGGTTATTTTTGATGATTTTATCCCTTTTTGGGTAATGATTTGAGAATTATATAGTTTTGGAAAAAGGACAACACGCAGACCGTGTGACAACCCGTCGCGTCGGACAATGCTGCGGGAATCGAACCCACAACCAAAGTGAGACTGGTATTTATCGCCTACCACTGGACTACGTGAAGCCTCTGGTTATTTTGACTGATTCTTTTTAGTTATATGATTTTATGAATTAAGAGTAAGTTGATTTTGGAGGATATGTGATTAGGATAATTACTTTTCAATGTGAGACTTTAGGAGCAACTGATGTTGTTTGGAGGTAAATGTTACGATTTAACATGGAAGACTATGTGACTAAATCCTTCCAATATTTGGGTTTCAATCTTATATTGGTTTACTTTGAAGAATTTTATGGACAAATTGTTTATCGGATGGTCCTCGTTGAACTTTGGGTTTTGTTGGACAAATTTTGGAGATTAAGAATAGATTTTCTTTTTATAAGGGGTTATCCTTTTCTGGATTATCTGATCTTGTACTAACCTCTTTGGTTTTGGTTTTGGTTAAAGCCTAAAAACATGGGATGTATATAGTTCTCTTTTGGGGATTAGGTGATTCTCTAGAAGTTGATTATAGTACTCTTAATGCGAACAAGTCTCCCTAAATACTCGTCTTTTGGAAAAAATATGAGTTTGACTAAGGAATCTAGTAAAAGTTGAAAGTCAACATGATAAGTGATTATGATTCCTTATGAATAAATTCCTCAATAAAAAGTAACTTAAAACAAAAATGTTGTGTATTAACTTTTCCTACTGGGGAATCGAATACCGTTTAACCCATCACAAGTTTGTGATTTTCTCGTGGTTAACTTTCTCCCAAACATGTTTTGTATCACTCTCCATCAGAACATGACCCTTTGTTTTTTCCTCCATGTCCATATTTTCATACTTGGAATCCTAGTATGGGTTAACTCGGGTGACCTTTGTACTTATCTTTCTTTATTTTAAAGTGATTTTTTTACCGACTCTTCTCCGATGTGGGACGTTCAAGGATGTTTCCAAGCGCAATTTTAAAATTGCGAGGACGCAATTCCCAAAAGGGGGGAAGGATGTAACACCCCAGGTAAATAAGGAATATGACATTTTCATATTTATCAATATTTGTGAATAAAATATTAATATGACTTTAAAGGTGACGCTATGCTCGATGGCGTACCCAACACGCAACAACGAGTTTCTTGGGAATCTTACGTTGCACTCTAATAATAAAATAATATTATTCTAAATGGTAGTAGTTGTAATGGAGGGAATGGATAGAAATAACTAAAATATGATTATATATGTTCTTAAATATTTTTACATTTATACAATAAAAGATAAAGGCTTAAAATACGGAAAGAATTCAATTTTAGGCGTATATGCCCTAGTTTTCACTAAAGGTTCACTTATCACCTTTTGATGGAGAACCATCATTAAATATAGTTTTGTTCACTCTTAAACATTCTTTTGTACCAAATAAAACTCTTATTAAGAATCGGGACATCAAAATTTACTTTGTGTAAATTTTTGGTATCTTTCCGATAAAGTTCTTTTTTTTAATGAATAGTGTAAAATGTTGTATTTTAATTCAAAACCACTTTTTAATATAATTTATTTATATGATTAGATTATATTTTTAATTGGTTTTAAAGTAAAATTAGAAAATATTTTTACCATTAAATCCAATAGTGGTCGTTGGAATCAATTTCACTTTGAAATCAGACTTAAAACATTAATCTTTGTGGCATTCACACATAATCATAGAGAATCATTTCTTGTTTGTCAAGACTCATTGCCAAGACTATCTTAGTGGACAAAGTCCCTTTCTGAATCGAGTAACCCTCGTTTCAGTCCTATTTCACTGAACCGGTATAACCTACCATTCCAGCCATGTCTATCTCATGAGATATAAAATCTTTACCCAATGCATTGGAGGGAGATATAGGTCCCACCCATCTAATAATGATACCATTCTTATGTGTGCCACAAAATCATAAACCATACATCATAGCATAACCCATGTAATAAAAATGGGATTCTTAAACAACTTGACATCATAAAAACATTCATATAAGATAAAGGAATTCATAAAAATAATTCCATCACAACATAGTCAAATCAATGTAAAAATATGAATAGAAACAGAACCTTTTATTATCTTAGATGGTAAATAATTTTGATAAAACACTTGAAATGAATTCTTGAGGAAAATATCATTTCTTCTTCAAAATCAATTTCTTTTCACAAAACATCATTCAATTTTAAAAGAAAGAGATCTTATTGAAAATAGTCATGAAATCTTTTGGAGGAAGCTTCATGAAAATAAGGCTTTATAAAACCGTAAAAATCTGTTCGTGCCGTATAAGATAAAAAAACATTCTTCGTACTTTTGTCGGAAAAGTCAAAAAGTACCTCGTACGAAAAAATATTCCTTTCATATCTTTTACTAAATCTCACCGAAGGGTAAAATTGGATTAAAACAATTGTAGGTGGATGGAAATAATATTACATATTGAGGAAACATGGATGTGGATGATAAAATATACCCCAGTAAATACCAAAGTATAAACAATCTCGGATAAAAATGAGATTGTGATATTTCCCTTACCTTAGGTCCGATTTGCTTCGTAAGTGTCCGAACCTCCTGTATAATGATTTAAATAATGTTATTGACTTATTCGAGAATCATATTAATTGTTATTATATCATATATGGTCCACTTATGACTTTATATTACCCGTTCTTTTGTAAATTAACGTTAAAGTAGCGTTTTGGGTAAAATCGTCTCATTAGTCGTTCGTGTTTTTAACTTGTAATTATTCATATGATTACTTAGATCATGATTACTTAATTCCAGAATATAAAAGATTATTTATATATAAATATTCAGAATATACATATATAATAAATCAGTAAATGGAAAGAAATACACCGTCCATGGAGACGGTAGTCCGTACGTACGCATGAACGCTGTTTTCGTTTCCTTATTGAATTGAATGGAATTAAGTAGATGACATACATATAAATAATTCCAGTATCATTATAAGGTCATATATTTCATTATTACTTATTATATATACTTTATAATCATTCATGAATGGTTAATCATTGAGAATGAATCTCATCGCGTCGTGGAGACGGTAGTCCGTACGTACGCACGAGCGATGATATCGTTCTCATGGTCGTGGAATTTTGATGAAGTGTATACTATTTCAGTATCAATATCACTTTATAATAATCATATATAATTACTCATTACACCTTTATACTCATCCAACTAAGGTGGTGGCAGAAAATAGATTACACCACGGCGTGGAGACGGTATTCCGTACGTACGCACGCGCGGTGATTTCCTTTTCCCGTAGGATGGATATAAGGTTAATTAGAGTTGTTTCATATTTATAATAAAATATCAGTATGTAAGTAATACTGATGTTATTACTTTATCATTAAACAACTAAAGAAGAAGAAGTTGAAGAAGAAAAAAATTTGAAAAGATCGGTAATGGATATTACCTCTTCTTTGAAACGCCTCTTTGAATCCTCCACTTAGGGAACTTATATTGGTCTTTGAAGAAGACCAGGACCTCTAGGATTATTCTAGGGAAGTGGAGAAGGGATTTTGGTAGAGTTTGGCCGAGCTTGAGTGATCAAATTGGTGTGAGGAGAAGGGGGAGGAGGTGCCCTTTTATAAGGGAGGAGAGGGGCACCTTAGGAATATCTCAAAATATTATTTTATATTAAAGTCAAAATCGGTTTATAATGGTTCCAAAGGGTCTTATTTCGAAGATAAAGTGGGGATGGGTCGAAATACTATCAACCAATAGGATTTAGACAAGTTTAGGGTATTATTTTATCCTTATCAATTAGATTTAACTCTAAGTTAAATAATTTAACTTTTACCGTGTCTTTTTGTTTTCTTTCACTATATGGTTAATACACTTACTATAACATGCCAAAAGAACCCCAAATTGTTTATTATTAATATATATATCCTTATATAAGTCATTTGGCCGAACCTTAGATTTTTAGGAATAAAATAACAATTAATAATATAATATTTGATATAAAAACTATTTTGTGTCAATTTTAACACTATTTGATATATGATTTTTGTGAAAGTCATAACAGAATTATATGTTCGAACCAAGTTGATTAGATAAACAATAATATATCATAGTAACCTAGAAAATTAGTGGAATTCATAAAAAGTCTCAAATTAAATTCATTTGAGCATTTATAACATCAATTATGTTAATATTTCCTTAAAAGGGTAATTACTGCATCATCGTTGTGTCATAAATAAATTAATTTATTTAAAGTCTAAAAATTATAAATAAAATACCATTATGTAGGAAATCGTTTTATCTTTCTAATTAATATTTACAATAGAATTTATCTTATGTAAAACCCTATATAAAAAATGTTTTAGTAAATAAACTTTGATTTTAACTCTTTTAACTCTTCTTTGAATTAAATAATAATAAATGTCCTAATCTAATCCAAGTGGGCCTAAATGATAATATTTTACACTTAAGGTTGTTTTTGGTCGAAATACACTTGTCCAATAGAATTAGGACATGTGTTAGGGTAATATTAATATCATTTTTACCCTTAATTACCCTATTTACTTTTAACCGTGGTAAATAAAAGTAAAAAGTTACTATTCACCAAAAATTATTTTCATCTCATTGAACCACATTTTACTTACTGACATCAACCGCGTCTCTCGGATTTTTTAAATTCCATTCACAGAAGCGGTAAAATTAAGTTTTATGAAAAATTCAGTTTTTTTAACTACCACTTAGTAGTTTCACTATTCATCAAAAATTGATGTTTTTCAGATTAATGCCAAAATTTCATCCTAAGCTATATTTCATATTCCGAATTCAAAAATGAAGTCTATTTTACCAAATTAATAACATAGAAGATTCATTAATTAATTTTATAATTAAATCCCGCTGTTAAAATAAATAGCGTGTTTTTAGGAAACAATATATACCAAAAGATTGACACTTGATTATGTCTGGTTTAAATGTGAAATTACAACCAATGACCAACATTGTATTAAATTGTAAAAATATATTCTAAATATACTTTAAAACCACTAAAATTAATAATTTATCACTATTAATTATTTCGATTAAAAAATTTGTTTTTAATTATAATTTAGTAATTTTCACTATTCATCAGAATATGAAAGTTATCCGAAAAGTTCCAAAATTTCACCTTAGACTAAATTCGATACTCCGAATCCAAAAATGAAGTCCATTTTGAGAGCTATAATTTCTAAAATTTTAAAAGGTGGTTATTACTATTCATAACGGCTAGTTATAATAATATTTTAATAGCATATCGTTGTTTAGTGAAACTCGGTATTGCGTACTACACACGCTATCGAGGAAGGTTGCGATTGCGTGTAATGCAAGGCAAGTCAAGGATACGTGTTGTGCAAGCTCTTTTTGGTGTAGCGTACAACACAAGACATTAATAAAATTAAAAAGAATAGTTTTTATAAAATCTCGGGCTGTTACATTCTACCCCCCTTAAAATGAATTTCGCCCTCGAAATTCGTCGGGGTTATAAATGGTTTACTATTTGAAAGTTTCTTTGATAGAAACCCACATCATAAAAAGGAATACCAAAACTTATCTTTAAAAACAAAAGTATGAAATGTAACGGTTACCCAAATAAACTAATCACTGGGTTTCCACATAGGTGAAAATATGGAGATGGAAGAGAAATCTAACCATCATGTTCTGATGGAGAGTGGTAGAGAACATGGCTATGGAAAATCTAGCAATCACAAATCCATAAATTTGTGACGATCTAAGGTACCATCTGATTAATCAGATATAAGAGCACTAGGACAACATTTTTGGTTTTCAAGATCATTTCCCTAAAGTTAAAGAATTTGAATTAGAATAAATACTTACTTTATTTTGGTACAATCTCACTGTTGTTCGTGCCTTTAACAATTTCCACTTCATCTCTTAAATAAATGAAGTTGAATTTGTTATTCGTGAAGTGTTAGCAGATCATGTGATAGAATGACGGGTCATTCCATCTCTCTCAAAAGGTTAGCAAAATTTATATACATAAGTCGATCTATAGTGGGATTAATCATATATGGTTCCTAAAATGGGCTTATACTTCATATATCATACTGCTTAATATAATAACACTAGTTTCTACTAAACAGGGACTTCCTGTAGGTCAGTGGTAGGCGATAAAGGCCAGTCGCACTTCGGTTGTGGGTTCGATTCCCACAGCCTTGTCCGAAGCGATGGGCTGTCGCCCGTCCTGCAGGTTGTCCTTTTTATAAAACTATATTACTATAACATCCCATCAATAATATCGAAAAAACTTCTATCCTTAAAAAATACTAACTTATGTCCAACATAATCCATTCCAATCTTTAGGCTTATCCATAATACTGCAGTCCATTCTCATAACATAGTGAAAATGATTACCAGAGATTTAATACCATCGTTGATCCCCATAAGATATATCTTGTTGGTCACATTCCAAACATTCAAAGGCCTTAATCTTGTACTCTCTTGAATACCCATTGAACCTTATTGAAAACACGAATTCTATTAAAAGTTAACTCTTTCCACATACCAAAATCCTCAAAATTCTATATGCTAACACCATGATATCACTTAGTCCTTATATCAATCATGAGCTCATGAATACTATCAAACATTTAATTTTCTCCTTATCCCTTCATTATGCGCATATCATCTACATTCCAAAAATATCTGAATAACCATTCATGGATACTGGTAACATTAATCATACACTCAAGGAAAGACAACAGTGTAACAATCCATAGATGTCTCTTTATTCCATAGTAGCATGAGATTACTTATACAAAATTACACATGATAAACATGTAATCATTCCACTACATTCTTAAACCATTGTCCAAGATTCAACAATTCTTTCATCTCACATGTCATTTGTAGTCTCTTCATCATCATCAACATAAATACTACCCATATGACCATACTAATTCTCTTCATGAGTCTTTCCCTTAGGGCATTTGTTTGCATAATGCCCATACATTCCACATTTAAAACACTTAACCATTTTTGATGTCGTAGCAATACCATTATCCTCATCCATGGTGTTGACCGACCCTTTTCCTTTGCACTTACTTGCTTTGTGTCCTTTTCCACACCCAAAGCATCTTCCTGTTCCCTTGAAACATTCTCCCTGATGCCTCTTCCAACATGATTTACATAGGGGAAATTGAACTTTCTTTCCTCTATGATCATCATGGAATTCCATCTTTCTCTTATTAGTCGAGTCAGGAAACTTACCAATTTTTACTTTATTGATCATATTATGAGATTGTTGATTCGGCATAATAATGATGTTTGGACTTCCAAATCCCATTTCATTTGGTTTCTCATGAAGAATATCATTCCATTGTCCATCATATCCTCCATTAT
Source organism: Viscum album (assembly GCA_963277665.1). Taxonomy (NCBI): domain Eukaryota; kingdom Viridiplantae; phylum Streptophyta; class Magnoliopsida; order Santalales; family Viscaceae; genus Viscum; species Viscum album. The sequence continues at coordinate 1,368,574,277 of OY728158.1, read as the reverse complement.
TGTGAATCATCTTGTTTCCAGCCATTTTCTAAAACCCAAAAAGAATAGTGTGAGAGGCAAAAATCATAATAAAGGGGGAGTAACTTAAATATCTAACATCTTTGGTTTAATCTAATATCGTTACCATAGTTCTAGGACTATATCCTATACATATACTTATCCTTAGGGGCATCCCTAGACATACCTTAGAAATATCTCTAGGGATCTCACTAACGTTTTCGCATCCTAGTTTCCAAAGGTTGACTAAACCTTTCCTCTGATACCAACTGTAGAGACCCGAAGCTTGACGTACATGGACATTAAATTACTTTTTCGGAATACTTAGTACATAACAAAAACACACACACACAAGGATCGTAATAGTTTAGTATCTTTGGAAACTCGGAACGTAATCTTCTAATCGTGGTGAAAGATCTTCAATATCTCCCATAAAGATCTTCCCTTTTTTTTACCTAAAACCTTTCTTTATATCCTGGGGAAAAGAAAACAAAAAAGGGTGAGCTCAAATGCTCAGAAAGGGTATACAAAAGAAAAATAAATCACATCATATTCATAAGAACATAACTTTTGGAAATCTTAACCTGCAAAAGAGAGCATAATTTCATAACATGGGATAAATCATGGTAGTGAAATGTAATCACAATAATCATAACTTAAAACATTAAACTTTGTGGCATTCACACATAATCATAGAGAATCATTTCTTGTTAGTCAAGACTCATTTCCAAGACTATCTTAGTGGACAAAGTCCCTTTCTGAATCGAGTAACCCTCGTTTCAGTCCTGTTTCACTGAACCGGTATAACCTACCATTCCAGCCATGTCTATCTCATGAGATATAAAATCTTTACCCAATGCATTGGAGGGAGATATAGGTCCCACCCATCTCATAATGATACCATTCTTATGTGTGCCACAAAATCATAAACCATACATCATAGCATAACCCATGTAATAAAAATGGGATTCTTAAACAACTTGACATCATAAAAACATTCATATAAGATAAAGGAATTCATAAACATAATTCCATCACAACATAGTCAAATAAATGTAAAAATATGAATAGAAACATAACCCTTTATTATCTTAGATGGTAGATAATTTTGATAAAACACCTGAAATGAATTCTTGAGGAAAATATCCTTTCTTCTTCAAAATCAATTTCTTTTCACAAAACATCATGCAATTTTAAAAGAAAGAGATCTTATTGAAAATAGTCATGAAATCTTTTGGAGGAAGCTTCATGAAAATAAGGCTTTATAAAACCGTAAAAATCTGTTCGTGCCGTATAAGTTAAAAAAACATTCTTCGTACTTTTGTCGGAAAAGTCAAAAAGTACCTCGTACGAAAAAAGATTCCTTTCATATCTTTTACTAAATCTCACCGAAGGGTAAAATTGGATTAAAAAAATTGTAGGTGGATGGAAATAATATTACATATTGAGGAAACATGGATGTGGATGATAAAATACACCCCATTAAATACCAAAGTATAAACAATCTCGGATAAAAATGAGATTGTGATATTTCCCTTACCTTAGGTCCGATTTGCTTCGTAAGTGTCCGAACCTCCTGTATAATGATTTAAATCATGTTATTGACTTATTCCAGAATCATATTAATTGTTATTATATCATATATGGTCCACTAATGACTTTATATTACCCGTTCTTTTGTAAATTCATGTTAAAGTAGCGTTTTGGGTAAAATCGTCTCATTTGTCGTTCGTGTTTTTAACTTGTAATTATTCATATGATTACTTAGATCATGATTACTTAATTCCAGAATATAAAAGATGATTTATATATAAATATTCAGAATATACATATATAATAAATCAGTAAATGGAAAGAAATACACCGTCCATGGAGACGGTAGTCCGTACGTACGCATGAACGCTGTTTTCGTTTCCTTATTGAATTGAATGGAATTAAGTAGATGACATACATATAAATAATTCCAGTATCATGATAAGGTCATATATTTCATTATTACTTATTATATATACTTTATAATCATTCATGAATGGTTAATCATTGAGAATGAATCTCATCGCGTCGTGGAGACGGTAGTCCGTACGTATGCACGAGCGATGATATCGTTCTCATGGTCGTGGAATTTTGATGAAGTTTATACTATTTCAGTATCAATATCACTTTATAATAATCATATATAATTACTCATTACACCTTTATACTCATCCAACTAAGGTGGTGGCAGAAAATAGATTACACCACGGCGTGGAGACGGTATTCCGTACGTACGCACGCGCGGTGATTTCCTTTTCTCGTAGGATGGATATAAGGTTAATTAGAGTTTTTTCATATTTATAATAACATATCAGTATGTATGTAATACTGATGTTATTACTTTATCATGAAACAACTAAAGAAGAAGAAGTTGAAGAAGAAAAAAAATTGAAAAGATCAGTAATGGATATTACCTCTTCTTTGAAACGCCTCTTTGAATCCTCCACTTAGGGAACTTATATTGGTCTTTGAAGAAGACCAGGACCTCTAGGATTATTCTAGGGAAGTGGAGAAGGGATTTTGGCAGAGTTTGGCCGAGCTTGAGTGCTCAAATTGGTGTGAGGAGAAGGGGGAGGAGGTGCCCTTTTATAAGGGAGGAGAGGGGCACCTTAGGAATATCTCAAAATATTATTTTATATTAAAGTCAAAATCGGTTTATAATGGTTCCAAAGGGTTTTATTTCGAAGTTAAAGTGGGGATGGGTCTAAATACTATCAACCAATAGGATTTAGACAAGTTTAGGGTATTATTTTATCCTTATCAATTAGATTTAACTCTAAGTTAAATAATTTAACGTTTACCGTGTCTTTTTGTTTTCTTTCACTATATGGTTAATACACTTACTATAACATGCCAAACGAACCCCAAATTGTTTATTATTAATATATATATCCTTATCTAAGTCATTTGGCCGAACCTTAGATTTTTAGGAATAAAATAACAATTAATAATATAATATTTGATATAAAAACTATTTTGTGTCAATTTTAACACTATTTGATATATGATTTTTGTGAAAGTCATAACAGAATTATATGTTCGAACCAAGTTGATTAGATCAACAATAATATATCATAGTAACCTATAAAATTAGTGGAATTTATAAAAAGTCTCAAATTAAATTCATTTGAGCATTTATAACATCAATTATGTTAATATTTCCTTAAAAGGGTAATTACTGCATCATCGTTGTGTCATAAATAAATTAATTTATTTAAAGTCTAAAAATTATAAATAAAATACCATTATGTAGGAAATCTTTCTAGATTTCTAATTAATATTTAAAATCGAATTTATCTTATGTACAACCCTATATAAAAAATGTTTTAGTAAATAAACTTTGATTTTAACTCTTTTAACTCTTCTTTGAATTAAATAATAATAAATGTCCTAATCTAATCCAAGAGGGCCTAAATGATAATATTTTACACTTAAGGTTGTTTTTGGTCGAAATACACTTGTCCAATAGAATTAGGACATGTGTTAGGGTGATATTAATATCATTTTTACCCTTAATTACCCTATTTACTTTTAACCGTGGTAAATAAAAGTAAAAAGTTACTATTCACCAAAAATTATTTTCATCTCATTGAACCACATTTTACTTACTGACATCAACCGTGTCTCTCGGATTTTTTAAATTCCATTCACAGAAGAGGTAAAATTATGTTTTATGAAAAATTCAGTTTTTTTAACTACCACTTAGTAGTTTCACTATTTATCAAAAATTGATGTTTTTCATATTAATGCCAAAATTTCATCCTAAGCTATATTTCATATTCCGAATTCAAAAATGAAGTCTATTTTACCAAATTAATAACATAGAAGATTCATTAATTAATTTTATAATTAAATCCCGCTGTTAAAATAAATAGCGTGTTTTTAGGAAACAATATATACCAAAAGATTGACACTTGATTATGTCTGGTTTAAATGTGAAATTACAACCAATGACCAACATTGTATTAAATTGTAAAAATATATTCTAAATATACTTTAAAACCACTAAAATTAATAATTTATCACTATTAATTATTTCGATTAAAAAAGTTGTTTTTAATTAAAATTTAGTAATTTTCACTATTCATCAGAATATGAAAGTTATCCGAAAAGTACCAAAATTTCACCTTAGGCTAAATTCGATACTCCGAATCCAAAAATGAAGTCCATTTTGAGAGCTAAAATTTCTAAAATTTTAAAATGTGGTTATTACTATTCATAACGGCTAGTTATAATAATATTTTAATAGCATATCATTGTTTAGTGAAACTCAGTATTGCGTACTACACACGCTATCGAGGAAGGTTGCGATTGCGTGTAATGCAAGGCAAGTCAAGGATGCGTGTTGTGCAAGCTCTTTTTGGTGTAGCGTACAACACAAGACATTAATAATATTAAAAAGAATAGTTTTCATAAAATCTCGGGCTGTTACAGTTAAAGAACGATCGAGTCAAGTCGGACCCGAGGTAAGGGATCTTACTCCTCTCTTTCTTTTTAAGTACACTCTTTTATGTCATTCATTTTAAAGCTCATCTTTCTTGTTATTGGGATGATCTGTTATATTAATCCTATTGTAATTTTTATGTTCATGTGATGAGAGACCCTATTCTCTCTCATCAATCCATTTTGGATGTTTTCATTGGCGCCGTTAGGCTGCCGAACATTCGTAAGAGATCTAACTTCTCTCTTTCTTTTTAAGTACTCTACTTTATGTCACTTCTTTTAAGCTTCTATTTGTAATGTTGGGGGATGTTCTTTTATATTCCTCTTGCTGTAAATTATATTGTAATGTGATGAGATACCCTATTTGATCTCATCAATCCATATTCGGAAGTTTTATGTGGCGCCATTAGGCTGCCGAGTTTTCGTGAGGGATTTTTCATCTCACTTTTATTCCCGTGAGATTTATGCTACATTTGCCACAAATTCCATTGAGTGTGTATGTACTGCCCATTATTCTACTCTTTGTGTAATATACTTTCGATTATGAGTATTTACATCAATGACCTATTGTCTTTCTTTCATGGGGTGTATGTTTTGAAAGATACCCAAGTCGGTAAGGGAACCATTCACCCTCCTCTTTTTTAAAAGACTTATTTTATTGGGTATTTTAATTTACATATTTTTATGTTGGGATGTGTTCTAATACATCCTTATTAATTTAAATTTTATGTCCAAGTGATGAGATACACTTTTTATCTCTCATCAACTCATTTTGATGTGATGCCGTTAGGCTGTCAAGGGAAATTTTTAACCCAATTTCGATTTCTTTGGGTTCAACTTGTAGTCATTGAATATTTCATACATTGAATATGTTTGAATGACCTTTTATTGTTTTACACTTAATATCCACTTATATTGGGTGTATATATATTTGTCACACATATTTTTTGAGATTTATTTGTCCTTAATTTAAGGATACCTTCTTTATAAGGGATTTCATCACATTTGACATTTCTATTGAGGGCTCATTGTTGTTATGCACCAATTCACTCTTATATGGTGTATATACTGTCCTTTGGAGTATTATATCATGAATCCTTTTATTCTCATGATATTATAAAATTCTGACTAAATGTTATTCCTCGATTATTGTATTCAAGTGTCTCTAATTTTGGTAAAACCCCTTTAACCAAAATATCGTTTTAAATGTTTTAATTATTTGTTCTTATTAATATCCATGTTTTCAAAATGGTTTTAAGGATTTATTTATATTTATATTAATGGTTTAAAATGTTAAAAGCTTCAAGGTGGTATGGGACACTTTGATTCAAAAAAATCTCTTTATTAAATGTTTTAAATGGTTTTGGAAATAGTTTCTTTTTGAATGGATTCATTATGTTTATGTGATACGATTATGTTATGGTTCTTGGGCATTGTTATGATGAACGGGTGGTTCCGTGATAAACTAAGGGTGGGTGAGCCCGATATAGCTCTCCAATGTATTGGGTAACGCGAAGGAGTGAAACGTTAAGGTTTCTCCAAAGAGATTTAGGGAATATACTGTGATGGGTATTCCAAACGTAACCAAGAGGGTTACTCCCTACGTAAGAATGTTATGAATGCCTCAAGTTAACTTTATGTCTTATGTTTTCTATGATTTATTCATGATTTGATATGCCTATGTTTTATGGGTAATGTATGATTTCATTCTTATGTATTTATGAACTCATGTTTCCTTTCCATATTTTTATAACCCTTACTGAGCTTTTTATGCTCATCCCAAGTTTTTGAAATGTTTTTCACAGGTCAAGGGAAAGGTACATGATGTGATGATAGTGTCAAGGATGTGTCAAGAAAGAATCCGTGTTTTATTTTAAATAGGTTTCCGTTGATGGGAAGAATGAATATTGTCTTTTATGTAACCACTTTGTTTAAATGTGGAATGTAATTCAAGTTTCATGATCTAATTCTCTAAAACTCTAAACCTGAAAAGATCCTCAATGTGTAATCTTGTAATAACTCAAGATTAAGTAAGGTTTAAGGCTGGGTCCTTATAATAAAACATTATTAAATTTAAAAAAACTAAATAATATTAAAATAAGTCAAAATCCCAATCGAAACAATTTTTGTTTCAATCTCCTGAAATATAATATACATAAAATGATTAGAAATTTAATAAACAAGTATTCCTTTAAATCATTATCAATTAAGAAAAATTACAAAAATAAATAAATTATATTATTAATTAATTAATTTATTTATCTTAATATTTTTCAAATATTTCCTTGATATTCCTATAAAATATAATTTTATAAAAATCAGATAAATTAATTTTATTTATCATTAATCATGTACACTCTTTGTACTTAGAAGAAAAACATCATGTTCACATCCTAACTACCCAACATGTTTTGTGATCATGTATTTTGTACTCACATAAGAAGTAGCATAAAAAAAATTTCACATAATAATATAGAAGTCAGTTTCAGTTAATGAAACATTGACACGTGTTAATTTTAATTTCACGTGACACATTAAATTCATGGGGAGTGTACAGTGGGTTACATCAACACATGATGTGAAGTTATGAATTTTTCATGAAAATTAATTTATCATTTAATATTTTTTTAAAATTATTACATGAAATGTATTGTCAAATAATGACACATAGACATGTGTTAATTGGGTTCAATGATACTGTTATTTGTTTTCATTTATATACAAATAAGTATGAGATACACGACGTGTATAAACTGACCCCACAACATATAATCAACTCACTGTCTTTTTGGGACACATTCTTAATGACATAACATTTATTTTTCCATGGAAATTAAAGAGGTACAAGAATTTATGTTTGATAAAAACCAAGTTAACTACATGTTTCTTGGTTTTATGTCTCTATGTATATTCCATTAAATAACTGATGTGTATTTTACCACTTGGATTCTAATAAATTCACTATGAAATCTACAGGACGACATGACATGAATACAAGAAAACATTATTGTATTCTTGAAATCCATGATCATTCAATCATGTTCAACACAAGTTTTGTAATGTTATTTCTTGATGTTTTCTTCTCACAACATGTTTTAATTAATTTTAGGACCTTTATATTAAAAATATTTCATTGAAACATTATGTACCAACATGTAACATGTCATTCAATTTCATGTTACCCAGAAAAAAATCACGACACTTATAGATGGGTTCATTAGATGATGTCCATATGTTCTTAATAAATAATTTCTAATATAATGGTGAACAAAGAATTTATCTAAATATTATGATTAAATTAATTACTACATGCTAAATGAAATAACAATGAATTTAATTTATAAAATATAACAAGAAATTAATTTTAAATTTGAACATAACCAATTTGATACATCTGAAAGGATTTGGGAAAAGGGGAATCTAGACACATCCATGTAAAATTTGGGGTTTTCATTCGAATATAATTAATAAACCATAATAAGAATTCAAAGATCAACATTTCTCATGTTTGTAGCCAAACAAACAAAATGAAGGAACCTAAAAACTATGAGAGATGATCTTTCATGTTAAATGTATAAATAATTAAGTAGTATGAAATAAACATAGTATTAATACATTATTCAATGAAAATATTAACCATATGAACACTATTTTGGTGGCACTATTTTTTAATAGTGGTGATCCATGTATAAAATGGTACACTACATGATTTCAACAAAAAATTACTATTAAATAACTCATTGGGTTTGATAGCTTTCTATAGACAAAACATTAAACATAAAAAAACCACTATATATTTCAATAAATAATGATTATTGGGTGTGAGTGTCAAAAAAAGAATTATAATTAATAATAATTAATAATATTAACCACTTTATGAAATATTTATTGAAAAAAAATTATGTATACATTTAATATGAATGATATAAAATTAGTATAACTAAAAAAACTAAGGAAATAATTTTATTCTTAAAAAACATTTGTCTAAAATTTATAATTTATTTCAAGAAGCGAAGTATATTATGATTATATAATAAAAAAAATATAATTATAATATAAAAAATATATTACTGATAAATTAATTCTTAATTGATCAGAAATAATAATAAATAATATATAAAATTTTAAAAAGTTATTTTCAAGTATAAACCCTTTTCGCCCGTATTTTAGGATTTTAACTAAATATTGATTTAACAAATTTTCATTTTTTTGGAAAATTTATTTTTTTTGTAATAATAATTATATAATCATAAGATAAATTTATAGTATTTTTCTTAAATAATCATTTTTAGGTGAATAATGATAAATATTGTATGTATAAATAAGATGAATTTTATGACATTATTAATATTCAAGTACGAATTTTAAATCCATGAAAATTTTCTTTATAAGATAAAATATTTAATTTATATTATATTTTACAGTTTAAAAAATTTTGGTTTTAATTTATAAGCCGAGATTTGATATTTTAGAATATAAGTAATATGTTGCCAAAAATTATTTTTACCACATTATACATTTTTATTTTAAAATTTAATTTTATCACTTTTATAAATAAAATTAGATAAATTATAGTTACAATTAGTTTAATTGGTTCAAATTTTAAATAAATGACATAAAAAATTAGGCATCATGATTAAGTTACATTATGTAAAAACAACTTAATGTGATTAAAGTTAAAAGTGTAAAATTGACAATCCAATGGGTAAATAGTTTGGAAAATTATAAAAACATGTCTATATTTTATTTTATGTGGATTGGATGTACCTTATCTATTACCAACTCAATTATTTGTCAATTTTGGAGCCAAAAAAATGTTTAACATATTATCCCATTATATAATGTTGAAATATTTACAAAAATGTCATTCTCACCAGTTATAAAAGGGGCCTCTCACCACCCATTATAGTCACTAAAATAAATCATTTTCATCATAAAATAATTCCATTTTCCATTTAACATAGAATAAATTTTAATTTAATTGGGATTTGGGTCACAAGGTATTAGCATAATATCTTCATTTCTAAGGGATCATCAATGGAAATCTCGAAGTGCTTAACCAAAGTAATTATTTTTAAGTAACTTCTTTTATTTTTATTTCTCTTTTTAAATTCTAATTCTAAAATCAATATGTAATGAAGCCTGTATTGGATAAATATTTAATGATAATATGTTATGGGAGTAATCATTAATAACCATTTCCCTTTTATATTAAGAAAAAAACCATAATTTTTTCATTGTGTATACTGTCTTATACACGAAGCAACATGTTTTTTAATTAAAAAAATTAAAAGGATTTTATAGGAAATAAATTTAATATATAATTATAATATTTACATCATTTTTATTTTTCTAAAAATATACTATATTATTATTTTCTTTCGTTCTAAGAAATATGAAATCATCAACCATGTGTACGTGTGGACTACTACCTCAATGGAATGACTGGTTGTCATTTTTTTCATCACCACCATACATGAATAGTCATGATGATTTTATTAATGTATAAAAGTTATTTTAAAAAAAATTAAATTATATTTATTAGAAATTGGAAAACTAATTAATGATATGATTAACTAATTATTATTGTTAATTAGATCATTTAAAACAAGAAAAATAATAGAAAAATGATCTACTAATTTATAGTAATAACATTATATAAATCATATTGAAATTATAATTATTTTAAATTATGATATATTAAAATAATAAGATAAAAAGTAATATAATTATTATTATGGTATAATGTCATTACAACTAAACAACCTCATAATCACCCATTAAACATGATTGGTTTATGTCTGGGTTAGTTTAACAACCTACTTGAATAATAATATGAATTAATATCATTGATTACTTTGAAAACATATTTTATAGTACTAAATTATATAAATATATAAAATGTATATTTTTTTCTGTTAATGTTATATGAATATTTAATTCGTTAATTAACAAATAACCATTCTTTCATTAAGAAATATCAAACCATGGATGTCACCGATTTCTATCTTATGGATCATAACCAAAACTATCATGGAATGAAATAATAGATTTATAAACTATATTTTAAAATAAATTATATTACCTTTAATTATATTTTTATGATCATCTTTTCAACCATAATGAATATCATCACTATTTATATGAAATTAGATCAAAAAGATAATGATTAATTACACCTGATATTGAAAATGTGGAAAATGTAACTAATATATATATATACTATAAATATAAAATAAGACTTCATATGGTTGTATATATGAATATGGTTATTATGTATGAATTTAATGAACTTAATTTAATTATTTAGAATCGTTGAAGAAAGTGCAGAATGAATCCAGGCCATGGGAAGGTTTTCATCTCAAATTCCTCTATTTGAGACTTGTTATGTATTATTCACCTAATATAATTTTTACGGTGTATATATTTTCGATTAGAGATACCATATAATTATTTATATTTAAATATGGTTTTTTTGTTTAATTTTATGATATATCATTCAATGATTTTTTAATAAATTGTTACTCAAAATGGAAAAGCTGAGAGGATGAATCAAGAATTTATAGAGAAGGAATAACTAATTAAACAACACTATAGAATCATAAAGGAATTTTGTGTGTATGAAATAACCAAAAAAATAATTGATCAACATGATCACATCACCACCAATGGTAAAATATGTACCGAAAGCACGGTGGATAGGTAAAGCACCAGAATGGTCTTACATTAATTTTTTTAGAAGTTTAGCTTATATACATTTGGATGAAAAATATAGATATATGGCTGAAGATTTGTCTCATACATATTTCTTCATGGGATATGGATATCTGACCCTTGTATTTTTTACTTTGGGATGGGGGAATGTGAAACATTTTCAGATGTTGATATATTCTCTTTAACGAGTAGGTTGAGTAGAAGGATTGAAATTTGGAAGACAATAAAATGGGAAGAAAATAATGAAAATCATACAAATTTGATATAAAGGGTGGTTCCAAATGATTTTATGTTCTAGAGAATTAATATAGATATAAATTTACTATAAATTAAAAAATTCCTTAGTAATGTTTTTTGGGAAGTACCTGGAGTTAAAGTGATCATCCAATAAAAGATATACTATAATTCTAACCAACTTATGAAACTTATTTTAGGGTTATAGAAGATGAAATTATATATGATTCAAATATATATATAGGGTATATCAATAGCTAGAGTTTTAGAAGTTAATAATGGTTATACTTCATGTAAAGAGGTAACAATATTAATTTAAATTCTTACCTTAAATTGATATAATATATCCGTAGAACCTTAAAAAAATAAAACATTAGTGATTCTTAATAGTGGTAGTATTCTACAAAAAATTATTAGGATTCAAATCTTATAAAAAAAAATTTGGGAGTTAGTAAAACTACCACCTGGAAAGAGAAAACAAGAGATAAATTGTTTTTCTTGTTATAAGCAGAAGATAGAAATAGATGGTATAATGTTAGGCTAGTGGTGATGGGATTTTAGCATTAAGATGGAATCAATTTGTATGAAATAATTTCTATTATAATAATGCATAATACCATGAAATCCATGATAAATTGGGTTTTTTCGGATTATTATATCTAAAAAAATAAACATCAATTAAACCATCCATTATGGGTATTTTTGGAGGAAGTAACTATAATGAAAATTAATGGTTTTGATGATATATAGAATTAGTTCTTGGTGTGAAAATTTAAGAGTCTCTATAGAATAAAAAATATCCAATGTAGTGGAAATACAATATTGAATATATCATATCTAAGAATGGTTTTAGAAAGATAAAATCAAATAATTACAATTATTAAGATCAATGTTATGGGTACTTCATCCCATTATTATTGTACATTTATTATATAATACTGGTGGGATCAATAATTAAATGGATTATGAATATGATGAAGTAATTTTCATGAAATCATGAAATTAATTACCTTGTATAAGAAAATAATATCGTTTCCATTTTTATTGATAGATATAGGAAGAATAAAACATTAGTTTTATTGAAAAATTAATTCATCGAGCTGTTTATTGGATGGCTCAGTATGAGCAGATTTATGTTTGTCTCAAATCATCTTGGAGGAAAATATAAAATTTTAATGGAATACACTTCAATGATAGAGTTTATGTCAAAGAAAATTTTTATAGTACTATATACAATAATGGTAGTGAATCTCATATATACTATGGTGTGAAATCATATAGGAATATCTCATATAGTTGGAGAGGAAATCTGGTACATTGTGATTCTAATAAAATATCACTGGGAAGTAATGAAGTGAATTATCCAATATATCAATGGGTTATAGGACATTGATATCTATTTTAGATAGGATAATCTATAATAGGGTACATTAACTTGGATTTGGGGGAGACTTAGAAACATAGAAGAGCACATCTAGATAATCCTTCACATTCGGTGGAATACAGATTATTTGGATATTGAGGTTGAAATCAGTGATTCTTTCACTTTGTAATAGAAGTAGTGTATATGGTAGAACCAAAATAAATAAAGGAAAGGGTTTGGTTGATTTATATGATTATGGATCTTAGATGTCACCAAAAAAGTTGGATACTCTAGTATTATAATCAAAGTGAAATCCACTTGGCTAAAAATCCATTGTTTCACGTGAGGATAATAATCATCAACCTGAAGTGCCATTTTATGTAGAAGATTCTAGAATACAGATATTTAAATGTGAGAAAAATTTCTTTAAGGAACAATCTGGTGGAAATTTTCACTAAGAGTTTAGTCAAAGGGAAACCCTGGGATAATTGAAACTCAGTATGACTTAGGTAAATGGGAGGGAAAGAAGAGAATTGAAGGTGGAAAAGTGGTATTTTTTATTTTACCAAATTGTTAGAAGATTTCATGAGACCCCTAAATTATTATTCAATATAGATATTTTTATCAGTTTCTGTATTGTTCATGTTTTTTATTCATTCTACCAAATAAATGAACATTAGAAGCCACTTTCATCTTGTAAAGTTAAAAGAAAATCATCTTCATCTAAAATTGGTAGTGTGGATAGAAGATTCTATCTTTTGGTGGATGTGGTTTACGGTACATGTGATGTTTTATCAAAAAAGAATCTATACTAGTTTCAGTTCACTTAGAGATGAGTATTTTTGTTCAAATGACTCACTCCTAGAAATTGGGTTTTAGGAAAAGTAGTAAGGTGAAATTTTACAATTATTATAAGGGTAATTTCAACCCAGATAGGGAGATCTAAATGAGATCAATAATTAAACCTATTTTATGGATGGAAACCCACGAATTCTAGAGCTTGGTGTTACTAATTTACTAACTGAGACCCACTATAGAATGTTGGTGGGACCACATGATAAGGGGTCTATCAATCCTTTTGTTTAGTAATCTAGATAGATGTATATTCATAATTGTTGTAAATAATATTGAATTTAAAATAAATTTTAATGATATTATGTTTCTCCTATTTATATAACATGTAATTATAATCCATGAAAACCAACTTATGTCTCAACTAGATTTCATTTCATTTCATTTTTACAATGAATGTATGAGTATCAAGTGAACATGGTAGAGTAAGTTGAACTTAGTGTAGTGATTATTGTGAAGTAATTCATCTTAGTTCTGAAACACTGATGTATAGAGAGTTCCATCACATATTTATTTTCTTTTGTGCGAATCTGGTGACTTAACTTCCAATATTCAAATTTATTGCGGTATTTCCCACAAGAAAACACTACTCAAAAATTATAAATAAAGGTATGTTACCCTGAAATTTAGTTTTGGTTGATTTATACATGTGAAAAATTATTTATTGATTTTTTCAAACATTATCATGAATATGATAGTGTTCTTTCTTATTTTTGAGTATGTGATATTCACTTTGAATAAAAATGTCACTTTTAAATTAAAATACACACTTTTTGTCATAATGGACACAAACCCCGTCAGATTTGTGTGTGGTTAATTCTTACATATCAAAAATTGAAATACAAATTTGTTTATTAAATTATAAACACAATGTGAGTTAACTTTCTTGTTTTGGAGGATTTTATTCATGTTTTGAAATAAAATTTTACATTAAATCAAAAAATCATCATTTTTTGTCATAAAGGAGCTCATTGTGTATCATATTGATGTGAGATTTATTACAGCATGTATCAAATTAATGACTCATGGTTGTTTTAATTCATCATGATAATATGAGAAAATTTTCTCTCTTTTGACTAGGTGACACATGATTTTGAACTAAAATGTGACATTTAAATTGAAAACATGAAATTATTGCCCACTTTTTCAGTCAATAATTTTATTTTATTTGTATAATTCTTTCAATATTTTGAGTCATATAAAATGATTCTAATAACATAGAACTAAAAAATATTCACCAATAATAATAATAAATGATAATAAATTCTAATAAATATGTAGTAAATAAATAAAAATTCTATGATCTTTGTGATATAAATAAAATTAAAAATATTATAGGAAACCAAAACATAATGAGTTTTGAAATCATTTTGACACCATATGTGTTTCTTATTCATTATGAAATAAATCTATCTCCTCTTTTGAGAATTTGTATGTTTGAAAATCCTTGAAGCAATATAAAAATATAGATTTAAAAATTTCATAAATATTGTAAATGATATTGTACTTATATTTAGAAATACCTCTTCAAGGATGTTAGTTTTTGGGGGAAATATATTTACTAAATGTAAAAATTAGTAAATATAATTTATGTGATTATTTGATTTTAGATATTACAGAAACATTGGAAAAAATAATTAATTTTTTCATATATGTTTTGGTAGAGAAATATTATTATATATATAGTTATACTTATCTACTCATTGGAATATTTATGTTTTTGTTGCGTAATTAATATTAGAACACCATGGGTTCGATGATAAATAAGCAACACTATGTCACTAAAAAATCATTTATAAAACATAAAATAAAACATATCATTTGATGTGTTTTATAATTTTGAATGTATTTTATTAACTATTATTAACGGAAGTCTTGTGTGTTTTATTTATTTAATATATATGAATTGGATCCAAAAAACATCCTTAGAGTATCCAAATTGATCGAAATTGGAATCCCATGAGTACTAGAAAAACAAAAAAGGAACAATTAATGAAAGAAAAATAAAAAATATTTTATGTGATTTGCATATAGAGTTTAAACTCTATATTTTAGGTATTGAGAAGATATTGTAGCATGTTATTTTCTTTTAAAGTTCAATCATTGCACACCCTTGCAAAAAATTCATATTTAACAATTGATTTGTTTTCTATATAAGTGACATGATAAATAGTGATTCTGAATTTCTATTCACAAGGTATCCCCTTTATATTGTTATGATATATACAGTTTTAGAATATATAAATATTTATAAAATATAGTAATTATAGATGATCATTTACAAGATACAAAAATATACCTCATTTATAAATTCATAACCAAGGTAACCAACCATTCTTTTCAAATATTTTCATTTACATTCATAAAACCAATCATTTTCATAATAAAATATCCATATATTTGTTTTTAACATTCAATGTAGTATTATTTACTATTTCGGAATGTTTTATTTGAATGAAATTATGACATTAATAAATTTTGTAGGGCACTTTGTGGGGGTAAAAGTACTATCAATAGGTCATGTAGATCTATTTGTTGATATTTAAATTATATTGAATCGGCAATAAATTTCCTTTAATATTTATTTATCTCTAATAAAAAACCTTAGGTTAAACCTTTTATTCATTGTCAATGGGGCATTTTATAAAAAATAAATTACAAAGGAAAAACCTCTTTACCATCATTTATCTTTATAGGAATAAATATCCATTCTACGATTATTTTAATAACAAGTAAGACAATGTGAACATAAATATCATCAAAGGGAATAAGTAGCTCGACACTCATCTCGTGATCCAATGATTCCCAAAAATCACCTGATATTTTGGGAGTTGTTTATTTTATAGAATATTCCATTTTATATTATACACTAGACCTCTTGAAAGAAGAAGATGAGTGGGAGATGCTTGTAATAAATCAATGTGAATTTTACACTTTATAATTTTAGTGAAAGAAAGGTATAATTTTGTTTTTAAATCACATTTAGTTGAAAAAGTCATAACAAAAATAGATTACCTCAATAAAGGAAGGAATTTGAGGGGAATATTTTACCTCAAAACATAAAATGTGTTTCTCTTTATGTCTTGGTTTTTTCTATGTTGATTTTTCTCATTGATACCTATGATGAAAATGGTTTATCATTTTATCCTTCCAACTAACATTTTCTACTACTGTATCTATTTGTGCCAATATCATTTTAATTTATTCATCAATATATTTTGTGCTATTTTTATTATCAATGAAGTTTTAAAGTTACACTCTAAAACTTACACCTCAATAATATCTATATTATTTTAGAAGATTTATAGAAATTGAAATTAGTTGTTAATTAGTTATAGTAGATAATTATTCTAATGTCTAGATCAAATAAAAAATATATGAAAATAAATATCCATTATTAATTAATATAATTTAAATGAAGAAAAAACATCTATTATATCATAATTACATAGGATTGTAATACTTTCAGTGTGTTTCCATATATCATGTATCCCTTTTTATTTAAATAAAATACCTTCCATAGTATAATACAATGGACATAAGTTTCTTGATATTTTTATTCATCAATATTTATATAAAACTAATGAACATAATTATTATTTTTTATAACCCAATTTTGTTTACTATATATTAAAAATTCAGAAAATTTTTGTCAATTATAGTATATCAATCCATTATTTTACAGTGGGGGTACAATGTTTTTGATGCATGTCATTAATTTTTTTCCCTCCTTAATCATTTTATAAATTCAAAATTCTTTATTAATGTGATTAATACAAATAATTTTAAATAAAATATTACTGATTTTAGTTTACCTTAAGTACTATCTACCTACGCTGAATAATGAAAGAATATCAGGTTTCATATTTTATGTTGGGTGTGTATAAATCTTTTGGGTGGGGTTATACTTTCCCTACAACTAACCTAGGATGATGTTTTCTAAGGAGCTTCTTGAATTCTCTATAATCCATTCCATTTACTAATATTATGAATTTTTCTGAACAAAATTCTATTAGACATTTACTTTATAATAGATAAGAAAGATTAAATAAATATTTAAATATTTTATTTTTTAGTAAAATAGAGAAAGTATATCACAATATTACTATATTATATTCCAAAGTTTTTTTATTCAATGTAGTAATAATATTAATCCATATTTCTATATCAATCATCTCGTGGTTTTAAGTAATAACTCAAATAAAATTAATGAAAAAATATATGTGAGGGACAATAGGTAAATTGAATATAGTCTATCCAACCTCAATTTTTTTACATTTACTTCTCAACTTAATAATATTTGATAACCCTATTGTGATACACTGATCATATCTATTTTTCATCCAGATCCCATTCTTCATACATAATTGACATTATGTCTTTTTTCACCACTCTAATATTTTTCACGTTCTATCATTTTCATAATTTTAAAATCATTATGATGTTTTTCTTAAATAACAGTTGCATAGGTAGGTTAAAAATACGTTTTCTACAAAATTAGTTAAACATTTAATTTAGATTTTTTAAAAACAATTGTTAACACATTATTTTATGTGGAAATAAATTATATAAAAAATTCAGGGAAATTTTTCCTATTCATTGATTTTTTTTCATAGAAGGTTTAAGGTATTTAGACCCTTTATCCAGTAGTCAAATTCCCACATTGTGGTCTCATATGACATAAAAGAGACCATATATATAAGGATCCCCATGATATGATTATGATATACTAATGAAATTTTCATCTTAGGAGAAATTTTCTTTTTACCATACAATTTTTTTTCAACAATAAGATAATTGATACAATTTTTATTTGAAAGATATTGGACATAAAAAACCTATACTTCATATAATCCCATTATGAATGGTTCATCCTTATACACTTCCTTATTAAAATTTCTTATCTTGAATCCCAATACAGTGATTTTAAATACAGTCAAATTATCATCCCATATGTATTGAAAAATTATGTCCTGAAATATTTTATTATCAAATTTTATATTTTTTAGATTATACCAAATACTAATGTATTCCTAATAATTGATTTTTTTGGTACCATATACATGAATCACTCCTCCCAAAAAACTAATTCCATTATTATTTCATCATATTGAGTTTTTAATATTCAATTATATGTAATATATAACATTTAATTACATAATAATTATTAGATAATACTTATACACTTGGTCTTTTGAATAACCATCAAAGTCATTTTTTTATTGAATTTAGATTTATAGATAATGACGATGGAGCTTGTTGTATAACACCTTATGATATAAACTAGTGGTAACTTATTACTAAGAAAATAATAATCATACATTGGTATATATTATGTTGTAAATATAGGCATAAAGATCCAATAAGAGGAAGTTAGCCATGTCATATTATACATTATGATATAGATTTTTGTAGATTATGGAACAAAAATTATTTATTTTTTAAAAATAAATTTTGTAAAGAAAATATTGAAAATATTTTTCACCACTATTTGTTTTAAAATGATATAAAAATACTTGTTAAATAAAGAAAAATAAATATTGAAACCTAAATCCCAGATCGACCATACAAGAAATTGAAATATTGGGTACTTTAAAATGAAGAAACCATAAAAATTTCATCACAGATGGACACTAAATCTATCCACATCATGTGTACTTGATAAATATCCAATAAATGGAAACCAAAATACATAACTCTTCTGAAGGAATTCATAGTATTACTGTAACACCCTGATATTTTATGAGATATATTCATTTTAATTTCATTGATATATTATGTAGTACGCTACACCAAGATTATATTGTGCTATAAAAAACACCATATTAGCTTGTAGTATACACAAACAATATACTTGGCTTGTGTTACATGCAAGAGAAACCTTCCTCGATAGCTTGTGTTGTACGCAATATCGAGTTTCACTAAAGAAGTATATATTATAATATTATTATGAACTAGCGGTTATGAATAGTATTAACCACATTTTTAATTTTACAACATTATAATTAATCTTACACATTTTCTAGAACATGTTATGAGAACAAAATTAATTTTTCAGATACAAGAAGTACTTTTCAAAAAATGAAATTTTGTCTCCTTTTGATGGCGTGCCCATTTTAAATCAAAATTTTGTAAAGTTTATAAGTTAAATTTTAAAATTAAACTTCTTCTTTTGAATCACTTTTTAAAAATTTATGTGGGATAAAATTTTGAAAATATTATGATAACCTTCATATTTTGTTGAATAGTAAAAACAGGCTAAATATTAATTAGAAACAACTTTTTTAATCGAGATAATTTATATGGTTATATTATAATATTTAATGTTTTTAATGTATAAATAGAATAATTTTTTACCATTTAATATAATATAAGTCATTTTAATTAATTTTACATTGAATTCATAATTAAAAATATTTCAATCCTTTGAAATGTTTTATCTTTTAAAACCTGTTTTCTCAATAGTGGGAGTAATTTTAAATTAAATATTGAAACTTATGTGTATTTAATTTGGAAAAATGAATTCCATATTTAAAATCATTAGGTCCAAGTTATGTTTATAGGATACTTTTTATTTTTGGGTTTTATGAATAGAAACTATGGTAAATTTTATTTACCATAGTTAAAGGTAAATCAGGTAATTAATGGTAATAATAATATTATAAAATCACAGTAACACTTGTCTGGATAGAATTGGATGATTATATTTATCTCTAAAACATAATTGGGTCGATATATAACCTTTTGGAATCCACTTAGATGTGATTAAGACCATTAATTTATTTTATATAAAGGAAAGTGAAATATGTCTCACTCAAACTTTCAAAATTAAAGTATTTTTGATATATGGTTATATAGAATATAAATTATATTATAAATACTCATTTGAAAGATAAATGTTTTTCATTATTATCATAATTTTTTTAATTTTAAATAAATATATAATTATCTTAATAACTTACACATTAATGATGTAGAAATTATTTATTAGGTGAAAAAACAATAACACAGTTTTTATTAAACTAATAATGCACATAAAAAGAACAAAAATATGACCAAATCATATTGGCCATATACATGTAAAGCATAAGCATCCAATCGTTAAATTTATGACCATTTGGATCCTTAGAAAAAGCGATTATGACACTTATATTATATTATTTTAAGTGATGTCAAAGTTGCACCTTCATACTTTAATAAATATAAAATTTTAAATGTTCCGATTTTAAGATGATAAATTCTAGTAAAGTTATTTTTATGGAATATATTCGATTTATATGCATCATAGTATTTTAGTTTTAATTTTTATGCAACAAATAAGAATAATAAATAAGTATACAAAAATGTTGTTGTAATTATTTTATTAAGAGAAATATCAAATAAATGGTATTAAAAATATTAAAATAAATATTATATGAACAAATTAATATGTTCCATGAATTTTTTAGATGAATATGACATGTTAGTAATATATTAAATATTTTGGTTCGAATTTTGCTTTTGTGTGGATTTTATTTAAATTCAAATAATTGAATAGTGTGAAAATTGACACTATTGATATTTTATTAAAATAAAATATTATTAAATTATTTATAAAACACAACAATATTTAAAAATTACAAATTCAAAATTATATGGTCGAAATTGTAAAAATTTATCTAATTTTGAAAAATTCACAACACATAAAGAAGTATTTATAACAATTTAAAAATTAGAATATTATTACTGCTAATTAAATCAAATAGAATAAATAAGGATAAATCAAAATGATAAGGTTTAAAATAAACATAAAACATGTCTATATGTTATTGGATCATGAGAATACAAACCCTTAACACTTCATCATAGAATTTAGTGATTTTTGGTGGTTTTTAAGTGGGGTTTGTGTCTATTATTAATTAATATTTTTGAGGTTTCCAAAAGTGACCCTCTCTTCTCTTATAAAAGCACACCTCATCCCTCTCCTATTCACAAATTTCATGCCTTGATGCTCGGCCAACCCATGCCAATTACTCTTCTAAACATCCCCATTCACATTATGGAGGTTCTGGTCTTCTCAAAAGTCCAACTATAGTCCCTTAAGAGGAATCTTAAAGGAGGTGTGTTGAGGAAGAGATAATACGTTCTACCGATTCTTTCACGTTTCTTTATTCTTCTACATCGCCTTGTTTTTTTGTTTAAATATAAAGTAATAAGATCAATAAAACTAATATATTGATATGTAATTATAAATATGAAACAAAACTATTTCACCATCTAACCATCCTATGAAATATGAAATCACCACGCGTGCGTACGTACGACTTACCATCTCCACGCTGTGGTGTAATATGTTTTTCCACCACCACCATACATAGATGGGTATAATGGTGAAAATAATAACTATATATGATTATTATAACATCATAATTATTCTATTATAGTATATAATCCACTCCAATTCTATTCAATAATTATGGGAATGATATCATCGCTCGTCCATACGTACGAATTACCATCTCCACAACGCGATGAGATTCATTTTTAATGATAAAAATTAAAAAATAATTATAAAGTATATATAATAAAAATAACAAAATGTATGAAATAATAATAATACAGTATTTATGTGTATATTTATGTCATTTACATCCATTTAATTTAATAAGAAAAGAAAAACATCCTTCATGCTTATGTACGGCCTACTGTGTCCATGAACGATGTATTTAATTTCATTTTTCTATCTATTATATATATATATATATAATGAATATAGATATGATATATAAATATTGTATTACATTCTTGAAGTATGTAAATAAATATATAAGTAATAATATCAAGAACAACATGTCCAATCACGTACGATAAATGAAACGATTATTACCCAAAATGTTGCTTCAACATGGAATTGAAAAATGAACGTGTAATATAAAGTTGGAAGTGAATCATATATGATATCATAAAAATGACTATGATTCTTGAATAAGTAAATGACATTATTTAAATCATTATATAGGTGGTTCAGACACATACAGATGAAATTGGACATAATGTAAGGGATAATTATTCCAATATCGTTCTTATCTGAGATTGTTTATTCCTATGTATTTTCTAGGGTTATGTCTATCATCCATGTCCATGTTTTCTCATAATGTATTCATAAAATGTTTAATATTCTTAAATTTATGTTTAAAGTTATTTTTTTTCTTTTTTACAATATTTTATGGAAGGAATATTTCTTTAGTTTACCATATGAGGTACGTTTTGACTTTTCCTGCAAAAGTACAAGAATAATTTTTTTAACCTATACAGCATGAATAGATTTTTATAGTTTCTTAACGCCTTATTTCCATGAATCTTTCTCTACATGATTTCATCATCATTTAAAAAAAATCATTTTCATTTAAAATTTCACGTCATTTTGAAAAAAAGAAAATGATTTTGAAGAAGAAAGGTTATTTTCCTCAAGAATTCATTTCAAGTGTTTTATCAAATATATTTTCCATCTAAGATGACATTATTTTGTATATTTATTTTTCCATTATAATGTCTCTATTATTTATATGGTTTGATTTTTATTATGATGAAATGATATCTATTTGTTTTATATGGATTATGTTATGATGAGATGATGTTTATGAAACCCATATTATTCTTTGGGTTCCGATGAATGATTTATGTTAATTTTGTGGCACATGAAAGTGTGATTTTATTATGAGATGGGTGGGACCTATATCTCCCTCTAATTCATTGGGTAAATATTTATATCTCATGAGATAGACATGTTTGGAACAATAAGTGAATCCGGTTCAGTAATACAGGACTAGAACAACAAGTAAACCCAGTTCAGTAATGTACTTTGTCCACTATGATGTTCTTGGAAGAAATGCCTTGGCTACAATGAAAATCATAACATGTGCTTAATGGATGCCACAATTACATTATTTATTCCCATGGTATTTTATCATGATTAATGTTTCTTTATAATATGTGCCTTACGTACTTCCACAATTTATTTCACAACTCAAGATTTTGATCTTTAAAGAGTATGTTCATGTTTTTATGTTCACATGTATATGACTTCTTTTATTTTCTCCATGCATACCCTTACTTAGCATTTGTGCTCACCCTTTTTAGGTCTTCTTTTCCCCAGGATATAAAGAAAGGTTTTAGGTAAGAAAACAAAATGGAAATATCTTAATGGGAGATGTTGAAGATAATTTACTATGATTATAATATTGTGTTCCATGTTTCCAAAGACACTAAACTATTACGGTCCTCGGGTGTCTGTTTTTGGTATATATTAAGTATTCCGAAAAAGTATTATAATGTCCATGTACTTCAAGTTTGGGTCTCTATAGTTTGTATCAGAGGAATGGTTTAGTTAACCATTGGAAACTATGATTTGAAATATTTAGTGAGATCACTAGATATATTTCTATTGTATGTCTAGGGATGTCCTTAAGGCTAAGTATAAGTATAGGTTATAGTACTTGAATTACGATAAAAATCTTAGAATTAAACCGAAGATGTTAGATATTGACAGTACTCCCCCTTAATTATTTTGTTTTCCTAGCATGATTTTTTCCTGTCACACTATTCCTTTTGGGTTTTAGACGATTGCTAGAACCCGAAGGAACCATGTTGATCAATATAATGGACAATGCAATGATTTTACTGCAGAACAAACCAATGTTATGGAAGATGGAGTACACAATCATATTGTTATACTTACACAAGCTATGAATCTTTCTGGACTTCCAAATGAGCAGAGAAGGGAACAATATTCTATTGAGTCCTTCATGAGGAAATGTCCACCTTCTTTCAATGGGTATTATAATCAACTTATTGTTGAACAATGGATCAATACCATTGAAAATATATTTTTCATACTTCACTGTTTGGAACAAGGAAAAGTCATTCTGGCTGTTTACCATTTAGAAGGTGAAGTAGGCCAGCAGTGGACTCTAATTAAGAATATGAGGCCCCAAGATGAAATTGAATCTATGGAATGGGATGAATTCAAGAACATAGTTTTCAATATGTACATTCCTCTTATTCTTCAAACGAAGATGGACAAGGAGTTACTTGAGCTTATGCAAAAGGATGATGAATCTTTTGGTATATACGAAGCTAATTTTAGAAGGCTTTCAAGGTATGCATCTAGATTTATCATCCAACCTGAAAGTAATGTTGATTGATTCTTTATTGTCTTAAAACCAAGTTTTAGAAATGCATTATCTATAAGAGACTTCAATAGCTATGAAGATATTGTGCACTAGGATACCAATGTGGAATTGTATGTTGGTTTTACATATCCATCTCATGGTTTTGACAAGAAATGAAAGATGGGGTTCAAGGAAAAATATCAAAAATATGGTGAAAAAATGAAAAATGTTTTGTTATGATCAAAGTGTGGAAAGAAGAATGTTGGAGATTGTATTAATGAGAATATAAAATGTTTTAAGTGGGGAAAATATGTTCATCAATCAGCTGAGTGAGGATGTAATGGGAAAAGGTATCTAATGATGTGAATGGAGAAAATACTGCATAGAATGCACCACCAACACTCCAATGCTACAAGTGCAAGGAAATGGGGCTTTATGCTAACCAATTATCTAATCTACGGGTTAATGATTATCAACATCAACAAACTCTTAAGGCAAAGGACAAAGGGAAGTCACATGCAATCATTACATGTGATGTTGAATATGACAATGAAGTAGTGGAATGATTAAGTTTATATGTAACTGGATTCTAAAATTGTGTTGTGAAATATCATTTATAGTATCGTGGAATATTGGAATATCAATGTTTTGGTTTGTTTTGGTTTTTAATAATTATATGGTATCAGTAACCATGGAAAGTGATTGAAATATTTTTAGAAAGCACCTAATATGCACATAATGAAGTTATAAGGAGATAATGAATTGTTTGATAGTATTAATGAGTTCATGACTATTATAAAGAAAATTTGATATAATGGTTTGAGTATATAGAATTTTTGAGATTTTGGTATGTGGAAAGAGTTATATTTTGACAACATTTGTGTTTTCACAAAGATAATATGGTAATTCATGTTTTAAGAGAATACATGATCAATGAATTTACATGTTTAGAATGTAACCAGTCGGATATATCTTATTATATACGTGGGATAAATGATGGTATTCACATACTTGGTAGATGACCACTCAAGTAATTATTTTCATTATACTATGATATTTGAAAGAAGTATTATTGAGAAGCCTAAACGATATAATGGATTGTTTTGAAAATTAGATAGTATTTTTTAAGGATAAATTTTTTTCTAGAATATTATAGTAGTATAGTTTTAGAAAAAGGACAACATGCAGGACAGGTGAGAACCCGTCGCGTTGGACAAGGTTTTGGGAATCAAACCCACAACCGAAGTGCAACATGCCAGTATTTCCTACCACTGGCCTACATTAAGTCCTTGGATAGTAGAAAGTAGTTTTATTTTATTAAGATGCATGATTGATGAAGTATAAGTTCATTTTTTGAATCATATATGCTTAATCTCATCGTAGATGGACTTATGTATATTTAATAACTTGTGTTAAACGTTTTGTGATAGAGACAGATGGAATGACCTATCATTCTATCACATGATTGATAACACTTCAATAATGTAAAATTCAACTTAATTTCTTTAAATAAGAGATGAAGTGTAAATTGTTCATTGAATGACCAACAATGATATTACACTGAAATCTAGTAAGTATTTATCCTTATGCGAAAATTCATCCACTTTTTAGAAATGATCTTGAAAACCAAAAATGTTTTTCGAGTATACTCATATCCAACGAATCATATGGTACCTTATATCATCAAAAATTTATGGCTTTGTGATTGTTGGATTTTTTATAGCCATGTTCTCTACCACACTACATCAGAACATGATGATTAGATTTCTCTTCCATATCCATGTTTTCACCTATGTTCTCTTAAGTGGAAACCCAGTGATGTGTTAATCTGGGTAACTGTTACATTGTGTTCTTTAGTCTTTAAAATTATGTTTTAGTATTCCTTTTTACAATGTGGGTTACTATGAAAGAAAAATTCATGTAGTTATCCATTTATAACCCTGACGAATTTCAAGGGTGAAATTTATTTTAAAGGGGGAGTAGAATGTAACACCCCATGATTTTATGAGATATATTCCTTTTTAATTTCATTTATATCTTATTTTGTGCGCTACAATAAGATTATCTTGCACTATATGCAACAACGTATTACCTTTTAGTATACGCAAACAATAAAATTGGCTTGTGTTACACGAAAGAGTGACCTTCCTCGATAGCTTGTGTGGTACACAATACCAAGTTTCACTAAACAAGGATATATTATAATATTATTATGAACTAGCCATTTTGAATAGTATTGATCATATTTAAAATTTTATATCTTTATAATTCATCTTACACATTTTATAGAACATGGCATTAGAACAAAATTAATTTTATAGTTACAAGAAGTATTATTCAAAAAAATGTAGTTTTGTCACCTTTTGAAGGAATGACCATTTTTAATATAATTTTGGACAAGTTTAGAAGTTAAATTTTACAAATTAATCTTGTTCTTTTGATTTAGAATAGAAAATATTATGTTGGATAAATTTTTTCATTATTCTAATGACCATCATATTTTGATGAATAATAAAAATACGCTAAATTTTAATGATAAGTTTTTTTCATTAAGATAATTAATATGGTTAAATTCTAATATTGAATGGTTTAAAGTATAAATAGAATATATTTTTACCATTACATACTATATATGTTATTATCATTAATTTTACCTTGAATTCAAAGGTAAAAACATTTCAATATTTAGCAATGTTTTAATTTTTAAAACTCGTTATCTCAATAACATGATTAATTTTAAATTAAATACTGCAACTACTGTGTATTTAATTTTTATGAATTGATTACATATTTGGAATCAGTAGGTCCATATTTTTTTAAGAGTCTAATTTTTATTTTTGAGCATTATGAATAGTAACTACAGTAAATTTTGTTTACCGTAGTTAAAGGTAAATCAGCTAATTAAGGGTAAAAATAAAATTATAAAATTACAGCAACTTTTGTCTTCATATTATTAGTTGATTATATTTACCTATAAAACATACTTGTATCGAAATAGAATCTATTGGAACCCAATTGGAAGTGATTAAGACATTTAAATTATTTTATTTAAAGGAATGTGAAATATGTCTCACTCAAACTTTAATAATTAATGTATTTCAACTATAAGGGTATTTAGAATATAAAATCTACTATAAAGACTCATTTGAAAGATAAAATGATTTTCATTATTGTGGTATTTTATTTTTAATTGTTAATAAATATATATTTACCTTAATAGCTTACACATTAATGATGCAGAAACTATTTATTGTGTGAAAAATCAATAATTCAGTTTTTATTAAACTAATAATGCTCATAAAAGAGACAAACATCTGAAAAAAACTTTTTGGTCATATACATTTAAACCATAAACATGCAATGGTCAAATGTTGGACTATTTGGAACCTTGGAAAAGATATTATGACACTTATATTATTTTATTTTAAATGATGTCAAAGTTGTCACCTTCATACTTTAATAAATATAAAAATTTAAATGTTATGATTTTAAGATGAAAAATTCTAGTAAAAGTATTATTAAGAAATATATCAAATCTATCTGAATCATAGTATTTTATTATTAATTTTAATGCAACAAATATGTATATTAAATAATTATACAAAAATGATATAGTAATTATTTTATTAAGAGAAATATCAAATAAATGGTTTTTAAAATATTAAAATATATATTATATGAACAAATTAATATGATCCATGAATTTTTTAGATAAATATGACATGTTAGGTATCTATTAATTATTTTGGTTCGAATATATATTCTTTGGGGATTTTATTTAAATTGAAATAATTGAATAGTGTAAAAATTGACACAATTTATATTTTATAAAAATAAAATATTATTAAATGGTTTAAAAATTAAAAAATAATTACCAATTTAAAATTTAAAATTACATGGTGGAAAATTTTATAATGTATCTAATTATGGAAAATTAATAACACATAAGAAATTATTTGTAACAATTTAAAAATTAGAAAAGTATTACCGAAAATTAAATTAAATAGATTAAATAAAGATAAATTAAAATGATAAGGTTTAAAATAAACATAAAATATGTATAAATTGTATTGGTTGATTAGATTAAAACCCTATTTCATCGGATATTATAATTGAGAGATTTTTGGAGATATTTATGAGAGGTTTAATTTTATTATTAATTAATATATTTGAGGATTCCAAAAGTGCCCCTCTCTTCTCTTATAAAAGAGCACCTCATCTCCCTCCTCTTCACACAATTTTAAGCCTTCATGCTCAGAAAAACCCTTCTAATTACTTTTCTAAACTTCCCTAGTAACATTCTAGAGGTTCTGGTCTTCTCAAAAGACAAACTCTAGTCCCTTAATAGGAATCTTAAAGGAGTTGCATCGAGGAAGAAGTAATCTCTTCTACTGATTCTTTCAACTTTCTTTATTTTTATACTTCATATTCTTTAGATTTTTAGTTATAAAGTAATAACATCAGTGTAAATAATATACTGATATGTTATTTTAAATATTAAACAATCCTATTTTACCATCTAACCATCCTAAGAAAAATGAAATCACCTTGCATGCGTACGTACGACTTACCTTCTCTGCGCTGTGGTGTAATATGGTTTTCCACCGGCACCATATTTGGATGGGTATAATGGTGGACATAATAACTATATATGATTATTATAACATCATACTGATTTTGAGATATTATATCATCCACTCAAATTCCATTCAATAATTATGGGAATCATATTATCGCTCCTGCGTACGTACGAATTACTGTCTCCACGACGCGATGAGATTCAATCTCCATGTTAACCATTCAAGAATGAATATTAAGTATATATGATAAAAATAATGAAATATATGAAATAATAATGATATTGTATTTATGTATATATATATTTCATTTACTTTTGTTTATATTAATAAGGAAACTAAAACAACGATCAAGCGTATGTACGGCCTACCGTCTCTATGAACGATGTATTTAATTTCATTTATCTATCTATTATATATATATATATACACACATAATGAATATATATATGATATATAAATCTTGTTATACATTATGATAGTAATCAAATCATGATATAAGTAATAATATCATGAACAAAATGTCCAAACACGTACGATAAATGAAATGATAATTACCCAAAACGTTGCTTCAACATTGAATTTACAAACAAAAGGGTAATATAACATCATAAGTGAATCATATATGATATCATAAAAATTACTATGATTATTGAATAAGTAAATGACATTATTTAAATCATTATACAGGAGGTTTAGACACATACTGAAGAAATTGGACTTAAGGTAAGGGATAATTATTCCATGCTCGTTCTTATCCGAGATTGTTCATTTGTAAGTATTTACTAGGGTTATGTTTATCATCCATGTCCATGTTTCACATAATGTTTTCATACAATGTGTACTATTCTTCCATATATGTTTAATGTAATTTTTACATATTTTTACCACATGGTATGGAAGGAATCTTTTTTTACCATACAAGGTACTTATTGACTTTTTCGACAAAAGTACAGGAAGAATGTTTTTTGAACTATACGGCATGAACCAATTTTTATGGTTTCATAACGCCTTATTTACATAAAAATTCCTCTATAATATTTCATGATTATTTTAAAAAAAAATCCTTCTATTTTATAATTGCACATTATTTTGAAAAAAAATATATTATGAAGAAGAAAGTATATTTTCCTCAAGAATTCCTTTGAAGTGTTTTACCAAAACTATTTTCCATCTAAGATGACATTATTTAGTATGTTTATGTTTCAAGTATAATGTATCTACTATTTACATGGTTTAATTTTTCTTATGATGAAGGGATATCCATTTGTTTTATATGGATTATGTTATGATGGGATGATCCTTATGAAACCCATATTATTCTTCTGGTTCTGATGAATTATTTATGTTTATTTGGTGGCACCCAAAAAATGATTTCATTATGAGATGAGTGGGACCTACATCTCTCTCCAATGAATTGGGTAAATATTTATATCTCATGGGATAGACATGGCTGGAACTGAATGTGAATAAGGTTTAGTAATACAGGGATGGAACGACAAGTAAACACGGTTCTGTAATGGACTTTGTCAACTATAATGGTCTTGGCAGCAATGTCTTGGATACTATGGAAATCATAACATGTAATTAATAGATTTCATAATTAAATGTTTTATTCCAATGCTATTTTATCATGATTAAGGTTCCTTTATGATTTACTGCTTATGTAATGCCAAAATTTATTTCAGAACTCAATATTTTGATTTTTAAAAATTATGTTCATGTTTTTAAGTTCAAATGTATATGGTTTTTTATTTTCTCCATTCTTAACCTTTCTAAGAATTTGAGCTCACCCTTTTTATGTCTTATTTTCCCGAGGATATAATGAAAGTTTTTAGGTATAAAAATAAAATAGAAAGTTCTTTATGGGAGATGTTGAAGATATTTCCCCATGATTAGAAGATTGTGTTCCATGTTTCCAAAGACACTAAACTATTACGATCCTTGGGTGTCTGTTTTTTGTTATGTATTATGTATTCCAGAAAAGTAATGTAATGTCCATGTATTTCATGCTTGGGCCTCTAAAATTACTAAATCGGTCAACTCAAGAATATGATCCTCTCATCAGCCACAAAGTGGTTTAGGCTATCCACTTACTCATAAATCCTAGAATTTATCCCCCAAAACAAACTAGGTATAAAAAAATTATTGTAATGATCCCATATGCTCAATGAATCAGAATATATAACATAACCACACCTAATTCATCACATTGAAACACACACCTCAAAATAACAAGAAAATGATTTCATACAGACTGCAATCGAAAGAAATATTGGAAAATAACAACATAAGTTTTATATGGTTCAAACATGAGTCTAATCAATGAATGGAAAATTATAAGTTATTTTATTAAAAAATTTATATATTATTAAAATTCACTAGTTGTATCAACATATGAATTATTTTATAAAATTATAATAGAATTATATTAGAGAAGCTTGTTTCCACATCATTCGATCTCTATGGAGAGCGATTAAAATGAGTATTGATCTTTGTGGGCCTCCCTTCATATAACATAAGATATTAACAACCCCAAATTATAAAATTTATTAATAGTGATTGTTTTGAAAACTCCCATGAGTAAAATAGTTTGTTATTCTACTAGAAAAACATCATGTAATTCCAGTTCAAATATATACTTCTCCATCTTGTCCAAGTCAAGTTGACAATTTTGGTCTCTTGCATTCGACTACAACATCCCGTCCCAAAAAACTTCAAGATTTAAAGTGTGACACCATTATATTTTTATGGAATAATTCTCTTTAAATAAACTTATATATTCTACATATTTCATTGCATGATACACCATGTTAAAAAGAGAAATGATACATTATTAAAACATTAATATTTAGTGTGATAGTTACAACCTAGCCATCAATTTTGAGGGAATGAATATTATTTTTTGAAATAAAAAGAAACTTCACAAAAAATATAAATATATTTATGAATTCTTAGTAAATAATAATTTAATTTTAAGTAAATTTATTATATTATTCAAACATAAATTTTCTCCAAATATGTTTTTTCTTGTGATTGAATATTACAATAAATTTATGAATGTTTTAGAAACAATATTTGAAAAAATTAATTCAATTTTGGAATTAACAATTTCAAAATTACCTTAAGGAGATTTTTTATATAATTTCCTTAAAATATTAAATTTTCATTAAATAGTGTAAATAAATTTAAATAAAAAATATACCACTTATATGAGTAGAATTTTTAAAAATTAAATCCATATGTGGAATTAGTGTGTCAATATATGGTAAATAATTACAATTAATTATTTTCATTAAGAATAGTAAATAATTTATTTTTATAACCACAGTAAGGGTGAATTATGTAATTAAAGTAAAACATTAAATGATAAGGACAATTAAATAAACCCAAATCTTGAAGAAAATTTATATGACCTTTTGTGCACATTTGGATGAGATTATAATATTTTTAGTTATTCGATTTCATTAAAATTTAATCATCAAAAAATATTGTTTTTAATAACTATAATATTTTAATACGGGGTTATCTAGCACAAATGTTTAACTATAAATAGTATTTTTAAATCAAAAATATTTATATTTATCATGGTAATCTAATTTTAATTTTTTTGGTGGAAATGATATCCTTAAATTCTTTCACAATGCTAACATAATAATTTTTCAATTAAGGGAAAACTCAAATAAATGATATTGAAAATATTTGATGTAATATAATATGTGATATTTAAGGTGATATAATAATTCTATATATTAAAATTATATTATTAGTATATAATAATTTTTTTCGAATATTAATTTTTTCATGATGTGTGTAATGTTAATGTACCTAACAATACAAAAATTTGATCCATGGAACATGATCCTGGTGCAGGTGGGATCTTTCGATGGAGGTGATAAGATCCAGTGTTTCAATTCTCCATAATGGTTTCCAATGTATTTGGTCAAAATATGGTGTATAAGGGTTCATAAAAATATATAAATTGGAAAGAGAAGCGTTTGTAGGATGCTTCAGACACTTTGGATGGTGCGACGGTATCATCCTGGGGTGGTTCATCCGCAATGTATTTTTCTCAATTAATCATAGATATTTTTCCATGATCTGATGTTGGGGAGCTTTGGGGGATATTTTAGGTCATACTATGAAGGAATCCAACAATGATCCTTGCATTCACTAGGTGCCAGATGTTTTTGGGCCAACGATTGATTAGGGGGACATGGTGGTTGGGACTCATGGATTTGCTGTATGGTTGGAGCATCAGACCCATGAATTACATGGTGTTCCTAAGATTGAGGGATCCTTTGTGAATATCTCCATTTCTTGGTTCATTGGTGTTATTGATTCTTCCATTTGAGGAAAATGGAACATTTCACATATCAAATCTAACCTCGATGATGTTTTAGAGCGGCTCAAAATAGATGACCATTGAATCATAGGTTGATGGTTTCTTCTTAAAGTCTCTCAACCTCTAAAATAGAAGAATTGATGGAGTGAATTTTGTTGATTTGGGGGTTTTCATCCTAGAAATGCATCTCCCTTGGAAGTGGATACTTCTATATAATCATCCACAAAGAAGACCCGAATGTCCAAGATTTGGGATGCAGTTCCATTGTGCTCTAACCTGGGATAACCAACCTTCGTGAATGGGATAAAAAAATCATACCATTTGATATCGGTAACACCACTACACAAATTTTGGTAAGGGTTTATAGATTAAATTGGATTCTCTGGAACCCCAAAATTTAGAATGATTTTCCACTGTCTTCTAGAATCCTGATTACAATTGACTAGGAAATGGAAGTGGCTTCATTTGGCCACTTTGATAGGTTCTTAGTAGATATTGAACTAGGCTTGGCTATAGTTTATAAGGTATTGCATTCAATTGTTGATTCCATTATAGAGTTAAAAATCATTTAAGATAAAATAACAAAATTAGGAATGAAATGAAATGTTATAAGTCATGAATCGTCTAACTATAGGAACTCCATAGTATTCAGCACATGTTCATTCCATGGAAATGTGATGAGAAATTTTCTTAGGAAGAAAAAAATACACCTGCTTAGAAGGATGATATTCTTCCACAAATGAAGGGTTATGAGGATAACATGGCCCCTTGTAATATTTTTGAGGGAATTGGAATTGCTACTGATAACATCAAGGGAAAGAAAGATGTGGAGGGAGTTCATCCTAAAGATTCTGTCAAGCCAATGGTTAGTGAGAAGGGTGTGTGAAAAAGTGACTCAACTAATGTTTATGCATCTAATTCTAAGAATAAGATGAATTATTTGGCATCCATCTTCACTAAATAGTTGAATTCCAACAATACTAAAACATATAACAAAGGTAAAAGTGCTGACGTGCAGAAAACAAAAAAAATTCAACTCCTCAAATGAAAGGCGTGGATAATGACATGATAACTAAACATGTTATTGAAGATGAAATACAAAAAGAGGTTTATCATCAACATTCACATGAAAGGATGGATGTTTTAGGTAACCGAAAGGGTTTAAAAATTTTAGAACCTGACACTCTAGTCTTTTCTAAAATTTTCCATGCTTCATGAAAACCCATTTTGGATAATGATGGATTTAAGATGTTTTCCTACACTATTAGAAAATTGGCCTTTAAAAGCACTTTTATTAATCAACACTAGAATAAAATGATCACAAATTTAATATTTATCAACACCAAAGAAAGCAATGATAAATTCAACATTTTTATCTGTGATTTTATTTTACCACTGATAAAGGGTATCATTTATGAGTGTTTTATTTCTAGTAGTGATAAAGGGTATGCTTTATCGATGCTTTATGTTTGGCGTTGGAAAATCTTTCTTTCATCAACACTTATCTATCATTGATAAAATAAAATAAGTTAATAAATAAAAAATAAAAAATGATTGTATTAAAAAAACAATATAGATTTTATTAATTAAATAATTATTTATAAAAATGAATTGACCGATTATACATTGTTAATATTAAAAAATATATTAATTAGATAATTATGATAATTAATGTCATGAAATTGTATGTATTAGACATATATTTATATATTATTATATATAAATATGACTATATATTAATGTATATAAATATGATTACATATAACAAAATATTTATGTGCTTCACATTAAATTGTCATATATTTATTGAATAATGGTATGTAGTAAAAATTTAATATGAATTAAAAATATTGACTAATTGAATAGTACCCAACATTTAATTGATTATAATTTGTTTTTTCAATTTAAAATAGATGAAATGTGTGTTATATTGATTTCACATATATGTATAATTAAATCATTTTTATATAAAATATGCACAGACACAAAACTTATCCATTTTTTTCAGTATTTTTAAGCGTACCTATATTCATATTTTATTCAATTTCATGCATTTTGTACGTATTTTCATGCACTGAAAATTAGATATTCATTAATAATAAATAATTATAAAATTACAATAAATATATTTTAAAAAGAATATGTTTACTATATATATATATATATATATTTATTAATAATTAAATTTTTATTATTTAAAATTATAATTATATATCGTTTAACATAGCTTTTGTAATAAGTGTGGAAAAAAGAATCTTTATCATCTCTTTTTTCACACTAATAAAGATGGTGATTTATCAGCGCTATAGATTTAGTGCTGATAAATGGTCTATTTATCAGCTCATATATAATATGAAATTATAAAGAGATCCTTATGAGTGCTTATTAGTAAACACTGATAAAAGTGTCCTGGTCTATTTTAAAAACCCTTTCCATTTATGATCCCGTCACAATATAAATCCTTCTACAGAAGCCACCCGCTGTAGCTGCTCCTCCTCACTGAATCAAAGGTTGAATCACACCACTCAACTACCTAAAAACATTTCATATAACTTATAGAGAGGGTCTTAGATTTTCATCAACAGAGTTGGGTAGGTTTCCTGATTTTCTTTGTGTATTTATGTTTTGTTTTTTATTTATTCTTCTACGATTTGTTTATGATTAGTTTTTTATAGTCCATTGTTTATGATCTATTTGTGATTCGTTGTTTAGGGAATGATTTTTAGTGTATTATTTGTATTGATTACAGATGTATGATCTTTGGTTTATATCTAACATTGAACTTTTTATTTATTCACTGTTGTTTTGCTGCTATTTTTTATATCTTCTTAGTAAACAATTTTTTCATATATGTATGTAAATGTGTAGAAATGTTCATGAATATTCTTGTCTATTGACTACTGATTTGAGGCACATTAGGGTTTACCTAATTATTATATATATGTTGACACCTTTCGTGGACACCTTAGGGGACAAGCAACTTCATATGCTATTTTTCAGGAACCAAGTTAGTGGAGTGATGTATGTTCCTCTATTGGTTATATATATCATATGATCTTATTCATCTTAGAATTCACTATGGCCCTTACTTTTCTTATGTATAAGATTAAAGGGGTGTTATCCCGGGTCAGGGACACGACGTTTTATCACATAAAGCCTTCACTTATTGAATCATTATGGTGGCTTTACACTACCACAAAAACAGTTTTTCGTAGCGCCCCCCTTTATCAGCGCTTTAAAAAAATTGCTGATAAAGGGTTGGCTTCAAAAAAAAATTTAAAAATTTATTAATTTATTAATATATTAATATATAAATATAGTTATATTGTTATATAAATATAATATATAATTTTTAAATATATTTTAGATAATTATAAATGTACATTTACAGTTAGTATACTTAATATATAAGATATTTAGTGAAAATGACTTCTTAAAAAATTAAAAAAAATATTTTTAATTAATAATTTTATAATCATTATGTAGTAATAGTCATTTAATAACAATTTGAGGACTAAAAAAATTAAAAAAATTAAAAAAATTTAAAAAAAGATCCAAAATATGTTGAAAACGCAACTCAAATTTCAAACGGCCATAACTTTTGATCCGGTTGTCCGTTTGAGGTCTACCACATATCAAATTGAAGCCTGCGACGAGCTCTACGTCACTATATCTGGGGGGACCATAGTCAAGCGTTTTTCGAGTCAAAAGAAGCCCAGAAGGCCTCCAAAACTGAGTTTTTTGTCGGGGTACCAAGATTTTCTAACATTTTGTGGATTTTCAAACTCGTTTATGGGGGTATTATTGGATTTTTTTCGCAGGGACTGAATTTATTCCAAGGTATTACATTAATATTGATATTATGTCTTTGAAAATTCATCCTTTTTTATAATGAACTGCTATTTATATTCAAATATATAACTATATGTACATATTTTTTATATATTCGCACCTAAAAATTAAATTTTTTATATAAGTAATTAAAAATATTTACATATAAAATATATTAACTTTATCTAAATAATAACTAATATCCATTTTATTTAAAATACCAATATATGAATATTTATATTCCTATATATTAATCTAACTATATATATATATATTAATCTAACTATATATATATATTAATCTAACTATATATATATATATTAATCTAATAACTATATATATATTAATATAACTACATATATATATTAGTATTACTATAAATATATATATTAATATCAAAATAAATATATATATTAATATCACTATATATATATTAATACAACTATATAACTATATAAATATATATTCATATAACTATATATATGTTAATATAACTATATATATGTTAATATAACTATATATATGTTAATATAACTATATATATGTTAATATACCTATATATATATTAATATAAATATATATTACTATACGAATAAATATAACTATATATATATATATAGATATATATTAATACCATTATATATATATATTATAATATAACAATATATATATTATAATATAACTATATATATATTAATATAAATATATATTACTATACAAATAAATATAACAAAATATATAAATATATATATATATAAAGATATCATGAATTGGAAAGCAAATCAAAATAGAGTAGTGGTAAGGGCTTAGGCGCGCAGGGGGGAGGTCTCGAGTTCAAATCCCGGTAGAGGCAGGGGTGCACGTGCATGGGGAATATTTGAGCAAGCGCTGTTAAATGGTGGAGGGGGGTGTGTGGGGTGCTGTATAGGCCAAAAAGCGCTGTAAAAGGGGGGGTTGAAGCGCTATAAAGCCCCCCCGATTGGCAGATATTTTTAATTTTTTTTAAATTTTTTTAATTTTTATCAGCGCTAAAACGAAAGCACTGATAAAGGAAGAACTGATAAAGGGGACCCCCCTTTATCTATGCTAGATTTCTCAGCGCTTTTCTAGCACTGATAAAGGCCATTTTTAGCGCTGATAAAGGCCGTGTTTGTAGCAGTGTTAGTTCATGTTATGTTTGAATACCAGGTTTTTATCTGTTTTTATATTTCTTATAGACTATTAGTGAGGGATTTTTTACATTTTTGTGACATTTATGTGTGTCTATAGATCTATTTCATCATTTATTTCCATAGTTCTTTGTCTAACAATTATTACTATGATGGGTAATGATGATTTTGGGTGTGCATGTCCATTGACCCCAACGGTCTTTCTATAATTCTGTTTGACATCTGGTACTAATAGTTTCTATTTGGAAGAGACCACCTACCATTTATGGGGGTCTACACACAATGTTTAAACTACCATTTTGTGACATTGTGGTGTTTTAGAGGTCATATGATAATCATCCCTGGTGTTTCTGGGTAATTCAGGCTAGGGCATTACACTATCCATCTTACAGTTTACACCTATAAAGTTTAGTTATAATATCATTTATTATCTGCCTTTATATTCCTCTATTTGTTTCTAATTCCAACAGCCGTTTTTGTTGGATTTGGAATATCTAGGCCCTCATATATTCTAGATGAAACGATCCATTTTACCTTATTATAATTTTCTATAACATTCACTTTTGATAATGAATATCTTATGTGTATTTATTTATATATTGTATAAAATTAATCTTTTATCATCCCAATAGGGTGGATATGAACCCAAAATGGATGCATGATAATCACTTGACAAATTAAAATGAAGATGGTGTGAAAGAGTTCAACAAGTTTGCAATAGAGAATGCAGACGACACTTCTAAAATACTATGTCTGTGTTTACATTGTTTTTATTCAAGAAAAAATAGTTTAAAAGAGTTGAAAAAACATTTTATTGGTCATAGAATAGATCAAAACTATAAATTTTGGTCTAAACATGGGGAAAAATGAATGTGGACATCGATTGGGATGATACTATATCTTATGAATCATTTGAATTGAATAATTTTGCAAACAATGAGGGAGATTGTATGAAGGAAATAAAAATGGAAATTGAAGTCGACCTTCCTTATTATCCAAATATCATTAAGGAGTTAAATAGTTTTTCCAAGAAACCATTGTAAATCAGTTGTACTAAATACACATATTGACTATTGTATTAATGTTATATGAATATATTCAGTGCTTCATTTTTCACTTTCATTCATGTTACCTCCACTGCCATTGTAGGAAGATAAATAAAGCTACCTCTAATCAATTAAAGGGGTAATCGTGATGTTTTCACAGCAAAATTATTGTCCGTGGAGTTAATGTATTATTTCATATGTATGGTTAATTTATTTCTTTTTAGTATAACTCACTATATAATAATTTTTTATACTGGTGGATTTTTTGTTCGAGTTAGGGTGCTTTGTCTAACATTCATGCTACTTACCCTTTAAAACATTTTCATCCAAGTAGTTGTGAATTTATCAATTTATTTTATGTTATCTCCACTGCCTTTTATGGAATAGAAACGATGCTAACAATAATCAATTACCTAGGTTATATTTATGTTTCCATAATAAAATATGTGGAAACAAAATTAATGTATTTTTTAATATGTATCTATAATTTTTTTATTTTAATTGTCAGTCACATAATAATTTTATTCTTTTATAGATGGATTATTCTGATCATGTTTGGGTGCTATGTCCATCTTTTATCCATTTCTCTACCAAAAAATCCACATACTTCTTCCCTCACTAAACCAATCAATCTTGTAGTGTTGAAATTTATCACTTTCTTTCTTATTCCCTAGACTACTCAGTCACATAGAGGATCTTGATATTTTCATAGTAAAATCATTGTCCATAGAATTAATGTACTATTTCATATATATTTCTAATTTATTTCTTTTTAGTATTACTAATAATTATTTTTTTCTTATACAGCTGTAATTTATTTTTTCGAGTTGAGCAAGTTTGTTTGAAAATAATTATGAAATTTTGGTAGTTCCACAAATAAAGCCAATATCAATCATAGTAACATTGATAGTTAGTATTGTTTTTGCATGTATGTAATAATTTGTATTTATATAATTGTATAAACCTATGTTTGACCTATCTATATTATAGTCTTTTTTTGATATTTGTGTTGTAAATTTCATTTCATTTAATTATGTATTGGGACTTGTTTTTTTGATACCTGATGTGTTTCTGGTTTTGGAGTGTGTGTTTACAACACACTGTAGTGATGTTGCGGTGTGCTACAACTGAATACTACACTATGCCCCTTTATCAGTTCTTTTAAAAGTGCCAAAAACACATTTATCGGTGCATCCAAAAGCAATGATAAAAATACTTTACCAACACTTTAATATGCACCGATAAAGGTTTCCTTTAGTAGTGGTTAATTAAAGTGCTAATAAATGACCCCTTTATCAGCAGTTTTTCATAGCTGATAAAATTCATGGGGTTTAATGTCGCTCACATTGTCAATGCTTTTGTATCACTAGTAAAGTCTATCTCTAGTGCTGTTAAAATAATGTTCTTTAGTAGTGCTACAAGAAGAAAAAGTCTCCATTTGTACCTCCAGTGGTGGTAGAGTAACTGATTTCAAGTTACCCTTCTCTTTTTACTAATCAAAATATTGATGGCGCCATTGAGATATTGGACACAATTCTGGTATCTCTAGAAGAACTTCCTGAGAGAAACCTCTAAAAGATAATTCCTCTTGCTGGAGCATTGGAGGAAAAAGGGATGACGAATTTAGTGAAAAGATATCTCTTTCATAAAAAATATAAAGAGATTTCATAGGATATTTCTTAATCTGAAAGTACTAATTCAAATGCACTACATGATTGGCTTGAATGCCTTCCTCCAAGTAGAGTACGAGCGAAAAGTCAGGGGTGCGGTTGTAGAATTTTTGACTGGTAGATAATTTTTGAAGATGAAATAAAGATAAGTGAATGATAGAGAAAGAAGTTAGTTAATGATAATTTTACATTGGGAAAGGTTCTTTGTTTCCCATACTCTCTTATGTTCCATTATTTTTCTTTCTTATAATAAAAGAGGTAAAACCTCCATATTTAAAAAAACAACTCCAAAATTTATAAAAATGATATTTTATAGGATTAATATTTTAAAAAAGTATATATAAATTATTAAAATGAAAAATATGAAAAATGAGAATAACATATGGTCTAAAATATCATATAATTTTTATTTATATAAAATTTTAATAAATTTTTTACTATAGTAGTCTTAATATATTTTAATATTGTTTGTAATTCCAAAAGTGTCCCTAACCTCAATTATAAAATGGCACATCTTCCCTCACATGATTAAACCAAATTTATTCTTCAATATAGACTATAATCTTCCAAATTCTCCACTAATGTTCCATATCCACATTCTAGAGGTTTTGGTCTCCCCAAATGACCAACCCTAGAGTTTTTATAGCAAATATAATTGAATATTTTGGATAAGGAATTAATCACTCTAACTGGCCACATTATTTTTACTATTCTTCAATAAATAAAAATATATTACATTAATCCTAAAATAATAAATTTATCATATTAAATATTGTTAATTTTAAATATTATTTTAATAAAACCATCACACACATTATTTATAATCAAATAAGATGTGAATGTAATGCTCATTCGTGCACATGACATACCATCTCCACTTATAGAAATAAATAATTTCTAATCACCATATTTTATATTAGATAATGATGATGGGTTGAATATTATAATATGATAGTTGTAACATTATTAAAATTATATAATGAAAATATCATATTTTCCTTCTTATCATCAAATCTTTTGGGAAAAAATTGCATAACTCATGTTTACGTATGGACTACCATCTCCAGGACATGATGTGATTAATATTTCATTTATATTTCACTTAGATGATAAAGAGATTGAATTTTATGATTCTATATTAGACAAAAAAATTTCTAAAGTTAAATTTTTATTTAAAATTCCATTTTTCTATTAATTTAAAAATTTAAACAATGTTCATGCATTTTTAAGACATACTGCATCCATGATCGGTGTAATTCATTTTCCTATATCTAATTTTTATGAATTATTATAAATATGTATATAAATAGTATATATTATTTTTATTCCAGGATAAAAATTAAGGAAATTATTGTACTATGATCAAATTATTATTACCAGGGCCGCCAAACCGAAACATACTTGAAAAAAGAAACAGTTATCACCTAGAATAATGATTTGAATATCAATTTATTAAAATACAGTGATAAGATGTTATACATAAATAATACATTGTATGATTGATATATGGATCTTTAAAATCTATATAATAAAACCATATATACTATTTAATATTTTTTAACATGAATAGTAAAAGAAAATACTTGAGGAAAGGATTCATTTCCAAATCTCATCATTATTTGTGGTTGTTTATTTTTATATCTTTAGTGGGGAATATTTCTATTTTATATTAATTTTTTTATAAATTTTTTCAAAAATATTTGTAATATTTTATGAAATAATTTTAAAGACATATTTACCTTTTTTGCATTTTACATAAATTTTTTGAAATGAACATTGTTTTCATTTTCCAAATTGGTTACTCTATTAGTTTTCTAAAAACAAGTATGGAAGTATTGTTATTTTTTAACATATAATTCATGAGTATATTTTACTTCCATCATTATGATGAAATTATTAGAACAATAATTTAAAATTTTACAAGTTTACATTCAAATAATGTGT
Organism: Viscum album; assembly: GCA_963277665.1. Taxonomy (NCBI): domain Eukaryota; kingdom Viridiplantae; phylum Streptophyta; class Magnoliopsida; order Santalales; family Viscaceae; genus Viscum; species Viscum album. Next base: position 1,368,530,909 of record OY728158.1, on the reverse strand, counting down.
TTTCATTTATAGGTGCATATCATAAAAAAGTGATCTCAAATGGAAAAGTTATTTTCCTTAGGAAATATTCCACATCACATTTCAACACTATTTTCCATCTAAGATGTATCCTATGATGTTAATTAACATCTAGTGGGAGTATTTTCCAAGAAAACAATACTTTTTATTTCTTTATATTATTTAGGATTATAATGTTAAGATGTTGGTGAAAACTGTTCATGATTCCCCTACTTATACTTTTATAAAATGTGTACGAAATCTATTTCATTTCATGAGTTTTGTGATGATGAATATGTTATGTTCTTATGCAACACATATGTATGATTTTCATTATTTGAAGATTTTTATCTATATGTACCTATAATAAATTGGTTTAAGATTAATATATCATGAGATAACAATGGAAAAGAAATTGATGGGTTTGATCACAGTATAGGAAACATGTTCATGAAAATACACTATGGGAAAGAAGTTCATCCTAATCTACTATCAAAAAAAGGTACATCCTTATCCACTATGGGAAATAGGTATATCCTTATATACTATGGTATATAGGTGCATCCTGGTCTACTTTGGGAAATATGTGCATCCTAATCTACTATATGAAGCATGTACATCATAATCAACAATGAGAAATAGGTGATAAGTCTCGATAAACTATGTAAGTGGTCTTGGTAGTTAACCTTGAAATATGAAAGTTTATTATATAATCATGAATCTACGACACTTTTTTAACATTCTGTTATGGTTAATGATTGATTTGTGATATGTTAGCACCCTTATGGCCCATGTTTTCTAAAATGGTAATGTTTTATTCTGAGAATCTTGTTTCAAATCTATGGCAGGTTGGGTATGAACATTTTATGTTATGTACATGATCATGTACCCTTAATATTATATTATGATTTCATATTATCATATATTGATACTCCAATGTTTTCCATTATTTGGCATATGAGATCACCATTTTGTATGTTTCCTTCACCAGTTTATGAGGAATGATTTTGGTAGTGTATACATAAGTGGAGTGCTATGTGAGAAGATCATTGTGGTAGATGTTTAAAATCTTTAAAAAAATTAGAAGGGTTTTTTCTATTATACAAATAAACTCTACTAATATGGTCCCCATGTATTATTTTTAATTTATAGAATATTTATCCAATAAAAATTTATATTAATGTAGGAAACATATTGGTTCTTTATAAACATAACATATCACTACTATTCTAACATCACTATATAGTAATCTAAAATTAGTTCTACAGATTTCATCCTCTAATTGGATTAATTTAAATTGTTAAAATTGGTTTTAACATGGACAAAAAAATCTGTTAGTTGAGATACGTGTTTTCTTGATTCACCACTATAACTTTTATCTTCATTAAGCAGTTTGAATTGAATTCTTGAAAATTATATTATGGCCACATTATTCCTACACCATGATAATAGTTAGCATAAGTTGACTGTGGCCTAAAACCTCCTCAACAAAAACCATAATAAAACCTTAGTTTGAATATATTTTTTTTAAAACTAAATTTAACATTCGATGATCTAATACTTTATCCTCCAACCACTTTAAGAAGAAGTGATACTTAAACTGAATGTGATTCATTCTATATTAAGACATCAGATACCCTACCATGTGGATCAAAATATATGAATAAAATTAAATTTTCCTAATTCTTATAACATTCTGTGATCTTCCAATACCCCTTAATCCAACCCATATCCTTCCATGCTTCTATTAATAAAATATATTTGAATTCCATTTTTTTTAAAGTGAAACATTCAATTGAATAATAGAAATCTTACTAAAAACTAATCCTAAAAATGAAAATACACATCCCATAGTAATATTCCATGAATATAATTTTTTTCCAAACTCACATTCCAAAAACTCCTACAAAGTTTCATTAATTCTGAAGTAAAGAGGTAAAATATTGAAACCCTTCAAAACTGAAGTATCCTCATTAAAGATTTCCATTTTTATATTTCTAAATTACCTAAAAATATGATAACTATTACCCCTCCTTGAAAAAATTTATGTCAATTAAAAACCACATAATACAAAAATATTATGACTTATTACACAAATAGAACCATTTCTATATACTCCTCATAAGATTTCATTCATGTTTTCTTCTCCTTACACAACACGAATTGTAAATCCATGGGTTTGGTAACCAGATTCACCACACAAATTATAAATAAATTCAGAACCATTATTATTAATTATACTCTCTCATGAATAAATCACAAAAACTAATATCTCATAAAATCCATATTCCTAACATCCATTTAGTGAGATCGAGATCCATAATATTGAATATTATGACAAATTAAAAACTAAAATGGTCAAAAGGCTTCTTTAATCGATCACTAATAATACTATCATTAACATAGAGAAGTGGAATAAAGACATTTACATCACTTGAAACTTATAAAAATATAAATGATCTTCAATACTATAGTTGGACATCTAATCATCCATAAAGACAATGAAATTTCTGTCCCACTTACATAGTTCATGAATAAAGTTATAAAAGATATAAATTATATTTCACAAGCAATTTATGTTCAATTGATACATGAAACACACCATATTATCCACGTAGAGTTTTTATCTACATCCCTATGATGAAAAGTATTATTCATTTCAAAGTAGTCAAGATAAATTCTTTTTATTCAAAAATTGTAAGTATCATTTATATTGTAATATGTTCAACTACCATATTAATGTTCACCGAAATATATAATAGTTTTTTTATTAAAACCCATAAATTAAAATCCTATAGTTCTACATATATATACCAGACACTTCCTCATTCATCCAATAAACTCATTTATTTCTAATATCTTTATTCCCAGCTGGCCATTATTCTATCTCCCTTATTTCAAACACATATAAAGAATCAATATCATCCATCATGGATAACTCGCACTAATTATATTCATTCATAGTTGAAACTTATTCTATACTCTTAGGATATTTAACTTTCATTAGTATAAATTCTTCAATTCTACTTATGTGTCTCTTCACATGGTTCTAAATCCATGTAGATCTGAGTAACTATCCCTATGATTCTGCTCTTTTTTAAAACTATATCTTTTGGAGATTCACCACTTAATGATATACCTTGATTATTTATAGTTCCATTAATTTATAATATTTACATTATTATAAACACAATTAGAACATTAACTTATTTTGGAAATTTATTTACACAATATGGTGTTTCTAGAATTGATGTAATTCCTCGATTTTCTAGAACATTTGACACTTCTAAAAATCCATCCAACAGAATCAAATATTTGGATGATAATTTTTACTCGTCCTAACTATATTTCAGGTTCTAATATTTTCACAATATGTATCCATTTAATACTATAATATAACATGGATTATCATATGAAAACTGTTACTCAAGAATTTAAAATAAATATCTTTATCGCCAACCCATAAAAAGTAACACACTCGAGACCTATCCTCAAAAATTTCCATCTACATGGAATAAATATTGGAATATTTGAGTAAAATAAATTAATTTATATGGGTCAAATAAATATTTTTTCATAGAGTAAAAAAAACCTGTAATTCATACCCCAACCGAGAATAAGGTCTTCAATTATCCAAGTAGGGTGTATTGTACCCCAAGCCCTCCAAAAACTTATTGGGGAATCACATTTGAAAAATCATACTTCTAGACTTCAAGACCAAAGATCAATTCATCATATCCATGAATATATTATATTATATAGTACCTTGTTGGAATTATCAAAAAGTATAACATTTCACCGGAAGAATCTCCATAACACCCAACTTTTATACTCACCATCATTATCGAAACTCAAACACATATATTTATATCCATTTTTTTCTGTCATAGAAATCCTTCTATAATATTGATTGATTATTCATATCCATGACTCTATAATATTATATAGTAGATTGTAGGAAATCTCCAACAATATTACCTTCATCTAGAAGAATCTCCATAACTCCCTGCATTTATAGTCCCACCATTATTAGAACTCAAACCCTTATATTTTCATCAAGTATTTTGTTATGTCATAGAACACCTTCATATTAATGTTTAAAATACATTTGAATTTTCCTTGATAATTAACACACACACCATAGATGTATCATAGTTGATTAATTTCACATAGAAAAATTACTCTCCATGAGAATAATATAGAGCTAGACCCCATACATCAATATGAATGACCACAAACTTTCAATTCTTTGGTATATTTCATTGTATTTGTAAAGAAACCTTACACTTGTTTAAAAGGAAGAATTGTTTTGATATTCCATAATCCATTCTTATGATATTCAAAATTCATTTAGAAACTTTTACTTTCATCCCCTACACACTATGTGACCTATAAAATCATGTCATAACTTAGTGAATGATACTTGTTTTTCGTGTATTGAAAATTATAGAACTCCCTTGAGGTATAATATTCCATTTTTAACTTCATTATCCATCCCCATTAATTTGTAAATAATTATCTAAGATCCATCCATGTATATAAGATTTCATCTTCTACTGATCCAACATAAACTACGTTTTTTCATTAATCACTGAATATTCTATATCATTTTCAAGTCTACCCTGATTCTGTTCCCTTTTCGAATGAATATGTCACCCATTATCAAAAACATGAGAGCATAATTATTATTAAGATGAACTATATTGTGCATTATTTAATATTTTTATTCATACTTTCCATTTTGAATGTTGAGTGAAATGAAGATCTGAAGTCTTTGATCCACGATTCAATTGACTTGGAGGAACTCTAAAGTAGACTGCTAGGATCAAAAAGATCTTTCATATATTCTATATTAGTTTTTACATTGCATATATTATAATCCATATTTTGGGATAGTAGAATATGGATCACTATGAGTGATTTCTTATCCATCGATTCCTCTTCTTACTATTTATCACACCCAGCAAGGCGACCATCAATGGAAGATAAATATGCTTACATATTAGAAAATAACCTTTTTCAATTTTTAACAATATGAAATCCTTCCCATAAAAATTCACCACCATGATATTACCTTAATTAAATTTTATATCTTCAAGATATAGTGTGCTCCAAATAAATTTGGAAAAACTTTGAGAGAACAAGAACTACGTAAAAAAATTATTTTATTATGATACTACTAAAATGATATCTAAATCATATTTTTTTTTTGTTTATGGTCCTCAAAATATCTAACATTGAATCTTTGATAGAACATTTTGAGCATAAAAATAAATATATATTACCTTATATTATCCACCATAAAATTCTAATAAGGAAAAAGAAATGGAATTAGCACATGTACTCAATGCACATAACCGTCGAAAAAACATCACCTATGTAACTACACTAAAAAATAAATATTTAAATAAAACCAATACAATTTTTGGGAGAAAAGGATTGAATAAAATAAATAAAAAATAAAAAATATGTTTTATATTTTTTAGACATGAGTCTGAATCCACCAAGGGAATTATAAAATATATTCTATTCAATGATTACAATTAACTATATATAATAACAAATGATGTACTATGCTAATTTATAGTATAACTCAGCTTTTGAAACAAACTGAAATATCATACAAATGTTGTGAAGAGTGATTACATCGAGTATCAATCATTAAAATCCTACCTTCACAAGGTTAGTGAAATCAAAGACCTCCAATTCTTCCCCCAATAAACAAAGTTGTATTCTAAAACACATGAAAGTAAAAAACTTAATTATTATACCAAAATAACCTTACAAAATTCATTTGTTCATATACACTTATCCCATAAGTGTGATCCAAGGGGTAATTTCTAATTTAATTCATTTAGCTGAGTCATCTAGTCCCCATATCATGTGGAAGTTTGGACCTCATCTTTTCCATTATACCATATCCATCTAGTGGTTGATAATTTGTCATAAATTGTTATTCCGAATTCTATATTAAATTCGTTATCTCAAAAATGTTTTTCACTATAGTGACCCAAACTTTTTATACATAAATATTACATATTTTTAGATCAATATTCAATAAATTGAAGCATAAAAAATTCCTAAGGACCATTGAGGTTTAGTGTATATAGAAACATAGATATGTAAAAAATAGATACAAAAAGGATATACATAATTTCTAATTAAGTCATTAACAGCTATAAAGCTTCTTATGTATATGATACATAACTCTTTTCATAAGATATGTAATGGATGAAAAAGAAATGGTGATACCAAATGCTAACTAAGGGAAAACTCTGATAGATTAATCGGTTATCAAAAGTGACCATAAGATCTAAATAAGTGCATGAAAACATGATCAATACTTACAATAATCATACCCCATAAGCCTAATATATTTAATTATGAAACATGGCCTATGTTTTCTTTTTAAAATTTCCTAATATATAAGTGTGTCAAATTATATAAAATTAATCATGTTACAAGAGAACATATCATACACATAATAAATATGTTTTTTCAAGGGAAATAATAATATTAAATTGTTTTATTGGTAAAGGATAACTTCTTAGACTATTATAGATGATTTATTTCACTCCTTATTCCTACATTTCTTTAGTTAATGTTCACTATGAATAAGATCTTGTTAAAAAATACCCCTAATAAACTAGTTTCATCTGCATTCTAGTCTTAATTATATAATGAAATATCCTTCTTTACCCAATGAATTGGAGGGATATAATTAACCCACCAATATTTGGTTTATAACATAAACACACATCCCTAGTTTATAATAGAACCATTCATCACAAAATAAAATCCATATGTTTGTGTTCCACAATATAATAGAACATTCATCATATTAATATATCATTTCCCTTGGAAAGGATACGAGTTTCATAAACATTTAAACATAAATAATCATAAACCATCCTTAGAAATATTAAATATGGTATCATTGGATCATATAAAAAGTATCTAAATAGAAACATCTCATGATTTTGATATATATAAAAATACCATTAAAAGATCATTAGGACAATTCTTGAGGAAAAATAACTTTTCCTTTTGAAATCTATTATTTAATATATAAAAATAAAAAAATATTGGGGGAAAATTAATTTTAAAAAAACCTAGGAAACATGTAATCACATAATCAAATAAAAGAATATTCAATATGGTGGAGAAATTTATTTTTGTTGTGTACGTTAAAATATAAATTCTTTCACATTATATGTAAAAAGTCAGAATAACCATATTTGGAAAACGATATGAATATTACATTAATTTTTTATAAAAATATAAAAATTGGTAAAAATTAATATAATAAATCTTTATAAAATAAGTAAATTTTTTTTGAAAACATTTATAAAAAATATTCATATGAAAGAAATAATTCCCTAACAAAGAGAAAAACATGAAATGTTTTTCTTAAAATACAAATTCGGTAACTTGAGTGCAAAAAGTGTGGTAAAAAAATTAAATATCTATAAATAAAAATAGGATAATATAATACATAATAATTTTTATGGAGAGATCATATAATTTCATTGTCATAAAATTCAATCATAAATAATCCTTTAAAAATGAGATTATAACATAAAACTCTTACAAATTTAGTAATTCTTGAATGAAAATACATTGAATTACTAAAAATCATAAGAATATGTAAATAAGATGAATTAAATCATGTTTTATTCAAAAATAAATTCTTGGTATGTATATTGAACATAGATATAATAAATTGGTGCATAACATTACGACATGCCTTAATAAAGAGAAATTGAGATGAAATAACTTTAAAACATAAGTATATTTTGAATTGAATGACATGTGAAGAAATTAAATGATCTAAATCATAAAATCAAATAAATATCATAAATTTCTAAAAATATAATCATTTTTTTAATCACACCACAAAAAAAATAATGGTGCAGAATTTTAAACGTGTCGCATGAATTTGAATATGAGACCAAGACACCTTAACAAAATATCTGACATGATTCATAAGAACTATAACATCCCATAAAATAAAATCATATTTATTATAATTTTATAACATAATAATTTAAATACATATAATATCTTATATTTTCCACTTATATCATTTTAACATGAGTTTATTTCTAATTCTCTATTAAAGTCATTATTTAAGGTGTTGATTGCCTCATTTTTCATATACATTTTAGTTTGGATGTTTTGATATCTTATAATTGATAATGGTTCATCCATTACAGTAATTTTAATCATTATATAAATAAAATATATAATAATTATATACAAATTTAAAACCATTTATATTAAGAGGTGATGAAAAATAACTGACATCACTATGTGGAGATGGTAGTCCCTACATACACACGATTGATGATTCAGTTCATAGATGAATAGAAAGGAATAGAGGAAAATAATAATTAAACATTAAATAATAGTTCAAATAAATTAAATATCATATATAATCATTAAATATATAATAATAAAAAAACCATTAATTATGTTGGTGGAAAATCAGTTTTATAACTACGTTGGGGATAGAGTCAATACTTATGCACAAGTGATACTATCATTTCACATTAGATTCATAATAGGTGGTAAGTTGTTGTAACACCATCATAATAACATTTAAATATATATATATATAATTATTTATTATTCATTTTTTTAGGATAAAACACATTTTGGGGATGTAGATGAATAAATAAAATTGAAATGATTAGGTTAAGATGTATACCTCTTCTTTGAGATATCTCATTTGGCTAACTCCTTAGGTCAGAAATGATTTTTATAAGAATAATAGAAGAAGATATAGTATTACGATAAGGATTACATGATTTTTTTGAGTAGTAAATTTCCATGATATATGGCTCAAATGATGTGAATACGAGAAGTGAAGTAGTTCCTTTATATAAGTGAGGTGAGGGACACAAAATGAATTTCAACAGAGATTTCAATTATTTAAGGTCACGTTCATAGGAATGTTTCTGAAAATAAATAATGAATTAAACGTATGAAATTTTTTGTTTTATATATCTTCATACAATAAAATTATTATTCAAATAGGTGGTAGTACCAGCCTTATCAGATTTTTTAACATCCAATAAACTCATTTTAAGATTATCCATGGAAATAAAAAACTATCGTTATTAATATTAATTATTAAAAAAATTAATTTTACCCTATTAAATTATATTGAATATGATTTTAAAAAAATATAAAACCTATTTTACAAGAATAAATTAATCTAATTGGAAGAAATTAGGTTGAATTAAGCATGAAACCCGCAATGAAAACATGTTTTAAAAAATGAATTTATAATAAAAATATTTAATTTACTTAGGTTCATTGCATTTTAAAAACAATAAAATTTATTTTAAAATATTATACTCAATTTAAAATCAATTAACTTCCTTAAAAATTAATAAATTGAGATTAGGTTAATTTATTAAGATACAAACACATTTCATGCATTAGAATATTTTTTTAAAAAAATTCATTTTTAAGACAAAAAATTAACTTATAACAATGAATATTATAGTGATGAAAAATATGTAATTAAATAGATTATTTAAAATTAAATTTAACTTATTTTAATTTAAGATCAAATTGAAATCATAATATGAAATTTATTTGAAAATAAATATGTTTTATTTAAATATATATGTTTCACTATTTAATGATCAAATAAATATTATTAGACTAATACTATAAATTCAACCTAAATTAATGATTACATGATAACTATAAAAATTAAATTAATTTTCCTGATTATTTTAAATGGTGGAAATTAATAAAAAAAATTCATGTAGAAAAAATTGATAAAAAACATTTTTAAAGATAACATATTTTTGAAGCGTAAAACAAATTTTCCATCAATTGGGTTCTTATTTGTTATCCATTAATAAATACATACTAATTAACAAAAATAAATATATATTTTTAATAAACTACTTATTAGTATTCATACCACCCAATTTAATTTGTAGGTTATAACAATTCATTTTATCATGGTTTATATGAACTTGAGGTGGCATGTAAGGAATGATATCGAATACTTATATATTATTTCAAAAGAAATACATATAATTTATTATGTGGTAACATTAAACCAACATTATAATGAATTTCACATATTTAATATAATAAATCTTGAATACAAAAAATGGAAATATATATTCTTCTTATATTTTTGGGGTTTTATGTGGCTTCATTAAATTTTTGACCCCCTTAAAGAATATTAACCAAGTGAGTTTCCTTGTTCCATATTATTTTTTCTTTAAGGTAAACGATTTATAATCCTCGTTCCTCATAGTAAAGATCATTAATTGTAAATATAACTAATGAATCTAGTAAATGTGAAGGATAATGTGTGTAATTACTTTGGAGAGATACATGAAACACATCATGACCTTGATATAGGTTTGGAGGGAGTTCCAAGTGATAAAGTAATGTCCATACTTGATCTAGAATCTCGAAGGGACCAAAATAAAAAGTGATTGAATTTCCATTCTTTCCAGATGTCATAATGTTATTCCATAGAAAAATTCAATTTCAAACCATATAACTAGCATAAAATTTCAGATCTCAGTTATTGTAGTTTGTACAATCCTTCAACCAAATATGAAATTCCTTGATATGATGTAGAATGGTTTTAATATTCCAAGAAATTTCCTCATCTTCGTCAGGTAAAAATTATTTTTTCCCAATTTGATCCCATAATGTGAGAGTTCTATTATTATTTCCAAATAGGGAATCAAAATAATCCATCTGGATGCTTGAGTGAAAGCAAATAATATCATAAAATACAACCAGATGAATGTTTCAATCCAAACCACCTTTAAAATAAAGATAAATTGATCTCAATATATCCTCCAAGACATTTGTCACGAACCATCCCGAGTCATCCCTAAACCGGTCACCCAGGCTAGCCGCGACAAGTCCCGAGAGGCGTTCCCGATCCTCCCGGGATGGTGACAAGCACCAAGGGCATCAATAGAGTACACAAGGGAACGATTTCTCCCATATATAAACAATCAAACAAACATCGGAAATAAACGGACAACCCAAAATGAATTTATATAAAAATTGAACTAAATATTATTTGTACAAGAAACTAAAATTAGAACAAAACCAACAACTCAACTGAACAATCCCGATGAAAAAATAACTCCATGTGACACTTTTGTTCACTCTCCAACACAATGATAAAAAGTCTCCCAAGGTGATCGAACTAAAGATGAAACCTGCACAAGGGCTAAAAAAAGAAGAAGACTATAGGTGTGAGTATTAAAACTCAGTAAGTTAGCCCGGTATTCTATTCCCAATGCACATTACTTTAAAATAAAAGAAACATCAATTTATAGTTTTAAATTCAAGATTTGAAAATATGGTTTTCAAATGAGGTTCCATGCTATAATAATTATCAGACAAAAACATGCATATTTAATAAACAAAAATGCAAGTAACAGTTATTTTCAAAGAGGTGAAACTTCAAAATGAAAATAGTTTTCAAGAGGGATACTTTAAAGAATTTTAACATTCAAATGAATAACACATACTACTGAATTTACCAACCAAACACACCGTATGCCGACAGTGAGTACAAAATAGCCAATGAGCACTAGTCACAGGAATACCCCTAGGCACTAGTTAGTCGTGAGCCCCAGGTACCTCGTATCTCAGTGAAAGTAACCATAATAAATATCCATTCTCGTGCATGAGCCACTAGTAGGGAACATACCCATAACCTAGTGGTCCCCAATCATCATCATTATCATAGTTTAGTTAGTGTTTTCATCGTCAAACTTGCTACGTGAAACAGGGGCCAACCCTCATAGAATCACTAGCATACTAGTACACGTCCGCCCACCTAGATACCCGGGATTCCCTTTAGTTCTCAATCAAGTTACACATATTATCAAATACACATTTCACATCCACATTCCATTCCAAAACCATAAAAACAGAAACAGCCCATAATCATTCCTCACATTTCTTACACTAATCAACAAACCGCTAAATATTTTGGTAAAACAATTTCATGAAGTGTATTGAGGCTTTGCACATAAAACTCTTTCAAAAAAGCTCTTTAAATTATAAACACACATCATAACCAAACCAAATCATATTTTGAAGCCCAATAAACATTTAATAAAATCATTTAATGGACCATAAAACAATCCCAATTGCACAAATTGGTATATACAAGTAAAACACTCCATTTCTAGGAAATGCCAAATAGGCCTTTAATTATTTTCTCAAAACTATCCTTTGACGAAGGTATGAATTTTAATTATATTAAGGATCTGTATAAACACAATTTACAGCAGAAAACCACATTCATAAATCTCTTATAATACACCGGTTACATATTCAAAACACAACCATTTTCATAAAGACGTGAAACAGTCCATTTTTGGGCAACTCGGGCCAAAATATGTTGTAAATCAAAACCCACTTGATTGTAAAAACAAATACAAATAGGAAATCCATATAAGTACCAAAAATAACATTTATCAGTATTCAAATTCCTTTATAAATCCAAACAAATAACTTTTAAATCACACATCACACATAAAAGCCAACCGGGCAATTTACCGAACACATGACATGCCCTTTTTAAACAAAAAAATTTATTTTAAGTACATGAAAAGGAATAAAACACCAATTGAAAGACATATTTCCATTAAAGATACTGTAACATGTTAAAAATACCATAGACCAGATTATAAACCTCAAAAAATATTTTCAAAATATAACAGAACATATAAAAAACACTTTTTGAGAACTTTAATGACAAAACAACACTACCGTTCACAAAACAATGATTAAACAACCACTTTGAACACCAATAAAATTATCCAAAGGATTAAAAACAATAATAAACATATATATATGGTGTTAAATATAATAAAATGATGAAACTTAAATAATAAAGTCATGTGCAAGGGGTATCCTACCTCAAATCTTTGGCGTAATTGAAACGCACACCCGAAATCACCCGCCGCGGGTTTATAAACCATAAAACTATAAATATCAGACCTAAACAAACAGAAACCCCATCAAAAAACATGGTATAACAAAACCCTAGGTCTATCAAGACTAGGGTACAATATAAAACCAATAAATAATGAAAGGAGGGGGGAGAGGAAGAAGAAAGGAGAAGGAATCTCACCTTTCATCCTAGAAAACTCTTCATCTTCCATTATATATGAATCCCTAGAAAAAGGGAATGGCTTGAAAATTATTGGAGAGACTCATAAGGTCTGGAAGAACCAGGGGAAGAATATTGGTGGCTAAAGGAGTACTAATTGATTGATATATGAATGATAAAACTTACCCTGGAAATTCTGGGCGAATTGAGGTTTCATGAGACTTTCGCCCTACTTCGCGACCCACATGAGCTCCAAAGAGGTAAAACCTATTATGAGGGTTAGTATAGGGTTATTGGATTCGAAGGGGAGGTGGAATCACTGAGAAATAGTAAAACATGAAAACGATATAAATGAAACAATTTATTTTTTTTAAACAGGAAATGGGCCCATGGGCTGGCCCAATACCTAAATGAGTAACCCAAATTCACCCGGCCTATGAATTTATAATGGGTCCAAAAGGATAAATAAGTTTTAATATATCAGTATAGGACAAGTGGGAAGTTGAATGGGTGAAAAAGGATGAAAAACAAAAGAGTTATAAAAGAAAAAAATTCGGTTTTTTAAAACTGGGAATGGGCTCACGGTTGGCCCAAATCATGAAGTAACCACCCTTTCTTCAAAAACTACTAAACAAACAATGGGGATCCCAAATTAGGGTGGTTAGACATATATGAAACTTCAAAACTCAAGATTTGTCTCATCAAATACCCATGAAAAGGATCGGTATTTCTAATGGGTCGGATCAATACAATGACAGAAAAGAAAAAAAACCGTGTGTGACAATTCTCCCCACCATTAAAGCTTTCCGCCACCGGAAAGCCATAACACTTTCCAGCTGAAAAAAAACAACACCTAAGGATTACAGAATGTACTCCCGACCATTAAGATTCAACTATAACTAGAAATGTTCTTAGGATGAAAATCCAGGAGTCCCATGGTGGGTCTCCCCACCATTAGAAACCAACTAGCAATGAATAGACAAGAATTGAACATGAGCTAGAGTTGGGACTCACTCACACAAGCCCAAAAAAACCCTCCTACAAAAAACTACTATACCAAGTTAATAGAGTTACAACATGAACATATAAACCACCCACTCCCAAATGGAGGGGACAATAACTTGGTTGACACATTCAGCACAATTCTGGACCGCCGTCACTTGGGGATGGGAGGGAAGGGGACCCAATAATTTGGCCACTTAAACAACAAAAGAAACAAAGAAACTACCCAAAACTCTCCCCCTATGAATAGGTAACACCAAGACTGCATCTGATTTTTTACAGGCGGTCCACACAGGTACATTGATTGAAAACCCACATCCATGAAGGAATAACCATAGACACTGTGTGAGGGGTTAAGTCCACCACGCTTGTTGCGACAAAGGGAAATTCATAGAAATGAAGAACCAAAACATTGACATAGAAAATAACATAACAAAATAGAGGAGTAAGGTTCATAATTGAGCACTCCACACCTCTGTCGATTTTATGACTGCATGAAAAGCTTCACTCCGAGGCCTATGGCTGGAGCCCTTATTCTTGAAGCATTTGCTGCACCGCAGTCAGGTGATAAGGATCACACCACTCAAAAAAACCACACTTTATCACCAAAAAAACCTTAATCTAAATAGGAACTCATAGATACATATCAAAATTCTATCTCACTCCAAACTAGGGGCATAATGGACAAGGAATATGACGAAACACATCAACATCACCGAACACAACTGCTCTGTCCAAAAGAATTATCATGACCTAGAAACACTTTTAATAGATCCCAAACAGCTCTCTATTCCAACAAACAAGTTGAGGCATCATCAAAATAGGTGGATTTAAAATTTTAAAGGAATCCTTAGGTTGACCAGCAGGAAAGATTTCCAACGCGGAACTATCCATGGCCACATCACAACATCAAACACATTTTTAGAAACCCAATGAAAATTACTCCAAAACCGAGCCACCAACAAGATCTCATCACTAGATAGAACAAGAGTATGAATTCTAGATCACATGGAAGCTAACCCAATAAAAAACTCTTCTAAGACATAGAAAAATCAAGCCATATAACCATTGGTTTTTAAAAAAGGCCATAATTTTCAGCTCAAAGCAATTTTAAAAAAACAAACTAACTTGGTGGGTTTCCACATTCACCAATGGTGTTTCATCAAGTCTCACCCACATGCACATTTCCATGCCACCCCTGACACCCATCCACCATACCATATAGGCCATACTTCAAAATATAAATAAAACCATGCATGTGATCACCCATGAAAACACCAAAGGATAAAATTAAACATCACAATTCAAAAAAAAAAACAATTTACCTTCAAAAGGAACACCAACCACCAAGTCAAAAAACATTTTCATGTTTCACAAAAAAAACCACAATTAATTAAGAACCATTTTCTTGAAAACCTACCCCTTTTCATTTTTAAAAACTTTTTAAATAACCAAGCCACTCCAAACAACCCCTTCACATTATTTTTTAAAAAAAAATCAGCAATGTATATTTTCATAATCCGAGGTCCATTGAGACCAATAACGTTTCTAGTAAAACACCAACCGATCAAAACTAATTTATCCGATTCAAAAACTTTTTAACATCCTAAAATACCCCATTTTAAAAAAAAGATCCAAAATCACTTTAAAATGATTCACAATTTCAAAACATTTTATTTCAACAAACCACAAGTTTAGATTATGGATAATCCAATCCCTTTAAATCATTTCTTCTTCCCTCCATTTTTTTCACAAAAACACAACCTTCCAAAACCATTATTATATTTAATTATTGAAAACCCCATTTTTTCACTTTTCAAAATCTAATCCTTACATTAAAACCCATTTCCACAATTCTCACACAAGGATTTTAAAAACAAAAATTCAGAATTCAAGAAAGGTTCAAGAGACCCAAGAAAAAGGGTACTAGTGTCGGTGGGTGACTTGACCATATGGTTGGCAGCCATATTCCGAACACAACACCAACACAGAGAGAATTATTAGGACCATTCCCTAGCTCCACATGGCTTTCCAGGCCCTGTGAGCTCATGAAGGCTATTGGTCAGACTCCCCTTGTCATATCCCAATACCAAACAATCAACTAGAACAAAGGACACTAATAAAACCGGACTTCCATGGAAACCTGAGGATTAGAACAAGAAAGAGTTCGCGACGCTCTTCTTGCACTTACCCCTCAAGTCCCAACAATCCTACTCCATCTACCTTGACATCCCCAAAATAACAAGGGCGCTCTAAAAAGAAAGGCCCTCTAATAGCAAACCTCCCTCTGATACCATTTTGTCACGAACCAGCCCAAGTCGTCCCTAAACCGGTCACCCAGGCCAGCCCGTGACAAGTCCCGAGAGGCATTCCCGATCCTCCCGGGATGGTGACAAGCACCAAGGGCATCAATAGAGTACACAAGGGAACGATTTCACCCATATATATACAATCAAACAAACATTGGAAATAAACGGACAACCCAAAATAAATTTATATAAAAATTGAACTAAATATTATTTGTACAAGAAACTAAAATTAGAAAAAAACCAACAACTCAACTGAACAATCCCGATGAAAAAATAACTCCATGTGACACTTCTGGTCACTCTCCAACACAATGATAAAAATTCTCCCAAGGTGATCAAACTAAAGATGAAACCTGCACAAGGGCTAAAAAAAGAATAAGACTATAGGTGTGAGTATTAAAACTCAGTAGGTTAGCCCGATATTCTATTCCCAATGAACATTACATTAAAATAAAAGAAACATAAATTTATAGTTTTAAATTCACGATTTGAAAGTATGGTTTTCAAATGAGGTTCCATTCTATAATAATTATCAGACAAAAACATGCATGTTTAATAAACAAAAATGCAAGTAACAATTATTTTCAAAGAGGTGAAACTTCAAAATGAAAATAGTTTTCAAGAGGACTGCTTTAAAGAATTTTAACATTCAAATAAATAACACATACTACTGAATTTACCAACCAAACACACCGTACACCGACGGTGAGTACAAAATAGCCAATGAGCACTAGTCACAGGAATACCCCTAGGCAGTAGTTAGTTGTGAGCCCTAGGTACCTCGTATCTCAGTGAAAGTAACCATAATAAATATCCATTCTCGTGCACGAGGCACTAGTAGGGAACATAACCATAACCTAGTGGTCCCCAATCATCATCATCATCATAGTTTAGTTAGTGTTGTCATCGTCAAACTTGCTACGTGAAACAAGGGCCAACCCCCACAGAATCACTAGCATACTAGTACACGTCCACCCACCTAGATACCCGGGATTCCCTTTAGTGCTCAATCAAGTTACAGATATTATCAAATACACATTTCACATCCACATCCCATTCCAAAACCATAAAAACACAAACAGCCCATAATCATTCTTCACATTTCTTACACTAATCAACAAACCACTAAATATTTTGGTAAAACAATTTCATGAAGTGTATTGAGGCTTTGCACATAAAACTCTTTCAAAAACACTCTTTAAATTAAAAACACACATCATAACCACACCAAATCATATTTGGAAGCCCAATAAACATTTAATAAAATCATTTAATGGACCATAAAACAATCCCAATTGCACAAATTGTTATATACAAGTAAAACACTCCTTCATTTCTCGGAAATGCCAAACGGGCCTTTAATTATTTTCTCAAAACTATCCTTTGAAGAAGGTATGAATTTTAATTCTATTAAGGATCTGTATAAACACAATTTACAGCAGAAAACCACATTCATAAATCTCTTATAATACTTCGGTTACATATTCAAAACACAACCATTTTCATAAAGATGTGAAACAGTCCATTTTTGGGCAACTCGGGCCAAAATATGTTGTAAATCAAAACCCACTTGATTGTAAAAACAAATACAAATAGGAAATCCATATAAGTACCCAAAAAAACCATTTATCATTATTCCAATTCCTTTATAAATCCAAACAAATAACTTTTAAATCACACATCACACATAAAAGCCAACCGGGCAATTTACCGAACACATGACATGCCCTTTTTAAACAAAACAATTTATTTTAAGTACATGAAAAGGAATAAAACACCAATTGAAAGCCATATTTACATCCAAGATATTGTTAAATGTTAAAAATACCATAGAACAGATTATAAACCTCAAAAAATATTTTCAAAATATAACGGAACATTTAAACAAACACTTGTTGAGAACTTTCATGACAAAACAACACTATCGTTCACAAACCAATGATTAAACAACCACTTTGAACAAAAATAAAATTATCCAAAGGATTAAAAACAATAATAAACATATATATCTGGTGTTAAATATATTAAAATGATGAAACTTAAATAATAAAGTCATGTGCAAGGGGTATCCTACCTCAAATCTTTGGCGTAATTGAAACGCACACCCGAAATCACCCGCCGCGGGATTATAAACCATAAAACTATAAAGATCAGACCTAAACAAACAGAAACCCCATAATGAAACATGGAATAACAAAACTATAGGTCTATAAAGACTAGGGTACAATATAAAACCAAGAAATAATGAAAGGAGGGGGAAGAGGAAGAAGAAAGGAGAAGGAATCTCACCTTTCATCCTAGAAAACTCTTCATCTTCCATTAGATCTGAAGCCCTAGAGAAAACTGAATGGCTTGAAAACTCTTGGAGAGACTCATAAGGTCTGGAAGAAGCAGGGGAATAAGATTTGTGGCTAAAGGAGTACGAATATATTGATATATGAATGATAAAACTTACCTTGGGAATTCTGGGCGATTTGAGGTTTCCTGAGAATTTCGCCCTAATTCGCGACCCAAATGAGCTCCAAAGAGGTAGAATATATTATGAGGGTTAGTATAGGGTTATTGGATTCGAGGGGAAGGTGGAATCACCGAAAAATAGTAAAAAATGAAAAAGATATAAATGAAACAAATTATTTTTTTTAAACAGGAAATGGGCCCATGGGCTGGCCCAATACCTAAATGAGTAACCCAAATTCACCCGGCCTAGGAATTTATAATGGGTCCGAAAGGATAAATATGTTTTAATATATCAGTATAGTACAAGTGGGAATTTGAATGGGTGAAAAAGGATAAAAAACAAAAGAGTTATAAAAGAAACAAATTCGGTTTTTTAAAACTGGGAATGGGCTCACGGTTGGCCCAAATCGTGAAGTAACCACCCTTTCTTCAAAAACTACTAAACAAACAATGGGGATCCCAAATTAGGGTGGTTAGACATATATGAAACTTCAAAACTCAAGATTTATCTCATTAAATACCCATGAAAAGGATCGGTATTTCTAATGGGCCGGATCATTACAATGACAGAAAAGAAAAAAAAACCGTGTGTGACAACATTTATAGTTCTCTTAAACCGATAATCTATCTAAGGTAAATAAATAGTAAATGAACACAAATTTATATCTAGGGAATGTTGAAGAATTATCCAAAACATCAAGGTAAACATTGTATCTCGATAACATAAAATTTTATGTGTTACCCTATGTAACCATACCAATTTCATAATGTATATGTTGAAAAGATAATCATGTTGGAAATGTTATCTGATAATAATGAAGTGTAGTAAATTAATAAGGTGATTGATTATAACCCAAATATAATCATGGAATAATTTTTTTGGATATCCCAAAAATGAAATCGATGGTTGTGTTATCCCATTTCTATTATTTTATAGTAAATGGTTATAAAATCCCCTTATAATTTTTTCTCCTGCCATAACCAAATTTCTTAAAAAGCACCGAGATATATACCCAACAATATCCCAATTTGTGTTGTTCTACTACAAATAATCACTTAGATATAAATATATATATATATATTATTAATATGATGAATAGATAATGACATGTTTCATGTCTATTATTGATATGACACAAACCCAGTTCCTAATACTTATCATGCTATTTTAATCAAGATTGAAATTAGGAATAATTCACTCCTTTTTAAAGTCGACATCTTTATTTTGTTCCCCTATAAATTGTTTACATGGATAGATAGATGAATAGTCATTTGATAAAGATAAAATTTCTCCCTTTCCATCTTGTTTCAAGGTCTATCCTTTGAAAATCCATAAATATTGGATCATTTTTTATCGTCATCATAAATAAAATAGCATAATACATTCGATTCAAAGCATCAACAACCCTATTCTCTTTCCGTGGGTGGTAGTTTGTTGAGTATTCATAATCATTAACCAACTCCAGCCACCATTTCAAGTTTAAATTAAACAATTTATGGTGAATATATAATTTAATCATTTACAATCAGAATATATGTCATACCTTTCTCTATAGAGTTAATTCATCCAGATCATTAATACATAGACTGTTTCTACTAACTCCAAATCATACGTTTTGTAATATTTCTCAGGGAATTCTAATTAGAGTGAGGTATTAACTCTCAAAATATCATTATTTATAAGAAAAAAACATCATATTTTTAATGAATCATTTTAAATAAAAAACCCTTCTCTTTAGTTCCTTAATTTGTTTGACAATGATCAGTCCATTGGATCTTAACTCATTTCTATGTTAAAACGGTGAGTGGATTTTTTAGTAGTGAGAAATAAATTACAAATTTTCGATAATATATAGAAAATACATGAAAACTACATATTTAATCAATAATGGCTGGTCTGGGATAATGTTTTGTAACTTCTGTGTTTGATGGATCCACTAAAATACCCTCTCTTGAGGTTATATGACCTAAAAGATTTAAACTTTAATTAGCCAAAATTAACACTTTGTAAATTTTTCACATAACCTCACCCTCAATAGGGTATTTAGTATAATTGTCAATTGATCTTCATGTTCTTCCTTGATCATGGATTATATAAAAATATAACTTATAAAGACTACCACATAATGATTAAGGTAATCTATAATTACATTATTCCATAAAACCATAAAGATAGTGGGGGAATTTTTAAGACCACATGAAAACTCTATAAATTCATAGTGTCCATACCTCAAATAGAAATAAATCATGGTAATGTCTTTACTTTTGAACATAAACTGATAGTATCAAGATAATACACCAATCATGTAAAAATATTGATATCCACAGATTTGATAAAAAAAATCAATATGGGGAAGTTGATACTTATTCTGGGTCATGATATTATTATGTTCACATTAATAATTATATTGCCTCATTGAAACATAATACTTCTTAAAAAAGAACATGTTCTCCTAATGGTGATGTACTTTTCCAAATTTATAACTTATCAAAATTCTATTGGATTTTATTATTTAATTATTTTCACCCAATCAGGTCTATTCGATTCGAATCATTTGAAATAGGTGTAGCATTAGGTATATGTACTATTGAAATAACAACATCATGATTTAGAGTAAGATAAGGATACTATTATGAAATGAAATCAAACAATTCCCATTAAATAGGAATATCACTGATGTGGAGTTTCTACCCGACCACATGTGATAAATGGAATATTTTAATTATATTAATGACACATGAAATTGATGTAACTTATACTGGATGTTCACATTTATCCTGGCACTGATATACCATCATAAGTTGACTCATAATGTAAAATTTGACTTTCCTTCCATAAAAATTGATTCGATATTTATATAATGAAAGAAAATCCCTGAAAAAATTAATATCAAATTCATCTAGAGAAAGAATAAAAGAATTTGTTGGAATCAAATTCCAAAATACTTCAATCTGGGAAGATTTATAGACTTGATAAGTGATCATCATACATATTGATGTATTTAACAAAATTAAAACATATAATTGTCGAGGATTCGAAAAAACATTCTTTCATACATATCATGATATAAATTAATTCATATATCTAAGATCAAACAATATAATTCAATATTTAATCTTACTTTTCACCTTGTCAACTTCATTGTTTTATCTATAATATATTACCAAAACTAAAATGGTTAGCATGGCCATCAGATATTGTTAATCAGAGTGATTGATCATGAATAATAATATATATGACATCTAAAAATTGAAAATTTCTTTTCAAGATATGACACATTTGTTTTATTATTGGTCATCTATGGTCATTATCTATTAAAATAAGTTAAGATGAAAGTTAAGGAATATTTGAATTAACCTAAGTATGTTCCCCAGGAGTGTCAAACTTGGTGCATAGTAATGGACCATTAAACATGCATCGAAATTATAAAAGAGATATAATTTACCAAATATTTGCATCATTATTACCCCAAGATTCATTTTTTCTAAATCGTTATCCACAAATGGTATGCAAATAGGTGGGTATATTTTTAGGTATACCACACTCCATTTTTTAAAATAACTTAGGATAACTCCTATAATTTGGGTTACTATAATGGTTTTCACTATGGTTCCCTCATGCTAATTCTTTTGATGAATACTATAGAGAACTATAATTTTCATGCATTAATATTACAAAACTTTAGACAAGTATTCAATACATTTCACAATAAAACACACATAATGAATGTATAAGTTCATTGTATTTGGAGACATGGATATATATAATAGACAAGTACAAAAAACATTTAACTTATTTCAGATTATGTTCTTTATAACTAGCACCGTAATTAGAAATATCATAGTTAAAACATTTATTCATAACCCAGGGAATAGAAGTATAAGAAAGGGTTATCTCAAATGCTCAATGAGGGTAAATACAATAGATATCAATCAGTTATCATACGTGATAATAATATAAGAATAAGTGTTTGAGAACAAGATAAGACTTTCAATAATCCTACATAATTAGTCAAAGATATTTTATCTTGTAATATAGGGAAATGTTTTTTCAAACAAACATAATAATATATAGGGGTGAATATTCATTTATACTAAACCATGAGCCATGATAATGTTGCCTATGAATAATAATTATGTTTGTGGAATGCACATAAGCATAAAAAATCATTTCCATAGTCAAGGATCGCATCCAAGACTATTATAGTGAATTAGTTTTACTTTTCATTCTTCCATTTTATTATTCAAGGTTAACTACCAAGAATATATTCTTGAAAAAACTACCTTACTGAACTGAGGTCACTTTCTATTCCATTACTTATTATCTCAGTAGATATCATTCATTACATAATGCATTAGAGGGATATTATAGAACCACCTGACATTGAGTTATAACATTACCAACCATATTTTTTTATAATGAAACACCCATCACATAATAAGAACCATTCATATGTGCACCATAATATCATAAAATATTATTCATATAATCATATCATATCCTCAGTTAAGGATATGGGTTTCATAAAAATTTTATCATCACTATCAAAATCCATGTTTAGAAACAATAAAGATATTAACATTTGATCATATCCCCAATAAATTATAACAAAAATCAATGAATCATTCAATAGAAAACACACCATTAAATGATCATTAGAAAAATTATAGAGGAGAATAATATTTTCATTTTGAAATTACATATTAAATTTAAAAAACTTACAAAATAATAAATAAGTAATTATATTTTAAAATAACCAAAGAAACTTATAAAGGTAACTTTAAAAACAGTATTCATAAAAGAAGTGAAATTCAAACTTTCCGTATAAATTTGAGAAAATTACATTCACATTTTCGGAAAATTTTAGATTCACCTTGTAAAAAAACTAAAATATTCCATTAATATATTTTCATGTAATTTAAAACATGGGTAAAATTGAATGTAATATATCATTTGACAATAGTAAAAATATTACTAAAAATAATTTAAATAATGTTTGGAAATGGATGAAATGAATCCTGATCGAATAGAAAAACATGGTAAGTTTTCCTAAAAAATATACTTTAGTGTGTTGTGTAAATAAATACAGGAATATAAAATGAAAAAAATGAGACAAAGAAACACTTATCTTATATTTGAAATGATTCATATGTGCACTATCCACTTGTATAATTAATTTATATTAATTATAATTCAATAAAATAATCATATTGATACATATAATATCATATATTATCCACATATATCATTTCAACACATGTTTATTTAAAAATTATTTATCAAAATAATCATTTCATGGTGTTGATTGCATTATTTTTCCTGTATGTTGTAGTTAATAAGTTATTGTAAAAAATTTGATCTTGGTTCCTCAATCTATAAAATATCAATCATGATAGAATTATATTATATAATTATTATATACATGTTAATAAACATTCATATTAAGTGGTAAGGAAAAATTAATACATAACTATATGGAGACGGTAGTCTGTATGTAAACATGAGTGATGTTTCCATTTTTTAACAAAAGTAATGAAGGAATGATAAATGTTAGTTCATTTTTAAAGAATAATTACTATAACATAAACATAATATTTAAATATTAAATAAGTCATAATTACTAACCATTAATGATGGCGGTGTAATGTGATTTTTATCATTACGTGGAGGTGGGAGTCCACACATACAAGTATGTGATAATTTTTCTCTAATTGGATTGACAATAGGTGGTAAATGGTTGTGATATCATAATAATTACATAGTAGTAAATTTATGATACTATATGAATAATATTTTAGGGATACAACAAGTATATTAAATTTTAAAAAGAGATAAAATTGACCTACTTTGGTTAAGATCTATGCCTCTTCTTTGAGATACCTCCTTTGGAATTCATCTTAAGACATTAAAGATTTGTCATATGAGAAGAAAAGAAGAAACAATATTGTTAAATGGAATATAATAATTTTTTGAACTAGGTATTTACTGATATATAAGGATTAAATGGTGTGAATAAGGGATGATAATATTTTCCCTTTTGTAAGTGAGGGGAGAGACCCAAATGGAATTTCATAAAATAATTCGTAGATTTAAGGCCCCTTGATTGGAAAGTAGATCCAAATAGATAGATATTCAATGTTAGTATAATTTACGGTTAAACTATCTTCAACCAAAAATATTTTTTTGTGTGTTTTTTTGTCTCTCCCACCCATATTTCAATGTTTAACCCTCTCTGATACACCCATTTTAAATGTAACCATTGAAACAATAATTTAATGTTTATAATATTAACAATTGCCAAGAATGATGTTTACTATTATAAATATATTAATTTTTATAATATAAATAATTAACTAATTTGACCATTTCCAATTTATATAAGTGGATAAATTATTTTTAATTAAGTGTGCAAACTGCAACAAAATTTGTTTTCAAAAAACTACTTTTTATGTGTAAAATTGAATTTACATTCATTACTTGTAAAAAAACAAATCATAAAAAATTATATTCAATACATTATATTAAAACATATTTAAAACCATTAATTAATATATTTTAAAATAATTTATTATGATAAAAATACATTTCATGTATTAAATCATTTTTTAGACAAATGTTTTTTAATCACAAAACATAGATTATACCAAAATAAAGTATAATGATTATTAATATAATATTTTTTTAAATTATTGTTAATTAAATTATTTTTAGGTAATTTTATGATTAAACCCAAAACATAATGGTACATTTTCTTGATAATAGAAGATATCTTTTTGAAAAATCAGAATTTTTCACTGTTCACTAAAAAAGTTAATATTTATAAATAAATCATAATATTTACCATAAGATAAAATTAAAATTCTATTTTGGAAAATGATATTATATTCCTCAAAAAAATTTCTTAAAATGAAATATAATAACTATCAATTTCATGTGAAAAAATTCGATAAAACCATTTTTTAAGAAAAATAATTTTTGAAGTGTAAAATATGTTTTTTGAAAATTGATTACTTATTTAATATGAGAGAATTAATAAAATAAAATTATTAAGAATATATATAAATATTTTAATAAAGGGGGTATTACTATTCATACCTATTGATTTAATGACTATGTTATAATGATTTACTATATCGATGTTGATATAGACTTGGGGTTGCCTGTGAAGAATGATATCAAATATTTAAAGTTTTATTTAAAAGTAATTACATATAAAATCTTGGGGTTTTACATTTACATGGATAAAAAAATTTATTTCTAGTTACCCATTTAGAATAAGGGTGAATTGAAAGAGAACTACAATATTAGGACGTTTTTTCTAGTTACATATAAGAGTCTTTCTCCCCCATCAAATGGGTATTTTTTATTTACATTTAACTTTAAAAGATTGTATTTGAGATGATGTTCATTAAATTTCAAGTAATAAATTGTTACATATAGTTACATTAAGTTAAAAATTTTACCATGAAAACCACATTAATTTATTCTATCGATATTATTCACATATAATGATAGTTGGTGGAATAAAATGTGAATGTTGTTATTTAACATTTAGCAGATAGTTTTATGATGGCACATACTTTTCCAGGAAAGGTAAGTACTGTGATACCTCTATGTCATATTTGATGATAAACCCCAAAACAGGAAATTCAAAATTCATCAGTATCTGTATATAATACCATACAAATTGTTAATTTCATACACCATGAATTGACACATATATATATATATGGATTTAGGCCAACACTCCAACATATTCAGCCTATTCTAGGAGTCAATATCTAGTTCACATTACTGAAACACCCCATTTAATAATAATATGTAATGTCATGTATCTCCCAATACATAACATATTTGTGTTATGTTGGTTCATATTTAATTTTTTTATAAAGGGGATTCATAATAGAATGAAGGATCTTATTCTACATTTTCTAGGGATCCTTAGGTTCAGGTAACTTATCCTGATGCATGTGTGGATATGACCTGAGGTGTTTCTTCTATTCGATAACTATTTTACCTTATTCAATATTATTTTTATCCCCTATATGTTATTTCTTAAGATATTTTACATTTATGATAAATAACTTTATTATAAATGAAATTATAGGGGATAAACATTTGGGAGGTATATATTTCTATTATTACCAATTCCATGATATAATCATTAATTTTTCTTTGTATATTTTCATAATTTAATATTGGAAGAATCTAGTAAAATGATGTTGTTTTCTAATGACTATTTTTTTATAACGTGTCTTCGGGAATGACCCTTTTTTATTCAAAAAGTTTTATATGAGGTGAAATAAATATTATGGGGAGGCTATAATAGTACTATAACTTTCTTTTATTACTGTCAGTGATAAAGGTGTTTCTTCTTCAAAAAAACCATACAAAAAAAGGAAATAAAGGATTGTTAACCTTAATAATAGTGTTTTTGTGTCTCTTTATCGAATAAAAAACATTGTTTCCAAGATGGTCTTAAAAAAATTATATAGTTCATACATGAAGAATTCATTTTTTTCACCATTCCCTCTGTCTCAAACATATATCGGTTATTTAGGATATAACTTTGACCATGTGAAGAAAATACGGGGGAATCATTTCTTTGAATTTTCATATTATTAATCATTTTTATAGGTGTTTTGTGGGTATCATTTTTTAGAATTAGGTCTGAAATTGATATGTAAACCATACTCCTTTCCCTGATCAACCATATTTATAAAGTCTTTTGAGGAGAAGAAATTGATATGGTTGGGAGGTTTTTCCGACCCATGATGTCATTTTTAAGAATATATTTTGTGTTTATTGGTATTGAACTTTTATTTTATTTCAAGTAAAAATCTATTATATTTCGATGTTTTTCCAAGTATATAGTACACTTTATGGGGAATATGAAACATATCCCTTCTCATTCCCCATTACCATTTAAGGACATGTTTTTTAATTTATGTTTTTATGTGGCACCTTCATAAGGAAGCCTACCATTCCACTTTTACTTTTTTAGGGTTATCCCACCCAACTCTCCCTCATGTTTGGTCCCTCTCCTCTTCATATCTAGTTGGAGTAAATCTTTTATTTTTCATCAAAATTCATGATCACCCAAGGTATGTACTCCACTTTCCTTAATCTCCCACGTACTTCCCTCTTCTTAATCACGAACCTCACCCAATAATTATAATGGATTAGTGATTAAATTTAACTGGGTTTCAACCATGAATTTTTATTTTTTGGTATGTTTGGGATATTTTGAGTCAATCGACTACTTTTATATATTTTTTTTAAAAAATCACAATAGTCCGTTGTTTAATTGAATTACCTTGAAGGCCTTTGTTTGAGAAATCAATGTGTAGTTTGTATCTTCTAAATTTATCCTATGCCAAACTGATTATATTAAAACTATTTGCAAAATAGGATTAATGATTGTGATAGAACACTAATTATTTCATCAGAATATAGAGGTATATTCATTCATGGAAGATTAATATTTTTAGGTTGCTGAAACCAAAACCCCAGATCCAAGATTATGATTGTTGACTTTTATTAACCCATTATATATAAATTAGAATGAGGCATCAAGGATCATAACTTATAACTTATAGGGATTCAAATATTGGAAATCTAGTTATAAATTTAAAATCATCAAAATCTCATTTTTATGAGAACATCTGATTAAATTTTTCATTTAGTTTTATTTTTAATGATCAACTACTCAGTGAAACTTAATTATAAATATCATATTTTTCCTCTGAAATTTTTTCATTGTATATATTCTATATTTATGAGATTATGGTATAGAATATTCTTCCTTTTATCATTGTGATTGATGATAATTTGGTTCTTGGAGTCTAATAATTTCACCCTATTGAAATTTTATAAAATCAAATGCACATGAACTTGAAGCTGATTGGTGAAATCGAATTGTTAACCAGGAATAGAGATACAAGCTATTGACCATTTTCAGAATAAGTTATTATTGAATAATTAATTATTTATTAATGTAACTGAATAATAAATTTCAATAATTGGGTCATGATGATACTTTGGACCTATTCTACGGATTCAACTAACACATGTTTTACAAGAAGTTATTTCCCTTAACTATATGTGTTTTATAATAATATCCTTTAAGTGGTATTTAGATTTAGATCTGATACTACAAGAATTATTTTTAACATGTCGTTTCAATTAATACATGGGTTTTTCATTATATCTATTTAGTTTGTAACTACTGATATTTTATTTTCTATTACACATGTACATGTTATGTATGTCATTACTTTGATATGCGCTGACTTGATTGAAACATATAATTACAGATAAATATTTAGTTTCATTGTATTTGAAATAATCATTCCATTATTTTTACCCTATTTTGATAGTTTCATTTTTTCTATAATTCACATTCCATCTTGTATATTCTATATCATTTACCTCTATGAAAAAATTTAGTATCAGATCTTACTCTTATGTTTTTTTTGATATTATTAATATCGATTTTCCTTACAAAAACATACATAAGAGAGTAGTTATTTTTTTTGTTTTTATAAAGTAGGAACATTACAAAGAAAGGGTTTTGTTAATATAAATCTAAAAAATTCACCAATTTTTTTTGTAATGATTAAGAATTTTGGAGATGTTGGTGGAATCCTATGTTTTCTAAAACAATATGGACAATTATCTTTTGCCTATCGAAATAAAAAAATGTTAATGAAAGAAGTAGTGAATTTTAATCATGTTGAGAGAGGTTAATTATAGTTGATATTTCAAGTAAAAATTAATATATTATAGATTATTTAGTGAATTATATATTTTTATTTATCTTTTTATAAAAAAACCAATATAATTTTGAGAAATTTGGATGATATTAACATTTATTATTATCATTTCATTCTGAAGGTGCATTATTCTTTAATTTTTTTTGAAAATTTTGACTTTGGTGAGCTATTAATCATTTTTAAAAACCTCATTATTTCCCTAAAATTTTGTTTTAGAAGTTTTCAAGTAATTATAGAATATACAATGATAGATTAAATGAGCTTATAGTAAGAGTTTTCAAAATTGGACAAGCTGTCGAACCACCAACTACCCAATTGGTTGATAAGGTAATAAGATCGCAACCGGCTAGCTGGTGAGTTTATGGAGAAAGGGGTCACATATAAGAGACCCACCAACTGGCCATTGGATTCCCACTGGCCATCCAATAGGGTCTCTATCCATGCAGGCATACTGGAGGACACCACCAACTTGTTGTTAGTGGCCATGAGTTTGCCAGTGGTTACCCCCATCTTGCCGGTGGTGACCACCTACCAACAAAAGGTGTCAGGGTGGGAAAAAATGGTGCTAATGTGGTATTTTTTACATGACTTAAACCTAGCCATTTTAACTTTGATTATGCCCTATTTCAATCCTCATATGTTGTTATCAACTTTTGAAGGTTCTATAGAGATCTAGAAACTTCTCCAAAAATGATTCTCAGACCTTTTATCCATGGGTTGAATTAAAAAACATTAAATTGATTTGATATTTATGGTTTTGGTGCTCTCCTATACTATTTTCTTGGATCATATTCTCCCAAAACTGATGAGATGAGTCAAACATTATACATTGGATATCATTGTGTTTCTTATTAATCCATCACATGAACTTGGATCTATTCTAATCTATTCTTGAGGTGGGTGGTCTAGAAAAACTTCCTAGAATATATTTTGATTTCTCTAGTATGTGAAACCGGCATGATCACACAAATATTATATACACATAACCTGAAAAAATTTCTATCCCACTAAATTTTAGGAAAACATATTCATAAGCCTCCCTAGAACCCTGTTAGGACACTAGGCATTGTGACTAGGCCTTGGTCCAACTGAGGGGTGTGAAAAATTCTGACTATATGTCAGAACATGAATGGAATGAATATAGATCCCCATGATTAACTATGATTTATATACGAGTTCACATGACAATATTAATTGTTTGTCACGTGAATTAATAATTTTTGTTGAAATATATTTAGCATAACATGGTAATTTTGATGATTGGAATGAAAAATAAATTATATGGATTAAAAAAATTCATTATGAAATCGGTATTGGTATAAAGGCATAATGAAATACTGATATGATGACATGTGTATCGATAACTTTACATATATGATAAATGAAATAGAAATAGTTATAATTTTTTTTATAATTGGTAGCATTGATGGAATTTATAATTTACTAGAATTTGGTTGATGGTATAAATTGAAAAATGGAATAAATGGCATGATAATTTATTTGATGATTAAAATAATAAGGATGATTGACAATATTTTTATCATGTTTGATGTTGGTATTATACAAATATTTCATGGTATATTATTTTTATGACTTCTAGATTACATTTGATGCCTGAGGGAATGGTTCATGGTAATGTACAACATGATGTCTATATACATGGTAGCATACTGGTTGAGGGATATATTCATGGTAACTTACCGCCCGAGGCATAGATGCTTGGTTACATACCTCTCAATGTCTAGATGCATGATACACCCTACCTAAGTAATATATTCATGGTATAAAATCCTCGAAGTCTAGATGCATATGTATATATCTCTTAAGGGATATATAAACAGTTACTTTACATACGAGGGTGTAATATATATAATATTTGGTTCTTGAGTGTGATATGAACAGTTTGGGGCGATTCAACTTAAATTGGGTATTCCTCAATCAGAATAGGTTATTCATCTTTGGTAGGATAATCCAACACATTATATAGATATCAATCATGAGACCAAAGTAAGTTTTTCTAACTCCAACATCCCAAATCTTGATGTTCAATAAGTCTATTTGTTGTTTTGTTTAAATTTATGAATTAATGGTTTTGTTTACCATACTATTTAATGAATTATATATCAATTTGGATTGTTTAGATGTCTTGGTTTTTATATAACTGAGTTTTACTCAAATCCTGTTTCGACACCATTTAATACATAAGAAGTCTTAATGGATGCATGTATAAACAAAGGAAAGAGACCCTATACTTGATTGATTACAGAGTTGTTTGGATTTGGTGCATGGATATGGGACTGATCATGAGGTTCACAACCAATTATTGGGAGTCTATCATTATGAGTATATATATTAATTCACTTTTACAAATTTCATCATGACATTTAGTTTGAAATACATGATTACATGACATATATTATTATATTTTATTCATTTAGATATGTTCAGTTTTCTGGTTGTTTGATTATATTATTTATTTCTCTTATTTACTCTGATATTTGAAACTCTATTTCAAAGGTTATATTCTTCCAACTATATTCCAAACACCCTCACTTCAAGTTAGTAGTCACTGATGTATGAGGAGGCTCACTTGTGGTCATGTAACTGCATGACCCAATCATGTGAGGAAGAATAAGGTGGGCATGTAACAAAGTTATATCATATAATAATTATTTTATATTTATCTAATTTTTTGTGAAAGTTGTGTTGGAGGATAGGTTGTGTTGGGGATTGGTAATGAGTTAACTCATGTGAGTAACTAACACATGTGTGGGGGAAACCCATATTCTAAGGGGTGGTATTGTTGTTACTAATGTTGTCTTATTATATTTAGGATGTTATTTCCCCTTGGGTGACTCACCTGTAGTGTGATGTTACTATTTGAATGGTTTTTTTCTCATGGTATGATATGACACGAGGAGAGTATTCTTACATCTTGGTAAGCATGTAGGGATATATTTTGACACACATTGTTCATGACAGGGAAATATTTATGTCAGGTGACACATCATCTAATCTAAATTATGAAATATAATCCATTTAAATATTTTATAAAAATAAATAAAAAGAACTATTATGACTTTCCGGTTCACATTTATTGTCATGATATGTAATAACCTTATGTTATAGGTTCCCTGTTATGGCCTCCTTTTGATATTTATCTTGATATGTATTTAATAATTTGAGTAGATTACAGGTGATCTTGAACTTCTTGTGTCTCTATGGATAATGAGGGATGTTCCCTGGTTGTAAATATAGGGAAAGTTAGTGCATGGATATAAATATGGTGTCTTGGTCTGCTATGCATGTGTTGGATGTTATGTTGTGAATTATGGGGTATGGAGATTATATTTCTAACTAGGATCATTGTGAGTGATTAAGTTTCTTGTTTTATTTCCATATTATATAGAAAACTGGAAATGAAAAGTGATCCCAGTCATAGAGGTTTTTGATTTATAGAGAAATCACCCGACTATAGTAAAGATTGGGGTTTGCATGCCTTTATTGGAAGCCATGATGGATGAGCGATCATTAAGTGATTTCATTAGGACGGTTGAACTAGTAGAATTAGGGTGGCGAGATAACCATTAGAAACATTTTTGGTTCTCTAGAGTAACCTAACAAATCTAGTGATGGAGTGTCACTAAAGAGTTTAGTTCGGAGTCATTCCTAGAATTAACAACCCGCATTTGGAGTGAATCTTGCAGGGCATGGTAGGAAAAATACTGATGTGTGTAGATATGAATCGATATTGTAAGATGTGATTATATTTAGATCAGGGTATTGTTTTGTGGTAAAATAATGTTTTTCATTTGATGAAAATGACATGGTTTGATTTAAAAGATTGAATGGGGTGATGAGACTGGTTTGCGACATAATTAATTACCACACCTATGTTTGTAAAGATGGGTTTTCACACAATTAATACAATTTTAGGTATAGTTAAATGCATTATTGATATCCGTATGTGAGTAGCCCTTGGAGATTTGCTGAAAAAGGATATGAATGGATGGTAACAGTAAGTCATTGTTTTTAGTAATGGACTAATCAGGGACCCGATAGAATAATGTATGCACTACTATGTCAAAGTAAGGATACTCTTATAGTGGGTAAAATTGACCAGGTGATGTGTGAAATGGCCTTCCTTAAGGGAAGGTTGATGGATTGTTTAAGACTAAACATTGAACGATCATAGAGGAAAACTTTAAGGATGTATTTCTTGAATAGTTCTCTGACATACCAGTGGATTGCAAGATAAAGATAACAATACAGTAAGTTATAGGAGTTGATATTGTATCAATCACAACATATATGTTTGAACCAGAGGAGATATGGGATTTTAATGTGTTATAGGAAGATTTGGAAGCCAATGGATTCTGACGACTCATTACATCCCCTATGGGTTTTCCCATGCCTTTTTCCAATAAGTTTCATGGTATATTGCACTAATGTGTAGATTATCAAAGTTAGATCAAAATGATATTCAAGAAAAAGTATCCCCATTATTGTATTAATGATCTCTTTGACCAACTAATATGTTCCCATTTTTTTCTAAAATATTGAAATGAGATTTGGGCACCATCAGTTGAGGGTGAGATTGTCTGACATACCCCAGACCCCTTATAAGACTAGGCACGACCTGTTATACATTGTGGTAATATCATTATGTATGGTGAATGAATTTATGGTATTATTGAACTTGAAGAATGTATAGTTCAATCCATTCCTAGATCACTTGTAGTGTTCTCCATAGACAATATCTTGCGTGATTTTTATGTCTAGAAAACTATTTGTCGAATTTGATCTAGGTCTTATCTAATAATTAAATTCTAATATACATGTTAACTATGAAAATAGGGAGGTTTTTTTCTTATATTATTGTGAGTATTATTCTTAGGAGTGTAGGAGAAGGTTTTCCTTTACACCAATCATCACCTTACATGAGTAGGGTATGTAATATATCTTGTACTATAAAATATCTGGAGTTAGAGTTATAGATGTTCTAATATAGGTGGATTGAGTGGTTTCTTATAGCTTCATATTTTGGATTCCACCTGATCAAAATTACTTCACTCACTATCTAGAGATTCTATTGTGGTACACACTTAGAGATAATGGTGGCACTATCTCTTGGGAAAGATGTTTTTGGTGTATATAGACCATAAGGACCATATGTAGATATATTTTTTGTGGGACATGAACCTTAAATAATGAAGGTTGGTTGAGTAGATATAGTGTTTTGAATTTTATTTGGGATATACTCTTGGAAAGGGAAATGTCATTATCAATTCCTAGAGCAGGAAAACAAAACCACAGGTTGTGTGTGAGTTCAATGGTGAGAGACATCCGATGCTTCAATTTTCCTACACATTAATAAATTTTAGAAAATAAATAAAATGGGTGAATCTGACTTCAATATATATTCTTTTTGTTCACATAACCTATAAAAAGAGAGATCATTTATATGATCTAGCGGGTTTAGATCTATGGTAAAGCTCATATAGTGGGGATCGACCATTAGGATGGTCTCATGGAAGCAGTGATGTTCTTCATATTCATATCCATACCGGGGTTCCTATATGTTTGTGCGAAGACCTATAGAAGGAATTTTATTCCATTAAATATTTATTTATATTCAACAATGTGATGTAACTTGATGTCTATAGGTAATATTGACAGTTATTGATGAAGAAAAAAATATAAGGATTTATGGATGGATGTTTCACCAGTATACTGGCTAAGAGAGAGTATTAGTTACATTAAGGGTTACAAAAGACTTCTCCCATTCAGGAATGGAAGTGGGATAATTTCATGATGGAATTCATGATATAATTACCCTTGATTAATAAAAAATGTACAATGGGTAATCATGGATCTAATGATAAAGGCATCCAATTTCATTCTTATTAGGCTGACCTCCACCGTGAATGATCTAGGTAATCTCAAGAAGAGTGTGATTTCTTAATTTCATTGTTTTCCCACAAGTATCAATTCTAGTCAGGATCCTTGTTTTACATCATGATTTTAGTAAGGCCTTCAGAGTGATTTGGGATCATTGGTTCTCTTAAGTACAACCTACCATCTATAGGCTGGTTGATATTATGATCAGATGACTCAAATTCTGGAGGATATTTTACGTGATTTTTTTAATTCCATTGGGTCTTGGTAGAATAATATAGAACTTATAGAGTTCACTTATAATATTAGATTCCATGAATCCATCCATATTTTAAATTTTATGATCTTTTATAGAAGTACATGTCATTCACCCTTATGATAATTGGAGGTGGGTGAGTCAGCTCTAAGGGGACCTAGTCTCATTGAGTTGAATTCTGAGGAGGGGAATGT
The DNA here is from genome assembly GCA_963277665.1 of Viscum album. Taxonomy (NCBI): domain Eukaryota; kingdom Viridiplantae; phylum Streptophyta; class Magnoliopsida; order Santalales; family Viscaceae; genus Viscum; species Viscum album. The sequence goes on along the minus strand of OY728158.1, from coordinate 1,368,494,891 downwards.
AAATTAGGAAGTGGTTGGATAAAATGTAGGTATGAAAACTATGGCCTAATAACCATAGGATATTACCTATAGAGTTTGAGGTTGATCATCACCATATTTTTTGAGTGTTTTTTAGTAGGGAGAAATTCCTAATTAGGAAGTAGGGAGAGATGACACCTAGGTTTGTGAGGACATCTGAGATAGTAGAGACAGTCTATATAGTCATGTAAATATAACCTTTCCATAGTGCTAATCTTCAATGAATTATGTGTTACAAGTATTTCTACTTCATAAATTTTACTCCAACCATTATCAAATTATGTGAGTCTATGATGTTGATCTTGATGATGATGCATACGTTGATGAGTATATAATCTGTATCATGAGACGTAGAGAGAAGAATATCATAGGAAATTTTGTGCTTATTATGATAGTGAAATGGATGTATGGGAATTTTCAAGAGGATAACTTGGAGTGGGAGTCTACTATACATATATTAGGGAAAAATGTGTTCATTGATAACCCAAAGTGTTGATTTAGGGAACAAATTAGGGATGTTCTATTATATGGCAGGGAGGTTGTAGGATCATATCTCTTCCGAACTATTCTTTTCATAATTTTTTTGGTTGAACCCATTTGTGTTTTTATAAATTGTTAAAGTGTTATAAGTGAGATTATTTCTTCGATTAAATCTTATTTAGTGGTTTTCGAGTGATTGGGGGAGCTATAACGGAAACCGATAGTAGTGTGTAGTGGTGTTTGATTTTTTTGGAGAAATTATAAAACCAATAGATAACCATTACAGTCCACTGGACAATTGGTGGTCTATATAGTATCCTAGTAAGGTTACATGAACACTATTCATTATTCAGTGAGACCAAGCTACAAGTCGGTGTGTCTATGTAGAATGGGGTCCCATATAAGAGACCCATCATCTAGCTAGTGGAGTCCCATCATCTGTCTAATGGATTTTCTAGCCATGCATGCATACTAGAGGACACCCTTAGTACCCACCGACCAGCCAATGATGCCAAATTTGGATAAAAAAGAAAGGATAAAAGTGGTATTCTTGATGACATGAACCCTCATTTAACTTAAATTAAACCTTATTTCCACTATAATAAGGGTTCAGAAACAATTGATGGTTATTTAGTGCTCTATAAACATATCTATCACTGAGTCTTAATCCTTTAATATTTGGTTTGATCAAACAACATGAAATAAGTGGGTTATTAATGGTTTTGGTGTTTTCCTCTTATCTTCTACTAGGATCCTATTATTCAATCCATGAGAAGATGCTTCAAACACTATTTACAGGATATAGATGTTTTTCACATTTAATTATAACTCAAACAACGATTTCTTGTTCTCTATTCTTGAGGTGAGTGGTCTTGAATAACACTTTATTTATTTTTGATAAATATATTATGTGAACATGCATGATCAAACTATAATTCTATGTACGAAGTCTGACTAAATTTTTATTCTATTTAATTTGAGTAAAACCTATGTATAGACCTCCCATGGAAATCATTGGCACCATAATAATTGACACCAGAACATTTATCCATCCAAGGGGTGTGCCAATCATTAACTCTATGTTGGATATTGAATCGAAATAATTATAACCCCTAATAAATAAGAAGTATTTTATGATTTGGATTTAATATTAATACTTTTATGACTCAAGAAATTACAATTTTTATTGACATGGAATTGGATCAACATGGTAATTATGATTATTGGCTTGAGAAAAAGTTTCATGGCTTAAATATGTAATTTCGAACATGATTGGTGTTGATATAAAGTTAGGATGAAATATTAATATGATGATATGTGTATTAGTAATTATTATTAACTTAATGGAGAAATGGGAATGGTTAATGTTTTTTATAATTATATACTTTGATTAAATGGATTATTGACTTGAATTTTGTTATTGTCGGGAATTAGTAAATCAAATAAATGGAATTATAATATTTTCTAGATGAATTAAATAATAATGCTGTTGAAATAATTTTTATATTGTGGAATATTAGTATTATATGTGTATTTATTCTAATATTTTATTTTGTGACTCCTTGATTATGTTTGATCCTTACGATATGGGTACAGGGAAATGCATCACTTAAGGGTAGGATGAATCATTACATACTGACTGAGGGCTAGTTACATTATAAAATTCATGATGTGGGATAAATATATGGTTATAAACACCAAATGGGATAGATTCATTCAAGTATGAATACCTATAGGAGGCTAGATACACAGTTACCTGATTCACGAGGGTGGAGTGTTATATTTTATATCTAAGGGTGATATTCATTGTTTGGGGTGATTTAACCCTAATAGGGGAATCCACATGTGGAATGGGGGATTATTTATAAGTAAGAGAATCCAAAAAATTATTTAGATAATTATCATTAGGGAAAAAAATTTAGGATACCCCATGTTTCAACACAAAACATGATGTTCAATAGGTTTATTTAATGTTTCACATTAATTTATGAATTAATTCCCATGTTTGTCGTATTAATTCATGCACTTTATATAAGTTTAGATTATTTATACATCATGGGTATTGACCTATAGAGTTCTACTCACACCCTATTTTGTCACCATTTGGTTCCTGATAATACTTAATGGATGCATGCATGGATAAGGGAAAGAGACCCTATAATTGATTGATTATACTATCGGATGGGATTGAAGCATGGATATAGGAAATGAAATGGGGTTTGGGATGTGTTTTTTTGTTCTTTTATTATTATTATTTTTAGTCTTATACTTTTATGATTTTTATCATGATATTTAGTTTGATTTCCATTATAACATGGCACTGTTTATTATATTTGATCAATTTAGTTATGACTAGTTGTCTATTGGTTTCATTTATTTTTGTTATCTTATTTCCACTGATATAAAGACACTATTATATACGGTATAGTCTCCTCACAATATTTCATACAATTTCACTGCTATTTTGTAGCATCTAATATATAAGGAGACTCACTTGAGGTCACATAACCACCCTACTCGGTCATATGAGAGAGAACTAGGTTGAGAAAATTAGTCTTCAAAAGATTAAATGTTTTAGAAATGAGGAGATGCATTCTTATAAAATATTGTTAGAGTTTTTATTTTGTACCTGGAGACACTGTTGATCAAATTAATCAATTATTTATAAATATTTTTATTAGTAACCTTATTGAATTTTAAATAATGGATTTCATACTAGTATAGTTTATCATATACATCCTACCTAAGTCTTTATAGTCAAAGTGAATAGTTATCGAGGATAATAAAAATATTAAAATTTTTATTTTATACTATTTGATCAAAACCCTCAAGATATATGAGAATAAACTTTAGTGGTGTAATTATAATGATGAAAATAATAATAATGATGAATTTTCATGACCTTCTTGAGATTTAAATTTCAAAACAAATATCTTAAAGCTATATATATATAAGAGAAACTCTAAGTGGTTTATTTATTGTATGTGACTAGAACATATAGAAAGAAATTACATAAAAAAGTTAGAATGATTCTTGAATGTCACAAATTTTAGAGAAAATATCTAAAAGGCAAGAAAAGAAAAAATATAAGAATATAGAAAGACTCTTATGGTATTATTTTCAATAAATGTAAAAAACCAAAGAATATCCAACGAGAGTATCCTCAGTTGAAAAAGAATCAAACTGATTATAGAAGAACATAAAAAACAATTAATGAATAATCATAATGATAATGATGACACATCACGTTCTAGTGAGGACCCATTTTATGATAATTCGTTAGATAATATTGGTGAAAATTAACTACATCCTCAGATTGTATGAAAAATTTCATGTGAATGAAATATGATTTATAAGAAGGATTTATTTAGATTAATTATATGATTTATATTTTAAAGTAGATTTTTAATTTTCAATATAGTTAAATTCAAATTTGGGTGATATGGAAGATACTCACCTCAATTTTATAAATAATTAAATGGCTATATTATAGAATTTAAAGATACTTATCCAAAACTCTTCAAGAGATAGGGTCCTCTTGAAGATGAGGATAGTGAGAGGAAAGATGACTTAGGTATGTTTAATAATGAGTTAGATGAGACCAATAATGTAAATGTTAAGGTTTTTCAGAAATTTTTCAAGTTGATAATTAGGACTTGATGATCAATTAAAAAAGGTAATACTATCATTGCTTCATATTTAAAATATTTAAATGGATCAGTTACGATAAATTTAGAATTCAAATGATTGAAAACATAAATTTAAAACTTTATTACGTAAAAGAACTGTTTCTATAAAATCTATAGAGAGTTGATATAAAATAGAACAACATATAAACTATTTAGAAAATATATTGGAAAGAGTAATTATCAATCAAAATAATTTTTTCTTAGGATTGAACCCCTTCTTATAAAATGTCAATGTGTTAGTCATTGTAATAATCATTGTTCAATGAAAAGAGTTCAACCCTTCAAAAATCACTATGCATTCATGTCCAAGGAATTCAATTACATTGATCAAAAACGAAATGTCCATTATCTGAAAGAAAATATATACTATCTAGTAATAGTCTTTTTTATTATTTAAAATTATTTTAGTTATTTTCTAGTTACCATTACATTTTAAAATTTTATTATAACTTATAATTTTAATGAAGGTTTTCATTACTCTTATGGTTTTTATTATATGCTCTAACATATTGTTTATATTTCTAATATACGTTTTAATTTTATATGAATGTTTTTTAATTAATTTAATTTGATTTAAAATTTAACTACATCATTGGTGGGATTTTTTGGATAAACATCGTGAAGAGAATTTTTAACCAAAATTATATTCAAATGATGATCAAAACATGAATTTTTTATCAAATCTAGAATAATGTTATATGAAATAATATAAACCACATGTATTGGAAGATAACTTACAAAAGGTTTAGTATATATCTCTTTATCTTATGAAGTCATTAATGGTTGTTATTCTTATTTCTCTTTGTACATATTGGTAATTTTTTGTATATAATTTGATTTTATTTTAATAATTTATTTAGAATGTAACAAACTATTTCTATTCTATTTGAAATAGATAATTTTAAATTATTTTTCATAATCCACTCATTTGGGGTGTATATTTTTATATCATCCCATCAAATAATATTAAGTGATGAGATTATTTCCTATATAAATGGGTGTTGACCCATTTGTTCTTGCATCAATTTTCTCAAATTCATGTATATCTAAATAGTGATTTTATATAATTGTATTACTAATTTGAAACATATAGTATCATCCTCTGATGAAATTTATTCTAGAGATATTGTGTGTGAAAGGATGATTTATGTTGATTAGTATTCCATGAATGATTCTTTATTAAAAAAAATTCATTAAAGAAATGTATGGGAATTATTAGTTATATTGAGTAAGGATTATCAGTTATTCTAAGGACATGCTTTCTACGAATTAAATGGTTCAACTATAAATTATGACATAGAGAATAAAAATAAGATATGTTTCATTATTCATGATCCTTAATTTGTTCACACTTTTAGGATTTTACAGAATGTATATGGATATTTCACGAAGGAGGCATAACTTAATCAAGAATAATCATCTGCATATTAATAGATATTTCATTAATTATAAATATTTAAATAATAGTTTTTATTTTTAGTATAATATTAATAATAGAATTCCATCATCATATGAAAATTACAATAGTTGATTTGTTGATTCAATCCATTTTAATCCCAAGAAAAACACATCTGGACATAGTAAAGACTCAAGATTCTTATGTGTTTGAATTTATTGATGGTATGATAATGTTCAATATTGTAATGTTTATTTGGGATTTTACTAAATCTGAATGTTACCATAAGGTTAAATTGATGATATTATAATACTCAAGGATATTGAATAATATTTTGTTCAGGAAAAATCATAAAAAAATAATTAAGTTACTGAATTAGGACTCTAGAAAGTGTTAAGGAAAATCACTTGAACTTAGAAATGATAGCTAGAATGAGCTAGTCTATCACCAAAATTAAAATATGTTTGTTTAAGGAGTAACAAAAGTTAATCTTGGTGGAGCTTCTAATAAGATAAATAATGAAACATAGTAGAAATGTAAAATACTAAAATGTTTTCCTGAAGTCGAATCTATCCCAATGAAAAAAGAAAAGAATCTCAGATGGATAATTTGAATAATATTTTCAAAATATGGATATGATTAGAAAGGTGAGGCTGAAAAAGTTAAAAATAATATTGATGAAATTAAATCAAGAAAACCATCCTTTAATTTTATATATTCAAACGTTATGGTGATGAAAATAGTGAAGTTAGAAATATAGAGTTTAGGAAAAAGTGATATTATTATTAAAAAATTAATAATTATCATTATATAATTACTATATTCACTATAATATTGAATATCTGAAGATGAATCTTAGAAGATGCAAACAACTTATTCTGATAATATTGATAAGTCAAAAAAATATTATACTAAAGACTAACCTAAACAAGTTATGTTTGTTGAGCCACCAATAATTAACAAAGAAAAATATTAGTATGCTAGTGGTTTGAAAGGAATAGACGATGAAATATTAGTGGAACATAATCTTGTTAAAATATTGACATCATGAAAATTTCAATCAAGGGGAAGGATCTAATAGAAATGATATAGAGAGCTGATAATGGTAGAGTTGATATTAAAAATTATTAATATGAAATTACATCAGATTATAGCCCTAGAAATAAAATAATTGAGAACAAACTAAGATTTATGTATGAAAAATATTTTATGGTGTCAAACATCATATTTATAGTTCTGCATATTTATTTTATAGAAGTTAATTTATAATATAGTAAAATTCCTACTCAAAATTCTTAGACATTATATACATGATTAATATGTTAAAATGAAATCTTATGTATAAAATTTTATGAAATATAATGAGTTTAAATTTAAGAATATAAATATAACAGAGACGATTGAAAAGTATCACTAATATGAACATAAATATTTTCATGAATAGAATTCTACTCAAAAGTATGAAATAGATACTCTAACAATTATATTCAGTCATTAAGGGAGATTGTTTAATGAATATGTGTTGAGTTTAGAGGAACATAAGTGAATCTTAGAATAATTTAAGATGTAATTTAACGAAGTAATAAATCATTATAATATAAAAGGAAGTAGCTAATGAAACTAGATAATTTGATGTTCAAATATCAAAATAAAGAATATATTTCAATTATCTTTCGATTTATAAAATGGTGTTGTATTAATCAATGAGTTTTTTAAATTATATTTTGCTTTGAATTTTGACATAAATATTGGTTTATTAGACTATATTAATTAAAATTCATTTATAATTTAATATAAAAAGATATAGGGAATGGTATCCTTTATGATCAATTTTACTATCATAAAGAGGGAGGTGGGTTTTTCCCTTCATTATTTCAGATTTGGAGAGATTATTAGAAATTAATGATAAGGAAACATCCAACCATATCATTTTCATTAAATTAATATAAATAAAGAAATGTGTATACCCAAGAGGGATAATCTATAAAATAAATGTGATTACCTATTTACTATTCAATATTATTACTTATTGTTTCAGACTCCACATGTCTCAATTTTGGCCTCTATTATTTCTTTCTAAAAACTGAAAATGTGTGGAAATTTGACAAGATTATGTTTGTTTTATTTATTTTTTTTATAAACATGGAGTCTTTGGAAACTTCTGAATGATAAAATATTTTGTATGTTATAATCAGAAAGAGTTTCATAAAAAACTACAAAGATTTTAATTTTTAAAATATAGACTAGCATATAATCTATTTCATGTATAATGATTGTAAAAAAAGAGATATTTTTGGGATAATTGTTGAGTTAGTAAACTAATCTTGTATCTTTTTTAAAAAAAAATGAAAAAAACTATCATGGTTATTAGAATTAACTAGAGATTTTTTATTGACATTTCTTGGAGAAGTTTGTATATTTTGATTGTATACTCCATTGAATTAAGGTAGTAAATATAATTTTTGGGGCATATTTAATTGTTCTTATAAAATACTGATTACTTTCATCTGAATACTGAGCATTATTCATCAATATATAAATAATATTCCAATTATTTTTTTACTGAAATTAAAGATATTAAAATATGAATATTATATTTTATTATTTTATTATCTAGAAATACAACTGGGGCCTTGATTAAAAAAACATAAAAATTACATATATAGACATATTGGTAATATCATTATCATTTGTTTGGGAATAATCTTTTTGTTATGAGAGATTAGAATTATATTGTCATTTCATTTTTTTTCTAAGAGATTTAAATTTTTTGGAATCATTGTAAATCACTTAGTATCCCCATTTTAATTATTATTTTTTGGATTTTCATGATTGATGAAATTAGTGTATGAAATATTGTAGTTTTTATTGTTGTGACCATTGTGACTTTTAGGAAAGGATTTTGATACTTTTGATTTGTGAAGTTTTTATATGTTCTTTTTAGTTGTACTTGTTGCTGTTTAGTGAAATTAAAGAGTATGTTGTAGATAGATGTTCCTACAACTGACCATTTTTCAAAGACCTTTATGATGTGGAAATTGATTTAATTGACTGAAAAATATGAATAGGTTTTATTAATTAAAGTTTACTAATATCTTGTATACGGTCTACAAATACACCCACCACATTCATTTAAAATTTAATACTTCCTAGGAAAAGATGTGTGTATTAATAATATCATTTAATAGGTATTCATATTTTCATCCAATACATCATCATTTTTTCGACATTAATGTGTTAATTATCATTTATTGTTTATTATCATATTTTAGCATGTAACTAAAAAATATTTTATATTCCATTTTTCTAGTATTAATGATGTATGTTATTGAAATTTTAAATACTTTTATTTGATCAAAAAATTTTAATTTTTGATCAATTGTATACCCAAGTGGGTGAAATTGTTTTTTTGTATTTTTACTACAATTAACCTCCACTTTTACTACTACCATATAATTTTAATCTGTGATAACAAGTTACTCGAAGATTGATTTATGGATCTCATCTATTCTTATTTAGTGGAATATATTGTTAGTAAAAACCTTGATTCTCTAGTTGGTGGATCTGTACATTATACGTTATATATTGAACCACGAACACTTGATGTTTAATTATAGGTATTTAATTAAAAATATGTTATAATATCTACACTATATGATTCTACTAATTTATTTCGGATTCCACCAATGATATTTTTTCCAAAATATATTACCTATGTTTAAATGGATAATTTTTTTTATAGAAATCATGCACACAATGTGTTCAATAAAATGCCATCTTTGGGTTTTCATGAAAGAAAATTATTTTATAATTTGATTATTTATGATTTATAATTAGTTTACATTATTTTTAATCCATGTTTTCATTGAAAAATTCCATGTTGGAAAATATTTAAGGGTACATTTTTTGTTATCAATGAAATAAATTTTTTTTTCCTCGCTTTCAATATGTTATTTTTGTTAGGATTTAAATGTGGAGATTGTTGTCATTTTTCATGAATTTCAATGTTTTATATCCTATTTGTTATATTTCAGAAATTGGCTCAACATATTTTAATATTTGTCCCCCAATGGAAAGCCTAATAAATTTCTTATTGTGCCAATGGTTGTGCCAAATTTTATTGATGGTAATTAATTAATTATTAGTAGTATATTTATATTTATATTCCTATAAAAACTAAGATATTATTCAAATGGAGTTGTAAGGTGAGGATGATTTTATATTTGATAAATAATTTATTGGAATATTATTATTATATTGAGAGGTATTATATTGTATTTCTCACCTCTATAATTTTGTCCTGGTAATCCTTGGGAAACTATGTTGGATATCCTAATATGATTACTCTACTATAAATGTTTTGACATTGCTAAGTGCTCCCTAGGTTATGAATTTTCTTTTCCTGGGGATATTTTATCTCAATTATGATAGGATGGTAAAACATAGTGTTTTGGTATTTAGATAACATCAAAAAAAATTGATGGATTCCTCTATTATATTTTCCCCAATTATGTGTAGGAATCCCAGTTGCTCCCAAGGTAGTGGGTTTTAATTATTAGTTATGGAAAAATTATAGACATTAATTATAACAAAATATTAATCATTTATAATTACCGTCAAATAAAAATATAGATTAAATCATGAATGTATAATCCTCTACCTTGAATGAATTTTTTACATTGAAAATATGTTGTTTTTTACATTATAAATTTCTATTTTAAATTAATAAAGTTATTACGTGGAATAATTATTCTATAATGCATGATTACCCATTATTTTTTTCTTAATATTAATTTCCAAAAAATTATATGTTTCTTAATAATGAAGGATTATTGGAAATTTTCACTATAAAGTTTTAAATTTATTTTTCCTTAATCAATTTATTTATTTTTATTGGAAATACATTCAATGCTATTCTTAGTGAAGTATTTTAATCTTTGTCGTGTTAAAGGAATGAACTGTTTTTTGCGAAAATCTAGTTATATGTTTCATTTTAAATAACAAAATATTTTATTATATATATGTTCAACATTCTTTTTGAGGATTTGAAATTAATGGATATTCATGGAGTGTAGTAAGGATGTATACTACGATTTACTTCTCTCACCCTACACACACCTAGTTCATGTATACAGTTTTTATAGTTTTTGTTGTTGGTTCATGTCATGCACAACTTGGTCTAAGTCGATGATTGTGAGTATTCAATTAGGGATGGACACATGAATATGGATGCTTGGGGTTTTGTTATGGTTAATGTTTCGTTAATATCATGTATTACGTGTGCCACCCATATTCTGAGGCATATCATAGTTTATTTATTTTTATTTTTGAGTTATGAAATGATTGGGTTTGATTAAGGAAATTATTGGAGACATGCTTATGTTTTAAATGGTTTTTAGAGGTTGCTCATTGTATAACTTTTTAGGGGAAACCATGAAGATGTTTGAGGTAATAATAAGAGAGTGTTTGGGGGAATATGGGTAAGTGTAAAAATGGTACAAAATTTGGGAAAAATAAATTGTAATTGAATAGACTAATTATTTTTATGATATTGATGAGTTTTAGTGTTATCACATGGTTTTATAAACCATGCAACCAAAACATACACATAATTGAAGTGGATTTCAAAAATAAATTTTAATCATGATTCATTCTCTTAAAAAATAGTAATATCCTCTTTGTTAGGTATCATGAACCTCAAGAATATTTTTTTTACATTTGGTAAATTTTCTCCACTATAGAAGATAATTTGCTAAAATCTAGAGCATTAAACCTAGTGAATCAATGGTAATACTTATTATTGTTATTCCCTTTCAGGATCGTCTCATTATATCTTGGGGGGAACCATAAAATTGGGTTCCCATTAAAAAATTTATTACTTGAAATGTGTTTAATGACCATGTTTTTGGTAGCAAATAAAAGCGAATGCAAGAAGAGACTGAATCAGTGAGACCATGGTATAGTTATTATAGAAGATCATATTGGAGATAGATGACTTCTATGCCACTCAAATATCATTATAAATTGAAGGATTGGTTTCTAAAATTACTATAAATATACTAATTGGTATCAAATTGTTAGTATTTTGTTTTAAATCCCTAAGATTTATTTCTTTAAAAATAATTGTTTTTGGTTATTTCCACATCATGTTGAATTGAATAAATAAATTCTGATTCGATTTTCCAATAATTTTTGTGTGTGAGAACATAGTGAGGATGTGGGTGTGTGTATTGATGATGCATATTTTAAACATATGGTTTTGGAATTGGATATTGTGCTGGATTTGTGGAACACAAGATAAAACCTCTAAATGATGACTCGGGCAAAAGGGACATATGGAAATCACTATTTTGTACCATTCGTGGAAATCATTGATTTGGAATAAATTGATTAGAAACATTTATGTGTATATATGAATTCATAACATAGGATACATTAATGGTGAGAATTACTTCGACTTCTTCTGCACTATATCTTATTTTCTAGGATAATTATTCTTTCATTGAATTGCATATATGGTTATTATAATGAGATAACATGTTTTTATCATAGTAAAATTTATGAGAAGCCTTGGGGATTTCCAATTGATTTTTTACTCTCCCATTTCATATGTATTTTTTTTTATAAAAACATTATTTTTCATGATATAAGTATGGAGAATATTTCTTATATTCTAAAAGAGCACCGTGAGGCTATAGTCATGTTCAGTGAGTGGTTGAGCATCGAGATAACCATGTTGTGAAGTTGTTAATGTGGTCATATCCATTACCTAGTGTCACTATGTGTATCTATATTTTCAATATTATATAATGTTTTGTATACTGTTATGACTCTGGTAATTGCTTAGTTATGTTATTTTGGTTTTGGTCAGCTTTTTATCATGTATCATATTTATTCATTATATTATTTTTTATTTCATATATCTTGTTTTTATGATAGAAATTATTCCCCAAACTATGTTTTACACCCTTTTAATTTTATTCTAAATTTTTGTGTCTAGTGGATACACCTACTATTAGTGGGATCACAATCCTTCCAAACCTAATAGTACATGGTTAGGATGTTCCAAATGTATCAATGTTTTATACTCAATGTGTCAATAAATTGAAGTTATGGAGATTATATGGGTTGGTACTTGCATTTTTTACTATGAAATGGATAATATAAACCATTTATAGTAAAATTCTCGTTAACAGGGTGGTTCAAGTATGAAAAGTGTGGTGAAGAACCTCTATGATATTATCATCTCAACATTGGGGGTTTCACCATTGATATGTAAATATAATGCATTAATAAATATACTAATTTCATGAACATCATATTTAATACGACATTTTTTATCCAAATTTATATTTTAGAAATGTGGCAGGATATATGGGATTCAAGTGTTTGGTTGTGATGGAATAATGGTTTTTCCATATTTATAAGAAAATACATCTAGTTAGGTGGCTTTAAAATCAATAATAGGGTGTTGTCTTGAATGTGGTTCTACCTGAACGTTAGAATAATCAAAAGATATTACATGAGTTGTAGAATAATTTGGGGATATTGAAAATCAAAATTGAACCAATGAACTACTTCTTGTTGATTTCGTCGTTCAATTTAAAGGAAAATTCCCACCGTTTTTAGGGTGGATTGGGACTTGAGAAATACGAATCATGCATTGGTAGAATTAAGAGAATATTTCCTTTATTGGGAACCCAAGATGAAATTAGATTTAAATTTATGGTTTATATTATTGAGGATCTAGCATGAATGTAGTGAAACCTTGATGTCCATGCAATGGTCCATCATACAGTTACATGGGTAAGATTTGAGGAATTATTTAATAAGAAATTCTACCAAAATACTTTTTATGTATCATAAATAAAATATTTATTTGAAAGAGTCAAGGAAAACTCTCTGTAATGGATTGTATAGCACAATATACATTTTTGTTCATTTTTCATCAGAAGTGGATTCTAGTGATGCACTCATGGTAAATATGTTCAAAGAGGGTGTGAGACTAAGAATTACTTCTAGATTGGTGATGGTTTTATATAAAAATAACATGGAAATAGTGAACAATGATTTGGTAGTGGAAAAATATATTTCTAGGAATCACAGAAGAGGGAACAACATTGAACCCTTATAAAATGGTGGTAACTCCAAATATATGAATAATCACAGAAGGGAGATCTATGTTGAAGGTGGAATACCAATAGAGAAACAATCCAGTAGATCACATTGTTTTATTCATTATTTAAATAATCATTCTAACTAATTCTAATGTGGTTCATTTAAAAATTTGAGTGAATTTTTTCCACCATCTTAAGAGTGTTATAACTATGGAGGATGGGATATCACATGCATTTTTGTAGGAATATTCACAAATTCAATTGGTTGAAATGGTTTTAATTTGTCATCGACTTCTCATGATCAACTATAATGCTATCACTATAGTAGTTTCAAATTTAAAATTGAGTTACTCATATTAATTTTAGTTATACATATATACCTAAATAATAACTACCATAGTATGGGGGTATATATAATTTTGCTGGGTTGGATTGATAGCTTTTTATATATGATATAACAATACCAAAAGAAGACCGATATTCCTTGAAAATGTGAGGTAATATTATCCTCAAATATATCTTATTGAATGTTTTTTAACACTACTAATTCTATAAAATGTTTGATGGTTTATTCCTCTCGATAAAAAACAATCAGTTGTTTGCTCTGATGGCCCCATAATGATTGTTATAGGAGTATCATAGAAATTCATTCTTTAAAGTTAATTTCTGAATAATTCCTTCCATTAATATACTTTCATACCTTTCACTCCCCGAACGTCTTATCAGTTATAAGGTAATGGTTATCATCAATGTAAAACATTCAAGTGAAATCTCCCCATAATAATTTTTTGATTCATAATTCCCTTCACTCATTCGGTGGTTTATCATTTTCATAGTCACTTAACGTATGTCAACAACTATAATAATCACCTCAATAATGCTTTGGGTTTAATGCATCTTACTATTATTAGGATAATATATCCCGCTCAAATTCTTGTTATTATTTTAGATGAAGTCAATTTGTAATCATTTTGGGAATGATTCTATGGGTCGATCGTTTCATTTATGTTTTATGGGTTTAGACGTTATTTTATCTTTCACATGAAGCATAACCTAGCCACATCCACATCTAGTGTTCAACTCCCTAGTTTTCCATTACCAATATGGGAAATTGTTGTGTTAAATATTGTATGAAATTCTGGAGGTGGACTCTTATATATAAGAAAAAAAATAAAACTAGATTCCATTATATCAAAACCTATATCTAGGTTTTATTTAACATTCTTGTAACCCTCCCAATGCAGTATAGATTTTGGATGAAGGTGATTATATGACATTGACAAAAGGAGGTGTATAGTTGTGAAGATGGGGGGGCTATCTCTAATTCACATTCATTAGATACATCTGCGATGTAATTACAATAATATCCTTCCATATTTTCTTGTAGAGGAACCCCATTAGTTATCAAAACAATTCTCTCTCATATATCTAGAAGCATTACTATTGGGTTGTCTCTTCCCTAGAGTCCCATAAGTGATAGTTGGATCATGATTTCCTATTCCGTAGTAGTTAATATTGGTTCATCATTGGAGTTATGAAACTCATTGTTAAATGTGGTATCTCATGTATATAATAATACTTATTTTAAAAAATAGGAATTTGAGATCTATAATTTTTTTTTCATCTGATAAGGGTTCTTGAAACTCCCAGAGCTGATTTTTATACCAAGCTTGATTCATTGTAAAAAGTTTAAATTGAATAAAGTAATCCAAACACGTCAATCAACTACATCAAAAAACATTCGAGTACATTATCTATTTAGGTATTATGGATTAAAAATAAAATAGTTGGTGGTTCAAATAAAAGAGAATGTTAGATATTTGTTTATAACGTGATGAAGAAGTCCAGTTTCATAGAAAAATCAATTCATAATCCTAATTTATAAGATCCCATTTTTTATGAGGTGAAAAATTGTTGATGGAATTTTAATTTTTAAATTGGTGGGTGAGATAGATTTTAAACATGGGTTGAAATTATATTTTTAGAGTTGATATGGATTAGAGTATTCTTCTCAGAAATGGTTTGAGGATGAAGAGGTACATTGAGTTCTCAGGAAATTCTTGGCATCATTGTGTTCTATTTCAAGAGTTTTAGAGTTCTTTCTAGGGTGAATGGTTTAGTGTGAATGATATAAGAGAAACCATGTGGTACTCAGAGCATGAGAAGGTTTTTTGTTCAATTTCTATAGTTCATGGTTTCCTATAATGGTTAGTTCATGGAATTTAGGAGACCATGAAAACTCTATTCCGAACTATATTGATTTTTTTGGCTAGAGGGTTGGTTCATGGATTTCACATAGTTGTAGAAAAAAAATTAGACGTTGTAGACTGATATAATCTTAATTCACACCGTTTGGATAAGGAATCATTCTTAAATATTACATAATATTTAATTAATTTAATAATTCACATCAAGGATCTATTCAAGTACAGTGCTTTGTAGAATTTTGTTATAACAAATACCTAACAACATGAATTTTACTTGTAGAAAATTCTACACAATATCCATTTTTATTATAAAATTAATTCTCTTTAAAAAAAGATCCATGTCTAGTTCCTTGTTTTAGACAATACGACTTTTCCTTGATTCCAACCATGTCCATATTCATATTTAAGTACTAAGAAAAACATTTTAAAAAATCATAGGATGAGCATAAAAATCTCAGTAGGGGTTATAAAACAAGGACAGAAAACCTTAGTCCATTAATACATACATGTCAACAAAATCACAAATCATAAAGGTAACTTGTGGCATACAAAACATAATTACATTTTAGCCTTCACTGCTACATAGGGATTTTTGTTTGGAATACCCATAAAAGTATATTCCTTAAATATATTAGGGGAAACATTTATGTTTACCTCTTTCACATTACCCAATGCGTTGGAGATCTATCTCGGGCTCACCATCTATAGGTTTATTATGGAACCACCTATATTCGTAAACAATTCCCCAGAACCATAACACATAAAACAAGCATAAACGAATGATAACATTTCCACATTGAAATCAAAATATATAGTTTGAAGATATTGAAACAATAAAATCTTTCTCCAAACCATTATCAATACCAAAATATGTAAAAAGGGTATAGTTAATTTATTTTCCTTTTAAAAAAATATTTCTTGATACGGAAGCCAAAGAAAAAATAATACTCGTGGCAGCGGAAAGGGCATTGTCCCCAATTTTTTTAAAAAGAATCTCTATTTTTTTCATTTAGGAAAACAATTCATAGAGAAAATATTGCCTTTAAATGAAATGATAAGTAATATGGTATTGTACACTATATAAAATAATGTAATGTTGAAAGCAAAATATGCCTCAATGAAAAGAGATTGAGATAAATTCCCTTACCTCTTGTTTGAATGGACCTGTTCATTTGTTAATATCCTGAATAATAATGTAAAGTTAATTTATACTTGCTTACAAACCTTTTACAGGTTTATTATTCATTTTATATCACTTACTAGCACCTTATAAATATTATATATTTATTTAAGTTAATAACGTTCTTTTTGTCGATATTTGGTACTTGAGTAAAAAATGAACATCTTATAATTACAATTTGTTCATGTGGTCAAAATTAAAATATCCCCTGAATGATATTAATGATTTAGATATCATATATTTCATATATATCTAGTATATATATGTATTTATAAAAGTATATAACATTTGGAAATAAGAAATGAAATGCACCGTTCATGGAGACGGTAAGTCGTACCTGTGCATAAACACTACTTTAATTACTATTTCATTCTATAATAGAATGAAAACATAATGATAAATAGGTATATTATTAATCAAGTATAATATAATGTATAATTTCATCACTCAATCCTTTATACTTCCCACGTATGGCATGAATGAGTCATATCACTTTGAGGGGGCGGTAGTCCGCACTTCCTCAAAGAAAATTACCATATTTACCAAATATGGAAACCAAAATGGTATGCTATAAATGAAAAATAAATAAGTATAGATACAATATAAATATAATATATATCACATTTAAATATATTTCCTTATTAATGGAAACTAAAATAGGTTGTAGGAGAATATTGATCAATCATTGTTTCGTGAGGCGTTAGTTCACATTTCACAGAAAGAGTATGTTCTTTCCCCATTCGATGGGTGTGTGTGTAATTTTAGTTCGAATAATTTTCATATAAAATTCCTATTACAATCAGGATACTAGTTTTGTTATAAAATAATGGAATAAAAAGATTTTAGGGGGTTGTAGATGTAAAATAATGGAAAAGAACTTAAGAAAAGACGTTACCATTATATTAGGTCACTCCCTTTGGTTTGAACCAAAAGGAATTCATGATGTTCTTTCTTCCTATGGTACAGCTTCTAGGTGGAATAAAATGATCTTGAGAGCTTATTTGGGTAGAGTTTGGACAGGACATGGTGTTGGAGAAGTGTGAGTAATGGGTTAGAGTTAATGGATTTTTATATGGGGAGGAGGGGCTCTTTAGGAAGGTTTGGAAACATTATTTTATTATAAACTAATTTTTGGTTCCAAAATGTCCCAAACTCATTAAATTAGATGATATGATGACTACTGTTTGAAATAAAATCATCCAGTATTAATTGGATTTGTTTTTTATAGTTTTTTATTTTTATAATATCATTTATTTAAATCACTCATTAATAAGGTAATCACTGCATCATCATTGTGTCATAAATAATTTTATATATTTGATGTATAAACATTATAAATAAAATACCATGATTCCGGAAATGGTTTTAGATTTAAAATTAATATTTATTGTTGAATTGATAACTTATTTAACTTCATGTATAAATTTATTTACTAAATGATATAAGTATATGTAATTTTTGTGTTTACTTCAAATTAATTAATATAAAGTGTCATTATCTCTCCTAAGTGGCTCTATGGGGTCCGAAAAATCTACCAAAGGATTCCCATTGTTGGAAAATTATCATCCAATAAGATTTGGACACATATTAGGGTAATTTAATATCATTATAATAATATTTTTTTGCCCTTATTTACCATATTTAATCTTTAACCATGGTAAATAAAATACTTTCTGAAGTAATATTCATAATTTTAAAAATGGATGTTACATATTTTAACAATTTGGAACTCCTAATTCCAAATATGGAATCTATTTTTCCAAATTTAAAGTATAAAAGTGGACGAAATAAATTAAATATTAATTCCTGTTTTCAAAACGAAATGTGTGTTTTTAATAAATAATAACTATCAAATGATAGACACTGGTTAATTCCAATTTCAAAGTGAAATTACTTTCAATGACCAAAATTGGAATAAATGGTAAAAATATAAACTAATTACACATTAAAACAATTTAAAAAGATAATATATCCATATAAATAAATGAGATTAAAAGGCTGTTTTGAATTAAAATACAGTATTTTTCACTATTTCATTGAAAAATGAACATTACCAAAAAAAATTCCAAAATATCATCCAAAGTAAATTTTGAGGTCCCAATTATAAATAATAATATTATTTTGTCAAATAGAACATATAAAAGTGACCAAAAAAATATAATTAAAAATGGTTCACCATCAAAAGGTGGTAAATCGACCCCTTAAAGAATATTAGAGTTTTTATGATTAAAATTGGATTATTTCTTATTTTAATAATCTAATTTTTTTGGATAAATGTAAAAACATTTAATAAAATGTACAATCATATTGTAGTTAGTTCTGTTCATTCTCACCAATAAAATGACTTTGAGTTAACTAACATTTAAAATAATATTATATTATTATTTTTCAGTATGCCTCTACCATGTGTTAAACATGAGATTTCAAAGAATCACATTGTTTGGTGTTAGGTATTCCATCAATAATAGCATCCCCATTAATGTAGAATTAATTTTTAATTAATAAATATTAACATTTCATATTCTTTGTTTACCTAGTATTTTAAATCCTTCCCCCCTTTTGGAAATTGCGTCCTATCAATTTTATTCACTTAACAAATAAATGGTGATATTTATCCCTCATAGAATTTTAAGATTCCCATGTTTCCTACTCAACCTTATGGTTTTTTCACAAAACACTTACCTAATGGGTTACCTTATTCTGCAACAGTTGCTCTCTTCGATCAAGAATCTGGACTGGTTATCCATATATGAACGACTTTCTCCAAACTGAACTACCTAAAGACTCAAAACATGAGGTGAATCTGGAATATATATTCTCAACAATGAAACATGAAAAAAATTATGTACATGGGATAAACATGAAGGTAAAGAACTATTTACGAAACTGATCCAACATTTTCTAGGATTTCATAGAGTCTAAAGAACCTCAGACACATTTTTACCTTCTTTCCAAAAGCCATAAATATTATTCATGGAGAATGTTTGAGAACGACATGATCACCTACCACAAACGAAATATCATTCCTTCGATTATCCTCATAACTTTTCCAATTTCTCTGAGCAGTTCTCATGTAATTTCAAATCAACTGAACTTTGTTTTCCATATCTTCTACAAATTTTTGTCCCATAAGTTTCTTTTCAAAAACTTCATCCCAAAAATATGGACTTTGACACCGCTTCCTATATAATTCCTCAAATAGATCCATCTATATACTGGAATGAAAACTATTGTTATATGAAAACCCATCCAAATAAGGATGTTGTTCCCAAAATCCCTTGTAATTTAGTAAAAAAGCACATAGCATATCCTCTAAGGTCTCAATTGTTCATTTTGACTACCCATCTGATTGAAGATGAAAAGTTGTA
This sequence comes from Viscum album, assembly GCA_963277665.1. NCBI lineage: Eukaryota > Viridiplantae > Streptophyta > Magnoliopsida > Santalales > Viscaceae > Viscum > Viscum album. The sequence goes on along the minus strand of OY728158.1, from coordinate 1,368,474,436 downwards.
CTAAAATTTAATTCAGTACTCAATGACTTCGAAAGGCCTTTCAAAAAGTAAGATGTAAACCTAGGATCATGATCAGATACAATAGAGAGGGTAACTCTATTCAACTCGACTATCTCTTTAACATACAACCGAGAATGTTGATCTAGAAAAAATGTGTCTCAAATAGGAAGGAAATGAGCAGATTTAGTCAATCGATCCACAATAACCCATATTGCATTATTACCTCAATAGTTCTTCGGTAATCCCACAATTATGTCCATGGACATAATTTTACATTTCCAATATAGCACTGGTAAGGACTGAAGCATCCCTTTCGGTAATTTACAAACTACTTTAACCTGTTGAAAATTCAAACACATTAGTGTAAATTACGCAATATCTCTTTTCATTCCATCCCACCCATAATACTCCTAAACACCTATGTAAATCTTAGTACTATCAGGCTAAACTGAAAACGAAGAACTATGAGCTTCAAAAGAAATATTCTTTAACTGGGAATCACAAGGCGTGAAAAATCTCTTTCCAAATCTCAATATAAATCATTATCGATGTTAAACTCACGAAACTTACTCTTATGAAACAACTATACCTTTTTCTATTAATCTTTTTATTCCTTCTATGCCAGCATAATTCTTTCATATAAAGGTGATTTCACTGAAACATGAAACAAAATAGTTTAATTTATAGCACCAACAACTTCTATTCCAATGTTCATAATCTATTTAATCAATGGATCTTGTTCCAAACATAACAACATTAATGTATCATTACTTTTTTTGAGTCAAATCATCGCCAACTTTATTTTCCTTTTCTAAATGGTAATGAATTATGCAATAATAATCCCAGAATAATTCTACCCATCTCTTCTATCTCATGTTCAATTAATTCAGAGTGATTATATACATCCAAATTTTGTGGTCGATATATATTTCACATTCTAATCCATACAGATGATGCCTCCAAAATTTTAAGTAAAAATCAACAGCAGCTAATTCTAAATCATGTGTAGTGTAATTTAAGCCATGAAGTTTCAAATAACCTGAATCATAAACAATTACCTGATCATTCTACATTTTGGCACAACCAATTCTTTTCAACGAAGAATCACTATAGATAACAAACTCAAAATTTTTGGAAGGCAATTCTAAAACCGAAGAATTCACCAATATTTTTTTCAATTCCTAAAATCAATCATGAAATTATTTTTCCAAACAAAATCAACTCCTTTTAGAGTTATCGTAGTCATTGGTCTAGATAACCATGAGAAAATTTCAACATACCTCTTGTAATAAACTAAAAACCCAAGAAAACTATGGATCTCCGTAATATTTTTGGGGCTTGTCCATTCATTAACAACTTTTGTTTTAGCAGGATCAACTGTTATTCCATTTTATGAAACAATGTGTCCAGAAAAAGAAATATTTTGTAACCAAAACTCACTCATTATGAATTTCCTATAGAGTTTCTTTTCATTTAAGGTTTTCTAGATAACCATTAAATTACATTAATGTTCCTGTTTACTTTTGAAAAAAACCAAAATTACATCTATTTACAATACCACAAACTTATCAGATACTCGTGGAAAATTATATTCATAAGATCCATGAATACAATAGGTGCACAAGTTAATCCAAAAGTCATAACAATAAATTCTTAATGGCCATATCTAGTACGAAATGTGGTCTTTGGAATGTCTGCATCATTTATATTCAACAGATGGTACCCTGACATCAAGTCAATATTCAAAAAATAATGATCTCCCTAGAACTGAGCAAATAAATCATCGATATAAGGTAAATGATAATTTTTCTTAATAGTGATATTATTCAAGTATCTATAATCAATGTGAAGTCTCATTGAAACATCTTTTTTAAAAAACAAGAAAAGATCACCACATTGTGATGTGTTAGGTCAAATTAAACATTAATCTAATTACTCCTACAAATGCTTTTTTAACTCTAGAAGTTCAATTTGATCCATTTGATTAGGGTTTTTTTAAATTAGCTCTATATTAGAAACTATATCAATAGTACATTCGACTTCTAGATCAGGTATTATACTAGGAAATTCATCCGGAAAAACATCAAGACACTCATTTACCAGAGGAACATCATTAATCTAAACAGTTCATTTTATGTCAACAATATGTGAAAGTTAACATTTATTTCAATGTTTTATAATATTCTCATCTTCCTAATATCTTAAAAAATAAAGGGTTCATTCTTGTACACAAACAAAAATTATTTCTTAAAAGTTACTTCTTTAGCTCTATAGTCAATCTTAGCATGAAAAACAGAAAGTCAATCCATACCCAAAATAAAATCAAACTCTACTAGAGGAAAAATAATAAGGTTTGCATGTAGATTATTTCCACACACAAGTACATGAATGTTATTTTAATTTATTTTTGTCTCAACATTTACTCTCGGTGTTTTAACCGTAAGTTCTAGATTCATATCTTCAGATGGAATTCCCAATTTACTAGAAATATTTTAAAAATCAATGGGTGTGTAGAACTTGAATTAAACAAAAGATTAGAATAATCTGAATAAACAAATAGTGTACCTAATACTACTAAATTAGATGGCCCAACATCTGTTGAAGTAGTGGCAACGTATTTCAGCACCCATTTCTTCTTGAAGTATAGTTCTTTCCCTCAATTGAGTTCTTTGTTGGACACTCATTTTCATAATGACCCATTTCATTTCACTTAAAACATTGTAATAACTATAAATTATATTATTTCTTACCATTTACCTGATATTTGTTTGTGTAATTATGAGCCTTATGTCCCATTTTACCACATCGGCTGCACTTACCAGAATTAAAAATATATTTCACATCATGCTTTTTACCACAATTTTTACAAACTGTAAACTTATGTTTCTTACCATCCCACTCTTCTGAATATTTTTTCCGTTTCTTCTTCCACATAAACCTCTCATTATGTTGTTTTTCAAATAACACATGATATTCGTCAAAATCCAATTCCACCTTGTCTGCACATCAGACAAGTTTTTAATAACTTTTGAACTCACGAGAAGCTAAATCACTTTGATAAGTTGGATTTAATCCTAAGTAAAAAATGATTAATATTACTATCAATATCCCAATTGATGTTTGGAGCATACCATGCCTGTCGAGTGAATTTTTCTTCATAAGTATCCACTCAGTCATCTTCCTACCTCAATTCCAAAATTTTTTCCATCATAGGACAAACCACTTTAGGAAAATATTTCTCAAGAAAAAAACATTTTAAATTTTCCCAATTAAGAGAATCAATCACCTCTTGAACCCTGATATTTTTAACCATCGACCACTATTGATCAGATTCTCCATCAAAATGGTAAACAACAAGACTAACCTTTTGAAGTTCTGACACCCCATGACATGAAAAATATTCTCCAGTTCTTTAATCCACTTTTCAGCTAGCATAGTGTCAGATGATCCTCTGAATGATGGGGGATTTTTCTTCATGAAATGATCCACTATGGACATGTTCCAATGTGATTGATCTGGATAATCCCATGAATGGATACAACCACCATTTATTTTCGAGCTCAACTATTCCATCACAGCAAACAATTGTTCAGTTCTGATTCTGACCATCTCAGGTTGCTGATTTGGAAGGTTGTCATCCTCGAAATGTCATCCCATCATAGCTACCCAATTTCCTCTACGGAAAACCATTCTAAAAAAAGAAATATCTTAGAAGAAGTTACACGGTAATCCGTAAATGCTATATCATTTGAATTTAACCACAAATTAATTTATATACATTAATTTAATAATATTCTAACTATTAAAGATGTCTAAACTGACCTATCATCCCAACAATAAGGACCCAACCATACACATTACATAACATTGAATTAATATAATAATTCATGTCAAGGATCTTTTAAAGATTAAATATTTAAATCATTACGTCATAACATATACATAACAACATGAATATTACATGTAGAAATTTCTATAGAGTATCCATTTTTTTATAAAATAAAAACTCTTGAAAAAAAGCCATAGAGAATTCCATATTTTAGACCACATGAATTTTCCATGATCCCAACCTCAACCCTATTCATTTTTAAGTCCAGTGAAAATCATTTGAAAAAAACATGGGATGATAATAAAAATCTCAGTAAGGGTTATAAAACAAGGAAAGAAAACATTTGTCCATTAATACATAAAATTCAGTGAAATCATTCTTCTCAATCATTAACATACCACTCAATATCATAAGATTTATGAATAATATATAGAAATCATAAATAAAAATGGTAACATGGATGTGGGCCATCTTGAAGAAAGATCATTTGAAATTTATGTGGACTTTTAGGGAACATTTACCCCAGATTCACTTTTTATGATCCTTGAAGGGTGCAGTTTGGTTCTTGAGATTTTGGGAGGAGGATGAGGGATGAGACTTGTTTGATGTAGTGTGATATTGTCATCAGTTGATTTTTCTTATGTTTTCATATTTTGTTTTTCTCAAGACTGTTCATGAGAAGAAACAATTGTTGTGGGTTTTGTTTCACTTTATTTCATTTCAAACGACGTGACAATTTTCACGTGTCGTTAGGAGGGTGGCCTCGAAAGAGGGAGGGATGTGTGGGCATCCTTCATCCAACCATGTGTCCTCTACTTGATGGTCGTATGGGTGCCTTTACATATCATCTATTCAGGAATTATTCATTTCTTTTGTGTTGAATCAGGTTGTCTTTTTTGAAGTTCACTTCATGAATTGTCGGGTTGGTGGCTTGTAAGAGAGAATGGTGTGCTGAAACCTTTCATTAAAATCTTATCCATGTCATTGGTTGGGGAGGTTCTCTGGCATGTTGTGCTGCCAGCACAGTGAATCTTCTTGGTAGAGTTGGCAATGTAATTTCTTGATGGGACTCACATTGCGAGGCATTGCAAGGGGGGATGAGGTTTTCTGATGTCCACTTGGATGTTTGTTGATTTGACATTGTTGTTGTATTTTATGAAATGTTCCCATCTTATGGTGGGTTTCCTCTTTCTCATTCTAAAAGAGGGTATTTTTAATTCATAATCCTAGGGGTCTTTCCCCTCAACCTTCTTAAAAAAACATACCTACATTATAACCTTCACAACTATATATGGTGTTTCATTTAGAATGCACATCATAGATTAATCCTTAATTATCTTAGGACAAACATTGATGTATATCTCCATCATGTTACACAATGCATGGAGAGATATATCGGGCTCACCCACACTTGGTTTATCATGGAACCACCTATATATGAAAACAATTCTCAAGAACTATAACACATAAAACAATCATAAAGGAAAGATATCATTTCCACATTTCATTCAAAATATATCATTTCAATATCAGTAAATAATCAATGTATTTTCAAAACCATTTTCAAAACAAAAATAAGTAAAAGGGTATATGGTAATTTTTTTCTTAAAAAACACTATGGCTTGTTATGAATTCCAAATATCAAATAATACTCGTGGTAGCAGAAATGTCATTATCACCACGTACATTAAAAATAATCATTAATTGTTTTTAATTTAGTAAAATTATTCATAGAGAAAATATTCCCTTTGAATGAAATGAAAAATCAAATGGGTTTATAATCCATATAAAATAATGTCGTGTAGAAATCAAAATACTCCTCAATGAAAGGAGATTGAGACGAAGTCCCTTACCTCATGCCTCACTTAACATGTTCATTATTTAATATTCTAAAAAATAAACTAAAGTTAATTTATACATGATTTAGAACTTTTTTCAGATTTATTATTCATTTTATATAACTTATTAAGATGTTATAAGCATTATATAATCATTTATGATAATAACAGTCATTTTGTCGAAATTTGGTACTTGAGTCAAAAATGAACTTATTATAATTACAAGTTGAACAAGTGGTAAAAATTAAATTATCTCTAGAATGATATTCATGATTTAGATATCATATATGTCATATATATTTCTAGTATATATATGTATTTATAATATTATATAACATTCAGAAAAGAGAAATTAAATCCACTGTTTATGGAGACGGTAAGTCGTACGTAAGCATGGACACTACCTTCATTTCTAATTCATATTTTAAGGGAATGAAAAAATAATGATACATAGGAATATTATAATTCTATGATAATATCATATATAATTTCATTAACTCCATCATTTATATGGCCCATGTATGGCATGAACGAGTCATATTACTTTGAGGGGACGGTAGTCCGTACTTTCTCAAATAATATTATCTTATTTAACCAATATGGAATCCATAAAGGTATTATATAAATAAGAAATACATAAGTACGGTGAAAATAAAAATACAATATATATCACATATAAATACAGTGGAATATTAATTTCCACCATAAGAGGTGGTAGGAGAATATTGAACAATCATTGTTTTGTGAGTCCTTAGTTCTCCATCCACAGAAACAGTTTATTTTTTACCAATTAGAGGGAGGTGTGTATAATTTTGTTCAAAAACTTCTCATAAAAACAACCTTGTATATTTAGGATACCTTTTTTATTAAAAATAATTAAATAAAAAGAGTTTCAAGGATTAGAGATGTAAAATAAAATAAAAGAACTTAGGAGGATATGTTACCTTTAAATCATGTACCTCCCTTTGGATTGAACAAAAAGGCTTTCTTGAAGTGATTTATGCCTAATGTAAGGATTATTGGTGGAAGTTAGAGATCTTGAGAGCTTATGTGTGCCTATTTGGGATGGAACAAGGGGTTTAATAGGTGTGAGTTAAGGGTTAGAGGTGGTGGATTTTTGTAAGGGGGTGGAGGGTCTCATTAGGAACGTTTGAAAACATTATATTACTATAAACATATATTCGGTGTCAAAAGGTCCAAAACTCATTACATTAGTAGAAAAGTTTTATATGTCCTAAATAAAAGCATCCAATAATAATTGGATAGGTTTTTGATAGTTTTTTATATTTTATAATCTCATTTATTTAAATAATTTATTAATAAGGTAATCACCCCATCATTATTGTGTTATAAATTATTTTATTTATTTGATGTAAAAAAATTATAAAAAATCACCATTATGTAGGAAATAGTTTTAGATTTAAAATTAATATTTATAGTCGAAGATATACCTTATAAAAACACTTGTAAATATTGATTTACTAAAACATATATGTTTATGTAATTTGTTTTATTTACATAAATTAATTAATATAAAGTGTCATTATCACTCCTAAGTGGCTCTATGGGGTCCCCAAATATACCCAGGGATTTCCATGGTCAGAAATGTATCTTCCAATAATATTAGGACACATAATAGTTTAATGTAATACTATTATAATAATATTTTTTTACCATTATTTAACAGATTTACACTTTAACCATGGTAAATAACAATTTTAGTGAAGTAAATACTCATAATGTCTAAAAATAAAATTTACCTATTTAAACAATATGGTCCTCTTGATTCCAAATATGGAATCCATTATTAAAAATTCACAACACAAATGTGTCAAAAATTAATTTAAAGGTAATTTCCGTTGTCAATACAAAAGCATGTTTTTAAGAAATAATATCTATCAAAAGATTGACACTATTTTATGACAAATTTTGGTGTGAAATTACAATCAATGACCAACATTGGGTTAAATGGTAAAAATATAATCTAATTACACTATAAAACCAATTATAAAGATAATATAATCATACATATAAATTAGATTAAAAATAAGGTTTGAATTAAAATACAACATTTTTCACTATTTCATTAAAAAACTAACATTATAAGAAAAATACCAAAATTTCATCCGAAGAAAATTTTGATATCCCGATTCAAAATAAGAAAATTATTTTTTCATATAGAACTTATAAATGTGACAAAAACTAGATTAAAAAACGATTAGCCATAAAAAGGTGGTAAATCGACCCCTTAAAGAATATTAGAGTATTTTTTCTTAAAATTGAATTATTTCCTTTTTTAAGCCTCTAAAATTTATTGGATAAATTTAACAACATTTAAAAAAATGTATAATCATATTTTAGTCAATTATGATAATTCTTGCCATTACAACATCTATGAGTTATCTACTATTTAAAATAATTTAATATTATTATTTTTCAATATGAATTAGCCTGGTATGCAATTTGAGATTTCAAAGAAACACATTGATGCAAGTTGGGTAGGCCATAAAACATAACATCCCCTTTATAGTAAAATTAATATTTATTTAATAAATATGAAAATGTAATATTATTTATTTACCTAGGATGTTATAGTTAGAATATGGTTTTTTAAATCATGTAGACCGACCATGATATAGATTCACTTGGATAGGGAAAATGCCTTGTTATTACACATTTTGGTAAACCATGTGGTAAAACAATGTGTCTCCATAAAGACGAAAGAAGAATATTTTCCCATCATGATTTTGAAAGGGCATGACCATTTTTTCTGTTTTCCTCCCTCTCACATACCCAGTTGGTCGGAGTGGAGTACTCAAGAGGGGTTCAATTGAGTATCTATAATTTTTTTGAAATATTTTATTAAAAGATACCCCCAAAAAAATTAAATACATCTTAGTTAATCAATGTTACACGGTTATGAAATATTGAATGTTTAAATTACTTCTCATAGGATTGATTAAATCTTAGTAATCATAATATTAGTTATGAAAATTACTTTCGATGATATTCTAATAAGGAAAAACAATTACCGCTTCCTTCAATGATTAATTATCATAGTAAATTTAGTGATATCAGAATTGTACAGTAAAACATTAAAAACTAAATTAAATAACACACCATGTATAGAAAAGTGGTTAAGTCTAACACCAAGACCCAATTTACTTGACTTGGTTATCACCTGCCACCAAGTAGTTTATATTAATAAAGATGATCCACACCATGGATCGAGGTAAAAACCATTGCATAATACTATCCAGGTCACATGAACTCTTCCATAGTTTTTCGTTAGTATGAACTACCAGGTCACTCAAGGACCTCTTCTACACTTCTCTAAGGGAGTAAACAAGTATAAAGAGATGTGAGATGAAAGATATCATATATCCTCTGGTTTAATACATAAGACAGTGTGTGTTTTTATATAGAAAAACACACATACACTGCTCGAAAGCTAAAATCAATACATAATAGAGAAAAAAATGATGATATAAAGATAGATGTGCTCTAAATGTTATTCTATGCATCTCTGGACTTCTAGGATGAAGCAAATGTTATAATCGAGTCTTTTTGTGAGAAACAAAGTATCAAAAGTCTGATTCCATGGTTTCTATTTATATCTAGATCGTTTTCATCAAGGAGTTGGTATTGGGAATTTGTCATTAACTCTGATCTATGATATCTCAACTTTTGGATAATTGAATTATTAGTGTGTTCTTCAGATGTATCAAGTTTCATGTGTCAGTTCATTTCTCAAGAATGCTCGTGCTTCTCTGTTATTGTGCATCATTGTATCTAGGCCACACTTATCTTTTTATTCTTGGAGTGTATGTGTTGGAGCTGACCAGATGCATGTATTTTGCACCGTGTACCTCGTTCTATCATGTGACATGTCCAAAAAGATATATTAATTATATCAGTGCATTTAAAAGGCTCAAATATGATAGTTAGAAATTATGTTGAAAATTGACAATACAGATTAACAATGGTTTCAGTATCTGTATGGAAATGGTGTCACATGGAAACAATGTTTCCATGAAATCACGTCTTCTTCTTTTCCTTTGAGTGGTGAGACAAATATGATGGCATAATTGTATAGAGTACAAGAACTGGTAGCATAGATGTGGTGCCTCGTCATGGTGTCAGGTTCTTGGTGTTAGGTCATGGGTTTTGGTCACGGGTTCTGGGCCACGGTGTATGGTTCCATTGTATGGGTCACGGTGTCTACATCTTGGTGACTGGTCATGGTTTTTGGTTCACGGTGTCTAGCCACTGTGTCTGGGTTATGGTGTATGGTCACAGTGCCTGGTACCAATGTTTGGGTGATGGTGTCTGGTCATTGTATCTCGGTCTTTTTCCTGAAAAACATAACTACTGGAAGAATTACGATTTCTCAGACATAGCCAAATATCTTTATATAGACCTAAATAGTGATATTCATAGAATGGATTAGGCTTAATCATTTATCAATGAAATACATTATATCAAAAAATAAAAATAGTTAAAAATATTCAAACATAGCACTTAAGATCATGGATCGGTTTATTTAAAGCATAAAAAAACAAACCATATATACACATGATTTGAGACAGATTAAATAAGATTAAAAAGCTTTTCAGAATGTATAGGATTTGTGATCATTATAACACGATTAACACATGAGAAGTCCAAACATATCCCCCTTTTGATGAATTATTCACACCTCTATGGTTAGGTATAATACCTTTCCTTCTCTTAGAATACGAGAGATCAACAAAAATAAATAATGGAAATGAACACAATGATGTATAGTGGTTTAGGGCACAAAGACCCCTTATCCAACTCCACCAAGGATACATTTGATGATCTTGGGGATTTCACCATTAGATCCTCTTATCCTAAGAACATTAAATCCACATCATAATATACCCATTTGACACCTTAACATAAGAATTTTGAAATCTTTCTGGTTCTTTTTCAGGGAACCGTAAATCCACTACTAAGTTCCAGTAAATGAAACTTAACCACAACTGAGTATGGGGAGTTGAAACTCCAATATAACAAAATAATTTGACTTGTTTTACGGTAGAGGTTTAATTTAACATATGCATAATAAACTAAAAAATGCATTAAGACCTTCAATTTACCACATCAACAAATATATCTTCAACGTTTCATAGGATTTTTTCAAATAGTGTCAATAAAAACAGTAGAAAGATTCTTAAACCTTTATGACCCCAAAGATCATCTTTACCAAATGGATCATCATTCATGTAGAAAAAGATAATATAATAATGTGTATTAGTGTCAACAATAATAAAAATAGATAGTCGATAGTTCAAAAAAATTAATCTCCAAAGTGTAGCTCTAAAGGAAACAACACATGGTTATTACATAAGAATATCTCATATATATATTTCAATATATTTTAGTTTTATTTATTTATTTTCATCCATTTTATTTTGATGAATATATTATTAGTATTTAAATAGTAAGACAAACATATCAAGGTCATACCATCTTGAGAAATATTTCACAATAAATCATGAATATTAAAATTCAAATTCTTTCAAGAGCATCGTAATTTCCCATAAGAATATAAACGATTAAATTTATTGAATAAATGCCATTAAAATTCACAGTCAGCCTTTCAGTTGGTCATAAAATGGTTAGAAACAATATTTTCTTCAGTTAGGACCATTATATAAATCTCGCATAATATCACATATTTAAAACCCAAATGTTAAATATTCAAGAGTGGTATTACTCTATGTGATTAAAAAATACCAAACCTTTGGTTGAAAATCTATGGTTGATCCCAATATTAGGTTTGATGTACCATATGTTTGTTTCCTCAAATGTAAGGTTTCTTACTTATGAAGGATATGAACAGTGATTACAAAATATACTAAAACACATTCCAAACACATTGACAAATATTACATATTGATCTATGACTTGAATATATTTCTGAAATAAATATTATGATGCATAAAATTTTTATAAAAATAACATAAATCATATTAATTATAAAAATAAATTTTGGTTCTTTTGATCATCGAAACATGAATGTAATTACCTAAATTTTCAAAACTAAATATGGTAAACATATGTCATTATTGAATAGAAATACCATGAATAAATCCTCCATTTTTTTTGAATAACAACATATGAATTTTAAATGTAGCCATTTAGAATAAAAAGTTAAATTATTAGTAAATACTAATTTCATGGAAAATAAAATTTTAAAACTTGTAAAATAAGAATGAAATCAATTATTGGTCATTATTTGGGAAAAAATAGTTCATGTCGTACATGTTAAAACAAATGTTCCTTTCACATTTTAGATAAATCCCAGTATATAAATTTTTTGAAAAAGGCATGAAGATTCCATTCAAAAAAAATATTAATTAGTAAATCTTTTGTAAAGCTTCATTAATAAATCATGTTTAAATGTTTAGAAACATTTTTAGAAACATTTTTCTTAAAACTCAGGTATTAATGAAAAATTATTTATGATTTAATAGAGAAATAAAGACAGTTTTCTCAAAAAAAATGTTATTAATAATTTCAATTATGAAAGTGAGTAAAAAATGGTATGATTACATGAAAATGTTCCTGAATAACCATAGGGGAATAAAATATATTTAATTTAATATAGAAACACGAAATTATTTTTCCAAAGTATACTTAAAGAATAAAATCATGAATAATGATGAGATTGTTAATTAAGCCCTTACCACTTTGGTAACATTTGTATCACAAGATCCATGAAATAAATAACATTAAAAAAAACATAAAATAACATTCATATACATTAATTAATGATATAAAACAAAAATATAAAATTATATAAATCAAAATAATTAAAAAAGTGGTGAATATGGAATATGTCGCATGAATGTAATTGTTAGATTAAAACCCTTAACATGAGTGTAAATCATCATGTATTTTTATTATATTAATAAATAAGAAGATTATGTTAATTATTTATTTTTGAAGAAAATTTTTAGTGTTTATTATTACTTTTATTTTACTTATTACCATGTTATATATGAATACAGAATCAATTACGTTTATGTAACATGTTTTGATGATATTTGGCTTATATACAAAAATTACATTGGATGGTTGACTAAGTTCAATGATATAATTATATAAAATTATAAATAATAATAATCATGAAATAATTATTATATTTATAAATCGATTAATATTTCTAAACCAATAGTTAATGATTTTTATGAGAAATTGATCATGTTACGATCATTGAGACGGTAGGCCGTACATATGCATGGGTATTGTTTCCATGTTTAAATGATCATTATGGAAAAGAGATAAGTAATATTTTATCCTTTAATAATGTTAATAATATCATAAATAACATATTATTTAGTTATATATACTTATAAATATCATCCATGTGGTGATGAAAAGTGAGTAACATTGATTTGTGAAGGTGATAGTCCACACGTACATGAATGTCGTTAATCATCTTTTAGTGAATGAAAAGGTAAAAAATAAAAATTATGTATTATCATTTAACAGTAATAATATTTCATTAATATCACAATTATTTCATTTTTATCACATAATTTCATTATATTTATACTTATAACATTCCATGTAAATATTCAGTGAAAGATGAATTAAATTACTTCCCATGGTGGTAGTCCGTTGTACACACGAGCGACGTTCTACCATCCCCTACAGAATAAAAACATTACTGGTATATTTTATTTAATTTTTCAAAATATATAATTATTTTATAAATAATATATATATATATATGTATACTTTATATCCATTATCATACCAACCAGTGAGAGGTGGAAATGGAAAAAAGAATCACATTGGTTCGTGAAGTGATATTGACCCGTACAAATGAATAATGATTTCATAAAATATTTGACGGAAGTGGGGATTGTTGTTGTTAATGAACATAAAAAAACACATCTTAGTATATTTATGATATTGGTTTTGTTATATCATCATGGTTAAAAAAAATTTAAGGATGTATAGGATGAAATAAAATAAACTTGCTCACTAAAGTATGTTACCTCTTCTTTGGGTAACCTCATTAGGTTTTGAGTAAAAACATTACAAGGTTGAATTTATGCCCAAAATAAGGATTATAAAATTATTTCATGTAATTTCGGAAGTGGCTTGTGTGAGTATTGGAAAAGAAATTGTTATTTGAATTTTCATATATGAGAAGAATATGGGTGGCCTTTTATAAGTGATGCGAGGGGCACACTTGTAATTTACTTAAAGAAAAAGGTGCAACCACGTTTTTCACATGACAAAAAGGTCTGAAATAATGTATTATAGAGAAATATAAATGATAGGTTTTATATATAAGATATTCTACAAAATTATTTCGGTCATTTTAACCCTTATTGTTTTAATTCAACTCCAGATAAATCTATTTTTACCTTAATCATGGTAAATAAAGATTCCTCAGTTCACTATTCATTTTCATAAAAAAATGAAATTATTAATGAAAAATAATAATTATGATCTAGAATATGGAATAAAATTTTCAAAATCCAATTCATATAGGTGGAAAAATGTATTATTTAAAATTAACCACGTAGGTGCAACGTGAAAACTTGTTTTCAAAGAGAATATGTCTAAATGTTTAGATTGTTTTTAAATGAAAAGTTAGTATGAAAATGATTACAATCAACTAAATTGGATTCATAAATTTAAAATTTTACTAATTTTACTCTAAAATCAATTTAAAATATAACAATACTTTATAATTAATTTAAACAAAAAGTATGTTTTCAATTTTTATTTAGTATTTTTCACAATTAATCAAAAAATGAAACCTTTCAGAAAAATTAGAAACATTCCCCCATGGAAAATTTATACATGGAGATTTCATATATGAAATTTACTTTCTCAAATTTATATTTTAAAATTTGTTTTTATTAATAATAAATTATGTGAATAAACTGTGATTAATCAACCTTTTATAAAAATACACTATTTTTAGAAAAAATTACATTTCTCTTAAAAATGGTTCTATTTTTATCTCTAAAAAATATATATCCATTTAATTCATTTTTAAATTTGTGAAGAATATACTTTTTATTATTTTGTTTTTAATATTTATACCCATTACTAGTTTATAATTCTAATGATTAAATGATATCATTATAAAAGAGTATCACATTTCATTCAAATTTAGTGTTGTTTGCAGTGCATGCAATATATGAGATCGAATTTATTTAAAACTAATTTTATTATTATGTATAATGATGTTATAATCCCTTATAAAATTGGTGTTGTATTTCATACACACTATTTAACATGATGTTTATCTTTTAAAATATTATTTTGTTACATTCTACACTCCTTAAATAAATTGTGTCCTTAAAATTTAATATTCATCTTGATAATCAGGTTTTTAAAATATGAAAATAACTTCACTAAAAAAACACATCATAAAAATGTAAATAAAACACCCTATTGAAAAAATAGGAAGGTATTTGAAAATTTTCATTAAAATAATAGATTCTATGTTTCCAAATTGGATAATATATGTGGGATGTAAATATTTGGACATAGAAGAGAAGAATTATGTACCAATAATGATAGAGAGAGACATAGATAATCAGTCACCAGAAAGTGGATGATCTTATTAAAATTAGAAACCAAAAAATCATAAACAATATATGCATGAAACTTTTTATTGATATCATCATTAATAATGGTAATATGTCAACATTTAATTTCAATATGGTTTTCTTAATGTTGATGATCATTCATGAGATAATATAGTTTTGTAATTTCATTCAATTTCTAAATAACAGTCTCATCATTTGAATTAGAATTGATCAATTTCCACATCATCAATTACTCTATGAAATTATGATAAATATTTTATTCTAGAAGAAATAATGGATCATATGATCCAAAATAGAATTATAAGTCATTCCTATGATCTCTTGATACCATTATAACAAAATGGTTAGAACATGTTATCTAATATGAATAAATCATTATATAGTGTAGTAATTAATTAATATAAAAAAACATCCAAAGTTAAACATAATGTAATTTACATATGGTTTATATTATAAAACATCTAAAATATTGAGATAAAATACATTAAAAAGTGGTTAATTTTTTTCCAAAATGAACTTATCATTAATCATACAAACAACATGATGTAGATTTTAATTGTCACATACCAATCATGTGAATACCTTAATCATATATTCTCTTAAAACATGGTAATAACCTATATTATGATATAGACTTATTGAAGATAAGGATGATTCCTAAATCATGTAATAAAACACATATTATTTTATAGATTCATTAAATCCATAAAATTATGTTAACTCCATAAATGATATCATAAAAAACTTTTCCAAAAAATCATTAATCAGTTAAAAGGTAGTCATTGACATCACATTTACTATATCCATGTCAATCATATATATATCTGAGAATTACTATCTCATAATTAAGAACATATTAAGGGTATTTTTAATCTCAATAATGTGTTTTCCATATATTTAAACATTCCACTAAATATTTTTTTTGTGGTTATTAGTATCCTTAAATATAAATATTTAAATACTCAATGGAAAAGTTTTAAATTTAAATAATTATACATTTCATAATTATTAAAATATGGATATCTACGATAAAATAATCAAATTACATATTTATTTAATCCAAAAAAGAACATTAATCATTCCACTTCATCTTTGATAATAACTAATGCTTGATAATGATCCATTAGATAAATTTAATGTATATTCCTTTAATTCTTGGGGAATTAATTTGTGTAGTGCCCCATATCCCTAATGTAGTGTCATTGAACATTGAAAAAAAAATTCTTCCCATGAAATCAAAATAATGGTGTCCTTTTTCTCTACACATGTAACAATTTTTCATTCCCTTTAGGAAAGTACTTGGGTGTTTCCTTCCATAATTATCACATGTCAGAAAATCCTTATTTGCCACACTACCTTTGTCTATTTTTTTCAATACCGTCCTCATATCCTCTTTCTTCCATTATAACCCAAAAAAATTTGGGATTTCATTTACTATCTTGATAAAAAATGATACTATATCCACATATGATGATAATTTTTAAGAGACTAGTTTCATTCGAAGGATTGTTTTAAGACCACAAATGAAATGTCCAATATTACTCTTTGGATTCTGTGTATAGTTCAAAAAATTAATTTATAAAATTATAAAAATGGATTCATACTAAACTAAATTTCATCTTATTTTATCCCTTCACTCATTAAATGTCATTCCATATCATCTTTTTGCTCATTATGAAAATATTTTCCAAGAAGAGTTCTGTGAACTCATTAAACTATATGTTTTTAATTTCCTCTTCATCCATAGTAGTTTGAATTAATGACCACCATTGATCCTAATCTACTGAGAGATGGTAAACATCCATGGAAACATTCCCCATTTCACCCCATTTCAGAGTGATAAATATCTTCTCTAAATAATTTATTCATTTCTATGGTAAAGATAGATTTTTATTTCTATTTATTGATGGAGTTTTTTAACATGTGTCATATTTTAACATCATTACAACATGTGGTCGATCAATAGTCCACTATATACGTGAAAGGTTATACTAATTACTTATGTTATCTTCTACAATATGTTTATTATTATATATTTCTAGCTTCAGATCTAAACCTAGCTTTATTATATTGTACATGAGGGTAATCCATATATTAATTGTATGCATTGACCTGATTTACATTATTTCCATTAGTTTCCATTTATAAATAATGTAATACACTATATTAGATTACAAAATAATGAAAAATAATATGTAATTGTAATTGTAATTAAAAACGTTACATAAATTTTAAATTTTTTGTATAGTTAATCTCATAATCGTAAAAAGGTTTCTTTTTTTAATGTTTTAAAATTATAAAAATATTTTCAAATCATTCATAATGGTTTGTACATACGATGTTAATTATCCCAAGAAAATACCATGGTAGTGTCAATCTAGTTGTGTTTTAAACCTATTTTAGTGCACCGAGAAATGGTTAGGTAAAACATAATGAACCCATTTTGGAATAATTACCAACTGATATATCGATGATAGAACCATGTCCACTTATAGTATACGTAAGGGATGTATTTTCATGGAAAAACCACATTATATATTCATTATCAAACCATTAAAATGTTCTTCTCTATGTTTCCTAATATTTATTCATAGGTTTATGATAAGTAGTATTTGTTTTCCAATATATAGGTATAATGGTTTCAACAAAACTTTCCATTGATTCCAACTATAGAAACCCCAACCCCAGTATATTGGATTCGATGTCTGCTTTGTTACAATAACATAAGATACAATGAGTACAATCTCAAATGAATAAATATTTTAGTAGTATTGGTAATGTAAATACATAATTGAAATTCACATAACATAATAAGAAATAAAATAAACAAATAACTTTCTTAGAATAAAATTACCCCCTTAGTGCATCCCAACATATCAATAAAAAACACTTCCTCGTATCCAGTGGAAAATAAAACATAAGAATGGGGTGATCTCAGATTCTCATTAAGGATAAGCATATAGTGGAAGTTAATTATAAATAATGAATAACCAATAGAGAAAGGTAAATAACTAAAACACAAGATATTTAATCAATAACACGAGAATAATATAGAAAAGATATATGACAACCAAAGAGTTCCATATAAATACTCACATGATCATGAAACCTAACCATGAATATTCTGAATAATTAAATAATAACTTGGGATATCAGTAAGTGAATTAATAGTATTGGAATAAATAATATTAAAAAAATATAAAACAAACTATCACATACATATTCCAATACATCTAGGATCATCGTCTACTTGTTCCAAGAAATATATATATATTTATACATATATATAAATTGATAAGGCCTCAGCTAAATTCCAATATAGTTTGTTGCCTGAGATCTACTAATGCATCAAGGGAAAATGATGTTCCCCTATAATAACTTAAAAAGTCAAATATATTCCATATATGAAAGAGGTGAAACAAAACAAATATGAAAATTTATGTTTAAATTATAACATATGAAATTTCTATACTTACCCTAATCAATAAACATAATCATAAACTATCTAATGAAAAATGGGGAATAATAATAAAATTGTACATCCCAAATCAAACTAATTATAAACTATCCAGAATAATAATAAGGATTGAATCAAAACAATATATCATTAGTGGATAATAATTAAAATACAGGTTTGATGTTTTAGATGACTAGAAATACCATGAAAAAAAATACATAAAGAAAATTTTAAAAAAAGAATTTTCATTTTGAGAAACACTTTTTAAAACAAAAAATTCACAAAAAATTTGGAAAAACCATTCCATGAAAATATAAATTTAAAAAGTGTCAAATAAAAATGAAAAAATTGTTTCTCAATTACTTTTTATAATTTCATTCAAGTCGTGGCCATTAAATCAATGATTCTTTTCACATTTTTATTCAAATCAACACATGAATTGTTTCTGAAATGACATGAAGTTTAATTTAAAAACATGTTGTAATATTAAAAATAGGTAAAAAAATAATAAATAAATCATTTTGAAATGGTTAAAATCAATTTTTAATTCTTTTTAGAAAACCTAGGTTTTTAGGAAAAAAGATTTTTCACTGAAGAGAAAAATAGTCATATTATCTTTAAAAAATTATTAATAATTTTATGTACCAAAGAGAAGATAAAATAGTACTATTGCCTAAAAATTTTCATGAATTACTAGATTAGAATAATATATATTAATTAAAATAACCAAATATCATATAATTCCACCAAGAGAGAATTAAACCAAAAGGAAACCGAATATTGATGAGATTGTTAAATAAACTCATACCACTTTGTTAAATATTCAATCATAAGTTCCATGAGATAAGCAATTGGAATGAAACATTATATAATCTGAAGATAAAAATAATCATGATATAAAATAAAATTTTGGTAGTATATAAACCATACAAAATAAATAATTGGGGAATATGGTGTATGTCTTAGAAAATTAAAACTGATATGAGAAACTCTTACCTTGAGTGAGAATCATCACATACGTTCTTTATATTCATATGTAATAAATTAATGTTCATTATTTAATTTATTAATAATATATTTAATGTTTATTATTATTTTCACATATTAACATTTTATATATTATTCCTAAATAAATTATGTTTACATTAGATGTTTCAATGATATTTGACTTATATATCAAAAATTACTTCGGCAGGTTGACTACGGTCAGAGAGGTCATTATTTAAAAATCTAAAAAATTATAATCATTACATAAATATAATATATGTTTTTATATATAAAATTTAAAATTTTAAAACCAGTCATGAAATATGTTTATGAGACCGGAAATATGTTATGATCATGGAATCGGTAGACTGCTCGTACGCATTAGTAATGTTTCAATTTTCATAGATCATTATGAAAATGTGGTGAGTAATATCTTGTCCATTAAAAATTATAATAATATCATAAAAAATAATATTTCATTAAATTTACTTATACATATAATCAATTTAGTCATTAAAATAGATTCATATCGCCTTGTGAAGGTGGTAGTCCACACATACATGAATGAAGTTAACATCATTCAGTGAGTGAAAAGGTATAAAATAAATTGATCTATTATACTTAAATAAGGATAAATAGATAATTCATATCATGATTATATCATCTATATCACATGTTACATTAAATAAATATTTATCACATTCTATATAAAGAGTTAGTGAAATATGAATAAAATTGCTTCGTAAGGCGGTAGTCCGCTTTACACACGAGTGACATTATCACATCCCCTAATACATGGAAAGTAAATGTATATATTCAATATCATGAATATAAAAGTTTAATTTTGTTATGAATAATATATATATATATATATATAATTTATATCGATTATCTTTCCAAACTATTAGAGGTCCTAATAGAAAAACAACTAACATTGGTTCATAATCCGGTAGTCCGCCATAGAGACAAATAATGAGTTCATAACTCATTTGTTGGAATTATGGATGATTTTAGGTAATGAGAACATAATAAAAAATATTATTATATATAATATATTTTTCTTGTTATATCATCATTGTAAAATAATTATTTAATGAGGTGGTTGAATAAATAAATTAAAAATGCCCATTGAAGGACATTACCTCTTCTTCTGGTAACATCATTAGGTTTTCACTAAATTCCTTCATATGTTGGCTTTAATTCCAAAATATTTCTTATATAATGAGTATTTATAAGTTTTACTGTTATTTGGGAAGGCATTATCTGAAGAAAATGGGTTTTCATGTGTAATGTGAAGAGGATAGGGGAGGCCTTTTAAAAGTAAGGTGAGTGTCAAACATGTATTGTTTCAAAGAAAAAATGTGTAACAACATTTTTTACTTTCTATAGGGAAAAAATGAAATATAATATAGTATTATACATTATAGTGTCCAACTATTTCCATTAAGTATATTTTCGACCTGTGTTTAGATCATTTTTACACATACCAGTTTCGTTTAACCCCATAAAAAATCCATTTTTAACTTAATCTCGTTAAATAATTTTTACTATTTTAAATGTTAAATATTTTAAAATATTAAAATTAATTTTTTATATAGTATACATTATTATGATCATAAATATGGAACAAATTATTTAAAAACCCAGTAACACAATTTGAAAATTTTAAATTAAAAGTAATCCAACATAATTCGAGAAAGCTGGGTTTCGATGAGAAAATGTTCAAACATTTACAATATTTTTATAACAAAATTCAATATAAAAATGATCAAAATGACCAAAAATGTAATAATAGATATATAATTGGACTAATTTTACATAAAAATAAATTTAAAATATAATTTCACTATCTAAATAAATTAATCCAAATGTAGTTCTCAATTATAATTTATTATTTTCACTATTTATCAAAATTGAAAATGTTTAAAAAATTACAAAAAATCACACTAAGATAATTTTGACCCTAAAATTTCAAAAAAATAGTTTAATTTTTTAAAAATGATTTTTTCAAATTAGTAAAAATTAATTATATATTATGTGTGCAAAGTGTGACAAACCACCTTTTAGAAAAATACAATTTTTCAGAAAACATTTTGGTCTTTTAAATGGTTATAATTTCATATATAATAAATCAATAACCATTTTATTCTTTCTATAAATGTGTAAAACATATATTTATTTAATTTAGTTAATATTTTTAACAACCTCAAATTTAAGGTCAATGTTATAATGGTAATGTTTAGATAATAATATCTTACCATAGTATCGTGTTTCATTCAAACATATTGGTGCATGCATTGCAACCTTTCAAATGGATTGATTTTTTAAATAAATATATTGTAATTTCTTTAGATGTAGCATTTTTTTGTACACTATGTTTTTTAATTAATAAATTCTATCAAACATGATGTTCGTATTTTGAATTATTGAGGTGTTACACATTTCCTTGGTTTTGAGTATGTTACCTATATTTTGAATTAAAATGTCCATGGTAAACTAAAAACATTACACATCGAGTCATACCAGAGTCACCATGTATTGAATTTATGCGAATTTAATTTCTACACATCACAAAATGTATTTTTATTCCACAATATATCCATCATTTTTTGTTATATAATAAGATTTATATAGTGACTAACAATAAGGAATGATTGTAGTGAAATTGTTATTACTATTCCACATGTGAAGTTTTTCTTTTTAATAACCCAAATTATTAAAATAAGTAAAAAATTTAATGAAATGTAAACCATCATGATGCCATCATCCTTTTTTTATCACTTTATATTTTTACATGAGTGAATTATCCATATTGAAGACCTTATCAATAATTAATTTTTCTCCGACAATTTTTTAAACATTAGAGGGTGTAACACCCCGAGCTTCCATTATACGCTTCTCATTCAATAATGCAATAGCTTGCATTGTACGCAACTTCGAGTTCTAAAACACAGCGACTAATCAAAGTAGCCGTTATGAATAG
This sequence comes from Viscum album, assembly GCA_963277665.1. Lineage (NCBI taxonomy): Eukaryota > Viridiplantae > Streptophyta > Magnoliopsida > Santalales > Viscaceae > Viscum > Viscum album. The sequence goes on along the minus strand of OY728158.1, from coordinate 1,368,451,731 downwards.
TAATAACCACTTTTTAAAATTATAGAAATTTTATATTTCAAAATGGACTTCATTTTTGGATTCGGAATATCGAAATTAGCCTATGTTGAATTTTGGTATTTTTCTGAGAACTTCTAATTTGTTATGAATAGTGAAAAATACTTAAAACAAATTTTTAATCAAAATAATTTATTGTGATAAATTGTACTATTTAGTGGTTTTAAGGTATAATTAGAATATATTTTTACCATTTTATCCAATGGTGGTCATTAGAATTAATTTATCATTGAAATTGGACATAAACAATTGCCAATCTTTTGATATAAATTGTTTCTTAAAAACACGCTATTTGTTGTGACAGCGGGAATTAATTATAAAATTAATTAATGCAACTTATATGTTTGGAATTTTGTAAAATAGACATCATTTTTGAATTCGGAATATCAATTATAGCTTAGGGTGAAATTTTGGCCTTGTTCTGAAAAACTTCAATTTTTGATGAATAGTGAAACCACTAAGTGGTAGTTAAATAACTGATTTTTCGTTTAAATAAAATATTACCACTTCTGTGATTTGATTTTCAAAAATCCGACATACATGGTTGTCATTAAGAAGTAAAATGTGGTTCAATGAGATTAAAATAATTTTTTGGTGAATAGTAACTTTTAAGTTCTTAATCGCGATTAGAGGTAATTAGTGTAGTTTAAGGTAAAAACAATGTTTTAATAATATGAGATGAGCTTGACACTTGTCCTACTCCTATTGGATGAGTCATGGCCGACCAAGACAACCCATGGGTCAACTTGGGGACCCCATGAAGCCACTTTAGTTGGAAAATGACATTAATATATATTTATTTAATGTTAAAATTAAATTGACACAAACATGAGTTGTTTTACTAAAACAGTTTTTAAGTGGGGTTAAACAAGTCCAAATTTTGACTATAAATATTAATTAGAAAGCTAAAAAGATTTCCTACATCATAGTATTTTTGTTTTATAATTTGTAGACATTAAATAAATTAAATTATTTATGACATCATGATGATGCAGCGATGACCTCATTATTTAACGATTTAAATAAAATGAGAAGATAATGTAAAATATAAGGCTTACACTTGTCCAAAGCCTATTGGATGGGTAGATTTCGAACCCTTATCACCTTAGCCTCGAATTATATAAGTGTGGGACCTTTATAATCCGAAAAGCATTGTGTAATAATGTAACATTTCAATCTTTCCAAAAGTGCCCCTCCTCTCCACTTATAAAAGGCCCCCACCTCTCCCACCTCATTTACACTTTCAAGCCATTTGGCTCGGCCAACCTCTGCCCAAATACTCTCCCAACTTCCCCCTCTTACTCCTAGAAGCCTCACTTTGGGCATAACTCTTCCCAAGGAAGCCTTTGGCTCAAATCAAAAAGAGTTACCCGATTTTGAGGTAATGTCTTCTCTAATGTTGTTTTGTTTTATTTTTCTTCTCCAACCCCCTAAACTCTTATTATTCATTTCTTTTGTAACAACACCAGTATCCTCAATATACTAGGATGTTGTTATAATAAGTATTCTAGCTACACTTACACACACCTACATCTAATTGTTAAAGAACATACGGTTTCTGTGGATGGCGAATTTCTGCCTCACGAAACGATGATTGTTCAACACTCATATAACACCTCCAAAGGTGGCCATTAAGATGTCACTATTTTTATATATGATATATAATATGTTTATGTTTTACTTATGCTTCTGTATTTCTCATTTATGGAATACTTTATGATTTCCATTATGTGTAAAACGCGATAACTTCATTTTAGGAAGTGCGGACTACCGCCCCCTCAAAGTGATTTGAATCGTTAATGCCGTATGTGGGATGTATAAAGGATGGAGTAAATGGTATTATACACTATATTATACTGGAATTATATTATAAATTTATATCATTATGATTTCGTTCCATTAAATATGAAATTGAAATGAAAGTAGCGTTCATGCGTACGTACGGCTTACCGTCTCCATGAACGGTGAATTTCATTTCTTACCTCTAAATGTTACGTAATATTATGAATGAATGTATATACTGGATATGTAGGATATATATGATATCTACATGATGAATATAATTCTGGATATAATGGATATTTCACCACATGAACAACTTGTAATTATAAGATGGTTATTGTTGACACAAGTACCAAAGATCGACAAAATGACCGTTATTAACTTAAATAATTACATAATGTTCATATCATTGTAATAAGTGATATAATAAGGATAATTAAATTGAAAATTGTTCTTAATAAGATATATATTAACTCTAGTTTATTATTCAGGAGTTTAAAGAACGGTTGAGTCAAGTCAGACATGAGGTAAGGGAACTTCTTAACCCAACTTCCATTCTTTGGGTTAATCTCCTACTTTAAAATTATGTCATGATGTTATTATGTCCTATTTTGTATTTTTACTCTCTTTATGTGTACCTATAGTGAATACACATAATAGATCTATTTTATTTTAAAAATTATCTTTTTAAGGAATTCGTCTCAATCTCCTTTCATTGAGGCATATTTGGTTTTATACACAACTTTCTTTTATACGGTGTATAAACCCTTTTGACTTTTAAGTTTATTCAAAAGTAATCTTTTTATACGAAGCGTTTTACTGAACGACAAAAAGGGAATGTTTTTCTTTCCATACTTATGCGGCGACAACGACTTCTCCGCCGCCGTGACCATTATTTGAGTTTCGGCTTCCTCTACAAGCCATCATTTTTTAATGAAAGATAAATACAATGTTTTAACTTTCTTTTATTTTGGTATTGAAAATGGTTTTGAAAGCGTTTTTATTATATCAATGTGCTATATTGATATCTTGTGATTGAAATGTGGAAATGTTATGTTTCCTTTATGCATGTTTTATGTGATACGATTATGTTATGGTTTATGATATGTTTAAACCTATTCATATGAGGAATGCATTGGACTTAATAAGTGACGGGTGGATCCCGCTATAGCTCCTTGATGCATCGGAAGGTCTCATGAGACAAACTAGTGTCTTGGCACGAGGCCTTGACAAAATCTTATTTGTGGTCTTGGCACGAGGCCTTGACTACGGGGTTATGATAGTCTGGCATTATGCATTCCATCATTATGAAAGTGGTTATTGATATTGCATGCGATTATTCGACCAGTAGAATATCCATGTGAATAAGTAAATGGCATTATCTCATTTTACTTTTGCCATATTATGTTGAAGTTCATGTTTAAAGGGCTTTTGTTTTAGTTATACATTGCCTTAAATGTTAATGTTTATTTATGAAAGCTTCCACATGTTGTTATCCTTACTGAGCATCTGAGCTCACCCCTTTCAATGTTTTAATATTTTCCAGGATGTGAAGAAGTATTTTATGAATAACCTGCAGGGACAGTCAGAAGAGGATATGAGTGTGGACTATGAAGACTTTGTTATTAGTTATTCACTTTATGATGTAATGTAATACTTATGAATGTATCTAGTGTTTCCAAGGCTACTAAACTAATCGGTCTTTCGAGACTTGATCTTTTGTGATCATGCCAATGTTACGAAGTAATGCACCGACTCTGGGTAGCTGGGGTCGGGGCGTTACAGTTGGTATCAGAGGAAGTTTAGTACTAACCTTGGAAGCTAGATTTAGATAAACTCTGATTAGAGCACATAGCCCGAAGATAAACTTTGAGGATTAGTATAGAAGAACTTCCTAGAATTTTGGTATTGTAGATATTTTGGGAGTTTTCTGAGCAATACATCCCTGTCTGGATACGAGCAGGTAGAGGCAGCTCTGGCATAGATGTTCCTAGGGGTAAAACCCGAAAACACCGCTTTGAGCTAGACTCTAACGGGAACTGGTGCACGACAACAGGCCTTGCTGCACTCTTGGTTACGACACTCCGGGGGGATATTCTTAGGATAACTCTCATTTTCTTTACAAATCATTATGAAGGGTTTATGAGTATATACTTCCTCAAAGAAAACATTCTTATGATTATGGATTATATCCATAAACCGTTCAATTTCATTAATTATTTTAAAAGTTTGGAATTATTCATTATAATTCATAAACTAACCTAGTTTATGTCATTGTATAGAAATGGCGCCTAGTAGAAGGAATGTGAACTCCAGCAATACGTATGATCCAAAGAGTAAGAAGGATCGTATCTTTCACGGTATTAAGCCAACATTTCGAAGGGAAATAGTCTCCCATGTGTTCTCAACATATGAAGAAATAGTATCATGTGTTAAAAAGATAAGTAATGAATTCTCTGAGTCCTATGGCTTTGAAGCGAAGCAAGAGACGAAAGGGATGGAAGAGAGAATGATGGATAAAGGGATGAGGGGAAAGAAGAATTTTCCAATATGTGGTAATTGTGGGAAGAAACATCATGTAATTTGCCTAAAGGGAATGGGAGTTTGTTATAAGTGTAGAGAAAAAGGACACAAAGTGCGTGACTGCAAGGGTAAGAAAATGGTTTTAAATGTACAATGCTTCTTCTGCAAGGATTGGGGACACTACGCAAACCAATGTCCAAATCATCAGAGTATGCCCCAAATGATGTTATTGGATAATAATCAAGTTATGATACTACCACAGATGAGGAGTAATGATTAGAGTTCTTATGTTGTTATTAAAGAGTTTTGTAATTTGAGTGTTGTATCAATGATGTACTAGTTATAATAATTATGGAGTATATAAGGATTGTACTGCAGTACTATCTCATCAAGGACTTGGGATTGTGTGGAACCAAGAAAAGTGACTCCACAGTAGGTTAAATTTTTGGAAAATATATGGTTGATAGAAAGATAAACCATAATATGGTTTTGATACTGAGATAGTGATTTTGGAATAAGACGTGATTGATTTGGATAAATTATATTGGATATTCTTAACTTCCTTGAAACTGATTGATGATCTGTATACATTTTTGGATAGGAGTATATCTAGTATTCTATAAGGAATAAGGGATCATGGTAATTCAGTATGTTTAAAAAGAATACATGATGAAGGTTTTCACATGTTGTTACATGGAAAAAAGGATCATCATTATGTTTACCTTCCTTATAAAATTTGGACTGTGAGTTGGACAGAAGTATTTTGGATAACTATAAAGGTTGGAATGGATTAAGTTGATCTTTGGATAGTATTGTTTAAAAAATTTATGAAGATTATTTTTGGAATATTATGATACTATAGTTTTAGGAAAAGGACAACCTGCAGGGTGGGGCATAACCCATCGTGTCGGACAATGCTGCAGGAATCGAACCCACAATCAAGGTGCGACAGGCCTTTATTTCCTACCACTAGCCTACAGGAAGTCCCTGGTTATTACAAAATAATTTTACTAATCTAAATGGCATGTGTTAACATTTGTAACCTTATACAATTAGGATAAATAGAATATTTTTGAGTTTCGTTAGCATTTGGAGTAAAATTTGGGTTTGTGGTAAAAAAAATTTAACGAATGAAAGTATACATAACAAGTATGTATATTCCCTTACGTTCTTAGTAAATCTACTAAATAAATTCATCAACATTATAAAAGGTAACTTAAAACAAAAATGTTGTCGGTTAACTTTTCCAACTGGGGATTCAATGACCGTTTAACCAATCACAAGTTTGTGATTTTCTTGTGGTTAAACTTTCTCCTAATCCTGTTTTCTATAACTCTCCATCAGACCTTGATGGTTTGTTTCTCCTCCATATCCATATTTTCATATAATCCTAGAATGGGATATATCAGGTTACCTTTGTACATATCCTGCTTTCTTTTAATGTTATATATTTATTAACCTTATTTCCGATGTGGGTTTTCCTCAAAGGTATTTTCTCTTTTCAACCTTTTATTTTCAAAGAAAAATTTCAAATTGCGAGGAAGCAATTTATTGAAGGAGGGGAGAATGTAACACCCCGAGCTTCCATTATACGCTTCTCATTCAATAATGAAATAGCTTGCATTGTACGCAACTTCGAGTTCTAAAACACCGCGACTAATCAAAGTAGCCGTTATGAATAGTAATAACCACTTTTTAAAATTATAGAAATTTTATATTTCAAAATGGACTTCATTTTTGGATTCGTAATATCGAAATTAGCCTATGTTGAATTTTTGGTATTTTTCTGAGAACTTCTAATTTTTTATGAATAGTGAAAAAAACTTAAAACAACTTTTTAATCAAAATAATTTATTGTGATAAATTGTACTATTTAGTGGTTTTAAGGTATAATTAGAATATATTTTTACCATTTTATCCAATGGTGGTCATTAGAATTAATTTAACATTGAAATTGGACATAAACAATTGCCAATCTTTTGATATAAATTGTTTCTTAAAAACACGCAATTTGTTGTGACAGCGGGAATGAATTATAAAATTAATTAATGCAACTTATATGTTTGTAATTTTGTAAAATAGACATCATTTTTGAATTCGGAATATCAATTATAGCTTAGGGTGAAATTTTGGCCTTGTTCTGAAAAACATCAATTTTTGATGAATAGTGAAACCACTAAGTGGTAGTTAAATAACTGATTTTTCGTTTAAATAAAATATTACCACTTTTGTGATTTGATTTTCAAAAATCTGACATACATGGTTGTCATTAAGAAGTAAAATGTGGTTCAATGAGATTAAAATAATTTTTTGGTGAATAGTAACTTTTAAGTTCTTAATCGCGATTAGAGGTAATTAGTGTAGTTTAAGGTAAAAACAATGTTTTAATAATATGAGATGAGATTGAAACTTGTCCTACTCGTATTGGATGAGTCAGGGCCGACCAAGACAACCCATGGGTCAACTTGGGGACCCCATGAAGCCACTTTAGTTGGAAAATGGAATTAATATATATTTATTTAATGTTAAAATTAAATTGACACAAACATGAGTTGTTTTACTAAAACAGTTTTTAAGTGGGATTACACAAGTCCAAATTTTGACTATAAATATTCATTAGAAAGCTAAAAAGATTTCCTACATCATAGTATTTTTTTTTATAATTTTTAGACATTAAATAAATTAAATTATTTATGACATCATGATGATGCAGCGATGACCTCATTATTTAACGATTTAAATAAAATGAGAAGATAATGTAAAATATAAGGCTTATACTTGTCCAATGCCTATTGGATGGGTAGATTTCAAACCCTTATCACCTTAGCCTCTAATTATATAAGTGTGGGACCTTTAGAATCCGAAAAGCATTGTGTAATAATGTAACATTTCAATCTTTCCAAAAGTGCCCCTCCTCTCCACTTATAAAAGGCCCCCACCTCTCCCACCTAATTTACACTTTCAAGCCATTTGGCTCGGCCAACCTCTGCCCAAATACTCTCCCAACTTCCCCCTCTTACTCCTAGAAGCCTCACTTTGGGCAGAACGCTTCCCAAGGAAGCCTTTGGCTCAAATCAAAAAGAGTTACCCGATTTTGAGGTAATGTCTTCTGTAATGTTGTTTTGTTTTATTTTTCTTCTCCAACCCCCTAAACTCTTTTTATTCATTTCTTTTATAACAAAACCAGTATCCTCAATATACTAGGATGTTGTTATAAGAAGTATTTTGGCTACACTTACACACACCTACATCTAATGGTTAAAGAACATATGGTTTCTGTGGATGGCGAATTTCTGCCTCACGAAACGATGATTGTTCAACACTCATATAACACCTCCAAAGGTGGCCATTAAGATGTCACTATTTTTATATATGATATATAATATGTTTATGTTTTACTTATGCTTCTGTATTTCTCATTTATGGCATACTTTATGATTTCCATTATGGGTAAAACGCGATAACTTCATTTTAGGAAGTGCGGACTACCGCCCCCTCAAAGTGATTTGAATCGTTAATGCCATATGTGGGATGTATAAAGGATGGAGTAAATGTTATTATACACTATATTATACTGGAATTATATTATACATTTATATCATTATGATTTCGTTCCATTAAATATGAAATTGAAATGAAAGTAGCGTTCATGTGTACGTACGGCTTACCGTCTCCATGAACGGTGCATTTCATTTCTTACCTCTAAATGTTACGTAATATTATGAATGAATGTATATACTGGATATGTAGGATATATATGATATATACATCATGAATATAATTCTGGATATAATGGATATTTCACCACATGAACAACTTGTAATTATAAGAAGGTTATTGTTGACACAAGTACCAAAGATCGACAAAACGACCGTTATTAACTTAAATAATTACATAATGTTCATATCATTGTAATAAGTGATATAATAAGGATAATTAAATTGAAAATTGTTCTTAATAAGGTATATATTAACTCTAGTTTATTATTCAGGAGGTTAAAGAACGGTTGAGTCAAGTTAGACACGAGGTAAGGGAACTTCTTAACCCAACTTCCATTTTTTGGGTTAATCTCCTACTTTAAAATTATGTCATGATGTTATTATGTCCTATTTTGTATTTTTACTCTCTTTATGTGTACCTATAGTGAATACACATAATAGATCTATTTTATTTTAAAAATTATCTTTTTAAGGACTTCGTCTCAATCTCCTTTCATTGAGGCATATTTGGTTTTATACACAACTTTCTTTTATACGGTGTATAAACCCCTTTGACTTTTAAGTTTATTCAAAAGGAATCTTTTTATACGAAGCGTTTTACTAAACGACAAAAAGGGAATGTTTTTCTTTCCGTACTTATGAGGCGACAACGACTTCTCCGCCGCCGTGACCATTATTTGAGTTTCGGCTTCCTCTAAAAGCCATCATTTTTTAATGAAAAATAAATACAAAGTTTTAACTTTCTTTTATTTTGGTATTGAAAATGGTTTTGAAAGCATTTTTATTATATCAATGTGCTGTATTGATATCTTGTGATTGAAATGTGGAAATGTTATGTTTCCTTTATGCATGTTTTATGTGATACGATTATGTTATGGTTTATGATATGTTTAAACCTATTCATATGAGGAATTCATTGGACTTAATAAGTGACGGGTGGAGCCCGCTATAGCTCCTCGATGCATCGGCAGGTCTCATGAGACAAACTAGTGTCTTGGCACGAGGCCCTGACAAAATCTTATTTGTGTTCTTGGCACGAGGCCTTGACTACGGGGTTATGATAGTCTGGCATTATGCATTCCATCATTATGAAAGTGGTTATTGATATTACATGTGATTATTCGACCAGTAGAATATCCATGTGAATATGTAAATGGCATTATCTCATTTTACTTTTTCCATATTATGTTGAAGTTCATGTTTAAAGGGCTTTTGTTTTAGTTATACATTGCCTTAAATGTTAATGTTTATTTATGAAATCTTCCGCATATTTTTATCCTTACTGAGCATCTGAGCTCACCCCTTTCAATGTTTTAATATTTTCCAGGATGTGAAGAAGTATTTTATGAATGACCTGCAGGGATAGTCAGAAGAGGATATGAGTGTGGACTATGAAGACTTTGTTATTAGTTATTCACTTTATGATGTAATGTAAGACTTATGAATGTATCTAGTGTTTCCAAGGCTACTAAACTAATCGGTCATTCGAGACTTGATCTTTTGTGATCATGCCAATGTTACGAAGTAATGCACCGACTCTGGGTAGCTAGGGTCGGGGCATTACAGAGGGAACATAGTGTTCATAGAGAAAAAAATTATCGAAGCAGTCATTGATTTATGATACCTATAAAAAATGAAACAAAAGTATAACAAAAATGATAATGAAATTAAATAAATAATTAGATATAATTTTTATAAAATTAATGAAGTATTAAGAAGTCACTTGTTCATGATGTGTGCATAAATAATGACACCTTGTATTTTTCCCATTCAATTCTAAAAAAATATTTTATTCAATTTAATCTGATATATATCGATAGTCCTGATATTACTAGAAAAAAATATTAATAAAAAAATATTTAATAAATACTTTAAATTAAATTATAATTATCATTAGAAATAACTCTCCCAGGATGCTAGTTTTCTTATGGAATATGATATCATTCATAAATCAGAAAATTTAATAACAACATTCATTTCCATTAGTTTGTTTTGGTAACTAAAAAACATTAACAAAAATTAGTCAATTTTTTCATATATGTTTTATTAGTTAAATATTGTTATATATACCAAAATAAGTATGCATTTGTAGAATTAAATAAGTATATTTTACTCATTGACCTCCCTCATTCTATGAGTATGATGATATTAAAAAATCATGTATCATAATATAATATTTATTAAAACATAATATCAAATTTATATGTTGATGTTTATTGGTAAAAAGAATCATGTAGTGTATTAAAAACTGATAAATGACATCACACGTCGTCGATTTTTTTGGGTATCCACGCATTGGATCTAGAAAATAAATCTATACAGAATCCAAAATGATTTCATTAAGTTACCAATACTTCCTAACATAAAAAAACAGAATATGTAATGAAAGAAAAAAGATATATTTGGTTTGAATTAATTTAATGTTTTAACCCTTTGTAATTCTTGTTTAGAATAATCAATCATAAGTATGTTTGTTTTCAAAAATTTAAGTAACTTATTCTACTATAACTTCACATTCCTTTAGCACCAATTATTTTTTTATATATCACTACTAAAAAATCAGGCATTAGCGACCGCCATTGGCGGTCGCTTCAGCTTCATCGCTGTAGGCCAATAGCGACCGCCAATGGCGGTCCCTATAGGTGGCCGAAATTCCGGCCTTAAGCGACCCCCTTTGGCGGTCGCTACCCTGGGAATTTTTTTTAAAAATAATTCATACTGAAAGAAATATATATTTATATATATTTATATATTAAATAATATATATATATATATTAAAGAATATATATTTATATATTCAATAAAATATTTATATATATATTATTAAATAAAATATTTTAAATATATATATATAATATGTTATAAATATTTTAATATATATATGTAAATTAAAGAAATATATATATATAATGTTAAATAAAATATTTTTCATTTTTTTAATGAAATGTACGAATTGTGTTTTTTTCTTCACGGTGCAAAATCAGAAATAAAACAAGGTAAAAATCATAAAAAATGGAAAACAATTTCAAACAACATAAACATCAAGATCATCATAAACAATAAATGATAAACGTGCTTCAACGATCCGAGAAGGTCAATCTATTTCAATCTTCTACTTCAATAAACCTACAATAAGACAAAAAAACAACAAAGCAAAACAAACGTAAATTGGACATAATTATTCAGTTATTATATAAATATAATAAAATTAAATCTGACATCAAATCCTGGTGCTATAATAATTTAAAACCCCCAATTTAAGAAATGTAATCATTTCCGGTCATTCGGAGCATGTTTGCTCCGAATTCGACCGTCTCACACCGTTTTTCGTGTTTTATGACACCAGAAATGCATTTCTGGTCACCACGGTCAAACGAAATCTCTGATTGATGTACCGTCTACCTGACCATTTCAAAAATCACACAAAGGATTTTGTCGTATAGTTTCATGGAATTCCGAGGTCGTTCGGGTGGTTTTGACCCCCCAACGAGCAATTTTAGCGCGCGTCGAGCTGCTCAAAACGGCACAATCGGCCGTACCACACGCACTGCATGTCCGATGGGCCTTATGTCTCCGATTACACGTCACAAATAATGTTTCTAATGTTTTCATGTGGTTTCAGGTCATTCAGAACACGTTTGCTCCAAATTCGACCATCTCACGCCGTTTTTTGGTGTTTTATGACACCAGAAACGCGTTTCTGGTCACCGCGGTCAAACAACACCTCCGATTGATGTGCCTTCTACCTGACCATTTCACAAATCACACGAAATCTGTTTTCGTATGGTTTCATGGTATTCTGAGGTCGTTCGGGTGGTTTTAACCCCCCAACACGCCATTTTAGCGCGCGCCGAGCAGCTGAAAACAACACAATCGGCCGTACCATGCGCACCACACGTCCGATGGGTGTGTCGTCTCCTCCTACATGTCACGAATAATATTCGTAATGTCTTCGTGTGGTTTCAGGTCATTCAGAGCACGTTTTCTCTGAATTCGACAGTCTCACGCCGTTTATGGTGTTTTATGACACCGGAAACACATTTCCGGTCACCGCGGTCAATCAACACCTCCGATTGATGTTCCGTCTGCCCCAAAATTTTAAAAATCATACAAAGGCTGTTGTCGTATAGTTTAATGGCATTCCGAAGTCGTTCAGGTGGTTTTGACCCCCCCAACGCGCCATTTTAGCGTGCGCCGAGCTGCTGAAAACGACACAATCGGCCGTACCGTGCGCACTGCACATCTGATGGGTCTGTCGTCTCCTCCTACATTTCATGAATAATATTCCTAATTTTTTCGTGTGGTTTCAAGTCATTCAGAGCATGTTTTCTCTGAATTCGACCGTCTCACGCCGTTTTTTGTGTTTTATGACACCGGAAACGCGTTTCCAGCCACCGCGGTCAAACGTCACCTCCGATTGACATGTCGTCTGCTTGACCATTTCACAAATCACAAAACGGATGTTGTCGTTTGGTTTCATGGTATTCCGAGGTCGTTCGGTTGGTTTTGAACCCCCAACGCGCCATTTTAGCACGCACCGAGCTGATGAAAACGACACAATCGGCCGTACCGTGCGCACTGCATTCCCGATGGGTGTGTCATCACCTCCTACTCGACAAAAATAATATTCCTAATGTTTTCGTGTGGTATTAGGTCATTCAGAGAACATTTTCTCCGAATTCAATCGTTTCACGCCGTTTTCGTTGTTTTGTGACACCAGAATAGCGTTTCTGGTCACTGCGGTCAAACGACACCTCCGATTGACATGTTGTCTACCCAAACATTTCAAAAATCACACAACGGATGTTGTGGTACGGTTTCATGTCATCTTGTGGTCGTTCGTGTGGTTTTGACCCCCCAAAGTGCCATTTTAGCACGCACCAAGCTGTTAAAAACGACAAAATCGGTCGTACCACCCGTACCGCATGTCTGATGGGCGTTCTGTCTCCTCTTACACGTCACGAATAATATTTCTAATGTTTTCATGTGGTTTCAGGTCATTCGGAGCACATTTGCTCCGAATTCGACCGTCTCACACCGTTTTTGGTGTTTTTTGACATCGGAAACGCGTTTCCGGTCACCACGGTCAAACGACACCTCCGATTGATGTGCCGTCTACCCGACCATTCCAAAAATTACACAGTGGCTGTTGTCGTACGGTTTCATGGAATTATGAGGTCGTTCGGGTGGTTTTGACCCCCCAACGTGCCATTTTAGCGCGCGCCAAGTTGCTAAAAATGACACAATCGGCCGTACTGCACGCACCGCATGTCCAATGGGCCTTCCGTCTCATTTTACACATCATGAATAATATTCCTAATGTTTTCGTGTGGTTTCCGGTCATCCGGGGCACGTTTGCTCCGAATTCGACCATCTCACGCCGTTTTTGGTGTTTTATGACACCAGAAACGCTTTTCCGGTCACTGTGGTCAAACAGAACCTCCGATTGACCTGTTGTCTGCCCAACCATGTCACAAATAACACAACGACTATTTTAGTACGTTTTCATGTCATTACGAGGTTGTTCGGGTGGTTTTTACCCCCCAATGCGCCATTTTAGCGTTTGCTGAGCTGCTGAAAATGACACAATCGGCCGTACCGCGCGCACCGCACGTCTCATTGGCGTACGGTCTGCCCCTACACATCACGAATAATATTTCTAATGTTTTCGTGTTGTTTCAGGTCATTCGGAGAACGTTTTCTCCGAATTAGACCGTCTCACGCCGTTTTTGGTGTTTTATGACACCGGAAACGCGTTTCCGATCACCGCGGTCAAACGCCACCTCCGATTGATGTGTCGTCTGCCTGAACATTTCAAAAATCACACAACGGCTATTGTCGTACGGTTTCTTGGCATTCCGAGGTCGTTCGTGTGGTTTTGACCCCCCAACGTGCCATTTAAGCGCGCGCCGAGCTGCTGAAAATGACACAATTGGCCGTACCGTGTGCACCGCACGTCTGATGGGTGTTCCCTCTTCTCCTAAACGTCAATAATAATATTTCTAATGTTTTCGTGTGGTTTCAGGTCATTCAGAGAACGTCTGCTCCGAATTAGATCATCTCACGCCGTTTTTGGTGTTTTATGACACCAGAAACACGTTTCCGGTCACCGCGGTCAAACAACACTTCCGATTGACGTTTCATCTACCCAACCATTTCACAAATCACACAACGGCTATTTTCGTACGGTTTCATGAAATTTCGAGGTCGTTCGGGTGGTTTTGACCCCCCAACGCGCCATTTTAGCGCGCGCCGAGCTGATGAAAATGACACAATCGGCCATACTACGCGCACCGTAGGTCTAATGGGCCTTCCGTCTCCTCCTACACATCACGAATAATATTTGTAATGTTTTTGTGTGGTTTCAGGTCATTCGGATCACGTTTTCTTCGAATTCGACCGTCTCACGTTCTTTTTGGTGTTTTATGACACCGGAAACGCGTTTCTGGTCACCGCGGTGAAACGACACCTCCAATTGACATGTCGTCGGCTTGACCATTTCAAAATAAACACAACGGCTGTTTTCGTACGGTTTCATGGCATTCCAAGACCGTTCGGGTGGTTTTGACCCCCCAACGTGCCATTTTAGCGCCCGCTGAGCTGCTGAAAATGACAAAATCGGCCGTACCGCGTGCACCGCCCGTCCGATGGGAGTGTCGTCTCCTCCTACACATCACGAATAATATTCCTAATGTTTTCGTGTCGTTTCAGGTCATTAGAAGCACGTTTTCTCCGAATTCGACCATCTCACGCCATTTTTGGTGTTTTATGACACCAGAAATGCGTTTCCGGTCACCGCGGTCATAAGACACCTCCGATTGATGCGACGTCTGTCCGACCATTTCCAAAATCACACAACGGCTGTTGTCATATGGTTTCATAGCATTCTGAGTACGTTCGGGTGGTTTTGACCCCCCAACGCGCCATTTTAGCACGCGCTGAGCTGCTGAAAACGACCCAATCAGTTGTACCGCACATACCGCTTGTCCGATGGGACTGACATCTCCTCCTACACGTCACAAATAATATTTCTAATGTTTTCGTGTGGTTTTAGGTCATTCGGAGCACGTTTGCTCTGAATTCAACAATCTCACGCCGTTTTTTGTGTTTTGTGACACCGGAAACACGTTTCCAGTCACCGCGGTAAAACGACAACTTCGATTGATGTTCCTTCTGCCCAAAAATTTCTCAAATCACACAACGGCTATTGTCGTACAGTTTCATGGCATTATGAGGTCGGTCGGGTGGTTTTGACCCCCCAACGCGCCATTTTAGCGCGCGCCGAGCTGATGAAAACGACACAATCGGTCGTACCGTGCGCACCGCACGCCCGATGGGTGTGTCGTCTCCTCCTACACGTCACAAATAATATTCCTAATGTTTTCGTGTGGTATCAGGTAATTCGGAGCATGTTTTCTTTGAATTCAATCGTCTCACGCCGTTTTTGGTGTTTTGTGACACCAGAATCACGTTTCTGGTTACCGCGGTCAAACAACACCTCCGATTGACGTGCTGTCTACCCAAACATTTTTCAAATCACACAAATGATGTTTTCATACAGTTTCATGTCATTCTGTGGTCGTTCGTGTGGTTTTGACCCCCCAACGTGCCATTTTAGCGCGCGCCGAACTGTTGAAAATGACACAATCGGCCGTACCACCCGCACCGCACATCCGATGGGCGTTCCGTCTCCAATTAAACATCACGAATAATATTACTAATGTTTTCATGTGGTTTCAGGGCATTCGAAGCACATTTTCTCCGAATTCGACCATCTCACACCATTTTTGGTGTTTTATGACACCGGAAACGCGTTTCCGGTCACCGCGGTCAAACGACACCTCCGATTGACATGCCGTCTGCCCGACCATTCCAAAAATCACACAACGACTATTGTCGTACGGTTTCATGGTACTATGAGGTCGTTAGGGTGGGTTGGTCCCCCAAACGCGGGATTTTAGCGCGCGCCGAGTTGATGAAAACAACACAATCGGTCGTACCGCACGCACCACACGTCCGATGGGCCTTCTGTCTCCTCTAACACATCATGAATAATATTCCTAATGTTTTTGTGTGGTTTCAGGTCCTTCAGAGCACGTTTGCTCCGAATTCGACCATCTCACACCGTTTTTTGTGTTTTATGACACTGGAAATGCGTTTCCGGTCACCACGGTCAAACTGAACCTCCAATTGACCTGATGTCTGCCCGACCATTTCAAAAATAACACAACGGCTGTTTTAGTACGGTTTCATGGCATTACGAGGTCGTTCGGGTGGTTTTGACCCCCCAACGCGCCATTTTAGCGCGGGCCGAGCTGCTGAAAATGACACAATCGGCCGTACCGTGTGCACCGCACGTGTAATGGGTGTACCTTCTTCTCCTACATGTCAAAAATAATATTAATAATGTTTTTGTATGGTTTCAGGTCATTCTGAGCACGTTTTCTCCGAATTAGACCGTCTCACGCCGTTTTTGGTGTTTTGTGACACCGGAAACACGTTTCCGGTCACTGTGGTCAAACGAAACCTCCGATTGACGTTCCATTTACCTAAACATTTCACAAATCACACAACAACTATTGTCGTACGGTTTCATGGCATTCCGAGGTTGTTCGTGTGGTTTTGACCCCCCAATGCGCCATTTCAGCGCGCGCCGAGCTGCTAAAAATGACACAATCGGACGTACCGCACGCACCGCATGTCTGATGGGTGTTCCCTCTTCTTATACACATCAAGAATAATATTTATAATGTTTTCGTGTGGTTTCAGGTGATTCAGAGAACGTCTGCTCCGAATTAGACCGTCTCACGCCGTTTTTGTTGTTTTATGACACCAGAAACGCGTTTCTAGTCACCGTGGTGAAACGACACTTCTGATGGATGTGCCGTCTGCACAACCATGTCAAAAATCACACAAAAACTATTTTCGTACGGTTTCATGGCATTTCGAGGTCATTCTTGTGGTTTTGACCCCCCAACGCTCCATTTTAGTGTGCGCCGAGCTGATGAAAACGACACAATCGGCCGTACTGCGTGCTCCGTTGGTCCGATGGGCCTTCCGTCTCCTCCTGCACGTCACAAATAATATTTTTAATGTTTTAGTGTGGTTTCAGGTCATTCGGATCACGTTTTCTTCGAATTCGACCATCTCACATCGTTTTTGGTGTTTTATGACACCAAAAACGCGTTTCTGGTCACCGCGGTCAAACGACACCTCCAATTGACGTTCCGTCTACTCGACCATTTCAAATATCACACAATGGCAGTTGTTGTATGGTTTCATGGAATTCCAAGACCGTTCGGGTGGTTTTGACCCCCCAACGTGTCATTTTAGCGCGTGCCGAGCTGCTGAAAACGATACAATCAGCCGTACCGCGCGCACCGCACGTCCGATGGGCATGATGTCTCCTCCTACATGTCACGAATAATATTCCTAATGTTTTTGTGTGGTTTCAGGTCATTCGGAGCACGTTTTCTCCGAATTCGACCGTCTCACGCCGTTTTTGGTGTTTTATGACACCGGAAACGCGTTTCCGGTCACCGCGGTCATAAGACACCTCCGATTGATGTGCTTTCTGTCCGAACATTTCAAAAATCACACAACGGCTATTGTCGTATGGTTTCATAGCATTCCGAGGTCATTTGGGTGGTTTTGACCCCCCCAACGCGCCATTTTAGCACGCGCTGAGCTGCTGAAAACGACCCAATCGGCCGTACCGCGCGTACCGCATGTCTGATGGGACTAACATCTCCTCCTACACATCACGAATAATATTCCTAATGTTTTCAGGTGGTTTCAGGTCATTCGGAGCACGTTTGCTCTGAATTCGACCATCTCACGCCGTTTTTGGTGTTTTGTGACACCGGAAACGCGTTTCCGGTCACCGCGGTAAAACGAAACCTTTGATTGACGTTCCGTCTGCCCGAACATTTCACAAATCACACAACGGATGTTGTCGTACTGTTTCATGGCATTCCGAGGTCGGTCGGGTGGTTTTGACCCCCCAACGCGCCATTTTAGCACGCGCCGAGCTGCTGAAAACGACACAATCAGCCGTACTGTGCGCACCGCACATCCGATGGGCGTTCCCTCTCCTCCGACACATGACGAATAAAATTCCTAATGTTTTCGTGTGGTTTCAGGTCATTGGGAGCATGTTTGCTCCGAATTCGACCGTCTCACGCTATTTTTGGTGTTTTATGACATCGGAAACGTGTTTCCGGTCACCGCGGTCAAACGACACATCCAATTGATGTGTCATCTACCCGACCATTTCAAAAATTACAAAATGGTTGTTGTCGTACGGTTTCATGGTTTTTTGAGGTCATACGGGTAGTTTTGACCCCCCAACGCACCATTTTAGCGCACGCCGAGCTGCTGAAAACGACCCAATTGGCTATACCGCATACACCGCATTCCGATGAGCATTCATTCTCCACCTTCACATCATGAATAATATTCCTTATGTTTTCGTGTGGTTTCAGGTCATTCGGAGCACGTTTGCTTCGAATTCGATCGTCTGACGCTGTTTTTTGGTGTTTTATGACACCAGAAACATGTTTCCAGTCACCGCGGTCAAACGACACCTCCGATTGACGTGCCGTCTGCCCGACCATTTCAAAAATCACACAATAACTGTTGTCGTATGGTTTCAGGGCATTTTGAGGTCGTTCAGGTGGTTTTGAAGCCCCAATGTGCCATTTTAGCGCGCGCCGAGCTGTTGAAAACGACACAGTCGGCCGTACCGCGCGCACCACATGTCTCATGGGTGTTCCATCTCCTCTTACACATCACGAATAATATTACTAATGTTTTCGTGTGGTTTTAGGTCATTCGGAGCATGTTTGCTCCGAATTCGACCGTCTCACGCCGTTTTTTGTGTTTTATGACACTGAAAACGTTTTTCCGGTCACTGCGGTCAAACGACACCTCCGATTGATGTGTCGTCTACCCGACCATTTCAAAAATCACACACCGGCTGTTTTCGTACGGTTTCATGGCATTCCGAGGTCGTTCGTGTGGTTTTGACCTCCCAACGCGCCATTTTAGCGCGCGTCGAGCTGATGAAAACGACATAATCGGCCGTACCGCGCGCACTACAGGTCCGATGGGCCTTCCATCTCCTCCTAAATGTCAAGAATAATATTCCTAAAGTTTTCCTGTGGTTTCAGGTCATTCGTAGCATGTTTTTACCAAATCTGACCGTCTCACGCCGTTTTTGGTGTTTTATGACACCATAAATGCATTTCCGGTCACCACGGTCAAACGACACCTCCGATTGATGTTCCGTCTGTGCGACCATTTCAAAAATCACACAGCGGATATTTTCGTACGGTTTCATGGCATTCTGAGGTCGTTCAGATGGTTTTGACCCCCCAACGTGCCATTTAAGCGCGCGCCGATCTACTAAAAACAACACTATCGGCCATACCGTGCGCACCGCACGTCCGATGGGCCTGCCGTCTCCTCCTACACGTCATGAATACTATTCTAATGTTTTTGTGTGGTTTTCGGTCATTCGGAGCATGTTTTCTTCGAATTCGACCGTCTCACGCCGTTTTTGGTGTTTTATGACACTGAAAATGCGTTTCCGGTCACTGCGGTCAAACGACACCTCCGATTGACATGCCTTATGCCCGACCATTTCAAAAATTACACAAATGATGTTGTCGTACAGTTTCATGGCATTCTGATGTCGTTCGGGTGGTTTTGACCCCCCCCAATGCGCCATTTTAGCGCGCGCCGAGCTGATGAAAACGACACAATCGGCCGTACCGCGCGCACCGCACATTCGATGGGCCTTCCGTCTCCTCCCACACGTCATGAATAATATTCCTAATGTTTTCGTGTGGTTTTAGGTCATTTATAGCACGTTTGCTCCGAATTCGACCATCTCACGCCGTTGTTGGTGTCTTATGACACCAGAAACGCATTTCTGGTCACCGCGGTCAAACAACACCTCCGATTGACGTGTTTTCTACCCAACCATTTCAAAAATCATACAACGGCTGTTGTTGTACGGTTTCATGGCATTCTGAGGTCATTCGGGTGGTTTTGACCCCCCAACGTGCCATTTTAGCGCACGCCAAGCTGCTGAAAACGACACAATCGGCCATACCACGCACACCGCACATCCGATGGGCATGCCGTCTCCACCTACACGTCACGAATAATATCTTTAATGTTTTCGTGTGGTTTCAGGTTATTCGGAGCACGTTTGCTTCGAATTCGACCGTCTGACGCCGTTTTTGGTGTTTTATGACACCGGAAACGCATTTCCGGTCACCATGGTCAAACGACACCTCCGATTGACGTGTTGTTTGCCCGAACATTTCAAAAATCACACAACGGTTGTTTTCATATGATTTCATGGCATTTCTAGGTCGTTCGGGTGGTTTTGACCCCCCAACGTACCATTTTATCGCGCGCCGAGCTACTGAAAACGACACAATCGGCCGTACCGCGTGCACCGCACATCCGATGGGTGTGCCATCTTCTCTTACATGTCAAGAATAATATTCCTAATGTTTTTGTGTGGTTTCAGGTTATTGGGAGAACCTTTTCTCTGAATTCGACCGTCTCACGCCGTTTTTGGTGCTTTATGAAACCAGAAACACCTTTTCGGTCACCGCGGTCAAATCACACCCTTGATTGATGTGCCGTCTACCTGACCATTTCACAAATCACACAGCAGTTGTTTTTGTACGGTTTCATGGCATTCCGAGGTCGTTCGGGTGGTTTTGACCCCCCCAACACGCCATTTTAGCGGGCGCCGAGCTGCTGAAAACGACACAATCGGTCGTACCGTGCGCACTGCACGTCCGATGGGCGTGCCGTCTACTCCTACATGTCAAGAATAAAATTCCTAATGTTTTCGTGTGGTTTCAGGTCATTCAGAGCACGTTTTCTCCGAATTCAACCATCTCACACCGTTTTTGGTGTTTTGTGACACCGGAAACGTGTTTCTGGTCAAAGAGGTCATAAGACACCTCTGATTGACGTTCTTTCTGGTCGAACATTTCCAAAATTACAAGACGGATGTTTTTGTACAGTTTCAAGGAATTCTGAGGTCGTTCGGGTTGTCTTGACCCCCCCAACGCGCCATTTTAGCACGCATCGAGCTGCTGAAAACGACACATTCGGTCGTACCGCGCGCACCGCATGTCTGATGGGCGTGTCGTCTCCTCATACACGTCAATAATAATATTCCTAATGTTTTCATGTGGTTTCCGGTCATTCGGAGCATGTTTGCTCTGAATTCAACCGTCTCACGCCGTTTTTGATGTTTTATGACACCGGAAACGCGTTTCCGGTCACCGCGTTCATAAGACAAATCCGATTGATGTGCCGTCTGTCTGACCATTTCACAAATCAGACAACTACTATTGTCGTACGGTTTCATAGCATTCCGAGGTTGTTCGGGTGGTTTTGACCCCCCAACATGCCATTTTAGCACGCGCCGAGCTGCTGAAAACGACACAACCGGCTGTACCGCGCGTACCGCATGTCTGATGGGACTACCGTATCCTTCTACACATCAAAAATAATATTCCTAATGTTTTCGTGTGGTTTCAGGTCATTCGGAGCACGTTTGCTCCGAATTCGACCGTCTCACGCTGTTTCTGGTGTTTTCTAACACCGAAAACGCGTTTCCAGTCACCGCGGTAAAACGACACCTCCGATTGACGTTCTGTCTACCCGAACATTTCAAAAATCACACAACGACTGTTGTCATACGGTTTCATGGCATTCAGAGGTCAGTCGGATGGTTTTGACCCCCCAACGCGCAATTTTAGCGCGTGCCGAGCTGCTGAAAATGACACAATCGGCCGTACCGTGCACACCGAACGTTCGATGGGCGTGCCCCCTCCTCCTACACACGACGAATAAAATTCCTAATGTTTTCGTGTGGTTTCAGGTCATTCGGAGCACGTTTTCTCCGAATTCGACCGTCTCACTCTGTTTTTGGTGTTTTATGACACCGGAAACGCGTTTCCAGTCACCGCGGTCAAATGACACCCCCGATTGATGTGTCGTCTACCCGACCATTTCAAAAATCACACAAAGGCTATTTTCGAATGGTTTCAGGGCATTTTGAGGTCATACGGGTGGTTTTGACCCCCCAACGCGCCATTTTAGCGCACGTCGAGCTGCTGAAAACGACCCAATTAGCTATACCGCGTGCGCCGCATGTCCGATGAGCCTTCCGCCTCCTCCTAAATGTCATGAATAATATTACTAATGCTTTCGTGTGGTTTCTGGTCATTCGGAGCACGTTTGCTCCGAATTCGACCATCTCACGCCGTTTTTGGTGTTTTATGACATCGAAAACACGTTTCCAGTCACCGCGCTCAAACGACACCTCCGATTGACGTGCCGTCTTCAGGACCATTTTAAAAATCACACAACCACTATTTTCGTACGGTTTCATGGCATTAAGAGGTCGTTTGGGTGGTTTTGACGCCCCAACGCGCCATTTTAGCGCGCACTCAGCTGCTGAAAACGACACAGTCAGCCGTACCGCGCACACCGCACGTCTCATGGGCGTGTCGTCTCCCACTACACATTAAAAATAATATTCATAATGTTTTCATGTGGTTTCAGGTCATTCGGAACACGTTTGCTCTGAATTCGACCGTCTCACGCCGTTTCTGGTGTTTTATGACACCGGAAACACGTTTCCTATCACCGCAGTCAAAAGACACCTCTGATTGATTTTTCGTCTGCCTGAACATTTTAAAAATCATACAACGGCTGTTGTCGTACGGTTTCATGGCATTCTGAGGTCGTTCAGGTGGTTTTGACCGCCCAACGTGTCATTTTAGCGGGCGCTGAGCTAATGAAAACGACACAATCGTCCGTACCGCGCGCACTGTAGGTCCGATAGGCCTTTCGTCTCCTCCTACACATCAATAATAATATTTCTAATGTTTTTGTGTAGTTTCAGGTCATTAATTGCACGTTTTCTCCAAATTCGACCGTCTCACGCCATTTTTGGTGTTTTTTGACACCGAAAACGTGTTTCCGGTCACCGCAGTCAAAGGACACCTCCGATTGATGTGTCTTCTGCCCGACCATTTAAAAAATCACACAACAGATGTTTTCGTACAGTTTCATGGCATTCTGAGGTCGTTCTGGTGGTTTTGACCCCCCAACGCGCCATTTTAGCGCGCGCCGAGCTGCTGAAAACGACACAATCAACCATACCACGCGCACTGCACGTCCTATGGGCCTGCCGTCTCCTCCTACACGTCATGAATAATATTCCTAATGTTTTTGTGTGGTTTCAGGTCATTCGGAGCACGTTTTCTCCGAATTCGACCGTCTCACGCCGTTTTTGTTTTTTTATGACACCTGAAATGCATTTCCGATCACCGCGGTCAAACGAAACCTCTGATTGACATACCTTCTACCCGACCATTTCAAAAATTACACAACAGATGTTGTCGTACGATTTCATGGCATTCCGAGGTTGTTCGGGTGGTTTTGACCCCCCAACGCGCCATTTTAGCGCGCGCCGAGCTGCCGAAAACGACACAATCGGCCGTACCGCGCGCACCACACATCCGATGGGCCTGCAGTCTCCTCCCACATGTCATGAATAATATTCCTAATGTTTGCATGTGGTTTTAGGTCATTTGGAGCACGTTTGATCCGAATTTGACCGTCTCACGCTGTTTTTGGTGTTTTAAGACACCGGAAACGCATTTCCGGTTACCACGGTCAAACAACACCTCTGATTGATGTGTTGTGTGCCCAACCATTTCAACAATAATACAACAGATATTGTCGTATGGTTTCATGGAATTCTGAGGTCATTCGGGTGGTTTTGACCCCCCAATGCGCCATTTTAGCGCACACCGAGCTGCTTAAAATGACACAATCGGTCGTACCGCGCGCACCGCACATCTGATGGGCGTACCGTCTCCTCTTACACGTCAAGAATAATATTCTTAATTTTTTCGTGTGGTTTCAGGTCATTCGGATCACGTTTGATTCGAATTCGACTGTCTCACGCCGTTTTTGGTGTTTTCTGACACCAGAAACGCATTTCCAGTCACCGCGGTCAAATGACACCTCCGATTGACGTGCCGTTTGCCCGACCATTTCTCAAATCACACAAAAGTTGTTTTCATACGGTTTCATGGCATTCCTAGGTCGTTAGGGTGGTTTTGACCCCCCCAATGCGCCATTTTATCGCGCCCCAAGCTGCTGAAAATGACACAATCGGCCGTATCACGCGCACCGCACATCCAATGGGTGTGCTGTCTCCTCCTACATGTCACGAATAATATTACTAATGTTTCAGTGTGGTGTTAGGTCATTGGGAGCAACTTTTCTCCGAATTCGACCGTCTCACGCCGTTTTTGGTGTTTTATGACACCAGAAACGCGTTTCCGGTCACCGGGGTGAAACGAAAACTCTGATTGATGTTCCGTCTACCCAAACATTTCAAAAATCAAACAACAGCTGTTTTCATACGGTATCATGGAATTCTGAGGTCGTTCGGATGGTTTTGACCCCCAACGCGCCATTTTAGCGCACGCCGAGCTGCTGAAAACAACACAATTGGCCATACCGCGGGTACCGCAAGTCCGATGGGCGTTTCATCTCCTCCTACACGTCAAGAATAATATTCCTAATGTTTTCGTGTGTTTTCAAGTCATTCGGATCATGTTTGCTCCGAATTCGACCATCTCACACCGTTTTTGGTGTTTTATGACACCAGAAACGCGTTTCCGGTCATAGCGTTCATAAGGCACCTCCGATTGACGTGCTGTCTACTCGAACATTTCAAAAATCACAAGACGGCTGTTTTCGTACGGATTCAGGGCATTCTGAGGTCGTTCGGGTGGTTTTGACCCCCCCAACACGCCATTTTAGCGCACACCGAGCTGCTGAAAACGACACAATCGGCCGTACCGCCGCACCGCACGTCCGATGGGCGTTCCCTCTCCTCCTACACTTCACGAATAATATTCCAAATTTCTTCGTGTGGTTTCAGGTCATTCAGAGCACGTTTGTTCCAAATTCGACCGTCTCACGCCGTTTTTGGTGTTTTATGACACCGGAAACACGTTTTCGGTCACCGCGGTCATAAGACACCTCTGATTGATGTGCCGTCTATCTGAACCTTTCAAAAATCACACAACCGCTGTTGTCGTATGGTTTTATAACATTCTGAGGTCGTTCGAGTGGTTTTGACCCCCCAACGCGACATTTTAGCACGCACTGAGCTTCTGGAAACGACACAATCGGCTATACTGCATGTACTGCATGTCTGATGGGACTTCCGTCTCCTCCTACACATCACGAATAATATTCCTAATGTTTTTGTGTGGTTTCAGGTAATTCGGAGCACGTTTGCTCCGAATTCAACCGTCTCATGCAATTTTTCATGTTTTGTGACACCGAAAATGCGTTTCCGGTCACCGCGGTAAAACAAAACCTCCGATTGACATTCATTCTGCCCGAACATTTCACAAATCACACAACGACTATTGTCGTACGGTTTCATGGCATTCTGAGGTCGGTCGGGTGGTTTTGACCCCCCAACGAGCAATTTTAGCGCACACTGAGCTGCTGAAAACGACACAATCGGCCGTACCATGCGCACCGCACATCCGATGGGCGTGCCCTATCCTCCTACACGTGAAGAATAAAATTCCTAATGTTTTCGTGTGGTTTCAGGTCATTCAGAGCACGTTTGCTCTGAATTCGGCCGTCTCACGCTGTTTTTGGTATTTTATGAGACCGGAAACACGTTTCTGGTCACCGCGGTCAAACGACACCTCCGATTGATGTGTCGTCTACCCGACCATTTCATAAATCACACAACGGCTGTTGTCGTACGGTTTCATGGCATTCCGAGGTCGTACGGGTGGTTTTGACCCCCCAACGCGCCATTTTAGCGTGCGCCGAGCTGCTAAAAACCACCCAATTGGCTATACCGCATGCACCACATGTACGATGGGCCTTCCGTCTCCTCCAACATGTCATGAATATTATTACTAATGTTTTTGTGTGGTTTCAGGTCATTTGGAGCACGTTTTCTCTGAATTCGACCGTCTCACACCGTTTTTGGTGTTTTATGGCACCGAAAACACGTTTCCAGTCACCGCGGTCAAATGATACCTCCGATTGACATGAAGTCTACCTGAAAATTTCAAAAATCACACAACAACTGTTTTTGTACGGTTTCATGGCATTCCAAGGTCGTTCGGTTGGTTTTGACGCCCCAACGCGCCATTTTAGCGCGCGCCGAGCTGCGGAAAATGACACAGTCGGCCGTAGCGTGCGCACCGCACATATCATGGGCCTTCCATCTCCTCCTACACATCAAAAATAATATTCCTATTTTTTTTGTGTGGTTTCAGGTCATTCGGAGCACGTTTGCTCCGAATTCGACCGTCTCACGCCGTTTTGGTGTTTTATGATACCTAAAACGCGTTTCTGGTCACCGCGGTCAAACGACACCTACAATTGATGTGTCGTCTGCCCGAACATTTCAAAAATGACACAACGGTTGTTTTCGTACGATTTCATGGCATTCCGAGGTCGTTCTGGTGGTTTTGACCCCCCCAACGTGCCATTTTAGCGCGCACCGAGCTCATGAAAATGACACAATCGGCCGTACCGCGCGCACTGCAGGTCCGATGGGCCTGCCATCTCCTCCTAAACGTCAATAATAAAATTCATAATGATTTAATATGGTTTCAGGTCATTCATAGCACGTTTTCTCCAAATTCGACCGTCTCACGCCGTTTTTGGTGTTTTATGACACCGGAAACATGTTTCCGGTCACCGCGGTTAAACGACACCTCCGATTAATGTGCCGTCTACCCAAAAATTTCAAAAATCACACAACGGCTGTTTTCATATGGTTTCATGGAATTCTGAGGTCTTTAGGGTGGTTTTGACCCGCCCCAACACGCCATTTTAGCGCGCGACGAGCTGCTGAAAACGACACAATCGGCCGTACCGCGTGCACCGCACATCCGATGTCCCTGCCATCTGCTCCTACACGTCATGAATAATATTACTAATGTTTTCATTTGGTTTTAGGTCATTCGGAGTACGTTTTCTCTGAATTCGACCGTCTCACGCCGTTTTTGGAGTTTTATGACACCGGAAACACATTTCCGGTCACTGCGGTCAAACGACAACTCCGATTGACATGTCGTACGCCCTACCATTTCAAAAATCACACCATGGCTGTTGTCGTACAGTTTCATGGCATTCTGAGGTCATTCGGGTGGTTTTGACCCCCCAACGCGCCATTTTAGCGCGCGCCGACCTACTTAAAACGACACAATCGGCCGTACCGCGTGCACCGCATGTCCAATGGGCCTGCCGTCTCCTCTTAAATGTCACGAATAATATTCCTAATTTTTTCATGTGGTTTCAGGTCATTCGAAGCACGTTTGTTCCGAATTCGTCCGTCTCACGCCGTTTTAGTGTTTTGTTACACCGTAAATGCATTTCCAGTGACCGCAGTCAAACAACACCTTCGATTGATGTGCCGTCTGTCCGAACATTTCAAAAATCAAACTACGGCTGTTTTCGTACGGTTTCAGGGTATTCTGAGGTCCTTCGGGTGGTTTTGACCCCGCAACGCGCCATTTTAGCGCGCGCCGAGCTGCTGAAAATGACACAATCGGTCGTACCGTGCTCACCGCACATCCGATGGGTGTGTCGTCTCCTCCTACACAACATGAATAATATTTCTAATGTTTTTGTGTGGTTTCAGGTCATTCGGAGCACGTTTGCTCCGAATTCGACCGTCTCACGCTATTTTTGGTGGTTTATGACATCAGAAATGCATTCCCGGTCACCGCGGTCATGCGACACCTCCGATTGACGTTCCGTCT
This sequence comes from Viscum album, assembly GCA_963277665.1. NCBI lineage: Eukaryota > Viridiplantae > Streptophyta > Magnoliopsida > Santalales > Viscaceae > Viscum > Viscum album. The sequence continues at coordinate 1,368,423,800 of OY728158.1, read as the reverse complement.
ACCCAACCATTTCAAAAATCACACAACGGATGTTGTCTTACGGTTTCATGGCATTCCGAGGTCGTTCGGGTGGTTTTGAACCCCCAACGCGCCATTTTAGCACGCGCCGAGCTGCTGAAAACGACACAATCGGCCGTACCGCACGCACCGCACATCCGATGGGCATTCCGCCTCCTCCTACACGTCACGAATAAAATTCCTAATGTTTTCGTTTGGATTCAGGTCATTCGGAGCACGTTTTCTCCGATTTCGACCGTCTCACACAATTTTTCGTGTTTTGTGACACCGAAAACGCGTTTCCGGTCACCGTGGTAAAACAACACCTCCGATTGATGTTCCGTCTGCCTGAACATTTAACAAATCACAAAACGGCTGTTGTCGTACGGTTTCATGGAATTCCGAGGTTGTTCGGGTGGTTTTGACCCCCCAACGCGCCATTTTATCGAGCAACGAGCTACTGAAAATGACATAATCGGCTGTACCGCACGTACCGCACGTCCGATGGGTGTCCCGTCTCCTCCTACATGTCATGAATAATATTCCTAATGTTTTCGCGTGGTTTCAGGTCATTCGGAGCTTTTTTTCTCCGAATTCAACCAACTCATGCCGTTTTTGGTGTTTTATGACACCGGAAATGCGTTTCCAGTCACCGCGGTCAAAAAACACCTCTGATTGATGTGCCATCTACCTGACCATTTCACAAATCACAAAACGGCTGTTTTCGTACGGTTTAATGGCATTCTGAGGTCGTTCGGGTGGTTTTGACCTCCCAACGCGCAATTTTAGCGCGCGCGGAGCTGCTGAAAACTACACAATCGGCCGTACCGCATGCACCGCACGTCCGATGGGCATGAAGTCTCCTCATACACATCAATTATATTATTCCTAATGTTTTTGGGTGGGTTCAGGTCATTCGGAGCACGTTTGCTCTGAATTCGACCGTCTCACGTCGTTTTTGGTGTTTTGTGACACCAGAAATGCGTTTCCGGTCACCGCGGGGAAACGAAACCTCCGATTGATGTACCATCTACCTGACCATTTCAAAAATCACACAACGACTATTGTTGTACGGTTTCCTGGCATTCTGAGGTCGTTCAGGTGGTTTTGACCACCCAACGCGCCATTTTAGCGTGCAACGAGCTGCTGAAAACAAAACAATCGGCCGTACCGCATGCACCGCATGTCCGATGGGCCTGTCGTCTCCTCCTACTCGTCATGAAAAATATTCCTAATGTTTTCGTGTGGTTTTAGGTCATTTGGAGCACTTTTTCTCCGAATTTGACTGTCTCACGCTGTTTTTGGTGTTTTATGACACCGGAAACGCGTTTCCGGTCACCGCGGTCAAACGACACCTTTGATTGATGTGTTGTCTGCCCAACTATTTTACAAATCACACAAATTCTGTTTTCGTACGGTTTCATGGAATTAGGAGGTCATTCAGGTGGTTTTTACCCCCCAACGCGCCATTTTAGCGTGCGCCGAGCTGCTGAAAATGTACAATCGGCCGTACTGCGTGCACCGGACGTCCAATGGGCATGTCGTCTCCTCCTACACATCACGAAAAATATTCTAACGTTTTTGTGTGGGTTCAGGTCATTCGGAGCACGTTTTCTCCAAATTCGACCGTCGCACGCCGTTTTTGGTGTTTTTTGACATTGGAAACGCGTTTCCGGTCACCGCGGTCAAACGACACCTCCGCTTGACGCACCGTATAACCGACCATTTCAAAAATCACACAACGGATGTTGTCGTACGATTTCATGGAATTCAGAGGTCGTTCGGGTGGTTTTGACCCCCCCAACGCGCCATTTTAGCGCGCACCGAGCTGCGGGGGGGAGGCCTATCTGGGGTGCGGGGGGGGGGGGGGGGCTGTCTGGGGTGCGGGGGGCCCATACGAGGTGCGGGGTGGACTGTCAGGAGTGCGGGCGGCCTGTCTGGGGTGCGGGGGGGGGGGGGGGGGGCTGTTCGGGGTGCAGGGAGGGCTGTCAGGAGTGCAGGGAGGGCTGTCTGGGGTGCGGGGAGGATGGTCCGGAGTGCAGGGGGGGCTGTCCAAGGTGCGGGGCGGCCTGTCCGGGGTGCGGGGGGCTATCCGGGGTGCGGGGGGGCCTGTCCGGGGTGCGAGGCAGACTGTCCGGGCTGCGGGGGGCCTTTCCTGGGTGGGGGAGGGCTGTCAAGGGTGTGGGGAGGGCTGTCTGGAGTGCAGGGTTGGCTGTCCGGGGTGCGGGGGTGCTGTCCGGGTTGTGGGGGTGGGCTGTCCGGTGTGCGTGGAGGGCGGTCCGGAGTGCATGGGGGATGTCCGGGGGGGGGGCATGTCCAGGGTGCAGGAGTGCTGTCCGGAGTGCGGGGAGGTCTGTCAGGGGTGCGGGGAGGTTGTTTGGGGTGCGAGGGGGCTGTCGGGGGGTGTGGGGAGAGCTGTCCGGGGGAGCAGGAGGGCTGTCTGGGGTGCAGGGAGGGCTTTCCAGGGTGCTGGGGGACTGTCCGGGGTGCGGGGGGCCTATCCGAGTGCGGTGCGGACTATCCGGCGTGCGGGTGCCCATCCGGGGTGCGGGAGGGATGTCCGGGGTGCGGGGAGGGCTGTCCGGAGTGCGGGGAGGGCCTGTCCGGGGTGCGGGGGGGGGGGGGGGGGGCTGTTTGGTGTGCGGGGGGGGCTGTCTGGGGTGCTGGGAGGACTGTCCGGGGTGCGGGAGGGCTGTCTAGGGTGCTGGAGGGCTGTCCGGGGTGCGGGAGGGCTGTCCGGAGTACAGGGAGGGCTGTCCGGAGTGGGGGGGGGGGGGGGGGGGGCTGTCCAGGGTGGGGAGGCATGTACGGGGTGCGGGGAGGGCTCTCCAGAGTGCGGGGAGGGCTGTCCGGGGTAGGTCGGGGACTAAAAAATAGTGAACTCAACTCAGTCATGAAAATCAAGTTTAATGGTTTATATTTGGAATCACAAGTTTTTTTCAAAAGTATTACAGAACATGCAATTCTAAACATTGAAAAATTAAATGAACAAAAAATATCCAAATCATTAATCAGTTTAATGGTTACTACTCAATTCATGCACACAAACATTGCATGAGGCCAAAACACACATGATACCCCCAATTCAAAAAAAACACACTAGAAACCCAACATAAATATCAATAACAACCCCACCATTAAAAGCAGAAACACACCTCGTGAATATGATGCGTCATGTGTGGTCATGACTACTACCTCCATCAGGTGGGTCAGGGGGCCTACAACAAAAAAACATTATGAATATTTTCATAACAAAAATAATATAAATTAAATAAATAAATACAGTATAAACCTACATCGTCTGATCCCCTACATCATCACCTGGATGCACATATTGCCACAATGCTCTAACCTCAGCGATCAATTGTTTATTTACCTCCTTAGAAGCGTGCAGTTGTGCCTCGAAATCTAACAACCGTTGTGTCATCTAAGAAATAACAGGAATGACAACCACACCGCGTGGCACTACAGAACGAGGAATCCTTGTTCCATAGGTCAAACTATATCCATGCCCGTCCCGAACAACAATGTGATGAAAGATCTCATCCCTTCACAAGGGAAGCTATCGCTAGTCCTCTGGAAGATGTTCTAATTCAGCTTCAAATTGAGCTTGTGAAATATTTATATATATATACATATATTAATATGCAGATTTAATGTAAGTAAAGGTAATGAGTACAAGAACTTACTATCAATGCTGTAGCCTCTGGATCATTGAGATCACGAGTCCTCATCCACACCGACATTTTATCAGTTAGTGCACCTTTCTCCCACAACTGTATATGAATAGAATATAAACACAAAACCATATTAATAAAAAAAATAAAAAAAATGAATAATAAATACCTCATGTCGGAGCTGAGACACGTGACGAGTCCCGAGCCTGTGAGGTGGTCCCTGTAACGCTCGATTCTCAGAATGGCGTGTTAACACCTCCTACATTCAATTCATTCAAATTTCAAACAAATCACACATTATTGAAAATATATATACCAAAATAAATATACAAACCACAACACCCTCAGTAGACCAATATGTAACTAAATCACGCCACTGATCTGGGAGGACACCTCTCGGGACATTTTAGAGAATGTCTGGGGGAACCCACATTTGGTACACAGTGGTCCCTCTTGACTTTGCCTTTATAGTCTTTCCACATCTTACAGAATTTTCTCATACACACTGGCCAGAACTCATTGGGACATACATTGAAATGTTTTCTATTAAAGAAAAAAAATCACATATGTTATTGTTGTTTATACATAGAGAATAAAGAAAAAATGGTCTTCTTACCTGAACCTCCCTCCAAAGATGATCTAATGTGTCCTGAGGGATAGAAGCCCAATCACGCATCTTCAATGGAAATCAATGTGGATCACATATGATATGACCCAGATGATGAATAAATGTAGGGGCATTCCGTCTCACAAGATGAAATACCTCATCAAATGAAACATCAAAATTCATGTCGGAATTCCATGATAATATGCCATGATTAGGGGCCTCTCCTGCGAGAGGAAGAAGCAGTGAAGTATGATCCTGTTGAAAATAGTTTTATATAAAAATTGAAAGATGTTATAAAATATATATATGTTTATTAATTACATAAAAAATAGAGACAATTACATTCCAACATACCTTGACCCTGAGACGTATATGCCTTATATGGATGATGTGGATATTCTGCCTCTTCCCCTTACATGCCTGCAGTCATGGAAAACATTAGTAAGGGGACTATCCAAAGTGTCCAAATGATAAATTGGATTTTTTTTTAAAATAAAACTTATACAGTTGTTAATCAAACAAAAAGGGATTGAATAATTAGTTGTGAATGAATTTTAAAAAATTAGAAAGTTCACAAAATAGTTATAGAAATTATGTACAAAACCAATCAATGCATAGCCAAATTTCTAATTGAATTTATAAAAAATCAAGCAGCACATGATCCAAATGAAGAATACCTCAATGGGAAGATACACTGTCAATAAAATCAATATAACATGAGTTAAATCACCCTAAAAATTTATAACTTAATAAACTTCCAAAAGTGAGGATTAAAACATACAAGGATTTATAATGTTTAGATAATTTATGATATCTTAGGCTGAATAGAGGGAAAAAAATTATACCTTTCATTAAGCATGAAAATCGACCGTCTCTCCTTCAAAATCCGCTCTGACCCAATAAATATCTTCTTCACATTGAACAACGGTATGTTGATCAAGCTGTTGGGAAACAAATGGAACAGTCTCGGTTCATCTTGTTCAAATAAAAACACTCCTCACCGAGACATTTTGATAACAACTTGCCAACATGGATTCGAAGACAAAGTAACGAAGAATACTTTTTCCACTTGTGATGTCAAAATGAAAGGATCATTATCAACTCTTTCATTTATGTATAACATATAGTTAAAATTCAACAATGAAAACTGATATTGATCGACTTTACATCCACACACTGGATCAACCAATTACAGTTTAATAATATGTACATCAACCCATGTGTGTATACAACTTCAATGATGTCTATCAATTGACCATAGTAATAACCAGAATCGACAAATGGACAACCGATGCCACTATTTTTGTGTTTCTCGTTTGTCATCAACATTTTAATGAGAAATCAAAAACCATTAGCATCTATAGATTTATAACGACGATTCGTTATAGATGGACCCTCAGCCAGTTGGATAAATTCTTCAGTTAGCGTGGGGGTCCCCTAACTCCCTCAGCTTATGAACCTGCATATTTCATAGAATTCAATAATGATATATAATGAAATAATTTTGTATAATACTTCAATCATAATGAAAATCAATTTATACATACATAATCCCTGAACCAATCATGAAATAACGCGTAATGAGACTGTTGAATTTGCAACTCAGTAACACGATGCATCTCTTCTTTTATCTCATTAATGTGTTTCCTGTAAATGATCAACTTATGTAAACAAAACATGTACAAGTTAAACAATAAAAGTGATCAGATACTTACTGCATTAATGGTTAAACTGATGGAGTTTTGAACAAGATATATAGATGCGCTTGTATCCACTTGATGTTGTCCATATCATATGTGGTTCCTTCTCCAACTAGACCATCCGGAATCTGAGAGGGCTTATCTAATTTTGTTTCAACATCCGTAAGATATTCTTCACAAAAAGTAGTACACTCATACATCAAATAACCATTGGCTATTGATGCCTCCGGACGAGCTCGGTTGCGTACAAATCATTTCAATGTACTCAAATACCACTCAATAGGATACATCAACCTGAATTGCACTGGACCATCAGCCATTAATTCATCAGTTAGGTGCACTATCAAGTGGACCCTAACATCAAAAAATGAGGGGGGAAATAGTTTCTCAAAGTGACAAAGTGTAAGTACAATTCGGTCCTGTAAACTTTTTAAATCACTCATTCGATGATTTCTTAAACAAATATATATAAAAAAATTACTCATCTTAATCAACAGCTGGACAACATTGGGGGATAAACAATCACAAATTGCGATTGGAATCAAATGCTAAAGTAGTATGTGATTGTCATGACTTTTTAACCCTTGCAATGTCTTACGCGTCAGATTCACACACTTTGAAATATTAGTAGAGTAACCATCAGGCACCTTGAGTATCTTCAAAATGGAAAGAAATATCTCTTTCTCCTTTGTAGTCATCATATACTGTGTAGTAGGCATAATGCCTTGTTACCCTCAGGTAACTGTAAATGCAACAATTTACTTAAACCCATTTCTTCCAAATCATGGCGTGCATTAACATGGTCCATTGATTTTCCAATGACACCTAAAATGGTCCATACTATGTTATCACAAACATTTTTTTCAATGTGAATGACATCCAAATTATGCCTCACCATGTTAGTTTTCCAATATGGAAGACTATAAAAAATACTTTTCATTTTCCAATTGTGACTACGCTGCCTACCCGCAGCTCGAATATTACGTACCGGAGGAGCCACCAAATCCTGAATTTCGTATACCATGTGGATGTTTTATTCCTCAATCTGCAATAACATTTCGACTCTCGTCATGATCTTTGGTGCTGGGATGAACTCTCTAGAACCATCAAATGCCACTCTGTCCTTTCTGAACCAGTGCTGAGGGGGGAGAAAAGGTATGTGACCCATGTATGCCCATTTTTTGAAATGCGTAAGCCATACAGATTTTTTACTTTTGTTGCAACAAGGGAAAGCAAATTCCCCTTTCGTACTCCAGCCTGATAAATTTTCATAAGCTAGGAAGTCATTGATTTTCCACAATAAAGCAGCCTGCAGTTTGAACATTTCATTCATTTCACAGTCATAAGTCATCACACCATTTCCCCAAAATTCATTCAACTCGTCAATCAATGGCTGAAGGTAAACATCAATCGTATCCCCCAGACTTTTAGGTCCATCAATAACAGTGGAAAGTAATATAAATTGTTGCTTCATACAAAGCCACGAAGGAAGATTATATGAAACCAACACCACAGGCCATGTGATATGAGTTGCACCAACCATAGAAATGAATGGATTGAAACCATCTGTTGCCAATCCCAATTGGACATTACGAACATCTTTGGAAAAGTCGGGATGTCTCTTATCAACCTTCTTCCATGCATGAGAGTCTGCTGGGTGGGTTAACACATCACTTTCATGAACTCTTTCTGCATTCCATCTCATTAAATTAAAAACTTTAGATGACATAAAAAATCTTTTCAACCTAGGTTTAAGGGGAAAGTAACACATTTTCTTTACGGCAATCGGTTTCCCCTGTATCACAATCTGACTTTGATAAGTCTGATTTCCCCAGTTCTCTTTCCACCTAGAAGCACCATAAACTATACAAATTTCTAAATGGGCAGTTTCTTTTCAAAACAACATACATTTGTTTGCATATGCATCTATGGTCTCATATATAAAACCTAAGTTATCTGTCAGCTTACGAGCATGGTAATACGACTCGGGAATCTTAGCATTGACATGAAGAACCTTTTTCAATAACACCAACAGCCTGTCAAATGATGTGTCTGACCAATGATTCAATGTCTTAAAATGCATCAAATCCACGATAAATGACAATTTATTGTAAGAAGTTCATCTAGGATATAATTCTATTTTTCCATAATAAATTTCTTCATAAAACCACCTCGAATCATGATCTGCACCAGAGCGAAGATTTATCTCACCGATATCAAGATTCTAGAAGTCAATGCCTTCCAGATCCAACCCACATACCATTTCAGTAAGCATTTAATGCATTGGATCATTCATCCTTTCATCAACATCCTTCTGAACTACATCCATATTTTGACAATGAACATATTCTTATCAATGACGAGTCCAACTCTTACAATTTTTCAGAAATCCATTAAAGAATATGTACTCCCTCACATTATCTCGTGTGAATTGATATCTGTTAGCACATTTTCTACATGGACAACTAATATAGTCACTTTAAAATCCTCTGGTGAAGTCAATAAAAAACATAATGCCATTGAAATACACTCTAGGCGTTCGATTTTGAAGATCAATTCAACTCTTATCCATAATAAGATCCCTATAACAAATATTTACACAAGACTTATTACATTTTAATTTTTCATATCAAATATATTTAAAATAAATACTAATTAATTGTTTGTGAAGCATTTATAAAATAATAATGTATGTTAAATCCCATGTCATACCTGATTGCGCTACAAACCTTGAAGGGAGGGGAGCCGAAGGCCGTGCTGTGAGGGAGAGGAGTGGAAGCAGTGGGGAGTCGGAGCTGGAGCTGGTGCGGAGAGGGAGGGGATGGGCGGTGGCAACGACAGGGAGACGGAGGAGAGGAGGTGGTGATGTGACAATGGTGCATTGAAGGTGGCACGACGAGGGAGGGGACCGAGGACAGGGGGAGCTGGAGTGGACGGAGCGACAGCGGTGAGGGGACAAGTAGCAGTCATGCGGGGAGGGAGGGGACCGGGTGGCGGAGGTGCGACAAGGGAGAGGAATGTGAAGGAGGAGATGAGTGGCGGTGGTGTGGCGAGGGAGGGGAAAAAGAAAGAGGGGACGAGGGTTAGCGCGGTGCGGGGGGGGGGGGGGGGGGTGTTCAGGGTGATGGGGGGGGGGGGGGACGAAGGGGCGGAGGGCCGAGGGAGGAGGTCGAAGGCCAGAGGGGATGGAGGCCGAAGGCCAGAGGGCGGTCGGAGCTGGGTGGCGGGAGGCCCAAGGGTAGAGGGAGGCCGGAGGGCGGCCGTATGGTGGAGGGCGGCCGGAGCCGGAGGGCAGAGCCGGAGGAAGGCCGGAGCAGATTGAGGGAAGGGCGGAGGGTGGCCGGCGGAGGGCGGGGCGGCGGATGGCGGCCGAGGGAGGGTGAAGGGCATCCGATGGAGGGAAGAAGGGCGATGGGGACTACGGCGATGGATGGTGCGTGGCGGCGGGGCACGACGCACGACGACAGGGAGGGCACCCGATGATGGGTGGGGGTGAAGGGTTCGAGGGGGGGGGGGGGGCGAAGCTGGTTTTTTTAGGGAAACCTACCGACCATCATGGGAGTCGCTATAGGTAAAAGGGTTCAAAAGCCCATATTTCTAGTAGTGTATGTTTTCTGGAGACTAATGTGTCCAAATTTGTTTCTCAGGGTCTTCTCTTAAAATTGACCTAATATATTCACATAAAAAAATTTTGAATTATATTTTGTCATAATTGATATAGTAGATCAGCTATTAGATAAAACAATTATGGAAAAATACATCATGTATACATTTAAGACTAAGAATCCCATAGATTCATGATGATGGATTAAATTTACAATCTCATATCCAAGATATCCTATAATAGCCTCTCTATGAATTTGTTCTTTAAAATCAATTATGGATGTATTACCACTTATTTGAACTGTATCTACATGAACATTTAGTGTTAGTTGTTGTAGAAGTTTCACTATTGTGTTAAAGGTACTTTCTATAGGTCTTTTGGATTGATTTTATAACCCTTTAGATCATTTGGATTTGGCATTCTATTTCACCCCTTCCGTTTATCCAAATATAATCACATTAATCTCTTCATTACTTTTTTCATTACTTTTTCAAACATGTTCATAGAAACTAAATTAGAAAATAATACCACCTTGTTGACATGTAATTTTATAATATAAAATTGACATTCAACAAAAGATACAATATAAAGCTCGACCATATGAACATAAATATCATCAATTGCAATAAGTTTCTAAGTATTCATCTTGTGATATAAGGGAATCCCTACTGTCACATGACATTTTAAAAGTGGTTTTTTGTTCATATAACTATGTGGGTATTGTACATTATAGCCCCCATAATAAGGCTAAGGGTGGGTGCATATAGATATAAATAGAAATCATTTCCAACCTACAGAATATCAGTACCTTAAATGTATTCGTGACATCCTGAATCAAATTTCACCAAAATAGTTAGGATAATATTGATTACCACTTATAAGGAATCAATTTTAGGGGAATATATCACCTAAAATATGGCGGAGATGGTTTGGGATCTTCATGTATTGGTGGTTGTTGTGTTTCTTCTTCCCATTAACTCCATCCCAAAATATTTTTAATAACTCAGACCAAAAATTATGTTTTTCTTCTAGAGAATAAAATTGTTTCTTGGTATCATCCATTTTACTACATTTATCAATGTTTTCCAATTTATTTTCTCGGAACATTTTTGGGGCGACACCCCAAAACTCATACCTCTAAAGGGGATATACATTACTAGCCACTTCAATGCCACTAATAGTAGTAATTCATTCGGTATAGATTTAGCTGATTTCTACTAAAAATATAATTAAATTATATATGAAAATAATGAATCATTATTATGTAACACATATATATAGAAGAATAAACTTTTATTACAACCTACTTACACATTCTTTAAATAATTTTGATGTGATTTCAACTATTAGTATCCTGTAATTATTTATACAAAACTTAATCCATAGAATATGATATGGGATGGATGTGAATTTTGATTTTGATTCACCATTCTAAATATAAACAAATAAACATTATTATATTTTTGGTTCCTGTCATATATAAGTTTTAATGTAGGTTTATAATAATTATTTTCAAGGAATCATACCCCACCATTTCTTTATGGTAGAGGGACATTCTATTTTCAGCATTCTACATATTTTCCACACTCAGTATCTATTTCATAAATGAACAGTTCACAATCAAAGTAATTACTACATGTTTTCTCATGAAATTTATTACCAATCAGAAAGTACATTAAATTTTTCTTCTCATGAATTCTAATAACTACACGCTTTATTTTCTGGTTTATCAGGTGTTCTTACATCTATGGTGGGTATGAGTTTATTTACTCTTCATCATCTCTAAGATGATTCTTTGTAATAATTTTCCAAAAGCCTTTATGAGTGTTTCTATAGGGAATTAATAAAATATTCATTTTGTTGCCATATTTTTTAAAATCACACTACAATATACAATGAAAAGTAAATAAATTATTATTTATTTTTTTTAGTAAAATAAATAATATATATCAAAATGGTAACATAATCTCTTCCAAAATCTGTTCCCTGAGCATAGGAAAAACATCTCCCAAGATATTTACATCCAATGGGACATGAATTACTATGGTAATACTAATATTACTACAGAACATGGTCATGTGGGGTTTAACAATATCGTCATGTGCATTCTACCCATCCTTGAATTTTATGCCTCTATTTCTCACTTTAATATTTTATGTTCACAATGTCCGACTATGAAGATCCTATTTTTATGGGATATAAATTTTTCAATATTTACCATTTACTTGTATTTTACATCATCAATATTGTGTTCCTATAGATTAGTATCATTTTAATTTCTATAATCTTTTTATTCTTCTATATTTGGTGCATCACCATGTTGATTGACCCAATATTTCTCAGGATTGGGAGAATCATCATGTATGAAAGTCATTATCTAAAAATTTGGTTGAATATTTAATTTAAAGTATAGAAATTCAAAAATGAGAAGATAGTAATATGTGGTAACATAATTCATAATATAGGAAAATATAATATGGTTATTAAACTATATTTTTTTCAATGATTGAATAGATTTAACCCCTCTATCGAGTATCCAAATCCCATAATTATGGCCTCCTATGACTTAGAAGACCCTTTCTTTATAGACACCACCCATGAATAAGTATGGCATCCCAATTAAAGGTTCAACCTTTTTTAATTGATATTTTAACTTTCGGTGTTTTAGGTTGATAATAGAATAATTGACCACTTTTGGTTTTTAGGATCTAGAACATAAAATAACAGCACATCATGTGATTCCATTATAAACATTTTGTTATTATACCCTTCATTACTGGGATACACTTTCATGAATCCCAATTCATCTATTTTATCATTAGTCTTATTATAATCCTACATTCAATTAAAAATAGACACATGAAATGTAGTATAATCCAAGTTCCATATTCATTTGATGATGCCAAATCAAGAGATATTTGCATAAATTGCATTGTGGTCTATGGTTTGAGATCCATGCATATTTTCAGCTATATGTTTAAATCCATAATATTTTATGGTACTAAATTCACCATGTTTATTGTAATAATATGTATAACTAATAATTACATAACCATTATAAGATTATACATGCACATCTAGTCATATGGATAAACATAGAAGTCATTCTATAATTGAAGATAGATTTGAAATTTATGACGTAAAAATATATTCTATAGAACATAGTATAAACTATTGATTATGTGTACTTGATATCCATATTTCATCTCTTGGTAGATTTAAATGACTAAGACTTCAATTTTGGTTTTCCAAATATCACACAACTTCTAAACTATTATGAAAAATGTAAAGGTTATACTAAACCCAATATATAATAGTAATTTTAACTACACCTTTTCCAGAAGATCCATTATCCACAAGAATACATGTGTAATGATATTTTAGAATACAAATGCCTTTCACTTTATACGGGGTAGTTAGTATAGAATGCAACGACATCCGAAAAGACATATCGCTCTTCAATATAACCATATACACATCTTTGATTTTCAACATACACATTGAAAATATTCATATACCATTAAATGGGGTAAATACATCTATAATGTGTGGGACTACATATCAAAATCTGTCTAAACAATGGAAACATAAAGTGAACGATCATATAAAATAATTATTGATAGAAAAATACATAAACTCACATAATATGAAAATTATTTATTTTTTCAATTTTCGAAATTTCACCATGCCTATAACATTACTACATAAAAACTTTTAAAAGAAAAGAGTTTGATTAATTTATGTATAAAATTGTTTAAAAAAATTTAACTGTAAATTTAAATGTATTATATCATTCATAAAAAGATGAAAATCATGTAATTTCAGTACCTTTAACATTAAATGAGTTATTTACATGATATTTTTGATATGTGATGAATAATCATCCATAACTATACCTAATTAAAGCCATTAAAAAACTATTATATCTCTTTCTTGGATTGTGTTTAAGTATCTCGAGTAATAAAAATGAATCATTCACCCTTCATTGGGGATAAATCATTTCGTATCCACATATCAACCACGTATAATAATGCCTTAATTATATACTTTATTTTTCAGGGTGCATTTAATAGTTTTTCAATTAAGTTATAACATACATTTTTTGACAAGAATAATTTAATGAAAATATTTCACATATTAAAAATCTAAATATTATATTTGATTTTTTTTGAATTCGTTTTCATAAGGGTATGAGAATAATGTTTGGAAAAATATGTTTACATATCTTTAACATTGTGAAATAGTTGATCACATGTTAGTGGATATGGTGTTGAACCTCCTTCTAAACTACTACCAAATGATTTCATCCATGATCGGTATTTATGTTCCCTGGGTATACATTTTTTATGTCTTAGAAACATGTTGTTTGAGGAATGTTTCAACCTAATTTACAATGTACTTTATAAAAAAATGGGACACACTTGAGTTCCATTAATTCAATATCCTGAGAAATTCCCATATGTTGGAAATTAATTTAATATCCCATATAATATATCCATCAATGTGAAATAATAATTTATGTAATCATCATACAACTTAACAACTAAATCCAAAAATAATTTCAAATATTTGATCAATGGATCCAAATGAACATCAATACCATTTCATTTTTGATTACATCATGATAAATGAAGAGATAACAAAATTTATTTTCATTTAATGCATAACCATTGTGGAAAGATATAATTTACCAACATAATAGTTCATATACTATGAGTGAAACTTTAAAAACCTAATGTATTTACTATAAATTTTTATTGGGAAAGATAATGTTTTATGGGTTTGCATTGAAATTCAGGACAATGGTGATCAATGTTCATCCACAAATGAGATCCTGTTAGGTGATAATGTTTCTTTTATTTATTTTTTTCTATAGAGATGCCACATTAAAATCATTATAGTTTACTCTCATTCATATTGGATCCTAAACCATGTAATAATTAAAAATAACCATATAAATTTTGTAGTGAATAATTCATTTTTATTTTATTGAGACACACAAAAATTGGGGAATTATTATGTGATTTATAGTCGTTGAGAAATGGTATGATGTAATTTTTATGGAAATGTATTATATTAGAGATCATACATATTAAATATGGAATTAATTTAGAATCAAATGATCAGAAAAAGAAGCACATTTCCTTCTAGGTTCATATCATTATAGAGAGATAGTAGGACAATAAATCCAGTGTCGCAACATTTTTTTCATTCATTTACATTATATAGAATTAGTAAGGACAGAAATAAAATATATTTAGAAAAAAAAGTTAAAATTTAATATTTTCACAACTCTTTAGAATTTAAATATTTTTGGGAAACCATGTTTATTATCTTTAATTATCATTAGCATTCCTCAATATGATCTCTATCATTCTTCAAACATGTAATGATATCCACGATAATTTATCTATATTTGTTCAGTATTGTAATCATATCTGATGATCCATAAAACATAATGCTGTCCCAATCACTAGATACATTTTGTTTTCCTCAAGCTTAGTTCAATATTTAAATGATTGATCTATTCCAATGTATATCAAGTGTTATTCCAACTCATCTAGACTAATATGTTTTGAATAATAGTAGTTTAAGCATAGAAAAAGGATTTTGAGACTGTTCTTTTGCATGATATTTTTCAAACATGATTAACTCTTTCACCGCATACCTATGCTATTTTTTTTAAGAAATTGGTATCCATACATTTTCAATTCAGATACATAATATTTTATTCAGTAATATTAATATTTATAAAATAAATAAATATAAAAAAATAAGAATCTTGGAACCTATAAAATTCAATTAAAAAAATAAATTAAGCTATATGAACCCATTTTTCTAAGATAATAAGTGTATAATGATTTGTATTGCGATTGTTTTTGGTGGAGGAAATCATTAAATTTTACCTATATCATGGATAACATTACAATCTATGCACAAAATAATCCTACCTACTTATGATTTCATATCACAACCTCACAGAAAAGATGGTATAGTTTAAAAGTGTAAAAATGATCCTTTCATCGATAAAGGCTTCCATATCGCATCAACAACCTCATTCAGTCTGGTTCTCTATGAAACGACATGGAGATATTTGTAAAATAAGAACTTGTATATGTTTAATATGTAGATATCTCCAATGAATAAATATATTGAAAATATCATGAAAATGTAGTGAGTATACGAAATCCAAAAGAGAGAGGAGTTTTAGTCTTTTCATTTTATCACTTGGTATATTGTGGCATGTTTTGTGTTTCAATGATAGGATTCTCAGGATCTGATGTTTATATTTTCTGAGATGATGAAAAAATTATATGAACCAATCACATTGGTTGACTAAAATAATGTTTGAAAAAACTGATGAATTTAAATTGGGTTTGATGAATAAAATTATGGTTCTATCTCAATGGGATAAACAAATAAATTCAATAAGAAAAAATATTAGAATTATGACATAAAAAATCCAATGGTGATTTGATGAAATAAATGTGGGACTAAGATAAGGAACACAATAAAAATAAATAATCACTTACTAATCGGAACAGTGGTTGGAATGAATGTGCACAGAATCCACATTGGGGTCAGCATCAGGGAGAAATTTCAATTATTTTTAAAACCTTTTCATTTTAACCCTACCTGATATTGTATACCAATAATTTTTACCACGCCCTATTTTTTACAAAAAAAATTACCTTTTTCAATATTCATAAAGAGACACACACTCATCTTCACCTATAAAAACATCTCTCACTCTAAATATATCCCCACATAAAAACCATTTTAATTCATTTTGTATATTCAATTATATTTATATTATCACATAAAATTTATACACACATTCACTTGAAACTATATATCATATTAAATCCTTTACAAATGGACAGACATAAAAAATTTATATTAATTGAAAATGATAATTTTTTTAAATAATAAAATTTTATTTAGTTTTTTTGATAAGAAATGAATAATTTTTAATTTTTATTTTAATATATAATTATAATTTCAAGACCAAATAATTAAATAAACATTAAATAACACAAGCATATTAATAAAAATTTAAAATTTTAAAAAAAATTACCAAATATGATTTTATTCTTTAATTAAAAAAATTTACATAATATATATATATATATATATTAAAACATTTACTTTAATTTTATACATAACTATTAGTTATAAATAATTTTTTATTACATTATATTTCAATAAATACAATAATTATTTTAATAAAAATTTAAAAGTATTTAAACACAATTTATTTAAATGGTATATTTTAATTTATTTATAAGTTACAGTGAATGTAGAAAAATAATTATTTATTATAATTAATCACGTAGTCAGGGAAGAGGGAGAAATACATTAAAAATCCTACGATACTGATAAGAAATAATTTGGAAAGACTCGGAACCAATATAAAAACTAGACCCCTATTACTAAATAGTGTACAAGATAAGGTTAAATGTTCGGTAAAATAAAATATAACCATGGAAAATATATGAAACTTGAAAAATGTTGTATAGTTTATTTTAATTTCTTTTAAATCTCCTAGATTTAGGGTTTTTTATAAAATATTCAATTGAGATGAAACAAATTTCTTTACGATTATGGTCAAATTATATCTCACTGTTCAATATAATCTCACCAAATAGGTGAAATGAGTTCATATTGAGATATTTCATTTCCTTTCAACCAAATTGCAGCTCATAAATGAGAAATTAAGGGAGTTTCAAGAAATTTCCTAGAGATTTTGGATCACACAACGATATTCTCATTCATGATACTAGTCGAAATTAAAAATAAATCCTTTTTTAAGGTGACAGATGTTGAAAAATTTTAGAGATTGATTAAAGGGGAACATGACATGCGAGAAAGTGACGAGAATAAAAATCGAGTGATGTAAAATTGATTAAAGATGAGTAGAAATGATTGCACACCTTTGGTTTTTAGATGATCAATTCATCAGAGAAGTTCATCGGGAATGGAGAAGGAGGTTGACTTCTATGAGAGCATGAACAATGTGAATAGGAATGATCTATTTGGATTGAATTTATATGAATGGGAAGGGTTTCATATACATCTTCAAAAAATCACAAATAAAGATACATTTTATTAGTACCAAAATAACATGTATTGACAAAAGGACTATTTATTAGAACGGTAATTATAACATTGATAGGGATATTTTTTAGCAATAGTTAATATTTTAGTGAGGATAAAATTTATATTTAAATCACTTTAATAAGACCAGGTAAAATATTCATAAAATAAAATAAAATAAATAATAAAAAAATATAAATTAAACATGAATAAATTATTAAAAATATAAAAAATATTTATCTCTATTAATCAATATATAATCTTAAATGCATGAATGTAAAAAATGAGTGAAATTGAATAATTAAAAATGAATATGCGTCAAAAATATTAAAAGTGGATATGATTTATTAATTATATTATAAATAATTAAAAAATTAAGAAATAATATATCTAAAAATATAGATGAATACATATTGAAAATATTAAAACCTAGTAAACTTATACAAAAAAATTAATTCATAATATTAATTTCATAAACTATAAACATGATAAAAAAAGAAGAGAATATTAAAAAACTTCATTTAAATAAATTAATTATATCGATTTAATCATTTTAAAAAAATGACATCATAATAAATTGAATGAATATTCATCATGAAAATAAAAAACATTGTATGAATACTAAAACATAGTGAACAACAACATATAATTTATAATATAAACTACATCTATTAACTTCAATCACATGAAAAAATAAAGAGGATAATAAAAAACTATATTAAATAAATTAACAATTTAAATTTAAATCCTTTTAAAAATATTACAACTTAATAAATGAAACTGAATAAATTTTAATCAATTAAATTATACACAAATTAAGAATATTAAAACATAGTTACTAATTGTTGGTTAATAAATCATAAAAAATAAATAATTATTATTTTTTAAATAATTAAAAAATATTAAACATGAATAAATGATTTGAAATGAAATAATATTGATAATGAAAAAATAAAATTCAAACAATTTGATAAATATTTCTAAAGGTGAATTCTTAAAATAATTACCTGTATTAATGACACTAAAAAAATTAAACTAATTCAATATATATTACTAATTATATAAAAAAATATTAAAAAAATATTTGTATAACTATAAAAAAATTATTAATTATCTTAAATCAAGTTAAATACAATTTATATAAATTATATAAACTTACATATATTCATGATGAATAATGTTACAACCCATGTAATTTTAAAATAAATTTATTTCATTATTGAAATAAATATTATAATTCATTATAAATTTTTAATGAAATAATTGATATTTATAGAAATTATTGAGTTTATACTTATGGAATAGTCACTTGATCGTAGGAAGAGTAAAATGACCACTAGGAATAGTAATTTTTTCAATATAATAGTAGTCTAACCAGTGATAGTATAAATAATGGTTTAATCATATAAGTGTTACCATGATATATTTATAACATGTAAAAGTAAATAAATTTTTTGAAAATGATAATCTAATTTTTTTTATTTTTGTGAAACAAAAATGACTATTTATAAATTTATAATTAATTATATTATTTTAATGAAAGTTTATTTCAGAAAAATATATTCATAAACTATGATTTTATTGTCTTGTTTTTATAAGATAATATTATGTGACCATTATTATTTTTTCAATGTGTTATAAAATCAGTTATAGTTTTAAAATTGTTATTTTTTGAATAAATTATTATTTTATTTAAAAATTAAAATTTTCATATTTAAAAAAATAATTCTATAAAATGTAGTTTATATTGTAATTTTTCACATTCAAAAATGGTTTGCGAGAATTTTTGATATATTTCTGAAACACCTCCTTTTTCTTAAAAAGTGAAATATAATAAAATATGGTATATGTACATTATTAGTAAAATACACTATTCCTAACAATGCAAGTTTTTTAATGAAAATAATTTCAAACATCTATTCACAATTTTAATATATTTTTTTATAATACTGTAACTATTCCTAGTCTTGAACCAAATTAATAAACTAATGAATAAAATTATCAAAAACCCCTCCCCTACTCCACTACAAATAGCACCCCTCACCCCCTCTTTTCCTCACACCTCTAATGATTTATGCATGGTACAAATTCTACCCAGTACCCTTCCCAAGACAATCTCCTATATCCAATACCTATTATTCCCACTAAAAGGCAAAAAACAATGGCCTTAATGAGGTTCTCAATGAAGATAATTCCTAAGGTAAAACTCCTCTTTCATTTTGTTTATTTTTTTTAATTCTTTCAATTTTTATATTATCTCCACCTACACCTATCCAAGATGTATGAAAACTCTATTATCATTTATATACATTAATTTTATCATGTTTTTGGAAAAAATCACCATTATATCTTTTCTTATATCACTTTTATTCAAAAATTAAAAACATCATTCTTGATGTGTCGAATTACAAACATCATAGACTATGTGTTTTCAATATCCATTATCTCCTCAGTGGATGCTCTTAAAACCATTTTAATGGTTGTAAAATATTTTAAACTATATATTATATAACCTATTTAATGTTTTGTAATTAACATATATACACAATATTAATTTATCTAATTAACCTAGTTTGTGATTATAATAGATCTGCCAAAGTGATCTAAACAAATATCATTAATGATATATCCTCATTTCAAAAAAGAATTTTGTTTCATTTAATATTCAAAACACATTTTAATAGTATTTCATTACATTTCTGTTGTTTCGCCTCCATTCGACCAGAAAATACATTATGAACCATCCTTGGAAACCATGGATGGAATGCTCCAAAAACAATTAAAATAAGAAACTATTATTAATAAATGGGTTGAATGATGTTATGAAATCATCATCAAAGCTATTTTAAAAAGGAATATGTTTTTATACATTAATAACACTCCATTAACCATTATATAGGAGGTTTAAAAACTTTTGAATTTTGAAGAACATCATGTATGTGAATTCATAACCCAATTTCCATTATTTTGATAAACCTTCTACTTTATTTATTATGTGGTACTATGATTATTTTTTAATTATTTTTTTATATTATGTTGAATTATTTTTATTTATAGTGTATACATGTATTCCATTTTTTATTAACTTTATCTTCATGTATGTGATATTTTTAAAAGAGATTTCTTTTAAAATACGTTTTTTAATTAACATTTTTTAAAGGAATGATTTATATGATGTAGGTATTACTATTTTGTGATTATTCTATAGTTATTGGGAATTGTTTATAATGGAGGGTGAAACCTATATCTCCCACTATTTTATTAGGTATGTTTATGTTGGAGGTTAGCCGTATGGTTACTCCAAGTGTAACTATGATGGTTACACCGTTAAGTAGTTTTGAGGGTTACATTTTTAGGTAGCTGTGAGGGTTACATATTTTAAGGTAGTCAAAAGGGTTGTAATATTAAGTAATGAATTCCCCTACTAACCTATATGGTTTATTTATGCTTATTTATATTTTATGTAAATATCATGTTTTCATAAGGAAATATACTATACTGATTATGTGAGATTTATGTCTTTGTGAGAATAATTTCATATGCTTATAATTACTAATGAAAATATACTTTATCCACTTCTTTTTATATCCCTTATCAAGATTTTTGGGCTCATCCCCGGTTTTAAATATTTTTTCATAGGGCTTAAGGATGGGTAAGAGAAATGGAGAAGCCAATATGAATGTTGTGGAGGCTTTTTATGAAATTATGTCATGTTTTTATTATAATCATTTATATTATGAAAAAATGGATATTATTTTAAGATATAACCATATTGTATTCCTGTGGGTTAATATGTTTGAATTATATAATAACATTATAAAACTATTAACTGAAAAGATATTTTTTAAAGTAATGATGTGAATTCTTAAGTAATTGACTAGATTATGTATTTTTTTAAGGCTAGGTCTTTATAGTTGGTATCAGAGCACTGTTTAAATAATTTTTGCTGTTAGGATGTTGTTAATATAATAACTTAAATGATTCTTAGTATATATTTGTATTTAAATGATATGGAATTCAAATATTAACATGTTTCTTCATCTAATATATGTCTATTTAGAATGGTTTTCAACAGAAGTAATACAGAATTTAATATTGGAAGGCACCGAGAGGCATATATCTTTCCAAATTCAAAACATGGAATGATAGGTATTTGAACTGAGTAGGTTTGGATCCCAATGGACTAGATAACAGAGGAAATAAATGGGGGCGTAATCCATGAATGAGAATAAACAAAAATACAACAACGAAACATGATGTTAGTTGATCTTTTTATGAGGTGACACACTCATGCTTTTATTGGTTCTTCTTACCCATTAGTGCCTAAAGGGTGGATTGAATACCCTGAAAATATATTTGATGTCATGGATTGTTATGTATTTTAAAATTATAGTATTTCTATTTATCATGTTTATGTTGAAGCTAATAATTGGTTGTATATGGTCAAGAATATCAAAGATAAAGATGATTTTTATGCCTTAAAATGGGATGAAATTAAAAATATTTTCTTAGAAAAATATATTCAAATGGTATTACGATATAGGATGGAAATGAAATTACTTTATTTGAAACAAAATAAATTTTGATTGAGTGGTCGTGTGTGAAAAAAATTTACTATATTTACATGGTTTTCTTTAAATATTATTTGGGATTTTCAATGTAAAATGATCTATTTTTACCCATGATTAAAAAAACTACTGAAGTAAATTAGATTCATGTGAATTAAAAAGATGTCGGGAACTTGTTCAATGTGATTAGAGAGAAGAAATAGAGTTTGAATATGATCATGTATATGTTGAAAAAAAGTGTAAGAAATGGTCTAGATGGCAAGAGATGGGTAATAATCAATCAAACAAAGATGAAGATCAGAAAGTCTATTTTCCATTTTTTGGAAGGTGTGGTAACAAAAACCATTAGGAATGACTTAAGAAAACTATGTAGTTTTTTATGTTGTATTTTTGGACATATGGATAGAGAATGAAATGGATATGTACTTAAGAAAAATTCAAATAAGAAAACTTTAATGTGTTTCAAATGTCGTGAGATGTGTCATTATAAAAATACCTGCCCAAAGAAAGATTAGATTGATAGAAAATAAACAGATTATGAGAAAAAAGGTATAATTTGATCCATTGAGACAATTTTAGGATATTTAAATCAATCCAATGAATTGGTTTCAGGTAATTTATTTTTTTACATAGAGATTTATAATTTCTTATTTGATAAGGGTTCTATACATTCCCTTATTTCTGATAAATGATTTGGTAAATTGGAAACATTTCACCTCAATAAATGACAAAAAACATATATTTAAGACACTAGGGAGAAATATTATATTAAAAAAGGAATTAGAAGAATATTTCCATTATTGTTCATGGATAGACATTTCCTACAAACCTTGTTTTTACCCTTAATAGAGTTTGATGTTATTCTAGGTGTGGATTGGATTTCTTTTTATCATTCTAAGATTCATTATAGATCTAAATAAGTTATTTTTTAGAAATATTTTTAATATGTACAAAATAATAAAACCATAAAATTTATAACATATCAAAAATCTTTGAAACTGTTAAAATCTAGAAATGAAAGTTATCTTGCATATATTTTTGAAAACAAGGGAACTCTTCAGATTAATTATGTGATAGTTATAAAAGAATACCCATATGTATTTCGTAAATATTTTTCTTGTGTTAATCCTAATAAATAAGTTGATCTCACTATTAACTTGGTTCCTAATGAAAATCCAATTTCAATCCTCCATTATCAAATGGATCATTTAGATCTTCTTGAATTGTAAAATTAGTCGTAGGAGTTTATCAATAAATCATTCATTCAACCTAGAGATTCATGATGGGGTGATCCTATTTTTTCGTTAAAATGAATGAATATTCAATGAAATTTTATAATTATTTTATAGGTTTGAATAAAATTAATCTTAGTATTGTGTATTATTCACCTCATCTTGATGACTTGTTCTATCATCTCCAAGTTGCTCAGTATTTTTCTTTGTTTGAATTGAGATCTGGGTACCAACAGTATTAGGTGAATAAGGTTGAAATCATAAAATTATATTTTCATAATAGATATGTGAATTATGATTTTGTTATTTTACCCTTTGGATTTAAAAATTCCTTAGTTATATTAATGGATCACATGAATATAATATTCAATGAATATTTGGATATTTTTTTGTTGTTGTTTTTATTTATGATATTTTGGCCTTTTCAAAATGGAATTATGATCATCAAAAAATATTTAATACTATCTTACAAACTCATATATAAATTTTGTTATATCAAAAAATTTCCAATTGTTATTTTTGTTTATAGTTTTTTTAATTTCATAGGAACATTTTAAATAATGATGGAATCAAAGGTGGTCCTAGTAAAAAAAAGGTGGTTAAGGAATTAACAAGTCCTAAAAATGTTACATTGATTCGTTATTTTATTGTATTAATAGGTTATTACCAAATATTAGTTAGAAAAATTGCACGATTATCATGACCACTAACTATGTTAAAATGAAAAGGCGTTAAATTTATTTAGAAATAATAATGTGGTGTTTTCTTCGGGAAATTATAAATGGATTAGTGAATTCTCCAATTTTTCTCATGCCTTCCAAAAATTGTGGGTTTGTTATAAACAATGATGCATAATTTAAGGGACTTATTGATTTTGTAATTTCATATGCTTCAAGATAATTTAGTTGTCTTTAGTTAAATTATCCCACACTTGAATTTTAATTCGAAGATATGGGTTTCTAGGTTGAAAATTTGGAGGCATAATTTATAAAGAGAAAAATTTGATATATATAATCACTTTGAAATTCTAATGTATATATTCACTCAGATAGAATTAATCATTAGGTAGAGAAGATGGCTTGAACTGATAAAATAATATGATTAAACAACCTATAACCATCCTAGAAAAGGAAACCATGTGGAATATTCCTTGACCCAAAAACAATATGAAACATTAATCATACTATGTTTGGAACATGTACCCTTTATTTATTATTTGACGAATATTGTCATGGAAGTTGTTGGTGTAGTAAATTCCTCTTTTTTATTCATGTGTTAGTGCAGTTTTCTCTATCAGACAGAATTAAGCAAGCACAGAAAAAAGATGATAATTTACATAAAAATGTAGAATTTTCAAAAATGTTATATATCAAAATTTTATCATTGATAAATATTATGTTTTAATATTTTAAAATTGATTTTTCATGCCTTATGATTCCCATATGAAGAAATAATTGTTTTTTTAAGTTCATATTTCTCCATTTTCTATTCATCCTGGTATTACTTTGATATATAGAGTCCTTAATGAGTATTACTAGTTGGATGGAATGAAAAAGGATATTGTAGATTTTACCATGAAATTTTTGACATGACAATAGGTTAAAGAAGAAAATAATATTGTTCTTGTCGTCTACCGGTTTGATGGGGGATCAAATATTTTTTTAAAGTGATCATAAACAATAAGTCCAAGGTAGAAACGGATTCCATGGATAGGGAGAAAATCAATAAAATATATCTAAATAAATATTTTCACTGAACCCTTCATCTGAAGATGCCATGAGTTTTCCTATGACTAAAAAATAAGGAAGACAAGCCTATTAGAGTATAAGATTCCAACTTCACAAGACTAGGACGACATTCCCCTGGCATTTTCATGAACACTCAAAGTATGGTGGATAACTTATTTAGTAGTCTAATGATTATTCTGTGAAACACATTGGTGATCAGTTACTATGAAAACTATAATGATATAGTCTTTTGTGCCCTCAAGGATGAAATGGGGATTTTATACACTCAATTGTCTCCTGGGATTGTAGATAAAAAGAGTAAAATGGAGTTTAAAATGGGTGGATCAATTTATAAATCACATGATGTAAAGGAAACTTGACATCCCATGTGTCAAAATTTTTAGAAGAAGCATCCTTGGAACTATTTATAGAGGACCATAAACTACCTAAATTTTGGAATATTGAGGCATCATGGTACTAACTTCCAAAGGGCCTGGAAGAATCCCACTAATATGGATGAAGAAGTTATGGTTTAGATCAACACACAAACTATAGTTTATTGTTTCCAATATAAGTAACATCAAAATTTTTTGAACTATTTCCCAAAGCTAATGGTTGTTGGAGACAACCAACAATAACCGTTATGAAAGAAAGGTGGGTAATATGATATCAATACTTCTGAGGTGGAACCCAACTGTGATGTTGTAACAGTTACGTTGGTTAATCATTCAATAATATAGAACACATTTTTTTTATGAATTCTTATATATCCAGCAAATTTAGTAGATTTATTCACACACCACCTCAAAATATGGAGGTTGAGTTATCTGTATGATAAGAAAATGGGTAAATTATTGCATATAATGATTATAAACTCCTCCCTAGTTAATTTTTTTACACTTTACCTCCCATAAAGTATTGTCTTACATATATTTATGGAGTTTGATTCTTTTTCAGAAATGGATTTTCTATAATTATACTAATACAAAATCAATTTTCGGGAAAGGGATATCACTGTTCACATGCTAAATCATCCTCTAATTTTTTATAGTTATTGGGAGGAGGATTATTA
Organism: Viscum album; assembly: GCA_963277665.1. NCBI lineage: Eukaryota > Viridiplantae > Streptophyta > Magnoliopsida > Santalales > Viscaceae > Viscum > Viscum album. The sequence goes on along the minus strand of OY728158.1, from coordinate 1,368,397,519 downwards.
TCCTTCATAATCAACTTCTCAAGTGTGTATATTACTACCTTATGATCAATAATAAATATCTAAATTTATTGAGACAAAGGAGAGAATCATTCATTAGGTAAATCCCATTCGAGGGACTACATTGATGTATTCTGTGATGAATTTCCTAGTCTTCCTCCTAACTAAGAAGTTGAGTTCACAATTAAACATATTCTTGGATATTTATTGATATCAAATTAATCTTATATAATGGGCACCATTGATTTGAAGGAAAAAAAGAATCAGTACCAAGGGAATCTATAAAAGGGTTTTATAAACTTATGTTCTTCACTGTGGGGTGCACCAGTCCTCTTTTTCCAGAAGGATGGATCAATGATCCACTGCACCGATTATTGTGAGATCAATAAAATCACGATAATGAATAAGTTTTCCATTCCATAAAAAGATGGTTTTTTTTGATCAACTATGAGGGTATAACTATTTCTATATGGTGAACCTTCGTTACAGATATCAACAACTAAAGCTAAAGATATCTGATATTCTAAAGACATCTTTTCAAAGAGGTATGGACTCTATGAGTTCATAGTTATTCACATCAGACTCACTAATTCTCCATCAACTTCCATGTATTTAATGAATTGAGTCTTTAGAAATTACAATGGTAAATTTGGGGAAATATTTATTAATGATACTATGATATCCTCCAATATTATAAAGGAACCGAAGGAGAATTTTAATACAACTCTAATGTCTCTCCAAAGGTGGTGGGTCTACTTGAAATGTATAGTGAATGTGTGTTATGTATATAGGAGGTTTCATTCTAAGGGAATGTAATCAACAGAAATGGGATATATTTGGACCCTTATTTAACAAAGGAAATCAACGAGTGTCCAAGTACACCTTTTTTTATAGAGATCCCCAACGTCTCTGGTGTTGTTGGGTATTACCAATGATATGGGAGGAACTTATCATGATTTTCAAACCTAAAAATATTGAATAATAAAAAGGGAGTAATGTTTTTTATACTAGTGATTGTGAATACTTATTTAGTTCATTTTAAAATAGGCTTATCAATGAACCATTACTCACACTACCAAAAAATGGGAACTCTTTGTGGGGTACATCAATGCTTCAAATAAGATCTTCAGTTCTGTACAGATTAATAATAATAATGTGATAGACTACACAATAAGGAAATTGAAATTCCAGGAGTTAAAATGTCCCACTTATGATTTATAGTTGGAAACAATGATCTTTGAGTAGAAAATATTGAGGAATTATCTCTATAGAAATAAGTGTGAAATATATTTTGATTATAAAATCCCCAAGTATATATTAAAACCAAAGGATCCAAATAGGCGCCAACAATGATGGTTATAACTTATAGAGGATTACAACTACTCAATCTCCAACCATCCTAGTAACGAAAATATGGTGGAATATTAACTATGTTGAATGGATCTTAAATCATTATTAATTATGAAAATTGATAAGGATTCAATCTTCTTAGACCCTAAAAGGATTTAAATGGGAATCGTTAAAGATGGGATATTTTCAATCCATTCTCAAATGATTTCTCAACAATGCCTCATAGAGAAAAACAGACTCTCAAATAAATGTTGTAAAGATTCATAAAAAGGTGGAAGCTATAAAAATATATAATTCAATAGTGTTCTAGATTCACGAGGAAGGAGTCATAAGATATGGTTCATGATTATATATAACATAAAATCCATAGTTGAAGAAATATATTCCGAATAACACACAAGGCTCAACCATTTCTATTCACCCATAGAGCACCAAGATATATTTTTGTCTCCAGAAAACTATTTGTATTATAATATGAATCAGTATATCGCTGAATATACATCAAAGTACATAGTTTTTCAATTAGTGATGTCTGAAAGGAAAAATTATAAGGGGTTGTGGCATCAATTACCGAAACCAGCATGGAAATTGGAAAACAACGTCATGTATTTTGTCACTATACTTCTAAAGACATCCAAATTAAACAATGATATATTTGTTGTTATGGAAAGTCATACAAAGATATCTCACATTTTCACATTTCTACAGGACTTATCATTGGGTCAACTTGTGTAAATATGCATCAGAGATGTGGTAAGGAAACTTGAAGTACCACTATCAATTATATCTATGTAAGATCCCAGATTCACCTCCATAATCAAGAAAATTATCTCACATGATCTAAACAATGAGATTAATATTAGTACATCTTATTATACACAAAATAATGGCTAATCCAGGTGGAAAATTAAGACACTAGAAGAGATGTTGAGATCGTGTACTACGGACTCCAATGGAGGATAGGGCCAAAATATAGCTTTAGTTGAATTCTCATAGAACAACAGTCTCCACTTGATCATATAAATGGATCCATATGAATACTTTTATGAAAAAGATGCATAACATAATCATGAAAGTATAATTTCTGTGACCATAAGATGCTAGGATCAAATATAGTCCTTGAAATGGTAGAAATGTAAAAAAAATATTCAATAGCATATCTGGATTACCCAAGGTTGATAAAAGAATTATACTGACCATCGTTGATGAGACCTAAATGTTTAAGATATATACATGATATTCCTCTACAAATTTTATACAATATGATCTTGATATTTGGAAGAGAAGAAAGTTGATTCGTTGTTACATAGTCCCCTTCGAGGTTTGTGATCTTGTTGGAGTTGTGGCCTATTAACTAGCACTTCGACCAAACATGTATAAAGTACATGATGTATTCCATGTATCTCTATTGTGTTAGTACATACCATATTAATCACATATAATTAATTAATAGGTGGTAGTAATATCCTGGATTTTCCCCAGAACCTTTGTGAAAATCCTGTGTTTATGGTTGTTTTGAGGTAATAATGGCTCACTTAGAGAGTTTTCCAAAACATCTAGTCTTCCATGTCTTCCCATTTTTTTCATGTTACTTGTTTTTATTCATATAAAGTTAATCTATAAAATTCCAGCCATCCTATGGTCTATTTCTACCATTTTTTAGGGGAATCATAAAATCTCAATTAATTCAAACATGTGAAACTACAAAGTTGTGTGGTCAAACCACAATCCGACTTTCAATTACATTGAAATAGTCTCCCTGATTTTAGTATATGTATTTTTCTTAAGTAGAGATCCCCTATTCCTTCTTACTTTTCATTTTCTCTTGGTGCACCTTGAGACATCCTCCCCAAAAATTCATGCGCCCTTGTTGGATCCATTCCCGGTCAACCATTGTAGATTTCATTATACAAGTCGCGTCATCCCCTGTTTTTGGAACAAGATGGATCTTAGATCTTTGATCATCTAATTAGGGACTTTATCTTTCTTTTCATTAATTGTGCATCATGTGGGGCAGTTAAGATTACGATTCCAGGTAAGGAACAACTTTATACTCTTCATTAAATAAGAATTAAATAAGAATTTAATATGATCAAAAGTAATCTATTGTAAATATAATAATGGTCAGGGTGTGGGTTGATGTTGGTCACCAATTTTATTTTGTTAGAATTGATTATTTTATTGATGTTGTGGCTGTATACCTTCTGAAAATCATGAACATTGGTGGTATATGCTGGTGTACTAGGGGTGTTTCATTGTGATGTGTTTAAGTACAGATGTACCATGAAATTTGATTATTCATGTACACTTTATTAAAAAATTGGATAACCTAGGATTAAATATATTCTGTGGTCACCAAATTTATATTAAAGTGGGAATTTAATAAAACTTTTTGGTTAAATTTGAATACACTTGGATTGATGGTTGTGGTTTTGCGATGATTGTTCAGGTTTGGGTTTTGTAGGCATGGTATGTGGGGTGGTACATGGGGGTGTATTGGTGTCGCAATCTGAGAGATTTATTGATCATGTAATGGATCAACATTTAGGAAGCTAAAATTCCTTTTTATGTAGTGGTCAAGAGACAACATCAAACAGTGGGACTGTAGTGTGGATATGAACTTGTTTTGTAGTGGGACTATAATGGGGATGTTTTTGCTTAGTGGTGATGGAGGGATGGGTTGTGAGAGAAGGAATGGGTGGTATTACTTTGAAGTATGATATTTGCAAGTATGTAAATAGGTATGATTTGTGGAACTTCATGTTTAGTCTTTTGTAATTGTGAAGTGGGACTCCATGTCTAGTCTTGTGTTGTTGTGCAGTGGGATTGCAGATTCGTTTTGTTCTTTTTTTTGGTATGGTTATAGTTCTTAGTTTCCCAGAAGTGTGGAATAATTTAATGTTAATTACCTTAAATAAATAAGTTTCAATTGGACAAAAATGGGGTTGTGTTTATGCTTCGAGAGGTTATTTAATGGTTGTGAAAACATGGGTATCTGCAAAAGCGGTGCTGGTGTGGGCTTATTGTCTATTCGTGTAAAACCCATAAGTTGGGACTGAGATTATGATTGCATATATATATATATATATTGATTGTAGTTATTTGTGATTTATATAGGCACCCCACACTTGTTTATCAATATGTGACGTACAACTCCATTTCATAGGGGAGGGTGTCTTTCCCAACATCTCAGTGAGAGGATGGATGACTAGTTACTAATAGTCTCCCTCGCAACCTTTTCAAGATTGTGCTACTTGGGCATATTCCAGAAGGATGTAATGTCTTGAGGACTACTATATTCCAAAATTAATTTGGCAGTTATATCTTTTGGATATGGGGCCTAGGTGTTTTTGGGCCGGGTTTTCTTTCCGAAGTGTCTTCAGGATGATGCCCGGGTGTCTTTGGGTGAGCGGTATGGTTGTTGATGCCTGAGTGTCTGCGGTCATGATTGTGTGCGGTTTGAGGACAAGGTTTGTGCTGGTGGGATGCAGATGTGGGAATACATGTTGAAAGAGTGGCAGTATAAAGGGGATAGTTCATTACAAATGAGCAGTTAATTAGTGGAAAAGTGGTGCATGGTAGGAAAATATTGATGTGCTGCTATTATTACTTTACATGACATCTGTTACTTTCGTGAGTGTGCCTTTGTATGGTTGGTCTAGTTAATATTCCAGTGTAGTTACTGGAGGTTCTACTCATTTCTCATAGGGGAATTAGTATATCCCCTCACTTGGGCATGAGTAGCATTAGTTTATCTTCTGAGTATATATGTATCATCATCATATATATATATATAACTGTTTCCAGGTTTCTAGGAGGACATTTAAGTCATAATTAGACATTTCTATCTAAGGAATCGAGATAGTAGTTGTTGATGTTTGCTTTATTTCTTTTGGTTATATATTAGGGAGTTCTTTCATACCTGTATCAGTTTTACTTTCAAACATACATGTGGGAATGGATTCTTGGCGTTACTTTTACCTTTAGTATTTTTTGTTTATGATATTTACCATATTATCTCCCAATCATGTTCCATAAAATGGGTAATGCCATCCATATGTGTGAGATTCTACAGCCATGGTTCTCATCACCACTCCAAGGCCTATTGAAGTAGGGACTTGGTGGACCATTATCAATCCTTCATCATCACAAGGGGAGGTTCTAGAAGTATGTCATCCCTTCCCTCATCCTTATGAGGGTGGGTCGTGATAGTAATACAGTGGGAAAATGATCTCTCTTGTGAGGTGCATTTGTTGATGATCATTGTAACGGCCCGAAATTTTGAATAAATCTTGTTTCCTAATTTCATGTGTTATTTTATTTTATTTTTATACTCAACAAAAATGTTTTATTTGATAAATATGATTATAATTAAAATGAGACCATTGGGTTCTGACTATTATATGACCATCGGTCAATATGACCGCTGTGAACAAAATGTTTTGATTATTGTCTCTAAATACAAGTAATCTTGGTTAATTATTATAGAAAGAAGATTCGATGGCCTCACCTAGTAGTCTTGGACCGATCGAAGCCCATCTAACAGAACTTGGGAAGGAGGTAGCACCATTGGGCTTTGCTCTGGAACAAACCCAAGCCGAACTTCATCGTGTGAAGCTAGAACGGAATCGCCTTCGCGAGAAGTTCAAACTGATTGAAATTACTACTCGGGCAATGTTGGCCGAGCCTCCCTCGGACTCTCTCACCTTAGCATACCTTACACTTAGGTCCTATGCTGGTGTGATAAGAGGCTATGTAAGGAGACTGTAACTACCTTGTGTAATCCTATGTTTTAAATAAAAATTGGGACTTCTTCTTATGATGAAGTTCATGAATTTTCAAATGACCAGATAAATATAGTATGCATATTTTTGATGAATTTTAGAAAAAGGATATTTTAAAAATGTTTATGTAAACCTTATACAATTAAAAATGTGTAATGATTTTCAAAAAATGGTCTTCTACAATTATGTTCAGTAAAAAATTTGGAGTCTAATAAGATCAACTTGATTTTTGATGAATAGTAAATTATGAATAGTGATTTTATGATTAGGATTAGTAATATGACCAAATGGATTAGTAATCTCACTTAAAGAAAGTTTTAAAATAATGTAGGCACCTTGATTAAGTAATGTGATTCAATAAAATGGTTAAATAACGGTTTCATAAATTATTATTCAAGTATTAGTTTTTTCGGGTGAATAGTGTTTTTTAATTAAAAATTTAATTAAAAATATTTCGAAAATTATTTTTATAAAAATGACTTTATTTTTGAACTCAGAGCATCGATATTATGTTATGGTAATTTTTGGGGATTTTTCTGAAAAAAACGAATTTTCGATGAATAGTGTTATTATTTAAAAATTAAATTAAAATTATTTAGAAAATTATTTTTATAAAATGGAGTTCATAAATGTATTTAGAGAATTGATATTTGGTTAAGGTGAAATTTTGGGATTATTCTGAGAAAGTTGAATTTTTGATGAATAGTGAAAATATAGTTTTTAAGTTACAGGTGTTTAATGACATCATTAAATGATGTATTAAGTATATATTTAATATGGTCGAATTATGAATAGTAATATAAGGTATGAGGTTTCCCAAGTGGCCAATACCATGGGCAAATATGATGGGCAAGCCCATGGTTTTGCCAAAACCACTAGTGAGGTGTCCCTTGGCCATTAATGCCTTGTCCCCTCACTTTCTCTATAAATATCCACCCTTTCCTCCTTTAGTTTTCACTCACAACTCTCCCCCAACGAAGTTCTGGTCTCATTACCTCCCAAGGAGTCCTCCCAAGGTGCCCCCAAGCCCTCAAGGTCCCATTCGTTGAGGTTTAAGAGTTACATTTTAAGGTAAGGGATCCGATCTCTCTCTTTCTTTTCAAGAAATCTCTTTTATGTAATTTCTTTTATGCTCTATGTTCTTATGTTAAAGGGTGTTCTTTTATACTCCTCTTACTGACCTTTTTATGTTCACATAATGAGAGATCCCCTCTTACTCTCATTATTTCGTTTTATGACGTTTTAGGTGGCGTCGTTAGGCTGCCGAAATTTTTGTAACAGATTCTTTCTCCCTTCTCATTTTTCAAGATCTATTTTCATGTAAAGTATCTCAAGTTCCTTTTTATTATGTTGGGGTATGATCTCTATATTTATCATACTGATCTTTTATTATCATATGATGAGAGACCCCATTTGATCTCTTCAATTCAGAATTTTGATGTTTTAAGTGGCGCCGTTTGGCTGCCGAATTTTTAAGTGGTTCTTCACCCTTCTCGTTTTAAAGTTCTACTTTCATGTCAATTCCTTCAAGTTCCTTTTTGTTATGTTGGGGTATGATCTCTATATCTATCATACCGGACTCTTATGTTCATATGATGAGAGACCCCATTTGATCTCTTCAATTCCGTATTTTGAAGTTTTAAGTGGCGCCGTTAGGCTGCCGAATTTTTAAGTGGTTCTTCACCCTTCTCGTTTTGAAGTTCTACTTTCATGTCAATTCCTTCAAGTTCATTTTTGTTATGTTGCGGTATGATCTCTATATCTATCATACTGTAATCTTATGTTCATATGATGAGAGACCCCATTTGATCTCTTTAATTCAGTGTTTTGAAGTTTTAAGTGGCGCCGTTAGGCTGCCGAATTTTTAGGGGATTCTTTCACCCTTCTCATTCTTTTCAAAGTTCTACATTCATGTCAAGTATTTCAAGTTCCTTTTTATTTATGTTGGGGCATTGTCTCTATATCTATAATACTGAACTCTTATGTTCACATGATGATAGACCCTATTTGATCTTTTCAAATCATTTTTGTTGAAGTTTAAGTAACACCGTTAGGATGCCGAACTTTCATAAGAGAAATCTAATTTTTCTCTTCCTTCCATGTTTTTCATTTCAAATGGTATTTCCTTGAAACTTCATTACCATGATCATGTATCCTTCTTATTCTGTCCATCTACTGTTTTATGGGTCATTTATGAATGTTTGACCCATTTTCCCCCTCTTTTTAATGTCTTCTAAAACCTCGTAACATAGCTGTTACGCTGCAGAATTTCCGTCTCAAAATGTCTCTCTCTTTTTCTAATGTTTTTTTATATTATTAAGTGAATTATCAAATCTCTTTCTTCTAAAGGGGTATTCACATATATACCAAAATGTTCTATTTTAAATTCTGGGATTTACATACATGAGACCCACTTTCCCCTTTTGTGGGTTTAAAGTAACGTAAAGATCATGTCTTTAAAGCAGTTTTTAAAACGTTATGATTATGAAATGAAGCCCATTTATTTTATGCTATATGGGTTATTTATGAAATGTTTGATGATGATATATGTGGCTCACAAGATGATAAAGGAAAATTTAAGGGTGCGCCCTGATAGCGCTCCAATGCATTGGGTAAAGAATTAATCTCTAGAGATGACCATTTTAACGACGCCTTGGTGAATAACCATGGTAATTTTTAACGACACCATAGGGATGGACCTTGGTGAAACAAAACGATTGTCAATATTAAATGTTGCAGCCACATATTCAAGTTATGAAAAATTTTACTTTTATTATGATATATCTCATGATTTCTTTCTCATGCCTTAAAGTTCTTTTCATGACCTTATTGAAGTATCTCAAGTTCACATGTAAAATGTTTCTCTTGTTTTCCTTACTGGGCCTCCTGCTCACCCTTTCCTTTGATGTATGTCCCCAGGTTCTGAGATGCAGAAATAAACCTTGGATGAACATAAGGAGAAGCCTTTCAAGTGTTTAAGAAGAATGTTTTTTTTGTTGTTTCATGTTTTAATTTCTTGGTTTCCAAGACACTAAACATTAAAGATCCTCGATTTTGTAAAATGTAAATGAAAGTTTATGTGATAAAAAGGCGGGATGCTATAGTAGGTATCAAAGGATGGTTTAGTTATTTGTGGAAATTAGGATATGAAAACTTTAGGAAGAATCCTATAAAAATGTTAGAATATAGGAAATCTTCCTGGTATTTTGGTGAGTATTGAGTAAGGGGTTGCCAAGAAAATACATCCCTGTCTGGATACGAGCAGGTAGAGGTGGCTCTGGTGCAGATGTACATAGGGGTAAAACCCGAAAACACCGCTTTGAGCTAGACTCGAACGGGAACTGGTACACGACAACAGGCCTTGCTGCACTCTTGGTTACGACACTCCCGGGGGATATGATTTGGTAAATTCATAAGCTTAGTATGAACCATTATTAAAGGAACAAAGATAAAATAAAATGAAGATTCACATAAGAATATATGATCATGGATAACCTAGATGGGAACCTAGGGGATCACAAGTTAGGGTATACTTTTCAACTACAAGTTATCCTTATATGCTTTATGTTTCTTTTCATGATTATTGGCTAAGTATTTAAGCCCCTAATTAAAGTTTCTTTTCTTAGATAATGGCGGGAAATGGAAGATCATGTCTCAACAACCAATGTGATAGGAAATGCTACGATTACCGTACTAATATGACAGAGATGATTAGGGGATTAAAATATGATTTTTATTTTGGAAGACGTTCACTATTTTGGGGACCCTATATGATCGAGGTAAATAGATTACAACGGTATTTTCATTGAGGACTAAGGTTGACTTATATTTGAAGAATTGATGAATTTAAGGTGGACTTATAGAAATTTAAGTCACTTATGGGAATGACTAACCTATCTTGGGTTAAATATGTTTAGGTTAGATACTTTTGTTATAAGATGTTAGGAGTGGTTGATATTGTTTGGAGATGAACAATGAAGTTTTGGAAGACTATGTTATCAAATCCTTCTTGTATTTGGGTTTCAATCTTAGTTTGGTTTATTTTGAGGAATTTTAAGGACCGTTATTTATGGAATGGACTAGGATTAACTTTGAGTAGTACCATGGAACTTTGAATATTTAAAATTAGTTTCCATTCCTATAGGATTCTTTATTTTTTTGAAGAGTTGTTTTACCTTACCCTTTCGGTTTTTGGGATAATGTTTAAAGATAAAAGAAATAGATAGTTAATCTTTTGTGGATTATGTGATTCTCTAGAAGATGATTCTTGTGTTTTAATGAGACCAAGCAGTTTTGAATGCTCATAGTTTAGAGAAAAGATTAGTTTTGGGTAGAAACTTATTAAAGGATGAAACTCTACATAAAGGTAGATATATTTCCTTATGTTTTTGTTCTATGTTGTAAATGAATTCCTCAAAGTTATGAAAAGGAACATAAAACTAAAACGTTGTTAGTTTACGTTTCCTACTAGGTAATCAAAGACCACTTGCACACATCATAATTTTGGGATTTTCTGGTGGTTAACTTCCTCCTAATCATGTTTTCTATCACTCTCCTTTAGGACGCAACCCTTTGTTTTCTCCTCCATGTCCATGTTTCCTACATGGAATCCTAGTATGAGTAAACTCGGGTGGCCATTGTACTTCCTTTTCTTTCATTTAAAGTAATGGTGTCACAGAATCTTTTTTCGATGTGGGACTTTCAATGAAATTTCAAAACCCAATTTTTTAAAATTGCGAGGACGCAATTTCTTAAGGGGGGAAGATTGTAACGGCCCGAAATTTTGAATAAATCTTGTTTCCTAATTTCATGTGTTATTTTATTTTATTTTTATACTCAACAAAAATGTTTTATTTGATAAACATGATTATAATTAAAATGAGACCATTGGGTTCTGACTATTATATGACCATTGGTCAATATGACCGCTGTGTACAAAATGTTTTGATTATTGTCTCTAAATACAAGTAATCTTGGTTAATTATTATAGAAAGAAGATTTGATGGCCTCACCTAGTAGTCTTGGACCGATCGAAGCCCATCTAACAGAACTTGGGAAGGAGGTAGCACCATTGGGCTTTGCTCTGGACCAAACCCAAGCCGAACTTCATCGTGTGAAGCTAGAACGGAATCGCCTTCGCGAGAAGTTCAAACTGATTGAAATTACTACTCGGGCAATGTTGGACGAGCCTCCCTCGGACTCTCTCACCTTAACACACCTTACACTTAGGTCCTATGCTGGTGTGATAAGAGGCTATGTAAGGAGACTGTAACTACCTTGTGTAATCCTTTGTTTTAAATAAAAATTGGGATTTCTTCTTATGATGAAGTTTATGTATTTTCAAATGACCGGATAAATATAGTATGCATATTTTTGATGAATTTTAGAAAAAGGATATTTTAAAAATGTTTATGTAAACCTTAAACAATTAAAAATGTGTAATGATTTTCAAAAAATGGTCTTCTATAATTAGGTTCAGTAAAAAATTTGGAGTCTAATAAGATCAACTTGATTTTTGATGAATAGTAAATTATGAATAGTGATTTTATGATTAGGATTAGTAATATGACCAAATGGATTAGTAATCTCACTTAAAGAAAGTTTTAAAATAATGTTGGAACGTTGATTAAGTAATGTGATTCAATAAAATGGTTAAATAACGGTTTCATAAATTATTATTCACGTATTAGTTTTTTCGGGTGAATAGTGTTTTTTAATTAAAAATTTAATTAAAAATATTTAGAAAATTATTTTTATAAAAATGACTTTATTTTTGAACTCAGAGCATCGATATTATGTTATGGTAATTTTTGGGGATTTTTCTGAAAAAACGAATTTTCGATGAATAGTGTTTTTATTTAAAAATTAAATTAAAATTATTTAGAAAATTATTTTTATAAAATGGAGTTCATAAATGTATTTAGAGCATCGATATTTGGTTAAGGAGAAATTTTGGTATTATTCTGAGAAAGTTGAATTTTTGATGAATAGTGAAAATATAGTTTTTAAGTTACGGGTGTTTAATGACATCATTAAATGATGTATTAAGTATATATTCAATATGGTCGAATTATAAATAGTAATATAAGGTATGAGGTGTCCCAAGTGGCCAATACCATGGGCAAATACGATGGGCAGGCCCATGGTTTTGCCAAAACCACTAGTGAGGTGTCCCTTGGCCATTAATGCCTTGTCCCCTCACTTTCTCTATAAATACCCACCCTTTACTCCTTTAGTTTTCACTCCCAACTCTCCCCCAACGAAGTTCTGGTCTCATTACCTCCCAAGGAGTCCTCCCAAGGTTCCCCCAAGCCCTCAAGGTCCCATCCTTTGAGGTTTAAGAGTTACATTTTAAGGTAAGGGATCTGATCTCTCTCTTTCTTTTCAAGAAATCTCTTTTATGTAATTTCATTTATGCTCTATGTTCTTATGTTAAAGGGTATTCTTTTATACTCCTCTTACTGCCCTTTTTATGTTTACATAATGAGAGATCCCCTCTTACTCTCATTATTTCGTTTTATGAAGTTTTAAGTGGCGCCGTTAGGCTGCCGAAATTTTTGTAACAGATTCTTTCTCCCTTCTCATTTTTCAAGATCTATTTTCATGTAAAGTATTTCAAGTTCCTTTTTATTATGTTGGGGTATGATCTTTAAATTTATCATACTGATCTTTTATGATAATATGATGAGAGAACCCATTTGATCTCTTCAATTCAGTATTTTGAAGTTTTAAGTGGTGCCGTTAGGCTGCAGAATTTTTAAGTGGTTCTTCACCCTTCTCGTTTCAAAGTTCTACTTTCATGTCAATTCCTTCAAGTTCCTTTTTGTTATGTTGGGGTATTATCTCTATATCTATCATACTGGACTCTTATGTTAATATGATTAGAGACCCCATTTTATCTTTTCAATTCAGTATTTTGAAGTTTTATGTGGCGCCGTTAGGCTGCCGAATTTTTAAGTGGTTCTTCACCCTTCTCGTTTTGAAGTTCTACTTTCATGTCAATTCCTTCAAGTTCCTTTTTTTATGTTGGGGTATGATCTCTATATCTATCATACTGTACTATTATGTTCATATGATGAGAGACCCCATTTGATCTCTTCAATTCAGTATTTTGAAGTTTTAAGTGGCGCCGTTAGGCTGCCAAATTTTTAGGGGATTCTTTCACCCTTCTCATTCTTTTCAAAGTTCTACATTCATGTCAAGTATTTCAAGTTCTATTTTATTTATGTTGGGGCATTGTATCTATATCTATAATACTGAACTCTTATGTTCACATGATGAGAGACCCTATTTGATCTTTTCAAATCATTTTTGTGGAAGTTTAAGTAACGCCGTTAGGCTGCCGAACTTTCATAAGAGAAATCTAATTTTTTTCTTCCTTCCATGTTTTTCATTTCAAATGGTATTTCCTTGAAATTTAATTACCATTATCATGTATCCTTCTTATTATGTCCATCTACTGTTTTATGGGTCATTTATGAATGTTAGACCCATTTTCCCCCTCTTTTTAATGTCTTCTAAAACCTCGTAACATATCTGTTATGCGGCAGAATTTCCGTCTCAAAATGTCTCTCTATTTTTCTAAAGTTCTTTTATATTATTAAGTGAATACTCAAAGCTATTTCTTCTAAAGGGTTATTCACATATATACCAAAATGTTCTATTTTAAATTTTGGGATTTACATACATGAGACCCACTTTCCCCTTTTCGTGGGTTTAAAGTAACGTAAAGATCATGTCATTAAAGCAGTTTTTAAAATGTTATGATTATGAAATGAAACACATTTATTTTATGATATATGGGTTATTTATGAAATGTTTTATGATGATATATGTGGCTCACATGATGATAAAGGAAAATTTAAGGGTGCGCCCTGATAGCGCTCCAATGCATTGGGTAAAGACTTAATCTCTAGAGATGACCATTTTAACGACGCCTTGGTGAATAACCATGGTAATTTTTAACGACACCTTGGTGATGGACCTTGGTGAAACGAAATGATTGTCAATATTAAATGTTGCAGCCACATATTAAAGTTATGAAAAATGTTACTTTTATTATGATATATCTCATGATTTCTTTCTCATGCCTTAAAGTTCTTTTCATGACCTTATTGAAGTATCTCAAGTTCACATGTAAAATGTTTCTCTTGTTTTCCATACTGGGCCTTCTGCTCACCCTTTCCTTTGATGTATGTCCCCAGGTTCTAAGATGCAGAAATAATCCTAGGATGAACGTAAGGAGAAGCCTTTCAAGTGTTTAAGAAGAATTTTTTTTTTGTTGTTTCATGTTTTAAGTTCCTGGTTTCCAAGACACTAAACCTTAAAGATCCTCGATTTTGTAAAATGTAAATGAAAGTTTATGTGATAAAAAGGCGGGATTCTATAATCATAGACTGTAGAGATAAATTTCCATGTACCAAGACTACTGAACCTTCCAAATTCTATATCCGAACAATATGTTTGTATATTAAACATGGAGTTGGAGGAAGGAATGAAAGAGAAGTACTCTAACCTGTTTTACCTTAGTATGTAAAAAGAAATTTTGAGGGTGAAATTTAATAAGGGGGAAGAATGTAATGTACCAAAATTTTATCAATGAAAATTCTATTCTTATAATAATGTTATTTAGTATAAATAACACAAAAATCCCATAGAGATACAAATTAATAATTAATAAAACTAGAAGTATTTATATTAATTATGGAACCTATACATATTACATAGTAACATAATATATGAAATAATAATATGAGCCTTATGAATAGTATCCCGAACAATATAGTAGTAACCTAACTTATAAATGTTTAAATAAAATTTATCACCTATATTAATGAAAATATGTTATAATTAAAACATAGTATAAGTAAATAAATGCATTGAAATAAATGAATTAAGTGGTCGTATTTTATAAAACATAAATGTATATTTTAAATTATTTAATTAATATATAGATTTAAAATAAAATTATTTTTAATAAAATGGATCCATAAATTTATATTTTTTTTCTTATTATTATAATATCAGGATATTATACCTTAATTAATTTTTAAATGTTATATATAATAGGCAATAAATTTAATATTGGTATTTTTTTTAATATATAACGATATTAATTAAAAAATTAATTTCCCATATTAATAAAATTATTTCCATAAAATAGAGCACCTTTTTGAATGTTAAATGTTTAAAAATTGTTAGTTTTTATTTTATAGATTTCTCTAAAATAGTTTATTTTTTGGTAGAATTTGAAATACAATAATTTACAGTATAAGTTAAATAAAATCATTTTTGAGTCATGCTTAAATCCTGGATGTTATAAGTGGACATTTTTTAAAAATCACGTGAATTTTTTATTGGATTTAGTCAAAATAACCAAAACTATTCTCACTCTTGATCAAAAACAATAAACTAATGAAAAAAAATCAAAAAATACCCACTCCCCTTCTATAAATAACACCCCTCACCACCTATTTTACTCAAACCTGTAATGTATTGAATCTGGTCCAAAATCTTCCTAAAAATCATCCCAAGTATCTATTCTATGTTTAGGAGCCTTTTTGAAAAATAAAATATCATTCTTAAGTGTCAAATATATGTTCTCAAGGAGAAGAACTCAAGATGTAAAAACTTATTTCATTTTCATTTATTTTTTTCCAAATTGTTTTCTTTCTTATTCTCTCCCCACCTACCCTTATCCAAGTGGAATGGTTACTAAAGTGTCTAAAATATATGATATGATTTTATATTAATATAAGAATTCATCATAACTACTTTTCCCTCACTTGTTCTCTCTAAAAATGTAAACATTGACTGTGATATGTTGAATTTATCAATTGCAAGGATGATCAGTTTGCAATTTTATGTACATCCAAAAAAGATGGAACAAAAAAATATATGGTTAAAATATAATATAATATATGTACTAAATCATATTTAAGTTTCTGGAACAATTATATATACAAAATATTATATAATAGAATAAAACAGGTTTTTGATGATTGAAAAACTGCCAAAAATATTCTGAACAATTATCACTGAAGTCTTCTCAAATGTGCCATCCTCACCCAAAATAACCTAGTGATGTGTATAAAAATAAAATATTATATACATTAATTTATATCATATATCTTTAATTCAGGATATCAATTCTGATTTAACATGATATTTCATACATATATACAAGTGAACCTATCATTAAAACTAAGTAAATGAACACACAAAAACGATGAAATTGTAATTTTTATCCCCTAAAATGGGACAAAAATGAACATAATAAAATTATAATAAGTAAAATATATTTAAAAAAGTCTCATAATTTATTAATAAATTAATTTTATTTTATTATCCATGAAATTAAGATCAAATGAAGAACACTTTCAGGAATAAGGGTAGAGATTCTTTCCAAACCTCCATATTTTTCTTTCGGGATACGCTTTTTCACTCTTTACCCCAATGTAATTCAAATTTATTTTGACATAAATTTTATAAATTATATATAAATTATCCAAAATAATATATCCAAATAATTTATTCTTTTTTATTGGGATAAAAATGTTATAAACACGCTCCCTTCTCAATTCTTCCTGGTAATCAAGCCCAAATAAAGGGAACTTCCATATTATTACCCATTTTATATTGATCTACATAATCTATTTTAAGACACAATTAATTTAAAAAAATCACCCATTTCATCATGAAAAATTATCCTCATTCATTTATATTATTATACGAACAATTATTCCTTTTTCATTTTAAATAATATTGAAAGTTTTAATTAAACCGCACCAAAAGGTTTTATTTAGAAACATTATTAAACAATATATTAACATGTTTTAACTTTATATTTACATAACCAATAAAAAATACACCTATTTTCCATTATTATTTCCATTTATCATTTAAATATATTCGTTTAATGGACAGTATTATTATATTCTCTTTTGTTATGCCTTTTGACATTATTATGATACCCAATTCATTCCATGGGTAACCCTTCTGTTTGTGTTCGATTCAATATATATGATTATTCCTATGGAACACATATTCCTAAAAATTTTATGATGGATGCACATATATAGAAATCCAATGAATTGGGTATCATTTAGTCTCATGAGACATCATGTGCAATAGTCTTGGTTTTTAGCCAGGACTTGTGCAACATGTGAAATGGTCTTTGTGGTTATCCATGAATCGTGATCCATGTGAAATGGTGTTATTAGATGGAATTGATTCATAATAATCTATGTAAAATTATATTTGACTCATGATTTTTGATGTTTTATGTTTCTACCACTTCTTTATGATTTATATGATTACATGATCCCATGTTATATATGTTATTCTTACATATGTTAATTTATGCCTTTTTATTTCATGTTGTTATGCATTCTAAACCATGTAATATGATTTATTGTTATGTTTATTCCTGTTCAAGGATTTTAGCACATCCTTTTGTTCATGTATTCCCCAGGTTATACTAAGTAGATGTAAGAGCTCAAAGGATGTTATTAGATCATTATGAAGGCTAGAAAAAGATGTTTTATATTTTTTTATCATGATTTCTAATTATATATATAATATTATAATGAAACTATATTTTTAATTCCATGATCTATATTTGATGTATAATTAATCTTAAAATATTGTAATAATATGTGTAAATGGATTGGGTCATTATATTTTAATTTTAGGGTTTGAATGTTTATAAAAAATACAATTGTTGAAAAACCAAACTTTTTAAAGTATTAATTTTATAACCTCTTAATAAGTTATAAAATAATGTATATAATTAATCAAGAATAACACATATCTAGATTTATTTGTATGTTAATATTGTTTGAATGTAAAGATATAATCTTATATTAAAAACATAAATATTTATTGAGAGTGATTTTAGTTAAATTATCAAAAGAAATTGAGTGATTAATAGAAATTTGAGGGGGATAAAATCATAAATATGTGATGATTTAAAAGATCATAAGTTCCAAAAAACAGAAGGTATTGCAATACCATTTTCGGTTCATGAAATTGTTCTCTAGAGTGGAAGAAATATTTCACTCTCTAAGAATATATAGTAATATACTTATATGATACGTTTCTATATCAAAAACACAATTTCATCATTTGGTTATGCTTCAATGAATATAAATTCATCCCTTACTCCAAGATTTGAATATCAAAATATTAACATTTATTCCTAAAGTACTAAAATTTCCCATTTACCGATCATATGATCCATAAAAGAGTGACAAGATTTTCCTTACGACATTAACTATGTTCCCAAACCAATATAGTTTGAACAAGTTATACAATATTCATAAATATGTATATGGTGGTGTAATACATTAATATCAAAAACCATACCCAAAATTCAACTTAATCCATTTACTAACATTATAACTCATCTGAATGATCATGATGCAAAACATTATAATGAAGGTAACAAGATTTTATAAAAAATCATATAATTAATCCCCATAACAACATGATATATATCTTAATCACCAGATACAAAACATTTGAATAAATCATTATGTAATCTTTTAGAACATGTTAACAACCAAAATTACCCTAAATCCTAAATAAAACATAAATTTCATTTTATTCCTTATGTAAAGCACATGCTATTGGATATATTATTGAAATAGAAAAAATCTTAGACACCACTATTGATAACATAACTACTTTTATAATAAATAATTAATCAGTTCCAAGGTAATCAGTGATATCTAATTTACCTTATCCATATAAATCTTCTCATTATCTGAATATAATTATCTCAAAAAAAGGAACATGTTAAGGGTTATCATTTCTTTAATAAAGTATTTTATAATATGTTATAATTTTTAATTAATATTTTTTCATGGTCATCAATACTGTTCAATATATGCTTTCAAATAGATAATGAAAAAGTATCTCCATACAATAAATATATATTTCATACTTAATATAACCACTAAATCGTTGATAAAATACTCAAAAAATATAATTCTTGAATCCAAGCGCATAAACATTAGCCATTACTATTAATCCGTGGTAACAACATTAGCATGTCCATGATCCATTAGCTTCATTCTAGGAGTATTCCTTTGACACTTGGAAAATTTGTTTTCATATTTCCTCACATCCTTATAGTTGAAGAATTTCCCAATGGAATATTTATTTCACATCCTTGAAATCTTAACACTCTTTACCTTTTTCATCACCCATGAAGAAAAATTATTTTCTTCAAAAGTCAATACCAGGGGTTTTCATTCCAAAATTATCACATGTTAAAAAATCATTCTCCCATTTATTCCCTTTGTAAACATTTCCCCATATCATTATCTTATTATATTGGTTCCCATTTAATACATAACACCTCAATAATTATTCCCATTCCTTATTAGAACATGATATTATGTCCTAATATGTTGATAATGTTTAATAGAATACATCCCTTGGAAGTTTTGTTTTAAACCAATCAATGAAATGAACATTCTTACCTTTTTAATTATGTTAATAGATTCGATTCCCATTTTTCTGTTTTCTTAGATTTATAAATATGAACATACACTATATTAGATCATATAATTATGAAAAATAGTTTATAATCCCAAATCTATGAAAATATATAATATAAATTAAAAATTTATAAATAGATAATCTCTTAATAATAAAAATGTTTTATTTGGGATGTTCTTCTATACATATCCTCAATGTATATCAATGTATTTTGTTCTCTAGTATAGGTTTTCCAAAATAAATTTCTTAAGAATTCTAATAAACTTCCATTGAAGCAATATATAGTAACCCTGACCCCAAAATCCTAAAGCTGGTGCCCACTACCGTTACATTTGAATGATTATTAGTAATGAAACCCCAAATGGTCAAATAGTTTAGTAGTCTTTTAGACTAGATACATACACAAGTGTTGAATTAAAATTTTATACACAATTAATAATATTTTGTTCAATAATAACATTATTATATCTACATTATCCTTTTATATCAGTCTTTGTGAACTTCATGGAATCAATTGAAAAGCAAAAAAATAAGTGTTATCTAAAATTCTTGGTAAAGATAATGTTCAATGGAAATAATCATTGATAAATATGAATAATTAATACGTCAAGTAAAAAACATAAAACACATGCCATGTAAATAGTAAACTGAGAGGATGTGTGTAAATTTAATGGAATGGTACAGAACTGAAAACATGTGCCTTTTAAATAACATGACTATCCTGATATGATAATGTAAAATAAACATGTCATGGTAAATAACTGATAAAAAATTGAACTTAAACAATATGATGAATGAAATGCATCCATATATTAAATAATAGTTAAAATTTCATGGATAATAATTACTAAATTTTGAATGAATGCAATGCTTAATTATTAGATGTCATGTTTCCAAGGAAAATGAAACCATTACCTTCAAGACCATTTATAAGATAGCTTAAAACATTCTACTAGTAAGGCCATTAATAACATAGTTTAGAACATGATTGGTTAAAAACATTAAGGGTTTCCTTCCAAAGGATTTCGTATCATTACACAACAAATAAATATAGTGATTATTGTAACGTTTTCCCAAACCATTTCATGCATGTCCAAATCCTTCCTCATATATAAAATAATTGATTTAATTCATAAAAATTATTCATATAAAATATCCATACGGAGTAGAGGAAATTTTTTTATTAATATTTTCCCAGTCATTCAATAACTATCAAATGAAATACTAAATTTATAATTGGTACATTGTTTAGGAAATAAATATATACATGATAAATAATATTTATATTTATAGGAAATTTAATGTCTACCAGAAAATGAATTATTCAAGGTAAATTTAATAATTGAAAAAATGAATCAAGGATGTTAATGTCAATTAATTCCTCGGTTAAAGTCATCATAAACCATCTAGAGAAATATTATGGATAGTATGAATATAATATATTCCATATTTTCTAATAATACATTTTTTTAATAATTTATGAATATAAATAACCTAAAATATATTTAAAATCATTAAAGTGGAAAATATCCTTTTTATTTTGAGAAACAATTTGAAAATATACTTATTTGAAAATAAAATGTAAAAGTAATGTTTTATATAAACATTTGAAGATATTTTTTCTGAAAATAGCCTTTTTATCTTATAATATAATATTTAAATAAATTGACTCCTCATGATAGCTATAAATTATGTTCATGTGGTACACGATAAAACAACATTTCCATTTACTTTTTTGGTAACATACAAACATGAATTATTTTAAAAATTACATAAATATTTCATTGAAATTTTTTATAAATACAAAAAATGGTTTATAATGAATTTAATAAATAAATTTTATAAGGACAGAACAATTTTTTTAAAAAAATGTGGTGTTGGATGAAATCATATTTAAGATCGTAGATAGAAACAAAGCCATATTTTGTTGAAATCATTTTCTAAAAATATTTATATTCCAAAGAATAAAAAATTGTACTATGAGATGAAATAGTTCATCAATTACCATATAATAATAAAATATATGTATTTGTTAGTAAATTCTCAAGTAATTCCCTTCAACTGATATTCAATATTAAATAATCTCGATTTGAATGAGATTGTATGATAAACCCTTAAAATGATCATAACATTTAGATAAGAATTATCCAATGAATAAATTATGTTTATCCAAATTATATACACAAACAAAATTTAAAATAGAAAATAACATAATCAAAATTCATTATACACATAATTATAGAATGCCATAATCAATGAAGTATAATTTTAACCCATTGAGTGGAAATTGAGGTAAGAAATCACTTGCCTTATGATTCATTTTGGTTGAATGATAATTTTCCTCTTATAAAGTGGTTTAAAATATTTTATTTAATTATTTGAAAAATATTAATATTTATTATATCATAGATGATCATTTTACAACATATTTTGACCCAATTGGTATAAGTATTTCATTATTATCATTGTTTTGGGGGTTATTTGACTTATTTTTTAAGAATGTTTTAACTTGTTTTTTTATTCCTCTTTCTTCATTCATGATTGAATATTATATAGAATTTAAACTATGATTTAAATATCATATATAATAATTATATATTCATTTATAGTAATCCATAATATTTAGTGATACAAAATGAAATACGTCGTTCATGGAGACGGAATGATGTACATATGTGTGAACACAATTTTCATTTTCATGTCATATTTAATGAAATTAAATGAGACATATATTTTTATTATCATTAATTTATAACTTTTATATCATATATATCACATGTATTTTTTAAATCCATCCTTAATGCCTCCATTTAAAGAGTGAGTGAATAACATAACTTCAAGAGGAAACAGTCCACCCTACACATGGGTGATAATATCATATTCCCAAAAGATGGAATCCTTAAAGGTATGTATGATATAATAATTAAAGAAGCCTAAAATAATCATCAATATAATATATTTAATATATAAACTATAAATCAATCATTTTTTCCAACCTTTAAAGGTGTTAATGGTAAAAAGAATGACATTAGTTCACGAGGCGGTACTCTACCCTACACGTGAACAATTTTTACATAACCTATTTTATGGAAGGGTGTAGAGTTTTTGGTATTAACATAACGATAAAAAAATAAAATTATATTAATTACACTAAATTTATTATATAATCTAGGTATAATAATAATTATAGGAGTGGTAATAGTAAGTAAAATAAAAATACTTTTGAAAAAACATGACCTCTTCTTAAGATATCCTCCTTAGCATTATACTAAACCTTTAGTTGGTTTGTTTCATTCCCATGAAAAGGATTTTATTATGAGGTTATAGATGTTTAGTTGTGATGTGGGATGGTATTAGCCCCTAAAAATAGCTTTTAATGTGTAGAGAGAGGAGGATAGGGGTGGGTTTTTATATGTGGGGTGAGGGAACTCTTGTAATTTTTGGATAGGGATAATTCAACCAATGTTTTTTCCATGTAAAGTGGATTAAATAATTAAGGAATATTTATATTAAAAGGTAAATGGTTAAAAATATCTCTTTCAAATGTATTTTGGATAATGTTTTAGGTAATATGGAAAATTATGTATAAAGTTTAGTCCCATGGTAGATATGTTTTTCGTTCAATCCTTATAATTAATTTTCACTAATTTTAGTAATCATTTTTTTAAAACATTAAGTTGAAATTATAATAAAGTATAAATTATACCAATTATAATCAGTTAATAAATTTTATTCAATTCAAAAAATTTAATTGTGACAAATTAATTTAAAATTAATACTATATAATGGATGAGCAAACCGGTTTTTAAATTGATCATGTTCAAAAATTTATTATTTTTTACATCACAATACAATATTTAAATGAATAAATTTTTTTATTAATAGATGCATATTTGAAATATTTTTTCTTTTATAATGAATATAAATATGATTTCTCAATATAAATTCTTTAAAACAAATTCACTACTCAATTAAAATTCTGCAATTTTAACTATTCATCAAATAATGAAATATCCGAAATAAAATTAAAAAAATCCCCCTATGATAATGTTAAAATTAAAATATAAAAAATTATGTTTATTTTAAATTAAAATTTATAATTTTTTCAAAAAAAAATTTCAAAACAACTTTTCCATTAAAAGAAAAAAATCGCCTTTAAAAAAATTATGCATACAATTGGACTTTTAATTATCATATTATTATCAAATATATTTGATGAATCTGAAAAATATTTATTGAATATATAATATATAAATATTTTTTAGTAATTTTCTAATATTAATTAATTTAATTTACAATGTTAAAATACATTCAGCGCATAGAAATAGTTTTTTTTATAAAAACATATATTTTACATTTAGTTACATTTTATATTAATTTACAATTAAATTATAACTAATAAATTAAACAAAATATTTTAATAAGATATTTAATCATATTTATAACTTCCAATTTAATGTCTATGAGATAATTATCATTTTATAAAAAAAATTCTATTGTATTCAGTAGAACTCAGTCTTGAGTGTAACATAAGCCATAAGAAAGAGTAATTGTTGTGTGTAATGCATGATTATTCAATAATATGTGAATTGAATGATTTAGAATATATTCAATATAACTTAATGTATCAGGAAATTATATTCCCTTATATGAATTGTCTTTCATGTCAAATACATAGTTGAATATGATGTTCATATTTTAAAATTTTAGTGTGTTACAGCTAGATTCAATGTTGTAAACATATTGACCCCAAAAATTAAATATTTATTAGTTACATTAGTGTCAAAACTCAAATGGAAATTCCAAATGATATATATATGTGGTAAAATGTTGTTACTGAATTCATGATAACCATTTGGGATAATATTTGGGTAATGATATTTTATATTTTTTCTATTTTCTCAAAAAAAAATTATAACGAAACATTGATTTTGTTTTCATTTTCAATTGCCGAGTTCATTTACTTTAGACGATTTCCTTAATATTTTTTGATAATTGTAACTATAAAATATCATATAGGGTTTCAAACACTTCGGATGAAGCATCATATCATGGATTTTGATGGAATTGTAAACCTCCACCGATGAGATATGTTTTCACAAACATTAATCAGGATAAAATGAAATATTTCAGTAGTCATTTTGATGTCAAAAAATCTCACATCGATTTTAATCAATAATATTTTATTATAAAATATTTTATATCCACTTTCATTCAATATTGTTAATTTATGAATACAAAAATGATTTTTGAAAATAAGAAACATTCATTAAAACACATGTACCCCAACCGCAACATAAAACAAGGTACACATCACTAAAGAATTAAATATTGTGGATTTTAAATCAATTAAAAAATTTAAGGTGATTTGAAACAATATATGTTTCCTTTTTTATGATATTGATTAAATATAATCCCAAATAACTTCCATCGCACTTCATATTCTATTGAATGAAGCTTGTGTTAATAAATATGATATACTAGTAGATGAAAATACATATGTGGAATGCAAATCATGTGTATGTTTCAAATAATTAATTTTTTATATTTATATTGTATTTAG
Organism: Viscum album; assembly: GCA_963277665.1. Lineage (NCBI taxonomy): Eukaryota > Viridiplantae > Streptophyta > Magnoliopsida > Santalales > Viscaceae > Viscum > Viscum album. The sequence goes on along the minus strand of OY728158.1, from coordinate 1,368,372,319 downwards.
AAAATATTTATTTATTTTCTTATGTTTCTTATAATGTTTATAGATTGGAATCAACATTAACAATATTTTTTGAAAAACAACATTCAATAGCTTTTAAGTGGTCAGAGAAATATGGCTTCCTTAGAGGAGTAGGCTTTGGAGTGCCACATGGAAAACATCTTCAGAAGTCACAACTACAATGAGACACATATGAGATGATTAAAGGGAAAAAGGGAATGATATATTCTTTAAAATATAATTTTATTCTTTCTATTATGGTAGACCAATATATGTATAAGGTTCAATGTTAACTAGTTGTGGAACAACAATAACTACACAAATAGAAACATGACCCTCCTGGCATTGAGGCTACCAATTTTCCTCAACTACTTTCCATAACCATAGTAACAAATTGTTTATAACTATTCCATATACATGTGATGTTAAAAATTAAATATAACATTATATTACAAAAAATTTGTAGGGTTAAATTGTATTTGATTTATATCTACCAAGACCTTCACATCACCTTGTTGTGCGGGGTATGATGTAATATATTCGAGAAGACTTGATAAACAATAAGTAAATCCCATATTTATCATGTGAGAGTGGGGATTGAAGTATATTATGATTCATGTGTGGGGTTTCCTATTACAGTTGATGATCTGGATGTTACTGTGATCTATAATACAATGGTAAATTTCATAACATTTTCATTGAATATTATAATTATATATTAAGTATGTACTTATTTTTTTCAAATAAATAACCATAAAAAAATTATGTAAAAAGGTATGAAATGTGGAATGCTATTATAGATGAGGAATATAATGGGGAAATAGAAGGCCAAATTCAAAGGATAAAGTGGATCAACAATGAAATCATAAGGACCTTACGTGTGTACCTTCACCCACCAGTTCCACTACTACCTAAATCAATGGTACATGTTCACACAAATACAACATTAAAATATGTAAATATATCATACATTGAATACCAAAAATCGTTATTTGATGATTAAAATATAGAAATAGTTGTTATAGATATTATAAATGAAATTAATGTGTTTTAAATGTTTAGAATCGAAGTTGTGAACCTATAAATGAGGTAAATTTTCAATATATTTCAATTCAAAATATTATTAACTATATTCATTAAAATTTTGAACTCTTCATATTTGTCACATATATATATGTATATATTACTACTATATAAATGTAAATCCTTATAAAGCATTATTTGGACTCATTAATCTTTTTATAATTTCTTTTAGAATACTTTATTTCAAATTGTAAGAAATTGAGAAAAAGTGTATAGTCATGGTATTTTAAATGAAAATAGCGGATGACCAAATAATGTTTATTCCTATAATGCAGACGTAAAAATCTAAATTATAATCTTAAAAATATTTTTTTATTTTTTTCATTACTTATCTATTTTTTAGGAAGTAATAAATGCTTATTTTAATCAATTTAGAAACCTCAAATGATTAATTTTTTATCCAAAGAATGTATTTCCATCGAACCGTTAACACATGATTACTATTGTGCAATTTAAATACACACCAATAAAAATTTTATAGATAAAATCTGAATTAAAAAGTATAGAATGTATTTTAATGAGAATTTTTTTATAATATAGTGATATATAAATATGATGTAAATCATGGTATGATGTTAAGGAATAATCATAATATGTCTATGTATTTTTCCAAATAGGAATAGATTATGGTATATATTGTAATGTGTAACTAGGAAATCATATTTTAAAACTATTTTATTATGTTGGTCATTGTATTTTCCTTTTTTGAAGAAATATAATTACAATGATTATGTATATTAGGATTTTAATTTTAAAAAATTTATTATATACCATCAATAAACAAGCATCCTTGATAAGAAATTTTCAATGGAATTTACAATTTTATTTTTAATATTTTTAAATTGTGTGTTTCTAAACATTTTCTGATAAGTACCATGGTTTCTGAGAATCTATGTAGTCTAAATTTGTTTAGAGATGAGTGGGAAGAGTTCACGGTGTTAAAATGTTTTCTAGCATAAAGTTGATGTGATTATATATTATGTTTGTGATCTAGAATTGGGAATGACTATAGAGATACATTTGGGATATACAACATTAGTACATCAATGATTAAATATAATTTATCCTAAAATAAAATTCACGTTTTATTAGCAATATGTTAGTTATATATTTTTTAATATCATATGTTTAATTTCCCAATAATGAAATAAGGACATTCAATGATAAAAAGTGAAATTTTTCTATATAAAACATTTATAGTATTTTAAAAATCCTGTAACAAAGACAAAAATGGAAAATTAAGTTATATTATTTTCCAACATCAGAGAAATTATCAAAAATACATTTTTGTGGTGTTATAATTGATAAAATTTCAGTGTAACACATAGTGTGGGGGGTATGACTTGAAGTGAATGTTTTCAATATCACTGTCATTTTATATTAAAACAATGGTTATATTTCCAAAACTAAGAATGAAATTCATGATTTTTTTCAAAATTTATGAAAATTATCCACATATAGTTTGTGATATATAGGAATTCACCCCAAGTAATTTTGACTCACAATGTTCCTAGTATGACTCGAGTCGAATGTTTTCGATATAAATGTGTTATTATAGTCTTAAAAGTTTGTCACATTTCTAAACCTAATAAAAAATTTTGAAAACAATTTCAATCAATAAGAGAAGAGTCTATAATTCATTTATGATGTATAGGAATCAATCACACATCAATTAGATACATGAGGTGGTCTGTACAACTAGAAGTGCATGTTTTTAATAAAAAAGTGTTATATTATTTCGAAACACTTGTTATGTAGTCAAAACATATAGAATGATCATGGATTGTTTTAAAACATTAGTAAAAATAATCAGAATTCATTTCTATCATATAGGATTCAATCACACATCAATTGGACACAAGTTTTTGTAGGAATGACTTGAAGTTCATTTTTTAATTTTAAAAGTGTTATTTATTGTTAAAACATGTGTAACATAGTGAAAACCAATTAACAAATATCATATTGTTTTCAAAATAATGGAATAATATCCATAATTAATTTGTGACATTTTAGAATCTTTTGGACCTCAGTCCAACACATGATATGGTCTGTATGACTTGAAGATTTTGTTTCAAATATTATTGTTAAATTTACATTAAAATGAATTTCACATAGTGAAAACCTAGAAGAAATATTGAATTATATAAAAATTTATGAAATTATTTTTCCAATCATTTTTTATTTATATAAATCAACCGTGAATCAATCGGACACACTATGATGTCATCATCATTCGAATTGCATGTATTAAATATAAATCTGTTATTTTATATTAATGAACTAGTCACATTTTAAAAACATAGAAAATGATCTTTTATGATTTCCAAACATAAGAGCAATGATACATAATAAATTTTTATGTGTAGGAATTTAACACACATCAATCCAAAACAAAATGTGGTTATCATGACTTGAAGTTCATGTTTATGATATTGATGTTTCATTTTAGTGAAACAAATTCATCACATAGAAAATACTAAGAATGAATGATTGGATTGTTTTTATACATTATGAAAGTGATCCATAATTCCTTTGTGATGTGTAGGAATTGAACACATGTCAATATGACACCCGATGTGTTTAGTGGGACTCGATGTGCATGTTTTCAATATAAAATTGTCATATTAGCTTAAATCCCAAGCCATATAACAGAAAGTAAGTAAACTAGATAAAATTAAATATAGACATTAGAAAAATGATCCATAATTCATTTCATATGTCTATAAATCAATTGAACGTTAATATGAAAAATGATATGGGTTTTATTTCTCATAGTACCAATTTTTAATATAAAAGATTCATTTTAGATTAAAATTATTATCACATTATCAAAATCATTTAATTATCTATGATTAATTTCAAACATTAGTATAATATTGAAAAATTCATTTTTTTGTGTAAGAATCAACTACACATTAATCTAATACATGATGTGGTGGTTTTGACTCGAAGTGTATACTTTCATTAAAAAAGTTTAATTTTATTCTAATGATATAATTATTAACATATATTTTAGTAACTATAATAATTAATAATTGATTATATCAATAATATATTAAAATTTTAACAAAATAATTTTTATATATTTTTTTAATTAAAAATTTAATTAATAGTTCATAATATAAATATCAACTTATAATTTATATAATAATTAATAAAAAATTAAAAATGTAATCATTAATAATTTAATTAATATTATTATTAATAATAAAAATAATACATTCCGTAATTAAAAATATAATTAATCATATGGAAATTATATAACATTAAAATTATAATATGCTAATTTTTTATTGTTTCTAAACATTGGTTTTTTTGGTGGGTCATGCTTTTGTATACATGCTGATTATTATAAAAATCCTTTATGATTTTTTATTTTGTATATTAGTTCGTACATTATTTAATTGTAAATATGAAATCAATGTGAATGTTGTTTTTATATTTTGAAAGGAAATTATGGTACAATGAAATTTTTTTATTCCAATTTATTTTTTGTATATTTGTATTCCATTATTTTGATATATTTTGATTTGGTTGGTTAATACAGGGCTATTTTGTCACAACCCATCCCTCGGGGCCCGTGCCATGACTACCCCAAGCCCACCTTCCATAGGCCAGGGGCCGGCGACAAGTACAGAAAGGTGTATTCACTAAAATGGGATAGAATTTCCTTTATAACATGTAAACTTACAGAAACCAATCTCACAAAAAGATACAAGAATAAAGTAAACTATATAGTAAACATGGTGTGCACAGAAAGTAAATGAGCCAGAATACAAGCCCAATTGAAAAGTACAATTAAAACTGGAAAGTACAATTAGAACATAAAAGAACTCCTATAAACACCAACCAGAGATCCATTAAGAAGGGTAGGTACAACTCTAGAACTGCCATCTATGAAGATCGCCTCATCTATTGGCCATCTCTGAGCAGCCTTCAGTCTAGGTACCCTCATCTTTAGTCAGCGATATCCATCATCTACGCCAGACACAATATGGTGCAGGATTATCCCATGTAGGGATGAGTATAACAATACTTAGTTGGGACCCTGATACCCCTGATGGTATCTCAGAATTCAAAATGGTTAGTCCAGAAAAAATGAAATCAAAAGTTAACTCTACTTAGGTATATTCCCATACATATACCTATGTTGTCGAGTATACCCATCTCAATCATGGAGAAACACAAGGCCCCATTCTTTATCCAAAATCTCAATAGTTTCATGAAGGAAAGAAAACCACAAAGGTAAAGACTCAGTTCACAAAGACTCTGAGCTCAAGCCAGGAATTCACTGAAGTATAGAAATACAAATGATTACTTGAGAAGAAAGATCATCTTATTATGTCAAGAGGTGCTGCTATTGATTATACGGAGTCTGACCCACATAGGATCGATTGGTACAAACCCCCATAACGACTCTAATAGGATTGGACCTACACTGGATCAGTATGCCCTAACCCACACATGATCATTGAGCACTGACCCACACAGGATCACGGAGCGCTGATCCACAAAGAATCAGACCCACACAAGATTGGTGCTGACCCACACAGGATCGCTCGGTACTAACATTTGTATTATCTGTCTCTGACTTTCGCTTCACTGCCAGCCACTAGACTCCCGCTAATAGCACGTTTGGGTGAACCGCTCCCCAAAACATCGGTCATACTTCGAACCCCAAGATGTTCCAAAAAAAAGTATCCTAGAGTTCGGTCAATTCATAAGGGACCCAACTCAATAGATGTCGTCTCAGTAGGATGCATGGTAAGTAAGTTATTAGCATTTCCTCTTCGAGGGCCTGGTTGGATTCGAAGTTCGATCCAACACATCCTTACCCAACATTATACAAAACATATGTGGTGTATACCAAAAGGACCATCTCAATCAAAGGAGTATGGAGCCATAAATGGTTTATCAAATGGACGCCCAGATCAAAATTTATCGTCAAAGATGCGAAATTGGGTCCGGCGGGGCTCAGGTCCCTCCCGACCTGGCCAGAACGACCCGGCACAGACGCACGATGCCACTTCGCCGTGTGGCCGACTGACTTGACGGCCATGAAACTACTCCACTATAGCTGACAGGATATGGCCTCCTACTAATCCGGCGGTGTGGACGCACGCCACCCTATCTCCACGAATCGAGTCGGTGTGACGACAACCATCCTCTTCCGTGGGTCACCACAACTTCATTCTAAGACTGAAAAATTTGACAACCGCATTTTCATGATCCTCATGTCAAGTCCTCCTTGTCCATACATCATTATTATCAAAACATTTGTGTTTCTAGTGTGCTTAGTTATTTTTCGTTGATGAACGCATGAAGAATGCGTGAAGAAAAAAATAAAAATTAGAAAGGTATAATTGTGGGACAATGGCCATGTTTGTTTGGAAATCATCATTGGGATTCCAAAATATGAATAATCAAAGAAATAGATTTAATCACAATTCCATTAAAATCCCCTACCTCATTCATCCCTTTGAGGTGTTGTGAGGAGTAAGATAACATTTTTCGAGGGGATGCTGAAGTTCATTTCTCCCACTATACGTTTTCGATCCGGGCTCGTGCGTCGTCCTCATTCTAGATCCGGAGAAAGTTTATCGTTGGAGGAGATTTCTCCGAAGGTTATCCTGATCTCTCCTTTCCTTTGCCGACAATTTCTTCCACCAAATGTGCAGATGAAATAATTGGAAATGGAAAGCAGAGCGTGAGAGAACCTTTGAAAAAGTATCCTCCAAAGAAGAAATTTATTCAGATCAAGAACGAGGACGACACAGAATCCCGTATTAGAAACGTGTTATAGGAGTGATGAACGTTGGCATCCCATTCACTGACATCATCCTCTTCTTCAAGAGAAATCCAATGGATGAACGATGAAGGGTTTTTAAATTGAATTATGATTAAATCTGTTTTTTTGATCCTTTATATTTTGGATTCACAACGACGATGGCCAAACAAATATGGCCATCATCCCACACTTATACGTTGCACCTTTTTCATTTGTTCTTCCCATGTTCGTTGGGTGTTCATAAATTCCAAATAATTAAGCCAGCTAGAAACACAATGTTTTTTATGAGCGAAAAAATGGACGCGAAGCCCTTGACCCAAGGATTGCGAATTTGCGGTCATCAAATTTTTTGGACATAGAACAAAGTTGCGGTGACCTGCAGAAGAGGATGGAAGTCGATGCACCGGCCATCCATGTGATGATAGGGTGGAGCACGTCCGAAATAACGAATTAGAAGGAGGATGCGACACGTCATCCATGGTAGAGTAGGTTCATGGCTGGTACGCTGACCGACCATGTGGCGAAGCAGCGGCGCATGTCTGCGCCACCGTAGCTAGAAACCGTGAATGCTTGGCCACGGAGGAAAGTGGAGTCTTCGTGCCATTGGGGGAGAGAATTGATGGGTATTCGACTGGTCATGATGTACTGAGTAGGACCCACTCCAAAGGCCCCCACATCCAAAAAACTAAACTGTTTGTTGGACCATTCAGGTGTCCTAGGATGCGCCTCTGCTTCTGGGATTCAGCCATTGCGGACCCCACCATGATGATCCACCTGACTGCGGGCCAGGACGGGTATCCCCTTCATGGGCCAGGATGGACCATGGCCCAGCGGGCATGCCCACCATGGCCCAGGCCACCCGGGCAGGACACGGGAAGGGCCAGGTCAGACACGACCCGGGCCCAGCCTAACCTAGTTTTTCCTCTTTTCCCATAACTTGTTATCTGGAAATTTGTTTCAGAAACTGCCTATGGCACATGAATCCTTGGATCTAGAATGTCCTTTTGGTATACTCCACTAGATATTTGTATAAATTTGGTGTATGGATTGGTTGGATAGAGCCCTGAATCCAACCGTACCCCTCGAAGTGGAAATGCTAATAACTTACAGACCGAGCGTCTAATTGACGCACCATCTGTTTTATAGGTTCCCATATGAATTGATAGAAATTCGGAATAATTATTTTTGGAAATTATTGGTGGTTTCGGTAAGACCGATGGTTTGGGGAGTTGTTCACCTAAATGTGCTATTAGCAGGAATCCAGTGGCAAGAAGTGAGGTGAAGGTTGGAGACAGATAATACGAAGATTAGTACCGAGCGATCCTGTGTGGTTCAACACCGACCATGTGTTCAGCAGATCCTATGTGGGTCAGAACTCAATAATCTTTTGTGGGTCAGTGCATAACAATCCTTTGTGGGTAATATCTAGTGTGGGTCACCGTTCAGCGATCCTGTGTGGGTCTGCCCGTCCCAATCCTGTGTGGGTCAGATCCTGTGTGGGTCATTATGGGGGTTAGTACCTATTGATCCTGTGTGGGTCAGACTCCATATAATTAGCAGAAGTACCTCTTGATATAATAAGATGATATAGTTTCACGACAAATCATCTCTACTTCTATATTTCACTGAAAACATGTTTTGAGCTGAGACTCTTTGTGGGTTGAGTCTTTACCTTTGTGGTGTTTTTCCATCGTGAAACTCTTGAGATTATGGATGAATATTTGGGTCATGTGTTTCCTCATAATTGAGTGGGTATACTCAACAACTTAGGTATATTTATGGGAATATACATTACTAGGGTTCACTGTGGTTTTCATGATTTTTGGTTTAACAATTGTGGATTCTGAGAGGAATTCGGGGGTCATGGGGTCCCCAGTGAGTATTGTTTTACTGACCCATTCCTGGGCTATGCTCACACCTTATTGTGTTTGTGCAGACAATAGAAAACACTGATTGAGGATAAGGGTACCTAGACTAGAGGATTCTCAGAGGAGCTGTTTTCAGTTTTACATGCACATTCCAGTTTTACTTGTACTTTTTAGTTGAGTTTGTATTCTAGCCCCATTAATTTCTATACATACCCGGTTTACTATATAGTTTAATTTGTGCATGTAACATTCTATGTGATTAGTTTTTTCTATGTTTACAGGCTATAAAGGAAATACATTCCTGTTATAGGGAATACGCCTTTCGGTGCTTTCCTCCAGCCCCTGGCCTATAGAAGGCATGTTTGGGGTAGTCATGGCATAGGACCCTGTGGAAATGTCGTGACAAATTGGTATTAGAGGAGTTCAGTTCGATCGAAGGACATGGACTCTGATATTTTAATTGGAAATAGTGTTATGTGTAATGAGTGTGGTTATCTGTTTGGAGAATCCAGTGTTGGTGTATTGACAGACATATCCATCCAAATGAAAGTCACCTCGTTGTGAACCTAAATCCAGTATTATTTAGACCACATCGGGCAGGTGGTTGAGCTTGATGCTCCAGGTTCACAATGAGGTGACTCTCATTTAGATGGACTTTGAGAGCCTTTTTAGGGAAGAGTTTTCCCTAGACACCCTATGCTCAGTGCATATACATGAGCTACTCCACATGCAGTAGTGTATAATTACAGTGGATCAATATTCATCGAGGTTCATCGACCTCTCATGCTACTCCACTGAGATGGTGCATGACCCTTTCTTGAGGGCCCAAACCATCAACCAGGGGTTATACGGGTGATTATAGATTCGATGTCTTCACTTAGCACCCGATGAAAGAAAAGTTGTTAGAGCGAGAACACTTTGTGGAGAGCTTCCTTTCCAAGCAGTCACTAACAGAGAGTCTCACCACTGGTTGAAACTTAGTAGAGTCATGGTAGCTGGCTGCAGACATATGACATTGAGGTCCCAGAGGACCAGACCTATAGGTGGATGACCAGTTGATACAGGGTCGATGGTGCGGGGCTCTTGAGACATAGAAAGTTATGTAGGATCCTTGGAAGGTGTTCACTAGATCTATTTTCATTTTTACTCATACATTTTTGTATTACTTATATTTTCAGTTTGGATTTTATTTTGGACCCTTTATTTTTTGTACCCTCCTAGTTTAAAATAAAGATTAATTTGTTCTTGTATCTTTTTTTGTGGTTCATTTCTGTGAGTTTACAGGTTATAAATGCAATTCCTTCCTGTTTTAAGGAATACACCATTCAGTTCTTATCGCCCGCCCTTGACCCGTGGAAGGCCGGCTTGGGGTCTTCATGACACAGGCCTCGAGTGAAGGGTCATGACATATTGTAGGGTGGAAACATTGCAGTAGCTACTACGACCATAATCATCACTATCCAAGGGATGATTAATGTCACCTTTATCATTTCTAGAGAATGAGTTTATAACGGACCCCTTTAAAAGTGCAAAAACAACAATGTTAATAATGGTCGTATTTATCATTTCATTTGTTTTATCAATGATATAGGGTTTCTTTATCAATTATTCCCCAATCAACGACATGGAATTTATACATTTAAATTCACTTAGAATATCCGAGCTAAAATTCATTAACAAATACCTTTTCAAGTGCTGGAATAGAGTGTTTATGTATTAATGGAGTGAACTTATTTTTACCTTAGATTATATTTATATCAATTAGATTGAATATTAACTCCATATAAAATATTTATTAGTTTTTCTACAAATAATTATTTTTAAAATTTCCAATAACATATATTGGATTGAATGGCTCAACGCAGTACCCCTATATGATGAGAACTTTGCAGTTCTGTGATGATATCCTAAGTTATTGTTCTGTGGCTGAATAATATTTTATTAAGGGATATATAGTATGTTAACTATCAGGTGCAGGTACACGTAACAATATAAAACATTACCTAATGGTGTTCAAATTTGGAAATATCTATGATTCTAGAATATGAGAACATTACTTCATGTAGTAATTCAACATGTTTATGTCTAATCATATTTTCCTATCTGCGAGTATGTGAAAATCTAGTTAGACTTCATTATTATTATTAATACATGTCATGACTAATGATCATTGATGTTTTTTCTGTAAAAATGATGTAATAATTCATGGTGATGTTGGGTATGATGAGTGTGTCACGAATGATGTATTGTTTTTTAATAATTTATGTATGGATGTTTCCCTTCCATATGTATGAATTTTGATATATCTTCCCATTGATTGATATAAAACAGTCAAATTTAATTCCATTGGAATGGTTTAATGATGGGTTTATTTCAGATTGTTAGAGTAATAAGTATCAAGCAAATAGGTTGTTTACATGGGTTTGAAGAATTTTTAATGATATGTGGTGAAAAAGATATTATATTACAGAGTGAGAATTCATATGTGGTTATTATCATTCTGATATATCATTTTCCACTGTGGGTTCCATGACTTGTTGATAGATAGTATTCTCAGACATTAGATATCCCTACTTAATTCCACAAGGAAGAGGCCTATAGGGAAACATATAATTATTTTCCTTTTGATCTTATAGAAATATTACCTATATTTAATAATTGTAATGGATTTTAGTATCATGATGAAGAATTTATATTTATTCAAGATTTATTAAATAATCCAAAAAATTCTATAAATATTCAATTTCAATTTAATAAATAATTATTTACTCATTAATAAATAATTAACAATGAAAATATGAACATAAATTTTTTACTCCAAAAAATGTGAATAGATTATTAGTTTAGTTATTAAATTTCAATTTTATCTCTTTTTATTCACAAGTTAACAAATAAATATTTTTTATAAAAAATTAATTTCATTAAGTGAATATTAAATTCCATATTTTATTTGCAAGACCATGAATATAATATTTATTTGTGATATTTACTCAATAAATCAACAAATGGCATGGAGGATGAGAAGACCCAAATATTTTTTGGATGATAAATATTTATTTATCCACTTGTGAGTATTATTTATCATTTTGAGAGTTAGTGCATTCTATGGGATAAAATAATTATATTATTATTTTAAAAGGCCTGAGTATATTTTTGGTTTTAACATAATATTATGGAACATTGTGTAATTAAATAATATGAAAAAATATCCTTGAGTCTATAAATGGGAAATTTTCAGAATTTTGTGTTGGTTGATCAATGTTCAAATCATTTGCATCCCTATAAAATACACTCTTGGCAATAACGACTCTAGGTTATTCTCTCCATATCAAGTGATTTTTATTACTTTCTTCATCCCTCTTAAGACGTAGAGATCAAGAGATGATCTATCAAGACCAAAGTGATAGTTTCTCTGATCAAGAGAGTGATGCAAGATGATCAATATAGGCCTGAAAGATAAAACATACCATTAGTGACATTTTGCGATCAAAGAGTATGTGTTGATAACTAATAAAGGGGATAAAAAATGTTTCCATGTAAATAAAAAAGAAAATTGTACTGCGTTTGGGAAATTAACAATTGTATTGAATAAAAAACCCCAGATCCAAGATTACATCATGCAATTAATATAATTATAAATTAATGTGAATAAGATCTTATCTTGGTGATGGGGAAAATTATTTTCAATATTCTTCAAAATAAAGGCATTGGTTATGATCTTCAAATATTTTATATTATTTATGATCTATTGAATTGTAAAAAAGTTGAGTAAGATATATTCCTAGAAAATTATTCTACTTCATATGAAACCATCATTTGGTATCTGAGTGGTCACACACTAATTAATTTTTTTAATTATTTATCCATTATATATTTAATATGTAAGTCTTTATTTCAAGAAGATCATTATTTTAATCCTATTATAGATATTTCTACTTCAACTATTCATTTCATTCTATTATAACCCAGACCAAAAAATAAAATATGAAGAATATAAATGGAACCTTCTGGAGGTGAGACATGGTTTCCATGGTTGCTCATCATGTAACATTCCTACAATTCATGTAACCCCACATGATGTGGGGGTCATGTTTTCAAAATACATAGAGTAAATAAGTAAATCATACATGGTTTAGAAAATTTATAGGAAGTCTAATTTATCCACATTTAGTTCCTTTAATATACATGTAGGGTAATTAATTTACACGTGGAGTAATTAATTCACACACCATGAAATTAATTAAGATGTTGTGTAATTAAATTATACATTGTATAACTAATTCACACATAGAGTAATTAATATCCAAATGAGGTAATTAATTTACATGTGGTATAATCAATTTTCATGTCATAATGTTAATTTACATGTGGTGTAATAAAGTTACATTCCACATTGTTAATTCCCACACACTGTAATTAAATCCATGTGGAGTAAATAATATGTACAAATTTATATGAAATACATTCCCTAATATACTATAAAACATGAAAATTGATTTACAATTATTGGAAATTAATTTATTACTCAATTAAACCTCATAATTTGAATTCGATGTGTTATTAATTTGAAAGTACACAAGGTTTTATAGTTTTTTTATTTTAATACATGTTTATGAACTCCCACATAAAATACTTAACTACAAGTCTTTCATGAGTTTTCATACTTTATAATTTGAATTAATTGAATCAAGACACACATCATAATTTTATTTTCTCTCATATGTCTTATATCTGAAAATACATTCTATAAATTGTGTCACAAGTCCTGTACATGATATTGTATGGTGAGTTAATTGTATACAATAAGGACCATGTTGAATAGTTCACATTGGTATACAACATGTTTCACCCATGTACAAGACGAGTACCAGATTTATTATAAATAAAAATAAACAATTTAATTTATTTAAAATAAAATATGACCAGTATCTTAATGGCAGACTGTATAGGTATTAAACTAAAATGATTTAATTGAATAATCATATATATAATCAGATTAATTCATGCATGGATGTCTTAGTAAAATAACTAATTGAAATTAAATCTATCTAATTGTATTAAATGAATATTTTTACACAAGTGTATTATCATTAGCATATATTGACCTATATATATGTTTGGTTTTTTTAAATAATTATTGTAATTCAAAAAATAATAATTAGTAAAATTTAATTGATGGATGGCAAGTCATACCTCCATAATTAATATTCATAGGAATGCATTACTATGATTTATTTATTATAAAACACACTTTCTAATTTCAATCACCTTTCAGTGCAGTAAGATAATTGTACGGATAGAGCTCCCAGGTGGATGTAGTTGGTTTGAGATAGAGCCCTGGTGAAGCCAAACCATGGAAATACATATGATTGATGTGGAATACTACAAACCCCACACCGTAAGATCTAAATGGATATTTTTCATGGGTTCATCCATTTTTTATTTAATACTAAAATAAATTATAGTAAAAGATTATGAAAATATAATGTATTATAGAAAAATATCTTGAAAGAAAAATGCATTATAGTATAAGGATTCTATTTTATTATTTTATATGTACAAGGGTAATCTATTATGTAATATCCAATTAATAATAACCAAAAATATAAAAGATAAAATATGAAAATTTACACATGAAATAAGAATCCATCATGTTAATATTATGTCATTACAACTCTATTATCTGAATCAAGAAAACCCAAAGTTATAGTGTCAGTTCAATAAAAAATTAGGGGAACTTTTAAATGTCGGGATGTTTTAACAGATATTATGACTTGACATAACCATTTGTTTTGAATTTAACAACCATTGTTTCTTGAATATAAACTTATATTCATTTATTGATGAAATCCATGTTCATATTTCATGATTGGGGAGTCTAGTCTACATTATAAGGGATTTCAAGAACATTGTTGGTCTGATCGCCTTCCTAAACACATTCTTATGGTTTTCATTAACATGATGTGGATCATATAAAGGGAAATATGGTTCCTTTCCAGCAGTATGTCCATATGATAGGACACTATGAATTTAATGGTGAGGGCCTTTGAAACATGATAATGTCACAAACTAGGCCAGGATGCAATCCAACTCAACACCTAACCTAGTCTACGACATGTCCTAAAGGGCATTACCAGTCCCCACAGTTGGAAAACTACTGTCATGAATCAAATAAAATATTACTAGGAATGATTTAGATCAACTAATAATCAATATTTTAAAAATAAACTAAAAAAACTAAGTATGATATAATAACCAATAGTTGGTAACAAATAGATGTTCAACTAATCTAGGTATGAAGTACAACTGAACACACCGAGAACTAAATACAAAACAAAACAGCCACTGACACAACACATTTGTGAGTTCATGGCCAACACCTTTCACAAAACCAAGGTGCTCCAACAATGAAAAACTAAAGAAGAAACATGCACATGAAAAATAGTCTAGTTCTACCAACACCGAGCGGTACAAGTAGGGTGTCATCTTGATTGATTAGTATGAAACAAACAAATAATCAAAAAAAAATATTTCCACAAAAAAAATCCATAAACACTAGTTTTAAATATATTTATTAAAATAGTTTTTTATCTTTTTAATAATCCACACCACCTTTCTTTTTTTTAAAAATGCAAACCACAATTCTATTTTCAAAAGAAGAACTTACTACATTACAACCAAAATCCAAAAAAGGGATATCAGGATATGCTGAAAATAATCTAGCAGCATAAATAGATAACCAAGTACAGAAAAATACAAATAATAAATTATAGTTAGTAACCATGGTAATTTCTTAATCATATCTAGAGTGATCCATGAAAATACTCAATTTAGACCCACTTACTAGAATATAGTGATGAAATTCAATAACCAACTAGCCTCCCTAAACCAACTAATAAATTGGCACAACCCACATCACCTCTGAGAAAATCCAAGGTGTCCCAACTAGTCTAATTGAGGTTGATCAGAAACCATCACTTGAACATCTAAAAGATGGATATGATACCCATGGTAATGTATATTATATATATAGGAGGCCCTCACATGCATGACTCACCTTAGATGTTGTCAACCCACTTGCCTACCAAAAACATGAACACCGCCTATATGATAACCCATATAGGGAAATACTTAATAGGAGTTCCCATCATAAAATGAATCTTTCACAAGTTCCAACTAAGAAGTAACATCACAATGCTTTCATAATACTTTCAAAAAATATTCCTATTGAATTAATATCATAAAATATTTAAAACAAAAACATCAATGAATCTTAAATTCTAAATGGTCCATACACTTCCTAAATTGAAATAAATTTACAAATCTACTTCCATATTATTTCCAAAGGTCCACACAAATAACCAATTTTAAAGATAAAATTCCAAAAAACATTCCTTTACCCTTTTTAATCTCTCACCAGTGTTGGATCGAATAGTATAATGAGATTCTCAAATACAAGCTGTGGGTGAATTGTATATTTTAAAAATTCATTTAAAATCATTAATGTTTGTTTAAAAAATTATTAAGGAATGTTTCTTAACCATAGTAATGTATTTCATAAAGTTAGCCTTTAAATTTTAGAAAACGTAGTTTAACAAAGTTAAAAAATTATTCAAAAACCTGTTAAAGAAATATTTTATTAATCCTTATAACCATATAATAAAATCCTAAGGAATATTTTCTTAAAATTAATATTCTACCTTAAAGAATATAAAATCATAAATATATTCTTAATAAAAAAATAAAATGTATATCAATGTTATATTTTCTAACTTTAATAAAGTTAAATTTTCAGAAGAATAAAAAAAATTTGTAATAATGAAAAAGTAACAATTAGACATCATTTAACCTAATGAGAAGTGAATCCAAAAATCCTGGATAAAGGTTCCTTGATTTATAATTTCATGAAATCTATCTTACCCAAACCCATATAAGTCCTCAATCTAATGATCGATATTGGTATTACTATCCTTACAAGCCCTCAATTTTGAAGGATATCAGAAACTATATCTTCCAAACCCATAAGTCCACTGTCATCATGATCAGAGTCTTTACAAAAAAAGTCATAACAAGTTGTTCCACCTGTACAATTTGTTTACGATATCCGCAAGAAAAACTAAGAGTTGAAAGAACCTCTATCTATAGAAATCACTTTACAATGTTTGACCAAATCATAAGCATTGATCACTTCTCAAAATACTCCACTTTCTTGCTTGTGGAACTAATCCTTTATTTCTAGGAAAAACTTCTCAACGGTTGGCTCCACTCCAACGATCATATTTTCCTTAAATTACATAGGTACCTGGACATATGTCAAATAGACAATGGTTAGTTTATAAGAGATTAAATAACATTGTTTTATGTATAAGAAATGATGTTAAGATTAAGATAAAAGTTATATTTATGAAATAAAAGTATCTCATAATATTGCAAAGATACTTTAAACAGATCTAGCACTATCCTGAAAATATATTCTTATTAAAATGGAAGTTTTATCGAGAAAATAGTATCTCTATTTTGGGTACCAGTATCATAAAATCGGTATGAAACTATTACAAGTATTGGTATCATGATAAACGGTTTCATAATAATGAATAAAGTATCATAGATTTTCATGAGATAACATTATTTCAAAAATG
The DNA here is from genome assembly GCA_963277665.1 of Viscum album. Lineage (NCBI taxonomy): Eukaryota > Viridiplantae > Streptophyta > Magnoliopsida > Santalales > Viscaceae > Viscum > Viscum album. The sequence goes on along the minus strand of OY728158.1, from coordinate 1,368,354,944 downwards.
GGGTGTCAATGAATCGGTATGACTTAGGATGAAGTAAAATGATACATTAGAATCACAAGTATGTCGTAATGTTAAATATGTAAGTAAAATGTAACGACAAATATATATGTAAAACATAATGATAAATTTGTAAGTGTAATGAAATAACAAATCTGTATGTAAAACTTAATGACAAATATGTATGTTAAACCAATTGAAAAATATGTATGTAAAACAGATTTTCATATCTGTAAGTAAAACAGATTGAAAATTTTGTAACTATAACTTAATGAAAAATCCATAAGTAAAATGAAATGACAAATCTGGATCTTAAGATAAAGTTTCTATGATATTAATAACATAAAACCATAAATAATGGAGAAGTCACAAGAGAAGTTTATAGACTCAACAATATTCCCCTTTTTCTAAAGCATAAACAACTTTGCTAAGGAATAATATATTGACTTAGAAAAACAATTATGAAAAAACATTTCTCCCCATTTGAAATATATTCAAGATGAATATGACTCACTCTCCATTAGGATATGTTTCCCAAGGATCGTATTCTTGATTATTAGCATCCGGTTTTCTTTCTTAATGAAATATATCCCACTTAAATAAACATATATTCTTATAATAAACTCCCTCTTACTAAGGCCTTATTATTTCTTACTATACTCCCCCTTAATAGATTATCCACTTTGATGTCTTTATTAAATTATTTCTGGAAATAAATTCTTCCCCTTTGTGAATTTAAAAAATACCAAATGAAATATAGGATGTTCCTAAATGATTAAGGAAGCATTCATGCAGAAAAAAATGAAATATATTCTTGAAAAAACCTACAGAAATTTTGGAAATGCAATTTAGATTACAATAAATGTCAGAATGTAAAAAAAATCATCCATCCTCCTTCTTCTCAGACATCATTTTCTCAATCAATGATCTATGTTTCTCCACTTCCTTATGATCATCATAAATATTATTCCACAAAGTCTCCTAATCATGATTCTTATTTTCTAAGGAAAAGATCCTTTCTTATTGAGCTTTGATTCTATCATCTATATTTTTAATGAATTCTTCTAGAGCATCGACATTTTTCACTATTTTGTCTCTAACTTCCTTTTCACAGCTTACAGACTGGGATGCATAATTGAGTTGTCTTAATTTCTTAGAGATGGAAGCCCTAACTTTCTTGAACATGGATTCACAAGTATTGAAATCTCCATTTGTTGAATCCATTATGTCACTAAACTATCTAAGATCATCATTGATAGTTCTGGTGTGGCTAAATGCATTATTTCAAGTCACGTTCTGAGATTTATAATCTATCCAAAGATCATTTATGTTTTTTTCTTGATTTAACACCATTTCTATCACCATATTAGTAGATTCCATCTTTTGGATTATGGTTTCATGAATCATTTGACTCTGAGAATCTATATTTACAAGAATAGAAATATTGTGGACCAAGTTCCTTAAAGACATCATGACCATGCCATGTGCAACAACATATGAGGATTCAGAGTCTAAATCATCTTTTCCTTTCTCTTCTCCACTTAGAGTTAAGAAATCTGGTTTCTCTATCATTTTGGGAGACTTCTGAGGGGTATATTTTTCAGATGATGCAACCAAAAAAATCTTTCCATTGCCATAATTTCAAATTGGGGTTTCTTCACCGGAAACATGGATTTCATTAAGATCTCCATGATCATCTTCTCCCCTTTCAATATCTTCTTCTTGAGTTCATTCTTGTCATTATTTTTCTTGGATATCCCCCCTACATCATCTTTTTGTTTACCAATTTAATCCTATTATTCTTCCACTACATCTTCTTATTCTTATTCAACGTCAACTTATTCATTAATTTTTTGTTCTCTTGAAATGGATTTAGAAACTAATGTCTGAGGAGTTGCACTATAGTCATCCACATCCCTTAGAATATCATCACTATCTTCTTGAAGGATCCAATCTTCCAATTGTTGAATAGGTTATGATATTGTTAATACCTTCATAGTTTTTTGGATTTCCGGAGTAACAACCAGCTTCTTATGAATAACATGGTATTTTGGTAATTCTTGATATATTTTCTCTATGACTTTTAGTAGAGGCTGACTAATTTGTGCTTATGAGGTTTTTTCATTAAATTCTTCTCCTTCTTTTCTTTCTCTAGATTTTCATCATGCTGAATTTTTAAGGCCTTATCCCCTGCACGATTTAAGACAAATGAAGGATCACCGATATTTTTGGTAGCTGCCATTTCTCACAAATTTGCAACCATTTCATCAGAATAGGCTTTTGGCTTCTTTGGAGATGGAGGTGAGGATACCAGATTAGCAGAAACCGCTGTTGTTAAGCTAGATTCTTCATTTTTTCTTTTCACATGTACCAATTTTAGAGATTTTAGAATATGAAACATTTTAGGAACAACCATTCCATCAAAAATTTTTCGTTCTGGTCAATACTCTTCCATCATTCTTCTAAGAGTATCATAACTGAGTAACAATGTTTTGAATGGATTAGAAACTGATCATCAAAAAACTTTAAACTCTCGAAGGCACATTACGATTATATTAGAGATTATTTTTAGATAAATAATTATCTGACATCTGATGGTTCCTCCAATGACTACATGAATGGTGAGAAAAATGTACTTAATAAAGTATTTATTCCTTATATTGACAAGGAAATATCATAAAAATATGTCACAAGTCTTTATGGATTCCTAATTACATTCCTTGGAATAAGAATTCCTTTCATCCAAATTTATAACAACTTGATATTTTTTGTAATATTAAGAATCTTCGTATGCTTAATATCATTGAGACCAAGGAAATATAGAGCATTTTATTTATCAAATGAACCTTCCTTTGAGGGAAGTATGTTAGGGCATAAAATATCCTCTCCTTCATACGGTATCTTGAGAACATTTTCTGCCTTCTTATAAGGAACTGTTAAAGTCTTATCATAGTATTAAAACATGACCATGTCCTTTATATCCTTTTGGAAGAAAACAACAAATTCAAACAACTATATATCTATGCTAGGGTGAACCAGATCTTGAATTTTCTTCTTATACACATATACACATTCCCATCCATTAGATCTTATGATCTTAGAGATGAGGGAGTCATAATTCACAATGAAATTAGGGCATAATAGTCTTTACATTATGATGGAACAATCCTTTATTTCATTGTTAATTGGTATCTGACCGGCTGAGGGTTCAAGAGACATTCAGAGTGTAAGAAACCGAGAAGTCAGAACGGTGACTTTGAAGGAAAAAACACAATAACACGTAGTGTAGAGAAGATAGTTTGGTGCTCTTAAAAAAGGAACCCATTATATAGACAAATCAATGACCTTTAAAATTTCATAACATAATCAAATAGCTAAAAATGACTTGATCAAATTGGATGGTTGAGGATGATTATAGAAAATATAAATTCTGATCATTTGAGGTAAGGTAAGCAATGAATTGAAAATTTTGAGATACCAAAAAATTGGAACATAAATTTTGAAAATGAAGAGTAAGAAAGTGTGCCTTGTGGGATACTCTGAATAATTTATTATTATTATATGAATTATCTTAGAGGTTTATGATTCCTTGAATTTATATTCCATAAATTTTCATTTTTTGAAATTCCATTCAATGAATTTTCAATCTGTGAATTTTCATTACATGAATTTCAATTCCAAAAGGAAAGATAAAATGTATTTTTATATAAAAAGAAATATTTTCTTAATGAAATATAATTTTTCTTATAGAATGAAAAATAATGAAAAATAAAAAGCTTATATAATCCCTTTGAATTAAGGAGTATCTTAATGTTATGAGATGAATTAAAAAAATTAGATATGAATAATTACCTTATAGTGATCATTCCTTGCTTCTGTTCAATATATTCAATTCATTCAGAATGTAATGGTTTGGTAATAATATCTGCAAGTTGTTCTTGTGTTCTGATGAATTTAAAAATAATATCTCCATTAAGTGTGTATCCCTAGGAAAGTGATGTCTAATATCTACGTTCTTTGCATGAGAGTTCTGTGCATTGTTTTTACTTCAGACAATGCCACCTGTGTTATCATACTTTATTAGAGTTTTAGAATAACTCATACCATAGTCTGTGAGTGTGTGTTGAATCGACAACACCTGATCACAACAACATCAAGTTGCTACATGTTCAGCTTTAGCAGTGGAAAGTGATGCAAAATGTTTTTCTTATAAGACCAAGATACTATGGAATCTCCTATGAAATGTTGTTTTCTAGATGTACATTTACAGTCCATTTTACAACCACCAAATTGATCATCCAAAAAACCTTTATTTTCAAAATCATTTCCTGCTGAAAAAATAGTCCCAAATATAAAGATCCCTATTAAACATCAAAAAATTATTTTCATAGCCTTTAACTGGGATTTTTTTATGATTTTATAGGAATATTGCACATAAGAATACCGATTGAAATGTTATTAAGTGGTATAACATATTATCATTCCTAAATAAGATGTTTGATCCACAGTTTTCCATGCTTTTCCAATATCAAGAGTAGTAGAGGTTCTAATAGGAGTACTTTTACTCCTAGTGTTGTCATACCCAATATTATTAAGAATATCATCGATATACTTAATTTGGGATACGTATGTCCCTTCTGGTTTTTCAGAAATTTGAAAACCAAGGGAAAAAGTTAACTCACCCATCATACAAATATCAAACTCATATATTACATAATTCGCAATGTAATTGGCTAAGGAATGCTAAGTTGATCCGAAGATGATATCATCAACGTAAATTTATACTATCAAAAAATATTTATTAAGTTTATTTAATGAAAATGGTTGTATTAGATGTTCCCTTAATGTATTTTTTAGAAGAAAAAATCCTATAAGTCTATCATACCAGTCTCTAGGGGCTTGTTTAAGTCCATATAATGTTTGGTAAGTTTGAAAACATGATTATGATATTTTTTATCTTCAAAAATAGGGTGTTGGTCTACATAGACCTCCTCGTGTACATAGTAATTAAGGACAACACACATCACATCCATTTCATAATGTTTAAAATGAAAAATGCTGAAAAGGATGGAAGAATACATATAGATTCAATTATTTGTATAAGAGCATATGTTTCTTCATCATCTATAAATTATTTAAGGATATATCCTTTAGAAACTAAACATTCCTTATTTCTAACAATAATTCCATTTTATTTGCATTTATTTCTAAAAACCAATTTTACTCCAATAACAGATGTTTCCTTAGGCATTTCAACCTAAGACCAAACATTATTCCTTACGAATCCATTGAGTTCATCTTTTATTCCCTATATCAAATATTCATCACCCATGGATTCATCAGCAGTCTTTGGTTCAAATTGGGAACAGAAAAAACATGTTCAACTTTATTCCTTAAGGAACTTCTAGTTCATACTAGTTGATTAACAATACCAATGATATTAAAATTGGGATGATACCTGTGTTACAACTGAATTGGGTTTTGTAAAACTTTTTCATTAACATAGGGTAATAAATCTTCATGGGAAAATGTCTCAAAAATATTTTCTTGAACATTTTCCTTATTTGAAGGATCTTCTATCAAAGGTGGGTGATCATTTTTATGGAATATATCAGAAACATGTTTAGGTTGTTTGAAAATAAAATGATCAGTTTCATCAAATTTTACTTGTACTATTTATTCCACAATAGAAGTGTAATTTTTAAAAACTCTATAGTACTTAGAGTTAGTGGAGTAACATAAGAAAATTATATCATTTGATTGGTGTGAAAATATTTGTACGTTATCTTTAGTATTCAAAATGAATTCATTGCAACAAAAAACATTGAATTAAGAAACTTTTGGGTTTTAGCCTATCCATAACCTATAAAGAGTTTTATTAAGAAAAGGTCTAAATAAAACACAATTTTTAGTATAGCATGTAGTATATACATATTCAATAAAAACATAAATAGCTATAGAATATCCCCTCATCAGGGTTCTAGTCATATATTGAGGAATATGATTTTTTCATTTGATGACACCATTTTGTTGAGGAGTTCATGGATTAGAAAAGATGTGAGTAATAACTTTCTTAATAAAAAAAGTTTCAAAGTATGAATTTTCAAATTCTCCATCATGATCACAATTAATTGTTATCAAAGTTAGGTTTTCTCATTTTTAACTTGATCTTAAATGTTTTTGAAATAAGAAAACGCTTCATATTTGTTATCAAGAAAATATTCCCATGTAAATCTATTGTAGTCATCAACCAGAACATACCCATAGTATTTTCCTACAATACTTCTAGTTTTTGTTGGACTGAATAAGTCCATGTGCACAAACTATAAGGCATTATAAGTCAAAACATGACTTATATATTTAATGCTTGATTTATGTTGATTTCCATAATGACAAGGATCACAAACTTTAGAAGTATCTAAACTTAGATATGGTAGATCCTTAACAAGTCCTTTCATAGAAAGCTTACATAGATTCCTTATGTTACAGTGTCCTAGTCTTCTTTGAAAAATCCATGATTGATCTTTATTTACAGTAAGGAAAGGTAGATCTTGACTTCTAAGGTCATCAAGGTTTATAGTGTACCCATTCTCAATACAAAGGATAGAAAGAATAAAATCATCCATGGAATTGTGAACTAGACATTTATCATATCAAAAAATTCACAAGGAAACCTTCATCACATAATTGGGTTATGATTATAAGGTTTTTCTTAAGGCCTTTTACAAAAATAAATTTTAAATAATATCCTTAACAAGAAGAATAATGTTTCATATACCAAACATTTATCCTTGAGAGTTATCTCAAAATGATAATTTTCCACCATTAGTCATTAAAATCATGTTTATATAATAATTGTTACTAGTAATGTGTTGGGAACTTACACTACCCATGTACCATAATTTCTTGGTACTTCCTTCATTATCCTAAAAAATAATTAGTTAGGTTTTCAGAATCCAAACATGCTTGGATGCAGATTTGTTAGATAATATTATCTTGGGTATCCACAATTGATTAGAAAAGCAAGCTTTATGAAACCCTAGGTATTGAACATTATTTAATGAACTATTTTTCTTATAATTCCCACAATTTTGAAATTTAGTAAAAAAGGGATCTCTTGAAGGAATAATATAATTGTTTCTATAAATTGGTTTTTCATGAGATTAACATAATCCATGATTATTACCTTATGTTCAAAAATGAGAATACAAGTTATCTAAATTTTCATTACCAGATGTAATATTTGAAATACATTTCTTCGAGGAAAATATTTTAGACATTAGTTTCATGAATAAATTATTATCCTCTAGAATAATAGATTTAGTGTTATGTTTATTATCTAAAGTATCTTCTTCCAAAATCAGAATTTTAGGATCGTTAGAAAGATAATACTTCTCAGAATTAACTACATCTTGTTTCTTGGAATGATTTTTTAAAACAAACGTTTTCATATCATGTTATTTGGTAAGATCCAAAATTTCATTTGTTAAAAAAAATTCCCTATAATTTTCCTTTTCATGTTTGTTAGAGACTTTATAATTTTTCATTTCACGCAACATGGGAAATCCAGAAACTTCCTCATAGGAAGGTAGATAATAATTATTTTTTGATGAAGAGAATTCTTTATTAGAATAAAAACCTTTATCAGGAAAATTATCAGTTAAATACATATTGGGTAAGATTCAGCAGTTCATACCATAGCCATAAGACAAAATTTTTGAAATGAATTTTTGTTTATTAGACCAATATTCCTTTTCACAGAAGATTAATATTCTGAAGAGTCATAAGAAGTGTCTCCTCCACTGGCACTCCAAGTGGAAGTACCTTTCAATAATTTCTTATGCTTTGATATGTAGAACATATTCTTGTTCCTCTCAAAATTCTTCTCCATCTTGTCTCTTTTCTTAAGCACGGGACAATCATGTCTTATACGACCAGTTCTTCTACATTCATTACATGTAACTTATCCATCATTATTTTCTTTTCAATTTTCTTCTAGTATCATTATTTAAAGTCACTTTTCCCAAAAATATTTTTCATCATCTGAGAAAGATTGGATAACTCATTTTCTGAAGATTCATTTTCACTGGATTTGGATTGAATAACAACCTTTTTAGATTTAGATCTTATAAATCTCTCTAGAGTCTTGGATTTCATATGATATGAAGTAGTTATAAAAGTAGAACCTACATTTCTATTATTATTCATAGTTTTATCAGAATATTTCTTAATTCAGGTTTCATGTTGAAGAAGAGTTCCAAATATCCCATCAAAAGAAATCTATGTAACTTTTCTATTCGCATCTATAGTGGTCTTCCTGGATTCCCATTCATTAGTGATGATGCCTAAATTTTTTTGTACAAGAATATCATCATCTAAACAATTTTCACCAATGGATTTTAAGATATTGATGATATTTGTGAATCATTGTGGTACCTTACATAAGGGTTCTCCATAATGAAAATAGAAACCAGATACTCTACTCTGAGCAAGGCTCTTACTGTTTCAATGAATTCGGAAGTTCCAAAGTGAGTTACTAAAAACTTCTTGTGGATGATATTTACAGCTTCACAAGAACAAAATTGGCTATATATATTTCTAGATGTTGAACAGTGAAAAGTATTTTGTACCTTAATGATTACCTAGTATTCAACCTTTTCTGGATTAGTTAAGGTTCTAAGTTCTTTATCAGAAATATTATAATCTCTAGTTAACATAATAAAGTAATCTACAACTATTTTTATCATGAAGGACATCATTCTGTTCCTCCAGTACTCATAGTCATTTCTATCAATGATCGGTGGTCTTGTAGTATTAATATTGTCTAGAGATCCAACAAGAATTCTTACCATTAAAAACCTCTTTTTTCCATCCAAAAAATAATATTGCAGTATATTCTAATAATGTAAAAGAAAATTAAGAAAGAATATTTATACCTGAGTATGAGAATCTTAGAAACAACCCTTTGATACCAAATGTCAATTATTAGTATGGAAGAGCTACTATCTAGGATACCAATTTTAGGATCAAATATTATAATGAGATGATCAAATACAAGAGGGGGAGGGGGTGAATTGTATAGTTTTAAAATTCTATTGGAATCTTTAATATTGCTGTAAAAGCATTCTTAAGGAATTTTTCCTACCATTAGGGAATATTTTTCTTAAAGTTAGCTTTTTTAATTTAAGAATACTTTGTTTAACTAAATTATATAAATATTCACAAAACCTCTAAAAGAAATTGTTTCTTGAACATTATAACCTTAAGATAAAAAGAGGAGGAATATTTTCTTAAAATAATTATTCTACCATAAAGCATATATAATATTTAATATAATCAGATTAATGGAATTAGAATGTGTATGAAAGTTATACTTTCTAACTTTAACAAAGCTTAAATTGCAGCAGAATAAAGAACTATTTGTTATAAAGAACAAGTAACAATATGACTTTTTTATGCCAAAAAAAAGTGTATCTAACAACCTTGGATAAAGGATTATTGATTTATACTTTAAATAATGTCTGTCTTATCCAAACCCAGGTAAATACTCAATCTGATGATCGGTATATGTCTTACTATCCCTACAAGCCCTTGATTTATAAGTAAATTGGAACCTCTTTCTTACACACCTAGAATTCCAAGATCAACACAATTGGTGTCTACACAAATCATGTATGAACAAGTTGTTCACGCCTGAAAATGTTGTTAAAAACGTCTTCATGAAGCATTGATTGTTATTAGAGCCTCTTTGTCTAGAAATCATTTCCCATAATTAGATCACTTCACAATCATTGATCACATATCAAAATACTCCACTCTCTGGCTCGTTATAATAAAGAATTAATTATAAACACACCTTCTCAATGTTCATCTCCACTTCAAAAGTAATATTTTCCTTGAATTCCAGAGGGCCATGTACATATGTCAAATAGATTACTGTTAGTTTATAACAGATTATATGACATCATTTCATGTATAAGATATGATGTTAAGATAAATATAAATATTTTGTATAAGAATACTTATAATCCTATAATATTGGAATGATACATTAAACAACTCTATCATTATTAAGAAAACTGATCCATTAGAAAATGAAAATCAGATTGAGAAAACAGTATCTCTATTTTGGGGTACCGATATCAAAAAATTGGTATAAAACTTTTACCGGTATCAGTATCATGAAAAAAAGTATCATAATATTGAAAACAACACCACAAATTTTCATGTAATAACATTATTTCAAAAATGTTGTTTTACAAAATTGGTATGATATAGGCTTAAGTAAAAAGATACGTAGAAATATTATGTTTTCTATAATTTTAATTATTTAATTAATACATAATAACAAATATATAAGAAAAAAGTAAAGAAACATCTGCAAGTAAAATTTGATAACAAATATTTAAGTAAAAATTAATGACACATCTGTAAGTAAAATGAATTGAAAAATCTTCATGTAAAATGGATTGAAAAATATGTAAGCAAAACGGATTGAAAAATTTTCATATAAAAAGGAATGAATAATATATAAGTAAAATAGAATGAAAAATAACAAACCTAAGAAAAAGTGTTTTTTGCTTTTCAAAACATTAATCCATATGTAATGGAGAAGTCATAAGAGAATCATATTGACTCAATAACCAAAACTTGTTTCAAGGCCAAACTGGCCAAACATTAAAGAACACATTTTAGGTTACATATCTAAATCTCTTAAAGAAACACTTTACTATTAAGGAGATATAATACCATTATAAGAAAAATAGAGAGGATGGAAATATGAGCAAAATTTTAAAGGAAAAGTGTTTTAATGTAACATCTTGTTTAGAATACACATTCACATGTTAATCTTTTGCACCCATATATTTTTAAACATCGAATGGCGGACCTAAACTTACCATGGAAGCACCAAAAATCCATTTTCATTTCCAAAATCACAACATTCCTTCTTAACCAAACCTATCAATAGCATATAATAACAAAATCATAAACAACCCTTTTAAAAAAATGAGAATCCTTCCGAAACATTTTCACTACAATCCTCAAGAAATAAAAAGATATCCAAATCACACATCCTTAAAAATTTATATATTAAAACTAATTTAACAAAATATATCATGGAAAAATATCACAGAAAGGCCTGATATCATTTTATAATAACAACTAACATTTTACTAAACACATTAGATAAATAAATACATATGAACATTTTGAGATTCACATGGAAAACTATTTTTAGCAGCTTTTACCAAAATAAAAACATCGTGATAAACTACACCATGGTAGCATTAGTGTGAAATCCATGTTTACAAATTTAATAACGGAAATCCGTCATTAAATGAATGAATTGGAAATGAAGTCCTGTCGACACCGACCCCTATGGAATGTGAATGAGATTATCAATTCCTAGATGATATATATAAGTCCCACAACCATTCACACACCCTAGAATCTAAATAAGAACAACCAACATAGAAAACCTAGCCATTGTGGTTTTTACTAGAGGTAAAACCAAAAATGATATCCAAATGAGAAATAGAAAAAAAATGGGTGTAAACAAAAACACACCCTAAAAATCACCTTGGAATCGATGGAGAAATTCCATGGATGGAGGAGAACCAAAGGAAGAGGGGTCTTGGGACCCATTCGTGCACCAAAATCAACCAAGGTGAGAGAGGCCCACTCTTATATTATATAAAGGGGAGATAGAAATATGTTTTTTGATGTTTAAAATTTTTGGGAATATAGAATGATTTAGATACACGGTTTACCCGACCACACACCAACAACACTGTATATTCTGTACAAGCGGACATATACTGCAAGACCAACATGCACGATTTGACATATTCTGCTAAATCCATTCGGTAGGTTCTATACATATTTTGAACCTACTGTATGAACAAACAAAATGGTTTCCTCAAACATAGCCAAATAATATGGTATATTCTGTATGACTCCAACACCTACCACACGATTACCTGGGTTTGGACACATGGTTTAAAAACCATGATCACTAACCATGTGCTTTCCCCAAAGCCACTAAAACATTAAAAAATTGATAATTTGAACTGAGGATCACCCGAACCTTGTCAAAATATATCTAAGATCATGAATAGAATAAAATAAATGATTTACAAAGGACAAGGTGTTACAGTTCTCCCCACCAAAGAAATATTCTTCCACCAATAATTTACGTAGCCCAAGGTGAATCAAAACCCAAATCCTTGCATGATCAAAACCGTTGGAAACCAAACCTCTGAGTGATTATTCACTCTATAAGTCACATATTTCTGATAAAGAGGAAACCATAGCATGAGAATCAATGTAGAATATGACCATAAGATCACAACTAGAATGGGAATTCCATAAACAAAGTAGCACCAAAAGAATATAAATAAAAACCCATTATGATGAACCCGGAAAACTCGGACCCCAGTACTGTGGGTACGCCATGAAAGGGCCAAAAACCCTATATCTGAGGGTGGCCAAAAACCAATCCAGAAGTAAGATTTTACAACACTAATTTAATTCTTCCTACACAATGTGAGATTAAACCCATGAAAATAAACACAAAAAATAGTGAAATAGAAACAATTTCCATCAATTACAAATAACTCAAGCATCTCTAAACAGTCACTAATGAAACTGAGACAAACCCACATAAGAGTTAATGAGTTTTTATAAAGACAAACTATTACAGAATCAACATTCTGATGAAGAAACCCAATTACATCACGAATGAACATGTTCATCACACTTTTACAATGAAATATGATCTTACAAAAATAGGGAAGTAAGACTAAGAAACATTAAATTTATTAATCCAAACAAGAGAAAAAATGTTGAAAATATTTGACACACTACCAAAAACTCTTGAATGTTCGCGAGATTAACTACATGGACTATATATGGAGCCCTAATTACTGAATCATATCAAGCCTCATAGTCATATTTGGACACCCTCTAATCACATGGACTTCTTCGGGTGACATTTCCTACAAAACGTTTCCAGATAAACCTTGTAGAAAAAATAATGGTTAGTCGTCAGAGGGATGAAATATGACTACCTCAAATGCATGAACCAGCCACACTGGTAGCACACTATAGAAAAGTCTCACAGACATGAAGCAAGAAATAAAGAAATAAACTATTTATAGACAAGTTCCTCCAGCATACAATCCTCACTAGATGGAGATCCATTAAAAAAATATTAGACACCAGATTTCAAACTTCCTATAATCCAAAAGCCAGCTCATTTAGAAACACTTCATCCACTAATTTATAAAAATTAATATTTTTAGTGTATAGAACTCACTCTTTAATCTATAGAGAATGACCCATGATGGAAAAATAATCCTTTAATAGATCCTCTGAAACCACCTCAAGGGAAAAGGAAACCAGCTCCTTGAAATAGTCAATATAGGCCTTCACCATCCAATGACCTTGATAAATACTCATGATCTCTTCCCATTCATTCATATTCACCTCCTTAAGTATAAACCATTTGAATAAGGCATACATCAACACTACTCACTTCATCCCAAATTGCATAAATGGTGTGGAAAATATATCCCATTCATCTATTGATGGACCCTTGAATTTACCCAGAACAACCAAAACCCTAAAAAATTCAAGAGTTCCAATCTACTTGAATACATGCTCAACTTTATCATGTGAACCCACTGCCTCTAATGAATCTCACTCACAAGGAATAAAAAACCAAGAACCTTGAATAATAAAAGACTTGTAATGAATCCTTTAATATTTTTTATTATTTTTTGGGAAACATATTCTTAAAAAAAAATTAGAAACACAAGACCACAATAAAAATCAATCAAAAATACAATCAAAAGAAACATCTCAAGACAGAACAACAATACTAAAAAGAAAAATCAAACCAAATGAAACAAATATACTCCTTTTTAAAAATCCCATTTCCATTTAAATTTTCAAAGCATCTTCATTTCAAGAAAAATTTCCAAATAGAAGAGCCACTTTTCCCAAAACAAAACATTCATTCTAAAATAAAAACTAATATTTGAAATATGTTTCCTCTTTCAAAAATTATATTAGAAAAAAGTCAATGTAATTTATCTCAAGTACACACTCATGGAATCTAATGAACCATCAAACATGTGTTCATCCCCTTCCATCGACACATGTGTATACTCTTTATCAACACATACCCTCACTTGTTAAAATATTCATAAGGGATATAAAGATATACACTAACCATTTCATTTCCATACCCCTATAATGCACTATATTTACAATCCAAAATATTTTTCCTAAAAAACAAATTTACTAATTTCAAATCCATTTAAATGAAGTAATTTTTCCTTTTACTAATCTGATTTTCATTTTAAAAGATTAATCACATAAAAATAAAATAAAACAAATATGAACTCTCAAAAAACCACATGCGGGTGGAACTAGTGTCTGTACCTAACTCGACAACATGGAAGTAACCCATTCACCAGATAAGAATCCAAACTAAGTGATGAAGGACCCTAAACAACCTAAGAGGGAGGGATGAATCTGGTTGTCAAATGTTTCATTTAAAGATATGGATCTTTTCCCCACATTTGTATGAACATGTTATACCTATCTAAATATGTATTACATAATATAAACTTTAACATGAAAATTAATGTAATTTTAATTTTACTTGTTTCACAACAAAGGGCTATATCCTAGGAGCATACGCTAATAGTGTGTCAGTCATAAGGAAAACAACTAATCATAACTTGTTGTGGATTACAAGAGTTTAACATAGTCACTCTGTGATGGTGCACATCCTTTACATGGTTTTATAGATAAGACATTATGTCCCTCAGATCACTTCCACTGACTTTCCCTTACTCACAACGTTGGAAGAATCTTCACTCTGTTTAATGACTTGAAGGTCGCTTCAATAGTTTTGCATCAAATCATGCATCTTAAAATATAAATGGATTCTCTATTGATGACCTGTAATGTCCCATAGATGTAACATATTTTCCCATACACAAATATGTTTTGGAAATTAATTTTGTATACTGATTTGGTCAATTTTCATGCTTCCTTGGGTGTTTCGCGTACTGCCCCTATTTTTTCATACCGCTACTATTTTCGCATACCGTCTAATGCCTCTGCGTACCATCCAACTCCTCTACATACTAACCTTCTTAGTGTACTACCCTGTTACACATACTACTACACTCCTCTGTAGACCATACTACTCTACGTACTTCCTTTCTCCTTTACATACTGTGAGAGCTACTTGCATGAACCACACTCTCTTTCGTATACTATTTCCTTACATGAATGATTCTCTCTGCATACCATTCTCTCCACCATGTACCACTTCAATCTACAGTAAATTTATTCATGATATTTTAATATCCAATATCATCCTTTAACAAAGGGGTCTACGATTCCTTACATAGGCACATATCTTTGAAAATTTTGGCAATCCAATTTACCCAAATTTCCAATGGGGGAAAATCATCACTGTAAACTAAACTCCATCCATGTATGGTTATGATCCCCCATGCACTGCTCCAGTTTTTCAAACCACAACTATCCTACGAATCTTCAAAATTTTACATATCACATTACTTCACCATGTAGTGTCATTGCGAACCATTTTCTGCAACATCCACGTACCACATTCCTTCACTGCATACCATTGCAGTGAACTATCTTCATTTTTATGCACTATTCCGCTTACCACATGAATTTAACATGTACCATGCACCTTCACCATGAACCTTTCACCTTTACTGCATAATGTGTGCCTTCATCATGTACCGCTGACCTTCATCGCATATCACTACCGCAAACTGTTTCCAAACTATCAATGTTAATGGCCCAAAAAATTAGCAAACATTGGGAAACAATGCCACCTTAAATATTGCTTTTAGACACAAACAGAAGACATCATTCTTTTCAACCTCTATAGTCATCTATGTGTATAATGACAATAAACACAAACAAAACTCCATTATATGTAATGAAAAACCTTCGTTCCAACAATCTACCCCTTTGGGTTTGTTTTAAATATATAGATAAATTTATTTATGTCCCATCCATGATTAAATACATAACCATCAAAAAACAAATCATCCATCACTCTTAGTCAACGTGAGTAGTGCTTGTTGTAGAAAACAGAAGAGGGGAAAAGAATTGAGTTTTCATTGCTTTTATTCTCCCCCATATGTGTAATTTTGGATTTTTCTTGTAACTAGAAAGCAAATCATTATCCATTGAATACATTGAATTTATCCATTCTCCCCCATTGTAAATAAATCCCAAAAATCAGTATGTAAAAATTTTAGAGCTCAAAACATAGTCCCCCTAGATCATATCTCCCCCATTAACCTGCATCACTTCCTCAAATATATTATCACAGTTGAAACTGTTGCATAGAGGGGAATCTTGTAACCTCTTTATGCACTAAGATATGAATGAACACTAAGGTTAAACCTATTTTTCTCTAACACTTCAATTGATAGTGGCTAAGTCCTGATGTCATCAACTAACATATCAGATCCCACAATGTCCATTTTGATCATGCCTTGTTCAACTTTTTCATTAATGAAGTGATATGTGATCACAATATGTTTTTGTATGAGAATGATGAATAGGATTCGTCATAACATAAATTTATCTCTTGTTATCATAGTAAATCACCATTAGCTATTTCACCTCATCACTTCTGTCACTCATTTGCTGCTTCACCCAAAGTTACAGAATGCATGCCGTGTTAAAAGATATATATTCAGCTTGTACCGTACTATGTGATATACTTTCCTTCTTATGGATTATCTATCCCACACATTTCTTCACAATATATAATGATCTACCTCTAGTATACCTTCTATACACTACATATCCTGCCCAGTCAGCATTAGAAAATGCTGATAGTTTACTATTTCTTCCAACAACAATGTATATTTAATAATAATGTATACCTTGAATGTATTTCATGATTCTTTTCATTGTATCCATTTGTTCTTCCTTCTTATTACCTTTAATGCAGGCCACAAGGAAATTTGTAATGAAAATATAAGGATATGTTTCCTATAGGTATAGTATGCTTCTAATGATGATTTTTTACATGGTGGGATCCATAGAAGTCCCTTCCTCATGCTATCCGAGATTTGATCTAACTACAATCAGAGTCATCATTATTTTGGAATCATGAATACTGAATTTCTTTAGTAGCTCTCTGGCATACATTTCTTGATAAATGAATGTGTAATCCTTATATTTAAGTACCTACATCCCTAAAAAGTAAGAGATTTCACCAATCATGGACATTTAAAATTCATATTTCATGTGATTAGAAATTTCATCCACTAATACCTATCATCTTGAACCAAAAATAATATAATCCACATATACCAATACCATGAACTGATCCTTTTATGAGTTCTTTATATAGGGATTTTGGTCTGCTCCTCCTCTTCTAAACTACTGCTTTCTCAGATAAGAGTCCAACAAAGAGTACCATGCCCATGCCGCCTGTATCTTAACATAGATATCTTTCTTCAATTTACAAACCTTCAGTTCATCATTTCCATGAATGTGCCCCATTGTTTGTTCAATGTAGACATATTCATCCAATACTTCATTAAATAATGAAATCTTTAAATCCATTCGATACACTTTATAACCAATTTGATTGCCATGGAATGAAATAGTTTCATTTTATCTAGGGTAACTACTGGAAAAAATGTCTCTTCAACATCAACACCTTCAATAGGTGAATACCATTACTAAACAAGCGTGCCTTATTTTGGATCAACATTTCCATGCTCGTTAAATTTGTTCTTTGAAAATACACTTCGTCCTAATCACATTGTGACCCTAAAGACTTTTAACAAGATCCCCAGTCTGATTTATGATTATCTGATCTAACTCTTCATTCATTCCTTTCACCCATGACTCTCTACATTGAAGCCTCTTCAATTGAGGATGGTTTCACAACTGTTATAAATACATATTAAAAATATTCCTTATTCTCCTTTTTTAGGATGGTGTATTCTGATCCACGATAATGTTGGACTGATCAGGTTATGAGCTTCGATTTCGCTTCTGGGGTTTGACCGAATTCATTCAAGCTATAGCTTCCTCTTATGATTCTTCTTCTAAGTCAACATCATGATGGAATCCTGTGATTTTTGAACATATTCTTCTTGCTCGGTATTAGCATTTGTTTTATGATCAAATTTATCCTCATTTTCTATCACGTCGGCATAAGAATTCCTTGAATCATTCATAGTTTTTTATTCAATGTTCATAACATCACTACATTCCACAATTTCCCCAAACTCTTATTGAAACACTTTTAGGCTTTGTGTTCATTGAGAATTCATGAAATATTCCCTCATCTTCATTATCATCATATATCCCTTAGTTTCCTTATATGTTATGGATGAAACATTTGCATTCGAAAACACCAATATTTCAAGGAGGGGTCCATTAAATTCCAAACTCATAGGGTCTCTTGTCTCACCCATATATATCCCTGTACGGTTTTGAATATACACTACAGCTTAAATGGCCTCATTCCAGTAATGTCAAAGAATGCGACTCTCGATCATCATAGATCTATCCATGAAGATAACCTGTCGATTCCTATGCTCAAAACTCTGTTTTGTTGTAGAGTTTTCATAGAATCAACCATTGTTGTATCCCATGCTTATCCAAGTAATTTTCAAATTCAATGGATGTGTTTTCCCCTCAAATATCAGATTTAAGCACGTGGATTGTTCATCCAGTATCATTCTCCGTGATTCAACGACTGGTTTTCATCAAGACAATCACCTGTTGTTTCTTACGTATAACCATTACACATTCCATTATACTACAATCATATATGAAAAGGATGAAGTTCCTTTATCTATGAGTTCTGGAAACATTAATCATGCCACATATATCTCTATGAATGAGATAAAGAAGATAAGACACCCTTTTCTTTTTGGACAATACGAACTGCAGTACAACTTTCATAGATTGCGAGCATCAGCAAGTATTTTCTCACTCATGCTTTAGATTAAGGATATACCTGACTATATTTAGAATAAATATATTTTCCATGTCTTGATGATTGATGTACCCCGATCTACGATTCCATAAGTTGTTTTCCTCTTGAATTGTTATATTTAAAATGTTCAATTTTCTCTCAAATTGATATATGATTCCATCTATTCTATATCCTTTCATGATAGAATTCCCAGAAATTCCTTTATAGTGCATCCCTTCTGATTGAATGTCACAATAATTCTTGAGTCACATAGTTGACTCACATTCAGATGATTATGACATAGTCCATCCACATAAAGATATCCCGTCATCCTCACCTCATAATTAGCCAGTTCTGTATTTCCACTGCCTTTGATCTTATGAGCACCATCATTACCAAAACACATTGTTCCATCTACCTTTTTTTGGATATTCATTAATTGACCTACATTTCCCATCATATGATACGAAGATCCACTATCAATAAATCAAGTGATATTTTTATTTGTATCTTTGAGGGCTGCTTATACAAAGTGGGATTTATCTTTTTTCATCTTTTATTTCCATGAGATAATGAATTGAGTGTAGGATACGGATGGCCATTCTATTCTCTCTTCAATGTACAGGGGTTCTTCCTATTCAAATTCATCTTTCAATGGTGAAAACCTATTTGAAATATAAACACCATCTGGTTGACGAGTGTTGAAACATTATTGATCATTAAAAGAATTTCTCATGTCATTCCTCTGCCTACAATATACATCATTATGGCCAAAATTAGAATAGTGAAAACAATATCCATAGAAAATATTTCTTCTATAAAAAAATAGTTTATGAATATTTTCTCCTTTTTGAACTCCTAACTCATCCCCATTCATATATATTCTTTCATATTCGATGTATGACAAGGTCAAATCTAGATAGCCACAAAAATGACTCTTCATTAAAATAAATGTCTTCTCACTTCTATTTATCCTCATGACTGCTTCATTGAGAAAAGAGTTTGACTCCAAATCATTTCTAGAAACATGATGTTAATATGGATTTGTCCTTTTATTTTGTGTTATGGATTTCGTTTTCTGCACTTCTCGTGGCTTTTCAACATGATCCACAGTCTAGTTTCTGTTATTACGGTTCACTTCATTTATATCATTCGACATTTCATCATTACAACCAATTCCACCATTTTCCCATGCATGGATGTCTTTGATCACTCAAGATCTTTTCAACTCTGTTAGAAGCATTTTTCTCTCTCTCTTGTATCATAGCATCTAAGTACCTTCCAAACTATATTTTTTTTCTTTTCTTCTTTTTTAATTGATTCACTTTTGAGCATACTTATCAGAGTGACAACTTCTTCTTTCAGCCCCTCAATAATCTTGGACTTCTCCTACAGTATCGAGGTAATGTCAATGATGACCATTTATTGTTCTTCAATTATGAATTTTAGGACCAAAACTTCATCATTTCTTTCAAGGATTAATGATTGTACTTTCACCAGTTCCTCCAGTTGATCAATATCTGGTTCCAACTGATCAATTTATTCTGATGATTACACCATTTCTTTAAACTTATTGAATCACTTACATTTGTTCTCTTGCGCTTAAAAAGGATTCCTAGGTGTTTCAAATTGGTATCTATATCACTACTTAATCAATTATCTCTATATTTATCTATCAATGGTTCGGACTTTTCTATGGTAGGCATCATTGATGGACGGTTCCCATATTTGAATTATGCATCCTCTTCCTCAAAGTGATCATTTTTATCAGCATACTTCTTCACAATGAAAACTCTTTCATCCAAAATTCATTTTAGATTTAAATCTCCCCTTTTGAGTAACCTTTTGTGTGGCTTTTGAATTTCTTCATCTTCACATTCTTCATCATCAACTTTCTAGGGAAATGAGAGGAAATATGCTCAACTCATCTAATGTGAAATCAATCCAGAGGTATCTTATCCTTCAAATTTTCCCTATTCCCATCTACAGTTTCGTAGAAATGATATCAAGGAACATATTTTTTCTCAACATCTTAATCAAAAAATCTCTTAAAATTTCTAGTTGGCATTGTATTTTAATTGAAATTTCCATTCTTACATGAGTCGTTACACCTTTTGGGTTGAGTCTCATCTCATATGCCCCTGACTACATAGCAAAAATATCAAGAGAATGTTTAGAAAGATCCCTTTCTTGGACTGCTGAAACCTTTTCATTATAAATGGGAGGAGAGTTTCCTCAAAATACTTTTTATTGTGTCAATTTCATTGATATCTTCCCTTAGCCCTATAATTGCTACTACCAATTCTTTAATTTGATTGAAGAATGAATATTCATTCTCATTGGAGTGAATCTTTATATAATCAAACCAGTTGGAAAAAACATGAACTTCACCTCCTTCAATTTCATGTCACCATCATAAATATTGTTTAGTTTCTCCCCATATACTTTTCTAATATACAGTTCTTCACCTTCATATATATTTGATCATAAAGCGATTCAGTTAGGGAATTCTGTGCTTTAGCATAAGACATCCATTATTTTTCCTGTCAGTAACTGTCATATATACACTGGTTGGATGAGTGACCTGTATTCCAAATGCAGTGGAAAACGTACATCAATTCTAAAAGATATAAGATGAGATATCATCATGTTATACCATATCTTAATGTTAATTCCATCAAAAAAGGAACTCCAATGACATTAAGTGTATTCTCCACATGTCATAATAACCTGAAAAATTTAACACCAGCAACATTTACCATTGGATACCACTTGATGGAGCTCAGAACACCCTTATAGGGGAGTTTTGAATCAGAGTGCTCTTATTTTTCTTTTAATCTTATGGATATTGTTACCACATTGGAAAGACCTATTAAACCTATCTTGAAATGGAAGTATAGAATATTAAAATCACATGCAATGAAATGACATAATAATTTTACTTATTACACCACTAAGGGCTATGTTCAAGGAGTATAAGTCGACAGTTGGTCGATCATACCAAAAACTAAAAATATTCACCATGTTGTGGATTAAAAGTTATTAGCACAGACAATTTGTACCAGGCACACTTCCTTTAAGAGGTTTTATGGATAACACACTGTTCCCCTCAGATCACTTCCTCTGACCTCCCTTTCTCACTGCGTTGGAGGGATTTTCACTCATTTAAATGACTTGAAGGTTTCTTCAGTGGTTTGGCATCAAATCATGCATCCTCAACTATAAATGGATGATATTTTGATGTCTCATAATCACTCATAGATGTAGTTTATTTTCCCATACCCAGATATGTTATGGAAATTATTTTTGTAAACTAATTTGGTCAACTTCCAAGCATCCTTGTGTGTTCAGTGTACTACTTATATTTCTGCGTACTGCTACTATTTTCGCATACTGTCTAGTTCCTCTACATACCATCCAGCTCCTTCTTAGTGTACTTCCCCTACTTCACAAACTGCTCCACTCCTCATATCATCCTGCTCTACGTACTTCCTTTCTCCGCCACATACTGTGAGATCTACATGCGCGAACCACCATTCTCTTATGCTTACTATTTCCTTATATGGGATGTTTATCTCCATATAATTCCTTCTCTATTGCGCACAACATCGAACTTCCCCAAAATGATTTCCCAAAATTTTAATCTCCAATAAAATCCCATAACAAAGGGGATTACTGTTCCATAAATAGGCATGTAACTCCACAAATTTAGGTAATCTAATTTACCCAAATATTCAATGTGGGACAATCTTCACTGTAAACTCAACTCCATACACGTACTGTTAAGATCCACAGTGTCCCACTCCATGTTTTTCAAACTAAAACAATCCTTCCAAACTTCAACATCATGCGTACCACATGTCTTCAGTAGGTATAATCATTGCGAACCATTTTTTGGTTGCATTCCAAGTACCACATACCTTCACCACATATTATTTGCAATGAACTATTTTCAGTTATGTTCATCGTTCTATGTACCACACGCCTTCCCCACATACCATGCACCTGCACCACATACTATGTTCCTTCACTGTGTACCATATTCCTTCACCACGTATATCCATCCATAACCACGTATATCCGGCCATAACCGTGTAACGTTGCTGCAAACTGTTGCCAAACTCCCTGAAACCTCTCTAGTCATCCACGTGCAGATTGACACAACAAACACAAACGAAACTCCATTATTTGCAACGAACATCATTAGTTATAATAATAGATCCATAAAACATGACGTTTTTACTCTACAAGGGTCAGTACTCAATGTGATGTATCAAAATGGAATCATCTCACCTCCATTTTATTCCCTCAATCCAACATAATGAGAAGAGAATCAAATCCTTGACCACCCCACAGTAACATGGGGATCTGAACGAGAAAGAATACTTGATGAACATTCCCATAACTACCTCCAAGTCCAATAGTCATAATCTCTAGACTACCTAACACACCAGATAATAATAGCCTCTATTGACATAATTGTGTCATAATCCAAGTCAGGATACCATCAGAACCAACAACCGACCCAGTCCGCGAAATGTATCGATGGGTGTTACTAACTACACAGGTTGGAAAATAGTGTAGAGTATTAATTGTAATCCATGTAAGATAGTATTTCTTCCCAATGAATAACCAGCAATAAAATAAAAAACTAAAAAATGATCATAAATAAATACCCAATAAATTATCATAAATTGATGTACCACTGATCCAAATAGAATGTACAACAAAAGAGTCTAATAAATAAAATACAAAAACAAATTACCACTAAAAAGTATCCATGTTACCTCATGTACACCACCATTCACAAAATCTACCTACTACAATCAATAGAAACTGAACAAAAAACCTACACGTTCAAAATAGTCCAGGTCAACCGACATCGTGTGGTATATGTCAGGTGTTAGCTTAACAGCTCAGTATGCAACCACCAAAGAATCCATACATTTCTTTTCAAAAAAAAATACTGTGAAAATAGTTGTTTTATTTTCTATGAAATATAGGTCTTCTCATTTTAACTCACAACACTTCCTTTCATTTTAAAAATTCCCACACCACATTACCATTTTTAAATGATAGTTTACTACATAAAATCAAAAAATCCAATAGATGGGTTGTGGGTTGCACTAAAAATAACTAGTATCATAAATAGAAAACCCATTGTATCAAAATAAAATCAATAAATTATATTTAGTAACCATGGGAATTTCCTAACATCCCTAGAGAGATCCCTAAACATACTCAGTTCAAAACAACTTGTCGATGTATAGAGATGATCCCTAGTAAATAACCAATTAGCTACCCTAAACAGACCATTCTAGTGGCACATCCCACCTAGACACTATGAATATAAATGGGGTTCCTTCCCATCGAAATGGGGTTCATCAAATACCATTACATGACCATCAGAAGGGCATATGAGGAAACCATAGTAATGTATTCTATGTAAGTTGGAGGACCTCGCACGGGTGACTAACCTTACCTATCGTCATCATATTTTCTTTGCCCAATCACACACACCACATATATGATAACCCATATAGGGAAATCCCCTCTAGGTTTTACCATCATATAATGAATCTTTCACAATTTAAAATAATACAATCACATCATTAAATCTATCCTAATAATTTCACTATATATTTAAATATTCTAATTGACTTCACATAATTAAAGTTTAAAAAAAACAACCAATGGATCCCAAGTTATAAATCATCCTTACACTTCTAAAACATATATACATTTATAAATCCTCATTCACATTTTTTCAAGGGAAAAAAACAACAATTTTAAATATAGAATGGAAAACTTTCCTCTACCCTTTTTAATCACTCATCAGAACAATTTTCAAGGCCAAACAGACAAAACATTAAAGATGGAATTTTAAGTTAGATTTACAAATCGCATGAAGAAAAAATTTAACACTGCGAAGTTATGGGTCCATTTTATGGAAAACCATGAGGATTGAAAGATGATAAATGTTTAAAAGGAAAAGTGTTTTAAATTTCTATCTTCACTTGAATGAAAGATCATGTGTTCACGTTGTGCCCCCATAGATGTGCCAACATTCAAAGAAAAACCTAAAATTTCCATGAAAGCAAAAAAATCCATTTTAATTTCCAAAATGACAACTTTCATTTTATACCAAAATAAAAAATTCCATATAATATTAAAATCAAATTAAATTTTTTTTATTACTATGAGAATCCTTCCAAAACATTTTCATGACAATACTAAATATATAAAAACACATCCAAATCAATCATCCATCCAAATTTATATATTAAAAATAATTTACACAAATATATTAAGGCTAAATCTCACATAAATGCCTAATTCTATTTTATAAGAATAGTTATCATTTTCACAAATGCATTAGATGCGTATATTTTTCCGTACTCATAGAGAATCAAATCAAAAACTATTTTTAGTAATTTTGTACCAGTAAGAAAAAACCAAAATCATCTAAGAAAAGGTACCATAAGTGTGAGAATTAGGTTTATAAATTTTTTAAAGAACCCAATCATTAAAAAAATTCATATGAGAGGAAAATCATGGAGAAATATACATCAATGTTGTAAAAATGTGATGAAACATTCAAAAAAGAGATATCTAAGCCCCACAAACCATTGACACAGACTAGAATCTAAACAACCAAAACCCACAGAAAAACCATAGACATTAGGTTTCAAATAAGAGTGAATCCAGCAAATGAACATGAAAGGATCAACAAAGGATATGTGATAGGGGTAAAATAACCAAAAAAATGAAAACACAGATTAGAATCGATGGAGAAACCCCAAGGAGTGGGGAGAATGAATAGAAGAGGGTTCTTGGACCCCTTCATGACCCAAGATTTTCCAATGATGTATTTTCCCTATTTTGGGATAAAATGAGGGCAGAGATAAATATGGATTTTAGTATTTAAAATTTCTGGCCATCTGATATAGTTTGGATGCACGGTTTACCAAGCCATGCATCAATAGTGTGGTAGCTTATGTCCAGTAGGAGATCAACCACACGACCAAACTTCATGGTTTTTATTATTATGCTCAAAAAATTTGGTAGCATATTTCTATATCTATGACTTACCAAGAGACCTGGAAAAATAGTTTGACTAAACATGATCATCATGTGTGGTTGCTTCTCGGTGAAACCATCACATGACACATGGTTTATAAATACTGTTCCCAAAATGTGTGTTCACCAAAGGCCACCTGAACTTAAATTTTTTTAATTTTTCAACTAGGGTTCACCCAACCCACAAAAAAATATCCAAGATCAAGAGAAGAATAAAATAATGCAGTATACCAGGCTGGGGTGTGACTGATAAAACAAAAGGATAATTAATAAAATTAATAAAATTATTTTTTCTCACACATACTATACTAATGTAAAATAATAATAATATTTTTAATTATTGTATAAAAATGATATGAAATTCTATTATATTATCTAAGATCATCCCATGTCCTATGGGGATATCCACAAGGGCACAAATTTTATGAGGCTGCATAGATTTCTTATAATACATTACTATGGGTGAATTTATATTATGTATTGAATTTACCTAAAACAGTTCATATTCCCACCAAGAACATAGGGAATGGATTTATATAGAAGACATATAGAGGATGATTCTTCTATGATATCTTTTTTATCAATTTAGATTATGAAATAGAAGATTAAAGATAAATTATATTCTCCCTATATTATTTTAGTTTAAATTGGATATGTGGTGTTTATCTAGTAATCATGTATTTTTGTTTTGGAGTATATTGTTTAATGTTACACTTCCATTTGGATAAGATATTATCCTTGAATGTCATACTATCATCCTTTCCTAAATGGTTGTCCTTATTCATCAATGTTTGGATGACTACTATTGAGAAACATCTCATAAATTATTTTTTCTATATATCTTTAGAAAGTATGGTATGGTTGAATATTAATTCATCACTCTTTAAAGGAAAATCAATGAAAGACATGGTTGAGAAACCTATAGAATAAAAAAATCCAACGGTTCCTTTTAAATGACTTTTAATTTCAAAAAGGAATAATAGGTAGGGAAATTAATAGAGGGTTATTCACGTCTCATGTGGAAATAAAAATTTATTAGAAGGATTGTAATAAATTAAAGTACAGGTTGTTATAAACTTATATAACATTCATCATTGAGTATAATAATTTTATTGGACTTATTAGGAATTATATAAAATGTATATTATATATATTTTCATTAAATAAGTATGAATGTTTATAAATATTACATGTTGAAAGTTAAATTGTCCCATAGGATATAAAAGGGACATTTATATGTGATAAGAGAGAAGAAAAAAATTATAAATTATTATAATGTATTGGTTCTTGTATTAAATGAGTGATATAAAAACTTTAATCTTAGTGTAAGCTGGACATATTGAGGATTTGATTCATATTTGGAATAAATATTCATTGTTCTTATTAAAAAATGGTTCAGTAAATATTGATTCATAGATATCCATTGAAATGACATATGAGTATAAAATATTAGTATCATACTCAATTGTTTAAAGTTAATTATTTATCATATAAATCGAAGTTAGTTTAGTTATTTATACCAAATAAATGTAGTCCCTATTGAGCTATGTCACTATTCAGAAAAACTATTTAATTTTAATGTTTTAGAAATAGAAACCATTATAAATAAAGTGTCTCTAGAAATATTTTATAGTTAATTTATTAAGGACATGGTAAATATTATAATCCTAGAGGTAAATTCATGTACTTTAAGATATTCCTTTTTTAAAGAAATTTATAGTAGAGTAAATAAGTTCACTAGGTAATGATAGGGTAACCTACAAACCATATTTTTAGAAAGAATATTATATAAGTAATCATTAATCATACATGTGGAATAATGGTATTTAAAAACATAGATTTCCATATATACATAATTATAGTGATGGTTGGTTGTTTCTGAATCTTTTGTCGGGGCACGTGCATCCGTCTCATTCGGGGATGAGAGGCACGATTTTTGTTGCCCCGCATTCCTGCTTTCGAAAGGTCGGTGACATATGATTTTTTATTCACGGAGGTCTGCTCCTTGATCGAAATGGGATGATGGGATGTCGGTTCTTCCTTCCGTGGATTTATCCTCAGAACTTGTCACCTAGTCCGGGTCTCCCACATAGACTTAACATATTATTCATGGAAGTCTCCATGGTGCCATATCTTCATGGACACTAGTTAATTACACTGCTTCTGTCATGAAATTCCAAGGGGTCCGGTCAGGGTAGCAACATTAAGTTAGGGGACTAGTCACGTTGGGCATCACTAGCATGTCTAGATGATGGAGGATTGGCATATATATCTTCTGTCCCTTAATATATAGAATCTCGAGGGTGTGTACGCCCAAGGAATCCCACATCAAACGTGGGGAATCATATGCCAGAAGCATGTATCTGAGGTCTTCCTCAGCTTCCCATGTTTAACACAGGGTATTCCACAGGTTTAACATCCAATCGAGATGGATTGGGATGATCAGAACACTAACTAGAGTGGATAAGATGGAGGAACCCCCTATAGGGGACAACTATACATGGGCCGTCATGTGGGTGGCCTCCCTAATGATGTTAGTTGGAACAAGGAATGGGGTGGCATGATCCCATCGGGATGTGGCATCCCGGGTAAGAATTAGGATGGATGATGGAAGGTTTTGTGAGGGGGCTGGTGAATGGGATGGAACCTTCATGAGGATGACAATTATTTTGGGCTTGAGCCTCAAAGAAGCTTCCTATATATCCTCGTGGTAAGGAATCAACATCCATATAGTTCTTCTGATGATTGCTTCTGCCGATTGGGGGAATCAACAACTTACCAAAAGATTGGGACTCAACGACTTACCATGGGATGGGGTCATAATGGCTTACCATTGGATGGGGTCCACAGTTTAATGTCATGCCGGATGTGGGATAACCGACGTGAAGGGGTTCAGAACTACTAGGTGTTGGGATTGAACCTCGTGGGGGGCTTCCTACGCACCTCGCCTTGGTAAGGATCAAAGACTACGTAGTACAGATGGTGGCATTTAGGGATTACGCTCTGAGGCAGCCCAGGGTGTCGGTGAACTAATATGGAGGAGGACCTGGGGTCCAATGGTTATTGGGATTGAACCTCTTGGAGGCTTCCTACATACCCTACCTTTGCAAGGATCATAATCCTCATAGTTCGGATGGGGCATTTGGGGCATACCCTCTAAGGCGGCCTAATGAGTTGGTGAACCCATGTGAAGATGGTCGGAATGACTGGTGTTGGGCTGGAACCTCGTGGAGACTTCCTACGTAACCTGCCATGGAAAGGATCAAAGACCACATGGTTCAGGTGGGTGGGAACCGATGTGAAGGTGGACATGGGGTCCAATGGTTGTTGGGCTTGAACCTCATGGAGGCTTCCTACGTACCCTAACATGGCCAGGATCAAAGGCCTCATAGTTCAGATGGGTGGGAAAGTTCTGACACTCTAGGCTGCCTAGGGTGTTGGGGAACTGACATGAATATGGTCAGAACAACCAGGTGTTGGTCTTGAACCTTAGGGAGGCTTCCTACATACCACAAATTAGCAATGATCAATGTCCTCATAGTTCATTGGAGGCATGGGGATTACACTCTAGGCTGCCCATGGTGGTTATCATGATCAGTTCTTGCTTTAAGACCCTGTGATTCATGCTCGTTGTGAGAAATAGGAGATAGCAATGACCTGACGATCACACTGCTAAAGGTGCATCCATGGGATGTGGAGTGGGGATTACACTCTATGATTCCCAAATGGGAAACATAGGCTTATGCATGGTTAGAAGCCCAAAGTGGTTGGGACATACTTTAGGAGGGATGCCCAGTGGTGACAAAGACTTGCATGAGAGGGATTTGGCACTGAAGAAAGGAGGGGTCCAATGTCTCCCACCCCCAGTCCTGGGGACTGAAGAAGAAAGGAGGAGCATCGATACTGCCTCAGGAAAGAAAAGATAGGGGCTTACAACAAGATGGTTTCCCTTTCTCCACGGAAAATGCCACTCCAATAAAGAGGATATAATCCCCTATGAGGGGATATCTCATCCTCATGGAGATCAGTGGGCGTGGAGAATGTACAAGGTGGGGCCCTCCATGTGAGAGGCATGGGGTGAGGTCACAATTTAAAGTCATGTGCTGAGGATGAGGGTGAATGGCAGTTTAATGTCTTGTAGCATGGACGAAGTGGGTTTTATCTACACCCCTAAGACATTCATAATTGGTACCCTCTGCTCCTTGGTGTAGAGAGGGGACAAGAAAAAGCCGGGGTGAGGGGGTGTCACAGAGCGAACCATTGGGGGTTCCGTGTTAGCATGGCTATGTGAAGAAGAAATAGCCAAGAGCATGCCTATTCAAAGAGGCAAGCGGTGAAGCAACGCAATGGGAAGTATCATTCAAGGGACTTTGAAATCACATCATTCAAATCTGGAGGGCCGCACGGAAACAAGAAATACAAAGAAGAGGGGTTCATAGGCAGGGGTCTTTTGAAGCTCTGTTGCTCTGCATGGAGGAGGGAACTTGCGAAGGGGTGTGCTTCGCGAAGTGGTGTTCCTCAGCCTATGCGTACGAAAGAGGTGCATATGGGAGGTGCATCGCGAAGTGGAAATTAATTCGCAGAGCACTACCTCAAAGAGCAAAGGATCCTCGTGATGCAAGGTGTCGTGAAGAAATATGCTTCACGATGTATAGTGACACTACCTTATCTTGTGGATCATGTGTACATGAAGGGTGTTTCAAGAATCATAAATGCTCTGAAATGACCTAGGTCCCCTTGGGGATCCCCTTCCTTCGTGGAGTCCCATAGGCTCTGTGAAAGGGATCCCTCTTAGAAGAGGGGATCCAAACAAAACAAAGGGGAGGCACATTGCAGAGCCGAAGTACCTCGCACAGCTCATGGTTCACATAATAGAAGGATGCTTTGCGATTCGGGATATTAGAAGACTAAAGGCCGGATTTTCCATCCCCTAAACTTTGGGGGAGGCCGATATTTATAGGGGAGAGGCACCGTGAATCAGTTCTCGCTCTATGTAAAGATGAAGACATTTGCTCCACAGCGCATCACGAACATCTAAGGTGGTCGGGGAGTGTTACCGCCTCCTTGATTCATGGTAGGTCGCGAATGTCAAGGTTGGTCGTGGAGTGTTACTCCCTTCTTACTTCATGGGACATCTCGAACGTCAGGGGAGGTCCTAGAGCATTACCGCCTCCTTGCTTCGTGACGGCGCGGTGTGGATGGTTCTCCGCAAATGGGCTTCGTGGGGTAGCCATCGGTTCAGTGTCTTATTCTTCTCCATAAATTTTGGCATCAACAAATTCCCCCCTCAATCATGGAGGTGTGGATAAGTCAAGGGTCGACGTCTGAGGGTCAATCAGCAAAATCCTCGGTGTTTTGTGAAGGAACCTTGTGAAGAGGTCTCTACAAGTGGGAAAGTGAAACTCTGGATGGATGTACAGCAAAGCATGCATCTATGGGGACACCCCAAGAAGCTCCTAGGGTCCCCCGCCTATAAATATGGGACATGAACACTCTTTTTCCTCTTTCCGTATCCTCAATTTTGGACTTTAGTGCTCTCAATTTGCAAAGATATGCATACTACGTGACTGTTCTCTGCGAATCGTGGCTTTGCTCGGCAGCACACAACCTGTTTTTGACTCAACTATATTGCTTTGTGATTTCTCTCTTGAAGGCATGGGTATGACTCTGCGAATGACCTTAGAGAACTCTCTCTGCAGACAGTCCTCGCGAACACAACTACTACAAATACGGGCATTAACGACGCTAAAAACGGGCTTTAACAGCCCTAAAAAGCACTATAATTCTCGGCGCTGATAAAGGTAGACTTTATCAGCGCTAAGAATGAGCTGATATAATCACAATTTTTCAGCGCTAAAAGAGCACTTATAGATGCCCTCTCTACAGCTATGATAAATCTGTAGCAGCACACCCGAACAACTGCAAAAAAAAACAGCTTCTCAATAATCCAATTTAAGTAAGTATACTCATAAAAAATTAACTCATAAATCATAATCAAATTAGACAAAGTATACCCATACCACAATTATACCCATGCACCATTAACACATAATTTATAAGTTAATCAAGTACATAAAGAAATCAATTCAGAATTCAGGGGGTTTGGGGGCTGTTCAAGGGTTTGGGGTGGCTGTCCAAGGGGGGTAGGGGGAGTCTGGGGGGCTTTCCAGTTCAATCCTAAGGCTCCACATGGGTGTTTTTTATCAATACATAAATCTTTGGACTTTTCTCTATCCACTATGCATCATGTTCTCAACCTCAAAGAAGTTATAAGGTTTTTACACACACTGAGGTGCACATAATTGGGGGGGGGATGAATCTTATTAATAAACCCCCAATAATAAATCTCCAATAGGCTATTGTACATGCAGGATCAGGAAATATGCACAACCTAGTTGAGATAGAACTGGAATAAAACTAATAAGAAAATCATCATTGATCCTCAAATCCATGACCATGATTAAACCCAAATTAATTTTCCAAGTGCTGAACTTTTACCAAGAATTTCACAAGGATCGTGTTGATATTATAAAAATATAGTTTGACCAAGTCTTACCCCATCTACATCAAGACACACTAATTCTCAAGTAATAAAGCTTTATCAACCATACCTACTTCATCCAATGTTAGGGTTTCTCTGAGTACATCATAGGAACAACACAAAACATATAATATACCATGGTCTCTCCACTATATACATAATTATCATAGACCTCAAATATGTGAGTTTTATTTATACTCCATCATGGAAATCCACTTATGGGAGTTTTCTCATCCAAGGAATACCCTCAATACTATCTCAGACCACCCATATGTGTTCTTTCAATTCCGAGGCATACGACCGACATGGATCTCATCCCTATAATATTGGAGTACCCTTATTTAGGGAACAATATTAAGAAGCATATATTCTTTACCATATGGTAGTATTTTCATCCAAATAATAATCCCTAGAAGCATATCAATCCTCCAACATGGGTGTATTCTCATTTGAGGCATAATCTATATAATCATCTCAGCCCTCCCCTATGGGATTATTTTTATTTAGTGGATATTCTCGATAAGAATCTCATCCCACTCCTATGGTTGTATTATCATTTGGGGAATAATACCTATATACATCTCATCCCTCCCCTATGATAGTATTCTCATTTAAGGAATAAGACCCATAAGCATATCCACCCTCCGAAATGGGAGTATATTCATCCAGATATAAGCCCATAAGTATCATAGACCAAAACACATGATCACCCTAGTATACCAGGACAAAAATGACTTGATATATATGAGTCCCCTGGTAGATGACATTCCATGACCCCCCATTTAAATGATCAATGCAATCTGAATGCGTTTGGTCGGATTTCCGTAGGTCAGTTGTTGTTTTCAATTAAAATCTTGTCCATTTTAAACAAAATAGAGACCACTTGAGTGCTAGCGGACACACCGTGCCTAAAATTGAGGATGTTTTGACTCTTACACATCACCAAGGACCCTTGGATCGTTCTTATAAAAGATGAATGCAATCTGAATGCGTTTGGTTGGATTTTCGTAGGTCAATTGTTGTTTTCACTTAAAATCGTGTCCACTTTAAACAAAATAGAGACCATTTGAGTGCTAGTGGCCACAAAGTGCCTCAGATTGAGGCGGGGTTGACTCTTACACATCACAAAGGACCATTGGATCATCCTTATAAATGATCAATGCAATCCTAATGCATTTGGTCAGATTTCTGTAGGTCAGTTGTTGTTTTCAATTAAAATCATTTCCACTTTAAACAAGAGAGACCCTTTGAGTGCTAGAGGCCAAACCATGCCATGGATTGAGGCGGGGTTGACTCTTACACGTCAACATGGACCCTTGTATCGTTCTTATTAAATATCAATGCAATCCAAATGCGTTTGGTCAGATTTCCGTAGTTCAGTGGTTGTTTTCACTTAAAATCTTGTCTATTTTAAACAAAATAGAGACCCTTTGAATGATAACGGCCACAACGTGCCTCGGATTGAGGCGGGGTTGACTAGTACATGTCACCAAGGACCCTTGGATCGTTCTAATAAATTATCAATGCAATATGAATGAATTTGGTCAGATTTCCGTAGGTTAGTTGTTGTTTTCAATTAAAATCGTGTCCATTTTAAACAAAATAGAGACCCTTTGAGTGCTAGCGGCCACACCGTCCCTCGGATTGAGGCGATGTTGACTCATAAATGTCACCAAGGACCCTTGGATCGTTCTTATAAAAGATCAATGCAATCTGAAGGCGTTTGTTCCGATTTCCGTAGGTCAGTTGTTGTTTTCAATTAAAATCTTGTCCATTTTAAACAAAATAGAGACACTTTGAGTGATAGCTTCCACGATATCCCTCGTATTGAGGCGGGGTTGACTCTTACACCACACCAAGGACCCTTGTAGAGTTATTATAAAAAATCAAGGTAATCCAAATGTGTTTGGTCAGATTTCTGTAGGTCAGTTGTTGTTTTCACTTAAAATCGTGTCCATTTTATACAAAATAGAGACCCTTTGAGTGATATCGGCCACACGGTCCCTAGGATTGAGGTAGGGTTTACTCATAAACGTCATAAAGGCCCCTTGGATCATTCTTATAAATGATAAAGGAAATATGAATTAGTTTGGTCAGATTTTCGTCAGTCAGTTGTTGTTTTCACTTAAAATCGTGTCCATTTTAAACAAAATAGAGACACTTTGAGTGATAGCGGCCACATAGTCCCTTGAATTGAGGCGGGGTTGACTTGTACGAATCAACAAGTACCCTTGAATAGTTCTTATAAAAGATCAATTGAATCAGAATGTGTTTGGTTAGATTTCCGTAGATCAGTTTTTGTTTTCAATTAAAATCGTGTCCACTTTAAAACACATAGACCCTTTGAGTACTAGAGGCCACACCGTGCCTCATATTGAAGTGGGGTTTACTCGTACACATCATCAAGGACCCTTATATTGTTATTATAAAATATCAAGGCAATCCGAATGCATTTGGTTGGATTTCCGTAGGTCAGTTGTTGTTTTCACTTTAAATCGTGTCCATTTTAAACAAAATAGAGACCCTTTGAGTGATAGTGGACACACTGTCAATTGGATTGAGTTGAGTTGACTCATAAACATCACCAAGGACCTGTAGATCGTTCTTATAAAATATCAATGCAATCAAAATGCGTTTGGTCAGATTTACGTATGTTAGTTGTTGTTTTCCATTAAAATTGTGTCCATTTTAAACAAAAAAGAGACCCTTTGTGTCACGACCCGTCCTCGGGGCCCGTGCCGTGACTACCCCAAGCCCGCCTTCCATAGGCCAGGGGCTGGCGACTAGCACCAAGGCGTAAAATCCCAGTAAACAGGGAAGGCATTGCCTTTATAAGTAACAACCACACAGAGTCAGCAAGCGGAAAGTAAAGTGCAGAAAAGTAAAGGGGGCCGGAAATACAAGCCCAACTGTAAAGTACAACTGAAAAGTAAAGTACAGCAACTGAAGAAAAGACGGCGGCCTCGTGTCGTCCACTGGCAATCCCACCTGAAGGGTGGGTACAGATAGCCTCCAGGCTCCTCGGGTCCCATGTCCGCTCCGAGCACGTCCCGCCCTGTGGTCCACCTCCAGGTACCGTCCTTCTCCACGCCCCAACTGCGATCAGCGCTGTCCGTCGTCTGCAACCAACACAACAAGGTGCGGGCATAGCCCGTGCAGGGGTGAGTACAAGCTACTCAGTAAGGACCCCGAGACCCCCGAAGGTCTCCCGAAATCCACAAAGGATATAGCACAAAAGAAAGATGCAATCACGAAGTAACATCTGACTCGACTTAGGTATATGCCCATACATATACCTAAGTCCCCAATTCTAGCTCTGCTCACGAGCTCAAGAACAACTCAATCCACAAAGGAAAGCAAGACTCAAATCCACAAGGAGAGTAAACAGTAAATCCACAAAGGATAGTTCAACACAAACCACAAAGGAGAGTAACATAAGATTCAGCTCAACCAGGATTTTCATTATCGAAACCGTAAATGTTGAAGAGCCCCATCTCTGAAGTGTACAGTGGTCCTGTCACGACTCCGAGGTACTTCTCACTAACCTAAGACTGCTGAAGTACTCCTCCTGTCGAGTACCGCGGGTCTGCTGCCAACTACCGGGCGCTCCGTCCGCTGAGGGTCTGCTGCCAAATACCGGGCGCTCACCCAGATAGCCTACTGAGGTACTCCTCCTGTCGAGTACCGCGGGTTTGCCGCCAACTACCAGGCGCTCCGTCCGCCGTGGGTCTGCTGCCAACTACTGGGCGCTCCGTCCACTGGGCTAGTCGACTCACTCCAAGTCGAGTCGGTCAAGCAGTCGTCAGGTCTCAGTCATCTACACGGTCTCCGTACTCCGCACGCACGTCTCCACCGTCGCGGGTCTGTCGCTACAACCAAGCGCACACACTCCGTAGAGTATCGCGGGTCCGCCGCTACAACCAAGCGCTCCACCGCCAAGGGTCTGCTGCTGCATCCAAGCGCACCACCACTGTCAAGTACCACGGGTCCGCCGCTACACCCAAGCGCTCCACCGCTCAAGGTAAAAAGAAGATTCAGCTCACACAGGTTCGGTAGCACTCTTCCACGTAGGATCGC
Organism: Viscum album; assembly: GCA_963277665.1. Taxonomy (NCBI): domain Eukaryota; kingdom Viridiplantae; phylum Streptophyta; class Magnoliopsida; order Santalales; family Viscaceae; genus Viscum; species Viscum album. The sequence goes on along the minus strand of OY728158.1, from coordinate 1,368,318,234 downwards.
TGAGTGCAGTAGTCGACGCAGTCCACTGAGGATCTCTGCACAGTCGTCGCCGCAGTCCACGAAGGATCTCTGCTCGGCCGTCGTCGCAGTCCACGGAGGATCTCTGCTCTGTCGTCGTCGCAGTCCACGGAGGATCTCTGCTCTGTCGTCGAAGCCACAGCCAGCACTAGGGTTCCCGCACTTAGCGAGCTCGTTTAGGAGGGTCCGCTCCACGAGCCGAGAGGCTGATACATCAACTGACACTTAGTCCGAAGTTGATGTATCCAAAAGTTCCGTATCGACAACAGGATCTCAACGCAACAGACGGCGCGTCAATCGGACGCCCGGTCTGAGAGTTATTGGCATTTCCGTCCCAGGGGCCCGGTTGGTTTTTAGGGCAAAACCAACCCGACCGTACTCCGCCTGTATCCGATCCTCGGGCGGAGTATGCCAAAAGTTCCGTCTCACTTAGAGAAAACTACCACAGCTGACGGTACGTCGATCGGACGTCCGTAGCTCAAGTTATGAGCGTTTCCGCTCCGAGGGACCGGTTGGTTTCGTGTACGAACCAACCCGGCCGAACCCAAAGTCTTCCGAAACCTTGAGTATAATATACCGAAACGACCGTTTCGATCGAAGGATCACGTAGCCGCTGACGGTTCGTCAATCGAAGGTCCCAGGCCCAAGATATGGGCAAAAGACCGAAGAGGGCCCGAAACGGGGGTTCTGGGCCCGGGGCGACCCGGCCCGAACCCCCCCTTGGGTCGGCCGAACCGGGTCGGCCCGACCCGGCCCGACCCGGCTAGGCCGGGTCCGGTCCGGCCTGGGCGCGGCCCGGCCGAGCGGCCGAAGGAGGGCGCCGCGGGCTTGACCCGCGGCTCAAGCGAAACGCGGCCCCGCGGGGGGCCGCCTGTCACGCGGACGCGGCCGGGCCGCCGCGTCCGTTCCCGGTTCCGCGCGGCCGCGGAACCGGCCGCCGCTGCCGCCGCGGCTTCAGCCGCGGCGGACTTCCTCTACGGCGGCGCGCCGGGCGCCGCCGCCTCCGGTCGCCGGCGCCGCCGCGCCGGCGACCCGCGCCGCCACCACCTTCCGCGGGCCGCCGGAGATGCTCCGGCGGCCCGATTCCTTTCCCGTCTGCGCCGTTGCTCCTCCCGGGGGGCCGACCTTCACTGCGGGATCAACAGATCGCCCCTGCCGCGCGGTTCGTCGTCGTCCGCCATATCCGCACAACAAAAGAGATCGGCGGAGGGTTGCCGGGTCTTGTTCGCTAGACCCGCACCCTCCGCGTTAGTCATAAACCACGGGAGGAATAATCAACAACAATTTTAAATAAATTAAAATTGTCGGAGATCATGTTCTTCACTTTAAAAGAATAAACACGGGGGAAATAAGATAAAATAATCCAACATCCCTTACCTCGCAGCTGTCGTTGCCGAACGAGGGATCGTCGCGGGATTGCTCGTCGCGGAAGAAGGGGGGATCGTCGCGTCGTCGCGGTATCCGGCGTCGCGTCGCCAATCTCCGGATCAAGATCAAACGGATTTAATTAATTTAAATCCGTTGATATCGAATTATAAAAAGGGGAGAATTTAGAAGTTTCGATTCTCACCTTTAACCGCCGATCGCAGGTCCGCCGCGGAAGAAGAGGCACCGAAGAAGAAGAAGAAGAAGAAGGTCGCGGAAAAGTTGTTGACGTCGCGGATCGTGCGTCGTCGAATTCCGGTTCCGGCGTTCTTCGCGTTCTTCGCGTTCTTCGCGTTCTTCGCGTTCTTCGCGGGGAGATGAAGAAACAAGATCCTCTCAAATCCTTTCAAAGGATTTTTAGGTTGGTCTTATTTTATAAACATGCCAACATACGAAACCGGTTAAGAAACGATCCATCAATTCGAAAGAAACGACCCATTTAATTCACGAAAGAAACAGCCCATTTAATTCCCGAAATAAACCGCCCAATTAAATGGTCTGTTAAGAATTAAAGAAAACGCGTCGGTTGACTTTTCAGTTACCTTGACGGGTTTTCACGGGTGCGTTACTTAGCGAAAGAAACGGCGGGGCTCGTGCGGGCCCCACCTCACAAATATCCTACCAAGGGGGTAGGATATTTCTGGATAGCATCCTATCCAGTTCAACTCAGTTCAAGCCGCCTTTAAGTGACTTCAAGTGGCTTCCAAGCAGCTTAAGTGAAATAAAATAAAGTTGTCGCACAACTTTATTTTATTCTGACTTAAAGCCGCAAAATTTAAAAACCACGTCTGAGCAAACGCAACTCCGGAAGAGGCGTTTCTAAGCAAATACCGGCGCTGCGATTTCATCGGTGCCCTCAGAATTTGATTCCGGGCACCGGTTCAAAAGATAGAAAAACCCGCTCGTCCGTTCACTGAACGTACCCGAGCCAAACTTCGGAAATTGATTCCGGGCACACCGGGCCTCGGAATCAGGTGCCGTCTGAAGCTGCGCTCTTGTAAAATTCCAAAGAAAATTAAGAAAAAAAAAATTCCTTAAAATTTGCGGGTCTTTACATTACTCCCACCTCAGGGCTTTACGTCCCCGTAAAGATACATCAAAAACTAGGGGAACAAATGGGGGTACTGAGCACGCATCTGAGCCTCCCGCTCCCAAGTGCTCTCCTGGAGGTTCCCGTGCTGCCATCTGACGCGCACAAGAGGAATCGACCGCCCACGTAGGACTCGCTCCTGTCGATCCTCGATCTCCACTGGGACCTCCGCAAAAGTCGCCCCATCGTCCACGTCCAGCTCCCCAAAGTCGATGACGTGCGTCGGGTCGTGCACGTATCTCCTCAGCTGAGACACGTGGAAGACGTCGTGCACCCGGTGCAACTGAGGTGGTAGAGCCAGGCGATAAGCCACCTCTCCTATCCTGCTGAGGACCTGGAAAGGCCCGATGAAGCGTGGAGACAACTTGTCGCCTCGGCCAAATCTCCGTAAACCACGTCGAGGTGAGGCACGCAAAAAGACGTGGTCGCCATCCTCGAACTCTAGTGGCCTCCGCCTCCTGTCAGCATATGACTTCTGCCGGCTCTGAGCTGTCCTCATCCTCTCCTGGATGATCTGGACCTTCTCTGTCGTGGCCTGGACCATCACAGGTCCCACAAGAGCTGCAAGATTTCTTCTTTGCCGAAAAGAGAAATCTGGTCTCATCCCCTGGATGAACCACATTCTTTGCCTAAAACAGTCAATCCTAACATGGATGATACTAATCCATACCAAGGATGACGTCGTAAGGCCTCGACGCTACTACTAAGAGATTCAACTGTTACTCTCGCCTCCAAGGGTTGAGTCACACTGTCGGCATCAGTGTGTGGTAACTGGGTCTCCTCCAGTAGATGTCTCACAAGTGAGGGTCAAGTCAACAGCCAAAACTGGAATCTCCTAGTAACATCACGAAAGAGGACAGGAACGAAAATATCACAAAGGTATGCATCTTTTATTATTGCAGCTCATATTACAAGACGCTACACAAAAGCAACAAGGAACCAGAAGTACAAAGGATGTATCCACTAGTTCTGCTCCTGTCCATCAGCTCCCAGGGCTCCATGATCGAAGGCCTCGACTGCCTGAAGCTGAGCTCTCCCCTGCGGTCGGGGTGGACCTCCTGGTGGTGGTGGTGGTAGAGCCTCAAAGCGTCGTCCACCACCTGCTGCTCGGCCAGCTCCTCTACCTCGTCCGTCTCCTCCCTGCAGACCGCCACGGTCGAACCTCTGCCTCTGCCTAGGTGGTTCCTCAACCGTCTGCTGCTCCCCCGCATGGCGGGTCGGGCAGTCACGAGCCATGTGACCAATTCCGCCACAGGAGTAGCACTGCCCACTCTCGGCACGCCTGGCTCTGACTCCACCCCGGCTTCCCCGCACAACTGAGCCTGAGTCGTGCAGTCGGCCACTGGTAGGTCTGGTCTGCCTGGAACCCTGAGTCATCTGTCGGCTACCTGCTACCGAAGACTCCGCTACGTGCCGCCCTGCGGTGGGTCTCTGTGCTGGTGTAGACTCAGCAAGGAAGCTCTCGATCAGAAGGGCCCGCTCTAGTACTCCTGTCTGAGTCGGTATGCTGAGGGAGATCAGCGATGCCCTGATCTCGTGTCTCAAACCCTGCTCGAAGGTCCGGGCCCGGAAGAAGGGGTCCCGTACCATGTTGGTCGAGTAGCGAGATAGGTCAGTGAACCTCGCCGCGTACTGAGCGACCGTCATGCTGCCCTGGCGCAGCTGGAGAAGCTCCTGGATGCGCACCGCTCGGAGGGTGGCCGGGACGAACTCAGAGCGGAAGAGGCTCTCGAAGTCCGTCCAGAGCAAGGATGCCTCATCGTGAACCTGGAGCATCAGGCTCCACCATCGTCCTGCCGCTGCCTGCAGGAGGCTCGCCGCGAGAATCACCATGAGATCCGCTGGTGTCCTCACTAGCCTAAAGATCCGTACCACCGCCTCTAGCCAGTCCTCGGCGGCCTGGGGGTCCGCCTCACCGCGAAACCTGGGCGGTCGCTGGCTCTGAAACTCATGCAGTGCCCTGAGGCGACGTGCATCGTCAGCGTCTGGTACTGGCAGCATCGGTGGCTCGGCGGGTAAAGCTACCGCCGGTGCCACTGCTGGCAAAGGGCCCTGCACCGAGGCCTCGTCGCTCGGTGGGCTGCCGTCGCGCCCTACACTCGGAACCCTAGCTGGCTGTCGTCGCGGGGCCATCCTGAAAAGGAGAACAAGAGCACCACAGTCAGAACAGTATACCTGGTGAGCTGGCACAAGTAATCACAAGGAAAACTTGAGACTTTCATGAAGCAGATCAGTATACCCGGTGAGCTGACACAAGCAATCACAAAGAAAACTTGAAACACACACGCAATCAATGTTTTCATGCATTAAGTCGGAAATCAGGAGTCAGGGTCCTGGTGTACGGATACGTCGGCCGCCGCACCAACACTGGGCTCCCTGAACTGATAACCACACTCAATACACTAAACACTATTGCTTCATATAGAAAGAAAGGACGATCAGAGTCTGCGGTAGAACCGACCGCCTCTGATACCAATTTGTCACGACCCGTCCTCGGGGCCCGTGCCGTGACTACCCCAAGCCCGCCTTCCATAGGCCAGGGGCTGGCGACTAGCACCAAGGCGTAAAATCCCAGTAAACAGGGAAGGCATTGCCTTTATAAGTAACAACCACACAGAGTCAGCAAGCGGAAAGTAAAGTGCAGAAAAGTAAAGGGGGCCGGAAATACAAGCCCAACTGTAAAGTACAACTGAAAAGTAAAGTACAGCAACTGAAGAAAAGACGGCGGCCTCGTGTCGTCCACTGGCAATCCCACCTGAAGGGTGGGTACAGATAGCCTCCAGGCTCCTCGGGTCCCACGTCCGCTCCGAGCACGTCCCGCCCTGTGGTCCACCTCCAGGTACCGTCCTTCTCCACGCCCCAACTGCGATCAGCGCTGTCCGTCGTCTGCAACCAACACAACAAGGTGCGGGCATAGCCCGTGCAGGGGTGAGTACAAGCTACTCAGTAAGGACCCCGAGACCCCCGAAGGTCTCCCGAAATCCACAAAGGATATAGCACAAAAGAAAGATGCAATCACGAAGTAACATCTGACTCGACTTAGGTATATGCCCATACATATACCTAAGTCCCCAATTCTAGCTCTGCTCACGAGCTCAAGAACAACTCAATCCACAAAGGAAAGCAAGACTCAAATCCACAAGGAGAGTAAACAGTAAATCCACAAAGGATAGTTCAACACAAACCACAAAGGAGAGTAACATAAGATTCAGCTCAACCAGGATTTTCATTATCGAAACCGTAAATGTTGAAGAGCCCCATCTCTGAAGTGTACAGTGGTCCTGTCACGACTCCGAGGTACTTCTCACTAACCTAAGACTGCTGAAGTACTCCTCCTGTCGAGTACCGCGGGTCTGCTGCCAACTACCGGGCGCTCCGTCCGCTGAGGGTCTGCTGCCAAATACCGGGCGCTCACCCAGATAGCCTACTGAGGTACTCCTCCTGTCGAGTACCGCGGGTTTGCCGCCAACTACCAGGCGCTCCGTCCGCCGTGGGTCTGCTGCCAACTACTGGGCGCTCCGTCCACTGGGCTAGTCGACTCACTCCAAGTCGAGTCGGTCAAGCAGTCGTCAGGTCTCAGTCATCTACACGGTCTCCGTACTCCGCACGCACGTCTCCACCGTCGCGGGTCTGTCGCTACAACCAAGCGCACACACTCCGTAGAGTATCGCGGGTCCGCCGCTACAACCAAGCGCTCCACCGCCAAGGGTCTGCTGCTGCATCCAAGCGCACCACCACTGTCAAGTACCACGGGTCCGCCGCTACACCCAAGCGCTCCACCGCTCAAGGTAAAAAGAAGATTCAGCTCACACAGGTTCGGTAGCACTCTTCCACGTAGGATCGCTGAGTGCAGTAGTCGACGCAGTCCACTGAGGATCTCTGCACAGTCGTCGCCGCAGTCCACGAAGGATCTCTGCTCGGCCGTCGTCGCAGTCCACGGAGGATCTCTGCTCTGTCGTCGTCGCAGTCCACGGAGGATCTCTGCTCTGTCGTCGAAGCCACAGCCAGCACTAGGGTTCCCGCACTTAGCGAGCTCGTTTAGGAGGGTCCGCTCCACGAGCCGAGAGGCTGATACATCAACTGACACTTAGTCCGAAGTTGATGTATCCAAAAGTTCCGTATCGACAACAGGATCTCAACGCAACAGACGGCGCGTCAATCGGACGCCCGGTCTGAGAGTTATTGGCATTTCCGTCCCAGGGGCCCGGTTGGTTTTTAGGGCAAAACCAACCCGACCGTACTCCGCCTGTATCCGATCCTCGGGCGGAGTATGCCAAAAGTTCCGTCTCACTTAGAGAAAACTACCACAGCTGACGGTACGTCGATCGGACGTCCGTAGCTCAAGTTATGAGCGTTTCCGCTCCGAGGGACCGGTTGGTTTCGTGTACGAACCAACCCGGCCGAACCCAAAGTCTTCCGAAACCTTGAGTATAATATACCGAAACGACCGTTTCGATCGAAGGATCACGTAGCCGCTGACGGTTCGTCAATCGAAGGTCCCAGGCCCAAGATATGGGCAAAAGACCGAAGAGGGCCCGAAACGGGGGTTCTGGGCCCGGGGCGACCCGGCCCGAACCCCCCCTTGGGTCGGCCGAACCGGGTCGGCCCGACCCGGCCCGACCCGGCTAGGCCGGGTCCGGTCCGGCCTGGGCGCGGCCCGGCCGAGCGGCCGAAGGAGGGCGCCGCGGGCTTGACCCGCGGCTCAAGCGAAACGCGGCCCCGCGGGGGGCCGCCTGTCACGCGGACGCGGCCGGGCCGCCGCGTCCGTTCCCGGTTCCGCGCGGCCGCGGAACCGGCCGCCGCTGCCGCCGCGGCTTCAGCCGCGGCGGACTTCCTCTACGGCGGCGCGCCGGGCGCCGCCGCCTCCGGTCGCCGGCGCCGCCGCGCCGGCGACCCGCGCCGCCACCACCTTCCGCGGGCCGCCGGAGATGCTCCGGCGGCCCGATTCCTTTCCCGTCTGCGCCGTTGCTCCTCCCGGGGGCCGACCTTCACTGCGGGATCAACAGATCGCCCCTGCCGCGCGGTTCGTCGTCGTCCGCCATATCCGCACAACAAAAGAGATCGGCGGAGGGTTGCCGGGTCTTGTTCGCTAGACCCGCACCCTCCGCGTTAGTCATAAACCACGGGAGGAATAATCAACAACAATTTTAAATAAATTAAAATTGTCGGAGATCATGTTCTTCACTTTAAAAGAATAAACACGGGGGAAATAAGATAAAATAATCCAACATCCCTTACCTCGCAGCTGTCGTTGCCGAACGAGGGATCGTCGCGGGATTGCTCGTCGCGGAAGAAGGGGGGATCGTCGCGTCGTCGCGGTATCCGGCGTCGCGTCGCCAATCTCCGGATCAAGATCAAACGGATTTAATTAATTTAAATCCGTTGATATCGAATTATAAAAAGGGGAGAATTTAGAAGTTTCGATTCTCACCTTTAACCGCCGATCGCAGGTCCGCCGCGGAAGAAGAGGCACCGAAGAAGAAGAAGAAGAAGAAGGTCGCGGAAAAGTTGTTGACGTCGCGGATCGTGCGTCGTCGAATTCCGGTTCCGGCGTTCTTCGCGTTCTTCGCGTTCTTCGCGTTCTTCGCGTTCTTCGCGGGGAGATGAAGAAACAAGATCCTCTCAAATCCTTTCAAAGGATTTTTAGGTTGGTCTTATTTTATAAACATGCCAACATACGAAACCGGTTAAGAAACGATCCATCAATTCGAAAGAAACGACCCATTTAATTCACGAAAGAAACAGCCCATTTAATTCCCGAAATAAACCGCCCAATTAAATGGTCTGTTAAGAATTAAAGAAAACGCGTCGGTTGACTTTTCAGTTACCTTGACGGGTTTTCACGGGTGCGTTACTTAGCGAAAGAAACGGCGGGGCTCGTGCGGGCCCCACCTCACAAATATCCTACCAAGGGGGTAGGATATTTCTGGATAGCATCCTATCCAGTTCAACTCAGTTCAAGCCGCCTTTAAGTGACTTCAAGTGGCTTCCAAGCAGCTTAAGTGAAATAAAATAAAGTTGTCGCACAACTTTATTTTATTCTGACTTAAAGCCGCAAAATTTAAAAACCACGTCTGAGCAAACGCAACTCCGGAAGAGGCGTTTCTAAGCAAATACCGGCGCTGCGATTTCATCGGTGCCCTCAGAATTTGATTCCGGGCACCGGTTCAAAAGATAGAAAAACCCGCTCGTCCGTTCACTGAACGTACCCGAGCCAAACTTCGGAAATTGATTCCGGGCACACCGGGCCTCGGAATCAGGTGCCGTCTGAAGCTGCGCTCTTGTAAAATTCCAAAGAAAATTAAGAAAAAAAAAATTCCTTAAAATTTGCGGGTCTTTACACTTTGAGTGCTAGCGGCCACACTGTCCCTCGGATTAAGTCATGGTTGACTCGTAAACATCACCGAAGACCCATGGATCATTCTTAGAAATGATAAATACAATCTTAATGCATTTGGTCCGATTTCCATAGGTCAGTTGTTGTTTTCAATTAAATTCCGGTCCATTTTAAACAAAATAGAGACCCTCTGAGTTATAGCAGCCACACCGTCCCTTGGATTGAGGCAAGGTTGACTTTTACATGTCACGAAGGACCCTTGGTTCGTTATTATAAAAGATCAAGGCAATAAGAATGAGTTTGGTCGGATTTCCGTAGGTCAATTGTTGTTTTCAGTTAAAATCGTGTCCATTTAAAACAAAATAGAGACCCTTTGAGTAATAGAGACCACACCGTCCATCAGATTGAGGCAGGGTTGAAGAGTACACGTCACCAAGGACCCTTGGATCGTTCTTATAAAAGTTCAAGGAAATCAAAATGTGTTTGGTCAGATTTCCGTAGGTCAGTTGTTGTTTTCAATTAAAATTGTGTCCATTTTAAACAAAATAGAGACCCTTTGAGTGACAGTGGCCACACTGTGCCTCGGATTGAGGCGGGGTTGACACTTACACGTCACCACGGACCCTTGGATCATTCTTATAAAGGATCAATGCAATCTGAATGTGTTTGGTCAGATTTCCGTAGGTCAGTTGTTGTTTTCAATTAAAATCAGGTTCACTTTAAACAAGAGAGACCCTTTGAGTGCTAGCGGCCACACAGTGCCTCATATTGAGGTGGGGTTAACTCATACATGTCACCAAGGACCCTTGGATCGTTTTTATAAATGATCAAGGAAATCCGAATGCATTTGGTCAGACTTCCGTAGGTCAGTTGTTGTTTTCACTAAAAATCGTGTCCATTTTAAACAAAATAGTGACACATTGAGTGATAGTGGCCACAATGCCCCTCTTACTGAGGCGGGGTTGACACTTACACGTCACCGAGGACCCTTGGATCGTTATTATAAAAGATAAATTCAATCTGAATGCGTTTGGTCAGATTTCCGTAGGTTAGTTGTTATTTTCAATTGAAATCTTGTCCACTTTAAACAAGAGAAACCCTTTGAGTGCTAGCGGCCACACCGTGCCTCAGATTGAGGTGGGGTTGACTCGTACACGTCACCAAGGACCCTTTGATCATTCTTATAAATGATCAATAAAATCCTAATTCGTTTGGTCAGATTTCCGTAGGACAGTTATTGTTTTCACTTAAAATATTGTCCATTTGAAACAAAATAGTGAACCTTTTAGTGATAGCAACCACACCGTGCCTTGTATTGAGGTAAGGTTTACTCGTACATGTCACCAAGGACCCTTTGATCATTCTTATAAAAGATCAATGCAATCTAAATCCGTTTGTTTGGATTTCCCTAGGTTAGTTGTTGTTTTCAATTAAAATCGTGTCCATTTTAAACAAAATAGAGACCCCTTGAGTGCTAGCGGCCACACCATGCCTCGGATTGAGGTGGGGTTGACTCTTACATGTCACCAAGGACCCTTGGATCGTTATTATAAAAGAGAAATGCAATCCGAATGCGTTTGGTCAGATTTCCGTAGGTCATTTGTTGTTTTAAATTATAATCGTGTCCATTTTAAACAAAATAGAGACCCTTTGAGTACTAGCGGCCAAACCGTGCCTCGGATTGAGGCTAGGTTGAATTATACACATCACCAAGTACCCTTGGATCGTTCTTATAAATGATCAATGCAATCTGAATGTGTTTGGTCAGATTTCCGTAGGTCAGTTGTTGTTTTTAAATAAAATCGTGTCCATTTTAATCAAAATAGAGACCCTTTGAGTGCTAGCGGCGACACTGTGCCTCGTATTGAGGCGAGGTTGACTCGTACACGTCACCAAGGACCCTTGTATCGTTCTTATAAAAGATAAATGAAATCCTAATGCATTTGTTTGGATTTACGTAGGTCAGTTGTTGTTTTCAATTAAAATCTTGTCCATTTTAAACAAAATAGAGACCCTTTGAGTGATAGCGGCCACACCGTCCCCCATATTGAGGTGAGGTTGACTTGTACACATCACCAAGGACCCTTGGATCATTCTTATAAAATATCAAGGCAATAAAAATGTGTTTGGTCAGATTTCCATACGTCAGTCGTTGTTTTCACTTAAAATCGTGTCCATTTTAAACAAAATAGAGACCCTTTGAGTGATAGTGGTCACACCGTCCCTCGGATTGAGGCAGGGTTGACTCATATACATAACCAAGGACCCTTGGATCATTATTATAAAATATTAATGCAATCCTAATGCGTTTGGTTGGAATTCCATAGGTCAGTTGTTATTTTCACATAAAATCGTGTCCATTTTAAACAAAATAGAGACCCTTTGAGTGATAGAAGCCACACCATGCCTCAGATTGAGGCGGGGTTGACTCTTACATGTCACCAAGGACCAGTGGATCGTTCATTGAATGCCCAATGCAATACGAATGCGTTTGGTCAGATTTCTGTTGGTCACTTGTTGTTTTCAATTAAAATAGTGTCCATTTTAAACAAAATAGAGACCCTTTGAGTGCTAGCAGCCACACCATGCCTCAGATTGAGGAGGGGTTGACTCATACACATCACCAAGGACCCTTGGATCATTATTATAAAATATCAATTCAATCCAAATGTGTTTGGTCATATTTCCATAGGTCAGTTTTTGTTTTCACTTAAAATCTTGTCCACTTTAAACAAGAGAGACCCTTTGAGTGCTAGCGGCCACACCGTGCCTTGGATTGAGGCGGGGATGACTCGTACACGTCACCAAGGACCCTTGGATCGTTCTTATAAAAGACAAATGCAATCCAAATGCGGTTGGTTGGATTTCCGTAGGTCTGTTGTTGTTTTCACTTAAAATCTTGTCCATTTCAAACAAAATAGAGGCCCTTTGAGTGGTTCACCATTCTTGCATGTTGCTGGTGAATATCATATGTTTAAATGGGAAAATGAATCATTGAAGAAAGGATGTTTTGTTTAATAACAATTAAAATTTTCATACGAACATTTACATACAACAATGTTTCATCTTTTGATCCCCTTAACCCCTCTCAAAAACGACCACAAATTGTGCATGTCCCCAAGTCAGATCTTCATTGTATTTGTGTATAATCTTCCATAAGGTATGCGTCCCACTCATTTATGAACACATCTATATTGTCTTGTGAGTATGAGGATTTTCGACAGTTAGATTAGAACTTCAGAATAAAAAAAATAAAGAATTAATAAATAACTTAAATGAACTAGTAGTTGTTTTTAGAAATACCACTTTAGGGATGCTAGTTTGCTGATGAAAAATGATCTCTTTCATAAATTTACAAACATAACAACCGTAATCATTATAGTTTGTTTGTTTTGGAAACTACAAAAAATTTGATCATTAGGAGAATAATTAACTTGTGTTGAGATGTGTTTGGATAGTGAAATTTTATTATATATACCCTGATATTTGTCCAGACGTAGTACTTGCTTGCCTCCTTATGCTTAGCCCCTGTCCTCATTCCTTTTTTAGACATTAATGATACTCCACTCTATCATAACAGAATCATCATTAGAAGATAATATAAATTATATTACATGAAGTTTAGACCTAAAACGTAAGATGTAGTGTCTTACAGATTCACAAACTCCATCATGTGTGGTGGTTTTGATGGATATCCTTGCTTTGAATCCAAAAAATAAATTTTCGGAGTATCCAAGTTCACCACAATTAGCAACCAATGTTGCCTAAAAACACAAAAAGGAATAAGTAATAAAATAAGTGAAAATATAATTGATATTCTTTAATCATATAGTATTACCCCTGCATGGTTGGTATTAAGAAAATTCTGTCATATGTAATCTTGCGTTCAAATGTTTACAGCAAGCCGTTCACTATTGCATCCCTTTTTGATGGCTCTATTTTTTTAGGTGCGTTGATGTGATATGATGACTAACCAGTCCAATTCTTGGCTCATGGGAAAATTCCTTCAATTCTTTTTCATAAATGCATCTATCAACAATATAAAATGCATTTAGTCATAATTCACATTAGATCAGCTTTTGTAAAATCAATTCATGGAAACATACCTCATATATACATTTACAACTGTGACTCCTAGCCAACCGTTTTCAAGGATTTCATTTACATTTTCAGCAGTAACGAAATCTTGACTTTCCTCTCCTTATATATTCTCTTCGAAAACCACTATATGACTCTTACCATCTTTTAGCTTCGTTTCCACATGAGTCTTCAATGCTAGTAAATGTTGATAGAGAACAGGTGGTGTTATTGTGCTTTTAGTAGCTCCTTGGGATCATTTGGTCGATCCTTTACATGGTTTTGAGCCGGCGTTTGTCACCCCCTTCCCTTTCTCCATCTATAACAAGAATCATTGGTTCAGACCTTTTTTCATTAATTGTTAAGGGTTTAGCTTGAAAAGAAAAGGAAATAAATACCTCTTTGCCCGCATGTACTCTTACATGTTCTGATAGCCATGTAATGAATGTCCCAATAGCCTTTTCGACCGTATAAATATCATCTTCATCAAGAGGAATAGGTAGCTCTACCTTTGGCTCATGAGCTATAGTAATCATCACTTTCAGATGATCTTTCGGAAGTGGTCTATTATGCAGTATGACATCTGGGATATTGAACACTATAGCCCTCGCTAAAAGGGATAGGTGGGTGTCGACATATATAAATCACAATCATTATCACCCTGTAGAAGATGAGCACAGAAAAATTATCAGTGTTTGTTTGAATCATATTTCATGGGAACAATTATTAGAATATTGATTACCACGACTAAGATAGTTCGTTGAGGAGAATGGCTTGCCTCAAATCTGCTGGGGGGGGGGGGGTGGGGTGGGATGTTCATGCGGAAATTGTTCTTGAGTTTTGTATTCCCTTTGCATCCCACCCATAAAAGTTACTAGAAACTCTCCCTGCCATTTCAATTGTTTTTCAAGGGTTGCTATTTTTCACTCATTTGTCCCAATTTTTCATCTGTATCATCCATTTTTTTCTTCTTCTCAAAATATACACGGGGTGTCACCCCTATCCCTGCACCTCTAACACGACCGTATTTTTTTGGCTCCTTCAAAGCCGTCGATAATAGGTCTGTATCAGCTACAAGAGTAGCTGATTTTTGTGACTACTGGATATAGAAAAATAACTAATTATTTTTATGTAATAGCAATTTAAAAAAAATTATTATATTGTCGTGTCATACTTACACATATTTCCCACACTTTTTGTGTGTTCTCATCTACTATCTTCCCTTTTTTGTTCACACGTTCCTGCTTCCATAGCACATGATGTGGGATGGAAGTGCATTTGGCTTTAGACTCATCAATCTACATATAAACATAGATAAATAATTATGATGTTGTTTATTGGCACCTAACAATATTATTGTAACTTTAAAATACGTACCTTTTTTTTCTAATGAAGTGTACCCCATCCTTGCTTTACGATAGGGGTATGTTGGTTTTGAATCACATTCCTTATTTTCAGTACAGAGTTTCTGTTTCATAAATGAAATATTGACAATCACAGTGATGAATACAGGTATCCTCATAAACATATTATCACTCACAATGTACATGAAAATTCTCATCCCCACAACTACCAATAAATTCATACCATGCTTCTTGGGATATCTGGTGAGCGTAGACAATGGGTGGGTGCTTGTTTATTTTACCTTTAGAATCATTGAGGTTACATCTTGATAAAATAGTGTGAAAGCCTCGATGAATCTTTCCTGCAAGCCATAGTATATAATCCTTGTGTGAATCGTCTACTATAAATGTACACTGCAAGAGATTGAGAATAGTAAGACATTGTTTCATTATTTTATTTTCTCATAAATTAAGTAAATAAATTCATAATGTTACCATAATTTCTTCCCAAATCACATTCTTCAGCCCGGAAACTACATGGTTCCATGAATCTATGTCAATCGGCACGCGTTGCCGAGTGACAAGTCCAATGTAGCCGCTTAACATAGACCTTTTGGGATTCACATGTTGTCCTCATGCATTCCATCTGAATTCAAATTTGATGCCTTTGATTTTCGCCTTAAGAATTTTGGCTACCACCGTCAAACTACGACGCACTTATGATTTTTGTGACGCTGGTCCTTCATTCCTGACCATTTAATCGATATCAACCTCATCTATATGTTCATATTGAATGGTATCAACAACATGTGTTGACGATTGTTGGACCTCAACACTAAGAGAAGAAGGAGCTGCATCAGCAGGAGCAGCAGGAGGAGCAGCAGGAGAAGCAGCAGCCGTAGGAGCCGCAGCAGCAGGAGAAATAGGAGCAACTGGAGCCGCAACATGAGCAACAGAAGTAGCAGCATGAGCTGCAGGAGTAGAAGGAGCAGCAGCAGGAGTAACAACAACAGCAACATGAGCTGTAGGAGCAGCAGGAGCAGCATCAGCCACAACAACAACTGCTTGAGAGACTTGTTCAGCCTCAAGGTTAGGAGCATCAGAATGTGCAGAAGTCATTATTTGCAAAAGTGGTTGAACAATTAATTTAGATTACATAAATTCAGTAATGATAAGATAATAACATGAGATAAAAAGATCTACATTACAAAAATAATATAACCTGTTTACTGAACCCACTTTCTTTTTATCAAAGGATGAAGGGATTTGACACCTCTATCGACTATCCAAATCCGTTCATTATGGTCTCCTCTAACATACAAAACATCATCTGCATTGGGACTGCTCTGAAATTATTGCGACGTACCACTAAAAGGATCATCCTCAGCTAAATTTTCATCGGACCCTTCAGTAGTTTTGGACGACAACAGAACAATCGACCACTTTCAGTTTGTAGGATTTGGAACATAAAAAACATGTACCGTTTGTGATTCCATTATAAACTGTTCGTCTTTGTACCCTTCTTTACTAAAATCAAATTTCACAAATCCCCATTCATCTATTTTAACACCATTGTTGTTATCAATCCATTTTCATTGAAAAATAAGCAATTGGAATGTCGTATAATCCAACTCCCATATTAGTTTGATAATGCCAAAATATGACATATTTTCATAAATTGGATTTCTGTCCTTACCACCAGAAACATGCATCGCTTCATCCACTAGTGTAACTCCACTATTTTGCATGGTACTATCTTCATCAAGTTCATCTGTATAGAATGTATAAACATTAATTACATAACCACTATAAGATAATACATACACACTTTGTCCATCGGCTAGACATCGAAGATGTTCTAAAATTGAATTTGGATTTTCATCTAACTGCTTAAAAATATGGTCCTGAAACCATCCTATAAACTGGTGATTATGTGTATATGATAACCATTTTTTAGCCCTTAATGGATTCAACTACATAAGAATTTCATTGTGAGTTTCAATATATGGAGAAACCTCCTAACTGTTATGAAAAACATAAAGATGATCCTTCTCTCGATCTGTAATACTGATTGTCACAACTTCTCTTCCAGAAATTCCCTTACCCTCAATGCGTCCAGTGTGAATAGATTTTGGGAGACCAATACTTTCCACATTAGATAGTTATTCTGTACAAAATTCAACGGCTTCCTCAAAAATATATCGCTCCACTATACAACCCTATGGCCGACATCGATTTTTGACATACCATTTCAAAATCTTCATATACCGTTCAATAGGATACATCCATCTATAGTGCACAGGACCACAAAGTTGAATCTCTCTCACCAAGTGAATCATCAAATGAACCATCATATCAAAGAATGTTGGTGGGAATAACATTTCTAATTCACATAATATGATGACAATTTCTTTTTCCATAGTTGGGAATTTCCCCGGGTCTAAAACATTACTACATATAGCATTTAAAAAGAAACAAAGTTCGGTTAACGTATGACGAAAAGTCTTGGGAAAAATGCAACGTAAAGGTATTGGAATTAGATCTTACATCAAAACATGAAAATCATGTGATATCAAACCTTTTAACTTAAAATAATTCATTAAAACAATGTTATTGATATTTTATGAGTACCCCTCTGGAACCTTTACATCATTGAAGAAGTCGCAAAACTGATATCTCTCCGCCCTAGAAAGAGTATAAGCAGCTGGAGGAAGAAACATTCAATTTTCACCCTTCACGGGAGCCAACTCTTCTTGTATTCCCATTTCAATGATGTCCAACCTTTCCTTAATTACATCTTTAATTTTGCCAGGTGAATTTAGCAACGTTCCGATAACACTGTCACATACATTTTTTCCACATGCATCACATCAAGTAATTGTCTGACGTACAAATAATTCTAGTATGGTAATTAAAAAAAACTGATCTATTTTTCCAACCGATTTTCGTAAGGTTTTTCAAAAATTGTTTAGAAAAAATAGTGTTTATATCTTTTACTTTCTCAAACAGCTGATCACCTATTTGTGGAGACAGTGTTGCGCATTTTTCTGAACTTCCATTGAGTGATGTCATCCAAGATCGGTACTTATGCTGACGAGGTAGAAATCTACGATGTCCTAGAAACAAGGATTTCGATGAATGTTTCAACCTAATTGATTCTATATCTTCTTCGAACATGGGACACACTTGAGTTCCTTTAATGCTATAGCCTGACAAATTTCCATAAGCATGGAAATCATTTATTGTCCCATACAACATCGCTCTCAACGTGAAGTATTCACTTTTATAAGCATCATACAACATTACACCTAAGTCCCACAATAACTTCAAATCCTTGATCAAAGGATCCAGATAAACATCAATATAGTTACCTGGTTGTTTTGGTCCTGATATAAGCATAGATAACATGATGAATTTCCGCTTCATGCATAACCAGGGTGGAAAGTTATAATTTACCAACATAACATGCCATGTACTATGTGAGCTGGTTTGAAAACCAAAAGGATTCACTCCATCTGTAGATATCGCAAGAAGAAGGTTTCTCGTCTATTTTCCAAATTCAAGATACTCATGATCAATTTTTATCCATTGAGGAGAGTTGAACGGATGACGTAATAACCCATCTATATTTCTTTTATCTACATGCCATGATAATTGTCTTGCGGTTTCTTCACATCCATATAGATGCCACAACCTTGGAATGATTAGAAAGTACCATAAAAATTTTGTAGGACTGGATTTATTTTTCTTGTATCATGAAGCACCACACTTTGGGCATTCTGTAAGTGATTTGATCTCTTTGTGAAACAATATACAGTCTTTCGGGTAGGCATGTATTCTTTCCGAAATCATTCCTATCGAGCGTAGCATTCGTCTAGCTTCATATGCCCGTCTTGGGAGCTCATTATCTTCTGGGAGCATGTCATTCAAGAGAGTAAGTAGTTCAGTAAAACTGACATCACTCCATTCGTTTCCTGCTTTCAATTTATACAACATCAGTACATCTGACAATGTTGTATATTTAGTTCAAGCAACATAAAATGGAGTGTTTTCACAACTCTTTAACTTCTCAAACAATTTTGGGCAATCACGGAGTTCATCTTGAATTGTCTTTTTCATTTCCTCAATACGATCTCCATCATCATTGACATCTGTAATCACATCCTCCATACGATATTCTTTATTATCCATATTTGTATTCATATCTGACGCTACATAAAATGCAGTTTTATCCCAACCAGTAGCTACATTTTTTTTCTTCGTGTTTATTCCAACATTTATAACTCCGATCTATTTTGTGACATATCAAATGTTCTACCAACTCCTCTGGAGTATGTTGTCTATAATAACAAAAACTTAAACACGGAAAAAGGATTTGAGAAGGATCTTTTGTGTGATCCTTTTCAAACTTGATGAACTCTTTCACTCTGTTCTCGTACTCTATTGTTAAACGATTAGAATCCATCCAATTTTTATTCATCTCCATCCTATTTGAATCTCAAATATTAGTATTTATTGTTCAAGTACACAAAACAATAATTCCAAATATAGTATAAGAGAACCAATTCCTTATAAAAATGGAGATTAATAGAGCTTAACCATTAGTATTTATTCATCTTCATTAAATATAATTACATTAGATTCATTATAGTTTCCTCAAATCACCCCACACCAAACACAAGAATAATCAAGAATGATACATCTACCACTCCTAGGTCCCTTCCCTACATTCAATATCATCATGCCTAAATACTCACTGTTGGTTGATGTGAAACCATTCCTGATGATCATGCTAAGAAGAAATGGAAACCAAAAGGGGGAGTGAATCAAAATACCCCAAAAAGATGAAAAACATGGTATTTGAGAATAGGTTAGTGGCTTTAATGTTGGCTAGACACATATCCAATAGACTCCACAAGCGGTGATGGCCCCAACAGTTGTTGCACCAGGTGAAACTGTCACCTGAGAAGCTGAGATCAATGAGGCCCTTCCCAACCATGAACTGAACAAACTCCATGATGGCCTTCCTCTGGAATGGGCTTCTACCTTTCCTTTCTTTTGGGTTTGAAATGACATTAAATCCACCCCAACAAACAACATATGGTGGTTGGGATCGATGGTATTTTTTTCAAAAGGACAATCAACCCCCTCAATTTTTTAAAATTCCAATACCATAAACCATTTAAAAAAAAGACATTATAATTTATTTTGGAAATCATTCCCAAAAAAATCAATAAAAAAACACTTGCCAAACCATTTGGAATTTTATTTAAAGAATCAAATTATCTTTATTTTAAACCATGATTTTCATTTATAATATCAAATCCACCAATGGTAGACGGAAACCTAATTTATCTCAATGAAAAAGGTTAATTCACTACATGATAACATCCATTCCATATATTATTTTCATTAATAGGGTTATTTTGTGATTCAAAAAGATCAAAACATATCTAACCAACCTCAAATGGATAAAATATGAATTCATGAAACACATGAATCCCAAAAAGAAGATATAGTATAGAAACACCCACTTGAAATCTGAATGAGTCTACTCAAATGAAGAACATCATACATCTCCAAATACATCGATGCTTTCTCATATACAACGACACCACTAGCTAGATAGTGGCCGTCACAAAGAATATCATACATCTCCAAATAAAAGACTACAACCACTAACCATGAAGAACATCAAAAGATGGAAATATACTAAAAACACATCCCTTAACCCAAATAAGAGACTACAACCACTAACCATGAAGAACCACTAAGAGAATAATTTGAAACCTAAGGAAAGGTACACCCAAAACATACCAATAAATTCAAATAAAATACTTTCTAAACCAAACCATTGAAATCGTCAAATGTTCCTAACATCAAACCTCATCATATCTCCTAATAAAATTCTTTTGTAACACTATTTCATGGCCTATACCCATTTAGACCCCTCTATTGGTTAGTTGATTATAGTGTAGTGACCCCATAAAACCATCCTCCAACATGTCATGGGTTAGTGAATGCATCGAGGGTATTTATCACAACCATGTGCAATGTACTTATAATAATAAATAATTGATAAAGTTTAACATCAAGTTGTATATATGATTTTTTTAAAGATACCAACTGAAAGTTAGTATGGTAAATATGTGTGATAAGACATTTTTGGTCTAACTAAACCGGGATATAGCCAAATGAGTGTATTTTGGATTCACAAAAAAAATTACTCTATGTGGTTTAGGGTTTTGTCAACTTGTAGTAGTATGGACCACTTAGTGAATATGGTCCTCTATGTGTGGGAATGTTTTCATTTAGAGTATGGCCAAATATATATGGTTCCCATAGAAT
The DNA here is from genome assembly GCA_963277665.1 of Viscum album. Lineage (NCBI taxonomy): Eukaryota > Viridiplantae > Streptophyta > Magnoliopsida > Santalales > Viscaceae > Viscum > Viscum album. Next base: position 1,368,297,596 of record OY728158.1, on the reverse strand, counting down.
AAGTCCCATTTGAATTGGATATTTGGGCTCATGGGTAATTTTTTGATGCCTCTACTGGGGAAATCACTCATGCTTGAATTTGTTTCCCTAGGCTAGCCAAAATCCTCATAACCTACCTTACCCATTTCCAAAGGTGGAATGAGTCCACCTCCATGGTTGATAATATTTTCCCCTTGGTTGGAATGGGAATATGGGATGTTAGATATTCCTTCTATAGTATCCTTCTTGGAGTATGATTCCTATTCTATGTATCTATTCCAGATATAAGACATGTTTCTAAATCTAGTTTTTGGTTCTAGTCTCTAGTGGACACAAGTTAATTTCAATTATTATTCTAGTTACAGGGAATAAACATTTAGTTGAATATAATAATAGTGATGAGTGTATTGATAAACTATAAAATTCAACTAAAATTGAGGTTATTAGTTTTTCATTAGCTCATGACATGAGGTGTATTATCTGTAATACATGAGTCATACCACAATTGATAATTGGTAACATAATCTTACTACATAAGGAATTCAAGTCTTATAACCTCTATAATCTTTTTCTCATTACACTAGGTGGATCACATTTTTCATGCGAGGAATCTACACCAATTTGGATCATAATATATATTCATAGCACATAAGGATTTATATATTCATCAACTAATGAATCGTTTCCTTATCACACCAGGTAAGAACATAAGATCATCTACTAAAGTAAGTGTTTAGAGATTGTATGCTCACCACATAGGGGATTCTTTGGCACATCGCCTAAGGAATCTCATGCTCCTCAAGTGAGGTATAATCCTAGGATCATTACCTAGGAGATGAATAAGAGATATTTTGATCATCACATAGGGGATTCATAAGAATATCCCCTAATGAATCTATTTATAATCTCATGATGTATAATCAAGGGAGAATTATTTGGGAGATAAAGAAGATCTCATATTCCCATAACATAGGGACTTCATATTCTCTTCACCTAAGGAAACCTAGTATTATCACTTAGAGTTGGATGTTTCCTGAATTAAGAGTGGTCATAGGTTTATATCTTGGTAAAGGAACTCACATATTTGAATTTTAGAAGAGGGAACCACCCGATGCACTCATCACATAGGGTGTGAGAATAGATTTATAGCCACCATTTCATTTTTATCCATGAAGTTATTCAATTCCCACCAAACCCTTTTCAATTTCATCATTAACAACTATATTCTATGCCACTGGGAAACTAAAAAGAAAACCCATAACAACTAACAATGTCATCTCCCACAATAACCCACACATTACATCTTTTTAACAATGGAAAGGTTGATGCTTCCCCACTACATGATTTCCCACCTCAACCATCTCACATTTTCCCCCAATAGAATTTATCACAACTAAACTAACAGAAAACTTCTCAAAAAACCCCACCAAAAAAACTATGATGTTTTTCAACAATAAAAGTAAAAAAGAACCATTTTCTTGAGAAATATAATGAAAATTAGTAAACACATGTGAATCATCCCCTTTACATAATTTCCCATCAAGTATGGTTCATTTTCTTCAATCATTCAATCCATAGTACTCACCCATAGAATAAATAACCATGTTAAAAAAATGATATACAAATGGGAGAGGAGAACAATATTGAAAAAATATTTGGAAAACATTCCTTAAAGGAGGTCCGGCAAACCGAAGCTTGAAAGCATTGCCGGCGGCTGAGGTCCGACAACACGAACTCAGCGGGTAGCGGAGGTCCGGCAACGAGAAGCGAGGGCGGAGGAGGTCTAGCAACGTGATCTTAGTGGGCGACAGAGGGGAGTTGCAGGGTTCCAGTACCGCGAGAGATTTAGGTGGCGATAAAACGGGGGCACTGTGCGATAGACATTATAAAAAAATGCACTAAGTTTTTACCAGCGCTAAAATTTTAGTGCTGATACATGGAGTCTTTATCAGCGCTTTTCTAGCGGTGATAAAGGGTCTTTTTATCAGCTCTATTTTAGCGCTGAGAAAGGTAACCCTGTATCAGAGCTAAAATTTTAGCAATGATAAAGGATTTCATTATCAGCGCTTTTCTACTGCTGATAGAGGGCCTCTTTATCAGTGTTAGAAATGCACTGATAAAGAATCCCTCTATCAGCGCTAAAATTGTAGCGCTGATACATGGCTTCTTTAACAGCTCTTTTCTAGCGCTGATAAAGAGGCCCTCTATCAGCGATAGAAAATCTCTGATAAAGAACTCCTTTATTAGCGCTAAAATTTTAGCGCTGATTCATGGTAACCATTATCATCAGTTTTTCTTAGCCCGGATATAAGGGGGCGATCCCTTGCTTGTTTTTGTAGTAGTGCACTCTTCATGAATGAGATTCGCAAACCAACCTGAAAATCATCCATGTTCTAAAACCCAATGGCTCACTAAGAAATTGCCGAGGGGGTTATTACAGATGCCACCTAAAGGGATGAGATGATGAATAGTCTGGGTCTAGGAGAGTAAGTTTGTAGACACATGGACTATATTCCATTGGTATAGATGCTATGGGAGAGTTAGAAGAACTTCCTGCTATGTTGGAGGTTTCCCTTGTATGGCTTCGGGCAAAGGGATGAAGTCTTCATCCCAGAAGCATGAAGGGATGAACCAGCATACTAGTTTAGGAGCACGTCGTGCCAGCACCGATTGTTCAGGATGTTAGATGGGCATTACTAGGAGGATTGCACACCCATTAATACTGATTGCTTATACCACCAAATGAATAACATCGATGGGTAGGCATTGTAGCTGGAGATGTCTCTTCCTTCGTACCACATGATACTGAAGGAAGCTTTGAGGAACCTGAGGAAGGGGTGGTCCGAGGATCGAGACCTGTGATAGGGTGGCAACTTCATATATGATTGAGCCTGGGACTACTCGGTAGGTGCCTCATGTGACAAGTTTGGGGATGAGCTGAGGAGAGTGGGTTTGAATGAGGTGGCCTCGACCTGTCAATTCCACATATATAAACTGAAACAGCTGATTCCAGAGCTATTGAGAAGATGTTTATCACGGACCAACACCTTCCACTTACACTACCTGGGCCTCTAAATTCCACATATATAAAAAGGTGGATTAGACCTATCAATTCTGGCGAGGTGTCAAACTTGTCCAAAGGGGGATTAAAAAGTAACGAAATACTCGTACAAATGGATTTTGGAGGATAGCCAGTGGAAGATGTGGGGATTTAGAGTCAACACTGATTGACAACCAATATTTAGGCTGGAAGCGTTCAGCGTGGATTTGATCTGTGGTTGGATCCTGCTAGTGAGGGATACCAATAAAAGGGTACGACCAAGAACATTCATCATGGCATCCTAATTGGTGACACAAGGTTGGGTCAACCTAGGAATCCCGAAGCTCGCCAAGATGTATAAAGTGTTGTCGAAAATCAGCGAGGGAAAAAGGCCACAAAGGGTATGTGAGATATTCCACATCCTGTATGGGTGGATAGGATCACATATCTGGGTGGTTTATGAGTACCCAAACCCTATCTCTCCTCTAGGATCGAACTTCCATCCATCAATCCTGAACACCGTCAGGAGATTTCCTGCCAAGATGACCACACCGTCGGTTCTGGACCGGGTGTGGAGGGTGGAAGAATTCAATTTGCACCCCTTCACGTGGCTGATGGGGGTATTTACTGATGATGATCGGGGGACCTAAAAGCACATGGCCTATCTCATGGATTTTCGAGATGGATTCCTGGTGGCGAGGGTGGATCGTGATCCCCTATATGAGTTGTATACCCCACACCGGTTTGCACAAAAATTCTGGTGTATGTAGCAACTGACCCCACAGGTGTATCTAGAGGTGCGCTTTGAAGAACACCATTGCGGGATGAGGTAGATGTGGCTCATGTTCAAGAGGGAATATGGGAAAATGAGGAATTATCTACCTCCACCGACCGCTGTCCTCAGGTTGGTAAAGGATTATGCCCAGAGCTAGGAGGCGGCTTATCTAGGGGAGATGCTGAAGAAACCAACTGTTTGGGTCGGTGATGGTGAGCTTTCCCAACCTCGGGGCGGGGGCCGGAAGGCAGAAAGCGTGTTCTACGGTGGCAGGGTTTCCATGGTGGCAAGGCCCACAATAGTTGAGGTTGAGGCAACAACCATAGATCTTATAGAGAAAGTAGAACCAGTGGTTCCAGCAGAATAGAGCCATCCAGAGGGGAGGCCACCGAGAGGATTCTGCCGGATACCTATCCAGGCTCCGAGGAAGTGGCTAAGACAAATCGACATGCCAAAGGATGTTGTCTTGAAGGAGCCCTTGGACATTTAGGAAGTCAACAGGAAATTCCTCGGCCCCTCCGAGTTTTGGCAGTGCCTGAACTATCTTGGGAAGGAATTATTGTGGATAGTCCCTATCCGGGCCGACTTTGCGATGCCCCAGGCGGAGGCAGAGTGGTACCTGGAAGATCTGTATGAATTTTTTCATCCCTGGGGTGCCCCTCACCCAGTGATAGATCGATTAAAAGTGTTTCTCAACAACACTACTCCCCCACTGTTTTCGGCCACTGATTTGAGAGAACCCTTCCCTCTATCAGATGAATCGGAAGAGTCCTTTGGGGGAGATGAGGCCAGGAGAGGGAGCTCGTTGGAGGAGGGCAATGTTGGAGGTCAAGACTTAGATATTAAAGAGTTCACAGAGGCCCTTGAGGTAAAAATCCAAAACCCCCTTCTCTGAGACTTGTTTTGAGGTCATTCTAGACTCCTTGTTAACATCTGAACCGTGCAAGAGGTTCTTATATACATAAATTGTTCTCATCCCTCAGTGGATGCAAATGTGGGACCTTCAGGGTCCACGCCTGTCGTCACTTCTATTAATGCATCCAGCGAGGCTAAGACACCTGAGGCGACCCCATAGAAGTTTTCAGAACTTCCGACCATATACGGGGGCCACAATTCAGGGTCCCAACAGCATCGACCAAAGAGAGAGACTAGGGATTATATATCTTTATGTCCCCTCTACCGATTTCATGATTTTCATCCCATAGCCATGTTTACTGACATCCATGCCCCCATTTTTCGGTGCGTACAGTTCTTCAAATGGTGTTGGTCTCCTTGGTGAGGTTAGTCTGGGCATCTAGTGGCGTCCTTCCCAAGGGAATGCCGGTGGTTGTGGATGCGGAGGACCAACCCGACCTAGCGGCGATGCTCCCGATCACTGGTGGGACCTTCAGCAGAGCTGATCCTGGGATCCTAGAGGTAGGATCCGATGATGATGATTGATTAGATAATCCAGATCCCACCACGCATAATCAAACAATAGCTTTGGATCCGACTTAAGAGTTACTGGGGTCGTTCCCTACGCATGAGCCTTTTAATCGTGCCAACTAGGACTAGAAGGCCTCTGACGAAGAATATATAAAGATAGATCATCACCGATCATGGAATCTGATCACGTGCTTCATCAATGACACCCCCAAAGCTATGGTTGGATTAGATAGACATACTTCGCTTGCAATAGTGCGAATGATGAGATGGGGGAGTGGATGCCCAGCCTTCTCACATGCTAGTCGGAGATTTTATAGCGGAAATGATTCGGGAGTATGACTATGTCCTTGGTGTGGGATGGCAGTAGAAGAAGGCGGTAAACATCAAGAGGCTTCAGGAGGCTGAAAAAGAGGTCTTGTGGCTGCAGAATCGGATGGCTGAGCACTCGACCTCCCTCAACGCGAAATCTGAGATAGAATGGAAATTTAAAGCCCAGTTGGCAGAAGCTGAAGAGGGCCTGAAGCGAGCCTCTAAGGAGATGACCGCCATCTGGACTGATGTGGAATCGGCCCAGATTGCAGCCAATGAATTGCGCCATCTCACTACCGAGGAGGAGTAGGAGCTAAACATGCGGAAACAACTCCTAGACGGCACCACCCAGAGGGTGGAAGAGCTGCTACACTCTTTTGAGGGGGTAAACCCGTCCATGGGGGGAGTCGACCCCCAGGTACTATAATGATTACAAACCCTCTAACATACTTTCATACTTTTATTGGTTGATTTCATAGCATGCATGACTTCCATTGTTTACATTTTTTAATTTCATCATGGTGATGTTCACGGAGCATCCAATGATCATTCCCTAAGCTCATGTGGGTCAAGCCTAATGTGAGAAACAAGGGATGACCGTCTTATCACCCCATCAAAACATAGGAGTTGAAACCGTGCTTCGGTCATACAGGGTTTGAACAACCGGTCCAGATTTCTGGGATGTAATGTGAGATGACTAACTGGAGAATGAAGCTCTCAAAACTGCAGAATTACTATTTTCCCAGTGCACTCTTGTGCACAAAAGTGGTAATGCTAGGGGCACTGGAATCAATCCGAATAGATGGTAATGAGAGGTGTGAATCACGATACCCAGGATTCAAAATAATGTGGGGTTGGTGTGAAAATAATGAATAACTATTGACCACATTCGAAACACAGTATCCTTATTGTGTTTCCATGGATTGGGGATTGCAAATGAGGGTCGATCGCAGACCATGTATGAAACACAAGGCCTAACTCAGAATGTCATTTGTTAGTCTTCCCAAACGTTGTCCCAGGAAAATAGGTGGGCCATAGGCCGAGCATCCATATTGTTAGGGGGTTCCCTTAGACATGAAAGAGTACCAAGGTCCACATAAGGAGAACACAAAGTGTGGAATATTGAGTGAGGGTTTGTTTGAACAGATTCCAATAGTCAAAATTACGCCACTATGGTGGGAGCACATTAGATGCGCGCATCGGTCTGATTATGGATCATTCCTTCATTTAGACATGTCCTCCCTGACAAAGGAGGTGTCGCTTCGCAATGTCTTCGTGGGTCATCCTGAACTTGTTCAGGGAAATGATTCAGTTACATGGTGCCCACAATGGGTCAGGCTAAGGGGATGGAAATGAGGATGAAGAGGATTTATGATTCCTGGGGCTAGACCCAAGGCGAAATGCCTGGGTGTCTCTATGTATCCCATGAGGATGGGAATCATTCCATACATAGTTATAGAAGATTTCGAGTAGTTTAACGTCTTGCGAAATTGACTTAGAGTGGTCTTACTCTATGGTCATAGAGCTCAAACCATTGATGGTAGGAAACACGGGAGGCAGATGGTGGGGTAGTTATAAAAACTGATGTGAATTTGGACCTGGGGTTCCGACCACCACATATTCCCTAGGAATGTTTTAGGTCATGGGATCAGAAACGAGGGTTAAGCTGGGCCTGTGGGGGAAATGCTTGTGCATTTCTACTTATATTATGTGAATGAGAACCGATCTATATATAGTTATAGGAGGTGGCATGGTAAGGTACCAGTGCCATGGATAAAAAGGGTGTGTGGGTGTGGCCCTCCCATCAAAAGAAACATTATTTGATATATCTTGTTTGTCCTTTAAAGTGAATGTTTATTTCTGGACTATCCTAGGATAGCATGTCCTGGTATCGCCATAGGAATCAAACCATGTGCAGGAATTGACAAATGGTATGGTGTGTGACTGATACCAAACATGATGACCCCTGGAGCGAGGACATCACAATGTGGTGCCATTTTTTTCGTGCGGCAAGGAAGATAATGTCATAGTTTAGGGTCCTGTGATAGGACCAAGAGTGCATTTTAACATCATGAAGAATAGACGTAGTAGTGATGAGGATAATGGGGGAATGTGCATGGGGAAATACAACATACCCAATTTAAATGAGGACATAATCCCATACCACACCATACAAGATTCCGTGAAATAATCCTTTGGCCAAGGGGCCCAAAATAGAGGTAAGAGGGTAAGGGTCCAGAGAAACTAGCTCCCAATTGAGCTGGAAACGAAAAAGAGACGTATGGGTGTTCCTACGTATCCCATAAAGAATATTATCAAGCCACATGTAGTTCTAAAAGAGATCATATTTTATTGTCATAATTATTGGACCATGGAGAAGGGAAGTCAGTTTGGAGCCTCGAATGATGCCTTTACCACGACATTGTCCCCCTAATGTGAAAATGGTCACAGAGGGATAGTTTCAGGAGTGTTATAGTTTCAATTTCACATGATGGGGTGGACAATGATGTGAATCATGTATCCAAAATTCAAGGTTTAAAGGGGTTGGTGTGATGATAGAGGATGACTGTTGATCGTGTTCAAAACATAGCATCCATATTGCGTTAGCCTATAATGAGGACAAACAAATGAGAATCGGCCACTTACTATATTCGCAACATGGTACTAGTATCGATTTTGTTTTTGAAACCCTCGAGGATGTTGGCCCATGATGGTAAGAGTGCCATTAGGACTAGCATCCATGCCATTCAGGGGTCCCTTCGGGTGTGGATGATTATGGAAGCTCAAATGAAGGGGAACACGAAGCCATAAAAATAGAGAAATCATGCCCACTAAAAAATCCAACACTCCAAAATATGAACCATAGTTCTCTTAAGCAGATTGGTGCGTCGCTGTCAAGGGTTGAGGAGGGAGCTCAACTTGAGAGTAACCAATTTGATGGGATGAGTACCTAATACAGGGATAGAGAACTCTCAGGAAGGAGTGGTATGTGGTGTGGTCGTTAAAAACCCAATGTGAATGTGGGAATAGTCTCATACCACACCATATAATCCCCTCCTTATGAATTGGTAGGACAAGGTGCCAAGGTGAAAGGGAGATTTCTAAGAGATATAGCTGGGTCTGAAGTCTAGATGTTCAGGCAGTCCTACATATCCCATGAGGATGGGAATCAATCAATACATAGTTATAAGAAGGGGAAATATGAAAAGATCTTAGATTAAGGTCTTAGAACTCGTACAATGGAGAAGTGGGACTATCCCATGTAAAGGCAGACATTAACCCAATCCCTAAGACAATGTGAGTTGAACTCAGTGAAGGAAACAAGGCAGATAATGTATTTGCAATATGTGAGATACATGCAAAGGGGAAAACAGTGGGGCCCTGAATGATTTCCTCATCACAACTTTTTTTTCTAATGTTAAAATGCACATTGAGGGATAGTACGAAGTGTTTTGAATTTCTACTTGGACATGATGAGTTGAAGAAGGATGTGAATCATGTAATCGATATTTTGGGCTTAATGGGGTTGGTGTGATGATAGAGGATGACTATTGTGAATGTTTGAAACACATCATCAATATTGTGTTATCCTGAAATGGGGACAAACAAATGAGCATCATCCACTGACCATATTCGCAATGCGGGACTTGTACCTATTTGTTGTCTGAGAACCTTGATGAAGTTGTCCCATAATGGTAGGAGATCTCTTAGGCCTAGCATCCAGGCCATTTGGGGGTCCCTTTGGGTGTGGAAGGTGGTGTAAGTCCTAATGAGGGAGAACACGAAGCCTGAAAAATGAAGGAAAGTATGTCAGAGTTGAGTCCAACATTCCAGGTATTAAACCGGAGTACCCTTTGGCACATTGGTGAATCGCCAAAGAGGACTGAGGGGCTCATCTTGGGAGTGGCCTATTTTAAAAAACGAGGATAACATAAGAGGATGGAAAACTCTCATGAGTATGAGGTAAATGGAATTGTTGTTACATCAACCGGTGTGAGTGAGAGCATAATCCCATACTACACCATATACTCCTCTCTGGGGGAATGCGGGCCAAGGGGCCAAGATGGTGCTGGACCTGAAGATGAGATGTTCGGGTGGTCCTACGTATCCCATTAGGATGGGAATCAAGCCATACATAGTTCTAAAATCACACATAGAGGTATGATACCCTAATGAAGGGGTGTATGGTGTGGCGAGTAACCCAAAGTGAATGATTACATAATCCCATACTGCACCATACAACCGTAAATAGGACCCTGGGTTGGGGGCCCAAAAAGGCTAAGGGGACTGAGGTTGGGCCTTAGTCAGAAAGGCCCGACCAGTTTTCAGTTTAACGTCTTATAGTGAGGATAAAGAGGGGAGTAAGATGCCCCACACAAGGGAGGTGTACGAAATGATGAATAACCGGATGTGAATGAGGACATAATCCCACACTGCACCGTACACTACGGGTAAGAACTTGGGCTGGGGCCTGAGAAGGCCAAGGGGCCTAAGGTTGTGACTCGGTCAGAAAGGCCTGAAATTTTTTTGGTTTAACATCTTGAATTATGTATGAAGAGAGGATAATGTATCTTATCCAGGGATATTTACAACATGGTAAATAATCTTATGTGAATGAGGACATAATCCCATACCATACCGTACAATCCCATAAGAGATAACCTGGGCCGTGGGCATGAAAAGGCCAAGGGGTATGAGGCTTGTCCTCGAATGGGAAGGAAATACATCCTCTTGTATGGTTACTACCTCATCACAGCTCCTAAGCGCACATGAGCAGTTCATGGTGTGAGAAACAATGAGTCGGTCTCGGCTCCCCCCGTCATATGGGTGTTAAAAATCTGGCTTTTCCCGATGGGAGTTCATCACTGGGAGACCCAAAAGGGTATAATTAACCACTACAATCAATGTTTTGGACATCTTGGGGTGGTTCCAACAATGTAGGACATCCGTTGACCATGTTTGAAACACATCGTCCCTGTAGTGACCATGAAATGTGAAAAACAAATGAACATCGACCGTTGACCATATTCGCAACGTAGGACTTGTATCAGCCTATTGCTCAATATCCATGAGGGTGTTGGCCCGAATTTGTAAGAGATCCCTTTGGCCTAGAATCCATATCATTCGAGAGCCCTTCTAGACGGGTAATATGATGGATTATTAATCAATGGAGCGGGTGGAGCATAGTTGTACCCATCTATGAAAGAGGTGAACATCTCTAGGGAGCGTAACATATGGCCGAATCGAGATTAGCTTGACATGAATTGGGGAAAAATACTTCACCCCACCATATGTCATGACCTAAGGGGAAGATTATGTCATTTGGGATGTGCCAATAGAAAAAATGTCCGAGAGTTCCTACATATCCTATGAGGATGGGAATCAATCCACATAGAGTTCTTGAAGGCCGTGCAGTTTAACGTACTGTGGTGGGGATGTGGGAGGATAGATGAATGGGGAATGGGCACACAGTGCAACAATTAAAATTATAGTATGAGGGTGGATAAGAAATATTATACCATATCATGCAATGATCTCCAAAGAGAACTATACGCATGGGGAAATAGTCAAAGAGAAGAATTTAGGGGATGGGCTCAAGACGAAACGCTTGAGAGTTCCTACGTATCCCATACAGATGGGAATCAAGCCATACATAGTTCTAAGGGAATATTTTTACATATTGCGGGAAAATTCATAGTTTAACATCATGTGGTAAATTTTATAGTTTACAGTCATGTAGGACCAAACAGCTTTAAGGTCATGCTGGGCTGAACAGTTTAGGGTCATGCCGGATGAAATAGTTTTGGGTCATGTCGGACCAGCATGCAGTTTTGGGTCATGTGGGACCATCCAATTTAAGATCGTGCATGACCAGTAGGCTCAAGAAAAATATTTCATGAGGAACATGGCATTTCTGGGAGGAGTTATATGCTCACCATTCGTGGTCACCAGGGAGTATGCTCCATTGGGGTAAACCCTATGGATTATGTGAGGTCCTTCACATTTGGGCTCCAAATTGGGTGGTTTCATGCAAGGGATTGTTGGCACCAAAAGGGCCAATACCATGTCGCCTTGTTGGAAAGAGAAGAGGAGAACCTTCTTGTTCAAGGCAATAGCTATCTTATTCTGATGCATTTCCAGATTGTGCAGGGCATGAAGCCTATTATCATGATGTGTTTCCAATACAACCAGATGAATTTCGACAAACTTATCTAGCGCCTGCTGGTCATAGACCGCTGTGCGTAACGAGGGTAGCTGGATCTCGATGGGAAAGATGGCCTTATATCTATACACTAGGGAATATGGGGTCACCTGGGAGGAATTACGAGTCATCATCCGAAAGACCGAGAGGGCGTTAGGGAGATTGTATGGCCAACTCATCTTGTTCTGACCAACCATTATCTGAAAAAATGCTACAGAGGGTTTTGTTGAACGCCTCAATCTATCCATTCACATGCATATGAGAGCGGGAGGTATGTTTTGAACAGATGTTGTACTTGGCATACAATTTCTTCAACATTGCTTCATAGAAGTTGGAGTTGTTATCAGTGAAGACGACATAAGGGACACCAAATTGGTAGATCAGTTTGGATCTCACGAAGTCGATGATAGAACTGGGCTCGACCTCCTTGAGCGGAACTACCTATGGCCACTTGGAAAAGAAATTCGTGGCGGTCAAGATGAACCTGCATTGGCCAGCTATCACCGATGGATATGGTCCCACGATATCGAGCCCCACCCCCCAAATGGAAAAGAGTACTTGGTGGAGTGGATAGGTTCTGGAGGTCGATGAATGAAGTTAGTATGAATTTATCATGCATGAAATCTCTTGGAAACTAAATTTAATCATAGATCATGGAGGGATAGATGTACCCCAGTCTCCTGATCTGATGGGATAGCTTCGGCCCGGCCCAATGAGGCCCATAGGAACTGGCGTGAACCTCTTGCATGACCTGAGAATCCTTGGATCGTTGGATGAAACAGAAGATAACACCAGCAAACCCATTCTTATAGAGGATCTCCTCAAGAATAGGACCACTCTATAGGGTAAACTGCAGTGCACGTCATCAGATTCACTCAAGCTCGGCCCGATCAGCCGGATGTAACCATTTTGGAAAAAATCAACAAAGGGGGCTCTCTAGTTGGGGGGTCGCTTCAACCACTACATCGTAGGAACCTGGGGGTACTTCTATGGATGATCCAGTAGTAAGATGGATTACTCGTAGGCCATAATCATCATCTAAGGTGATGGGACCAATTAATCTCTCATGTTCCATGTGTATAATCAGATCATCCTACTCGGGATCTACAAGTGATGTATCCAGGACGACTAAGGAATCAGCTAGACCATTCTGAGATTGAGGGACATGAGTAACCTCTAGCTGAGTTGGAAACTTGGAAATGAGCTGGAGGGTGCGCCCCAACAATGGTACGAGCTCTAGCTTTCTAACAACATATTCACCTTTGATTTTCTTGAGGACTAGTTCAGAATCCCTTATCACATGAAAATGGGGAAAATTGATCTCTAATGCCAGCTCGAGGCCAGTGGTAAGAGCATGATACTCTACCTCGTTGTTGGTGAAACCTTCTGACAACATGAATGAATACAGAAAAATGGCATGCACTGGATTAATAATGAAAATACCCAGGCCTACTCAATTGAGTCTGGGATCATTGAGCCTCCTGTCAGTGAGGCTCTAAGAGGCACCATCAAAGTGATTCTTCCAACAAGGTATGATGGGATCTATGGAGAGGATTGCCTCGTCAGGAAAATCCATGTCCATGGACTAGTCTGCGAAGGTTTTATGGGAAGAATGAAAATCCACCAATTCTTGTCCCTTGATGGATTTCTAGGGGACAATCCTGTTGTCGAACTATTGGAGGATTACTACCCACCGTGTTAGTTGGCCCGTCAACATGGGGCGGTTCAGAATGTACGTCAGCGGGTCTACCAGAGACACCAACTATACCTCCTGGTCCTGTAAGTATTTTCAAAACTTTTGCACGGTAAATACCAGCACAAGGCAGCTCTTCCCGATGAGGGAGTATCTAGTATCTGTATCAAAGAGCATGTAGATAAGGTAGTAGAGGCTGTTTTCCATCCACTCATTTTTCTTCTGGGTGATAAGGGTGCCAAGAGATCATTCCAGGGCAGTCACATACATGATCAATGGATTTCTAGGGATGGCTGGCATCAAGACTAGTGGCTGGAGTAGAAACTGCTTGATTTCCTCCAACACAGTCTGGAACTCTTCGTCCCATTCATAGGCAGAGCCTTTCGTCATGATCTGGGAAGATGTCTTACACTTTCCAGACAGATTAGCAATGAATCGACGTTTTTAGGCTAAGTGGCCTTGGAAACCTTGATGCTCCCGAATATTGCTCAAGGGAGGCATCTGGATGATGGCCTTGATCTTTTCAAGGTTGATCTCTATGCCTCGATACCTGAAAACAATGCCAAGGAACATCCCAGAGGTGACACTGAATGCACATTTCAACGGGTTCATCTTCAAGTGGAACGAATAGAGGAAGTAGAACAATTTCTCAAGGTCCTTGATATGGTCTTGGAACTGGTGGTATTTTACCACTAGATCTTCTGCATAGCATTCCACCAATGTCCCAAGGATTGTCTTGAATATGCAGTGCATGGCCCACTGATTTGTGGCACCTGAATTCTTCAGGCCGAAGGGCATAACCTGGTATCATAAAGTTCCCTGTGCCACCCTCAAATCTGTGGACTCTTCATCCTCGGGGTCCATCAGGATCTGATTATATCCAAAGTTCTTTTCCATGAAGGAGACGTATTGGAACCAAGATGTAGCATCGATTAACAATTCCGTCACTAGAAGTGAAAAATAATCCTTTGGACAGTGAAAGTTGAGATCTCGGAAGTCAATGAAGACTCTGATCTATCTGTTCATCTACCTAACTGGCACAATGTTGGCTAGACCCTTTGGGTACTAGACCTCCTTGAAAAAGTAGTCTCAGATGAGATTTTCGACTTTCACTTCGACCGTAGAACTGTGAGAAGGGTGCATCTTCCGAGGAGGCTGCTTGAAGCTGCGATGATTTTTCGGGAGACCAATACGGTGGATGGCTACCCGAGGATCAAGTCTTGGAATCTCATCGTAACTCTAGGAAAAAACATCACGGTGCTGTTTAAGGAAGTCCATATACTGCTGCTGCTCTTCGAGGGACATGGTGGCACTGATCAATGTCGGTCTCAGATCCGCCTCCATACAAAGGTTCACCTGAACCAGTTAATCTACCATAGTGGAGATGCTTTCTTCGAGGGAATGGGTAGCATCATCCAGATCCAATTCTTCATTTGAGGATGAGGGATTCCATGCGGGAGAAGCTTCCTCTGGGTCAGCAGATCTAGACGGGAGGTAGGTACCAGCCTAGAAAACAGTGGACATCATATCAGAAGATTCACGCGCCGTTGAGACCATAACGATGAAGGCACTCAATCTGATTCCATCTGGTCGTCAGCCCTAGGGTCCCTTCATAATGATATCAAAGAAATAGTGGCATGTCAACTTGTTCCGGTTAATCCCAGTACAGAAAAACGAACATGTGTGATGTACTGTTGTTTCCATGGGGCGGACATCCCAAAATCATACGGGGGTAGGAGGCTACAAGATCACCTGATCTTGGTTTGTGTAGGAGTATGAGGTGATTTTACCTCATCGCTTGGACTTGGAAATATTATTTCCTCTTGTACAAGAGACAAAAAAACATTTCCCCATGTTTTAGGTTGTGGCCTCCAATCGATGGATCAGTAATACATAGGCGTCGTCCAGACCTTCCTGAGGTCAATTTCCAGTGTGATGGGTTCGACCTCACTTGCCTGAATCTTCTTATCCTTGCTCTTGTAATACTCAGAATCTAGGTAGCGGACTTCACATGTGGTGAAAGGAGATGCATCATCATGGAGTATTCCTACTGGACCATTAAGGGAGTAGTTGAGGAATTGGTGATACGATGAGGGGACTACTGCGTGAATGTGAAGCCATGGTCTGCCCATAAATGAATTGTACGCGGTGTCCTGGGAGACAACCATAAAATCAATACTGGAAACTAGGCCACCGAACTAGGTCTTCAAACAAATCATGCCGACCAGGGTCTGATCTGTCCTGTCATATCCCATGATCCTTAAATTAGAGGGAGTTAGGTCTTCTTCAGATAACCCCAACATCCACAATGTCCTCTTCGGGATAAGGTTGATCCCGGAGCCGGTGTCAACAAGACAGAGACGAACCTCTACTCCGTTAAATTTTCCAGTGATGTACAATGGGAGGATGTTCACCTGTATGGGAAAGAATTAATATTCCCTAGAGAAAAAAATTATATCCTGATATTTATCATGATCAGATGATTCAGTATGAAATGTTTCTGATGCTGCTACCTCCGTCTCAAACATGAGCAGGCTTTTTAAAGCCTCAGTAAGGGCCTCACGCATATCTGACGACATGAGATGGGATTCAAGGATGGAAAGACTCACTCTGATACTGGAAAGGAACATGAGGACATTATACTACCACTCTAGGTGCGTACTTCTACTTACAAAAGGCCGCTCTGTGACAAGAGGCCAAGCGGGCCCTGCCGGCTGAACCAGTGGCTTGCTGTTGCTGGGAATATCCTTCTGCTCACTATTCGAAGCATAAAGAGTAGCTACCAAATGAGGACCAGATGACTGAGATCAGCTTATAGGTGGGAGATACTGGTCGCGGCCTGGATGAGGTATCTCTGCATGGGCCAATAGCACAAACGGGGGTGGAGATGGGCCTGATGACATTAGATGAAGAGGATACACGTGTAGAGTTTTGAGCTGGGCCTACTATCTATTCTTAGTGGCATGCACATCCTGGCAGGAGATTCCAAATGATGTGTGTGGACAACCCATATGGCCACAGTTCCGCTGACGTTGACGTCATCTAGGAAAGCTACGGAGGTTCTCCTGGCACTCCCCATCATTGGGAGTCATATAGAAGTTTACCAACACCACGATATTAACCAAAGCGTACCCCTGACTATCATTTGAAGATACATCCACTACTGGTCAGATTTTGGGAGGAATTCCCATCTCCCGGGGCATAAATCCACTGAGAGTGTGGGACGACGATGGCATTGGTGGGGCGCGTTGCTTCCTCTTGCACCATCGATGCTTGCTCTTCTGGGAAGAGGTCGGTTGAGATGATGATGCATAAGTGGTGGCCATATCTTCTTAAGGATCCAACTAATTTAGGCATGCCCAAATGATGCCACGGTTATGAGTAACCATCTTTCCAGTGATCAAGTCATTGTACTTCTAGGACCTGTGGTTAGAAACCTGTTTCCACTCACCTTCGCTGTCACTACTGATGTTTGACCTTATAAAGACACCCGCCACTTGTGTTAGTGCTGGGCCCAACTTGAATATGTTGTTTTGGACCTGGTCTTCAAGCTAGTCTTTTAACACATAGCGTTTCTTGAAAGTGGGCCCCAGAATCCGATGATATGGATAGTAGTTGTGGTGATCAGTGAGATTCACCTTTTCCGGCCATCTGCACTCAAGAAAGCGTACAATCCTCAGCTCTATAACACTTCTAAAATATCCCGGGATTTGATTCTCATTGAATGAGTAGGTATGGATTGTTCTGTATGGAAAAGGGGGCCTTCGAGCCTAGCCCTGACAAAGAGGCAAAGCCTACTTGTCCCGCCTGTGTGATGGCAGCAGATTCCACGATGGCCCTTGTCGATTCTGAGGGAGGCACTACTGAAACGGAGGCTGCGCCTGAGGAGGAGGGTCTCTGTGAGGTTCTAGGGATTGTTCCACTGGTAGTAACTCCAGCTGTCTGAGGGATTCTATTTGGGCCACCGCTACGTGCTTGGCTCTGGCAGCCCTCCTTACTGGAATTATAGGGGGCAAAGGACATGCCTTGATGGCCTGTTACAGGGCTTCCTCCAGGCGCTGGGCCTTATAAGAGAAGTCTCAAAATCCTCTAGGGTAGTTCTAGGTGATCAGGTAGGGAACTACTTCCATCTTGATGTTCCCTACGCACATCATCAGTAATTTCTGTTGATTCAGTGGCATGTCAAGGGAGTATGTGAGCCCCTTCCATCGAGTGATAAAGTCCGCGACTCACTCATCCACTACCACAACCTGTCCCTTTATTAGCGCTAAAAACCGGCATTAACAGCGCTAGAAAAGCGCTGTTAATGCTGGCGTAGATAAGGGGGGGGGGCTTTATCTGCACTCCGAGAAGCACTGATATAGGGGACCGTTATCAGTGCTGATAAAGGACCGCCTTTATCAGCGCTTCTCTTAGTGCTGATAAAGGTAACGTATATCAGTGCTTCTCGGAGTGCTGATAAAGGACCCCTTTATCAGTGCTTCTTTTAGTGCTGACAAAGGTCTCCTATATCGGCGCTTGACGGAGCACTGATAAAGGGTTCCCTTATCAGTGCTCCTCTAGAACTGTTAAAGGTTTCCTTTATCAGCGCTAAAAAAGCACTGATAAAGGCCCCATCGCCTGCACCTACAAAACAGTACCTTCACACCTGCACACTAGAATACCTGCACAAAGTAGAACATGCACACCTACACACCATAGCACCCGCACCCAATATTTTGACCGCCAACAGTATATATATTTACTTAACATCATGAATACAAAAAAAGCATTCCTATATACATTTCAAACATTGTTTTACATGGTTACATTTACAATTATTCAACAACAGTTATAAACATTCATGTTTCATCCTTTGATATCCGTGATCCGCTCTCGACGGTATTTGTTGCCGAACAAAGCATCTGAACTCAAGGAAAAAAACTCACCTATATAAGAAAACAAATATTATGTTAGTAATGCAATAATGAAAGAAATTAAAACAGTAATATGAAATAATACATTAATATGGAGATGTGAAACTAAAATATGAAATTTTAAACTCAAAAGTTTTCATTTTCATAACAATGAAAGGGAATAATGTAAAATCAATATGTTTTTGATTGATTTATCTCATTTAATTAATACTGATTCTTTATCTAATGAAAAGCTTTACCAGTCACACCGTGCGTCAGTCGGATTGAGGTGCGGTCGATTCGTACACGTCACAAATGACTCGTGGATCGTTGTCCTAAAGTATCAAAACAATCCGAACACTTTTTCTCGGTTTGGAGTATGTCATTGGTGTTGTTTTCCAAAGTTTATCTCAATTTGAAACTGATATCAGACACTTTTAGCCATACCGGTCACGTCGTGCGTCATATTGAGGTGAGGTCGATTATTACACGTCACAAATGACTCGTGGATCGTTTTACTAAAGTATAAAAATAATCCGAACACCTTTGATCGGTTTGGCGTATGACATTGGTGTGGTTTTCCAAAGTTTATCTCAATTTGAAACTGATACCAGAAACTTTTAGCCATACCAGTCACACCGTGCATCGGATTGAGGTGCAGTCGATTCGTACATATCACAGATGACTCATTGATCGTTGTCCTAATGTATCAAAACAATCCGAACGCATTTTCTTGGTTTAGAGTATGTCATTGGTGTTGTTTTCCAATGTTTATCTCAATTTGAAACTGATATCAGACACTTTTAGACATACCGGTCAAACCGTGCGTCGGATTGAGGTGCGGTCGATTCATACACGTCAAAAATGACTCATGGATCATTGTCCTAAAGTATCAAAACAATCCGAACGTGTTTGCTCGGTTTGGAGTATGTCATTGGTGTTGTTTTCCGAAGTTTACCTCAATTTGAAACTGATATCAGACAATTTTAGCCATATCGGTCACACCGTGTGTCGGATTGAGGTGCGGTCAAATCGTACACGTCACAAATGACTCTTGGATCGTTTTCCTAAAGTATCAAAACAATCCTAATGTGTTTGCTCAGTTTGGCGTATGTCATTGGTGTTGTTTTCCAAAGTTTATCTCAATTTGAAACTGATATCAGACACTTTTAGCCATACTGGTCACACCGTGCATCGGATTGAGGTGCGGTCGATTCGTACACGTCACAAATGACTCGTGGATCATTTTCCTAAAGTATCAAAACAAACCGAACATGTTTTCTCAGTTTGGATTATGTCATTGGTGTTGTTTTCCAAAGTTTATATCAATTTGAAACTGATATCAGACACTTTTAGACATTCCGGTCACACCGTGGATCGGATTGATGTGAGGTCAATTCGTACACTTCAAAAATGAATCGTGGATCGTTGTCCTAAAGTATCAAAACAATCCGAACGCATTTTCTCGGTTTTCCACATGTCATTAGTGTTGTTTTCCAATGTTTATCTCAATTTGAAACTGATATCAGAAACTTTTAGCCATACTGGTCACACCGTGCGTCGGATTGAGGTGAAGTCAATTTTTACTTGTCACTGATGACTCGTGGATCATTGTCCTAAAGTATCAAAACAATCTGAACATGTTTGCTATGTTTGGCGTATGTCATTGGTGTTGTTTTCCAAAGTTTATCTCAATTTGAAAATGATATCAGACACTTTTAGCCATACTGGTCACGTCGTGCATCGTATTGAGGTGCGGTCGATTCGTACACGTCGAAAATGACTCATGGATCGTTTTCCTAAAATATCAAAACAATCTGAACACGTTTTCTTTGTTTTTCATATGTCATTGGTGTTGTTTTCCAAAGTTTATCTCAATTTGAAACTGATATTAGATACTTTTAGCCATACCGGTCACACCGTGCGTCGGATTGAGGTGCGGTCGATTCGTACACATCACAAATGAATTGTGGATCGTTGTCCTAAAGTATCAAAACAATCCGAACGCATTTCCTCAGTTTGGCGTATGTCATTGGTGTTGTTTTCTAATGTTTATCTCAATTTGAAACTGATATCAGACACTTTTATCCATACCGGTCACATTGTGCATCGGATTGAGGTGCAGTCGATTCTGTACATGTCAAAAATGACTCGTGGATCATTGTCTTAAAGTATCAAAACAATCCCAATGAATTTTCTCGGTTTGGCGTATGTCATTGGTGTTGTTTTCCAAAGTTTATCTCAATTTGAAACTGATATCAGACACTTTTATCTATACTGGTCACGTCGTGTGTCAGATTGTGGTGCGGTCAATTCGTACACATCACAAATGACGCATGGATCATTTTCCTAAAATATCAAAACAATCTGAACGTGTTTGCCTGGTTTGGCGTATGCCATTGGTGTTGTTTTCCAAAGTTTATCTCAATTTGAAACTGATATCAGACACTTTTAGCCATACCGGTCACACCGTGCGTCAGATTGAGGTGCGGTCGATTCGTACACGTCACAAATGACTCGTGGATCTTTGTCCTAAAGTATAAAAACAATCTGAATGTGTTTGCTCAGTTTGGCGTATGTCATTGGTGTTGCTTTCCAAAGTTTATCTCAATTTGAAACTAATATCAGACACTTTTTTCCATACCGGTCACACCGTGCGTCGGATTGAGGTACGGTCAATTCGTACACGTCACAAATGACTCGTGGATCGTTGTCCTAAAGTATCAAAACAATCCGAACGCGTTTGCACGGTTTGGTGTATGTCATTGGTGTTGTTTTCCAAAGTTTCTGTCATTTTCAAACTAAGTAGTAGGAATTCACAAATCTAAGGATATGAAACATAAGAAATGGAGATCATAGATTCTCAATAAGTGTAAAGGGAGATATCAATGACCATATAAAGATAACATAAGTATTAGGAATTCACCTTCATTGTTCTATTTGTTTACATTCTTCCATCAGGTATGATGCCCAGTCGTTTCTAAAGACATTCATATCATCTTCTGAATAGGTGTTTTTGCGACAATCATAGTAGTATTGAAAAAATATAAATACACAAAGGATTAATAATTATTTTAAATAAAGTAGTAATTATTTTCAAAAATACCACTTTAGGGATGCTAGTTTGTTCATGAAATACGATCTCTTTCATAAATTTACAAACATAATAACCGCAGTCCTTGTCATTTGTTTGTTTCAGACACTGCAGAAACATCGAGAAAAATAAGTAATTTGTTTTGATATGTATTTGGATAGTGAAATATAATTATATATACCCAGATAATTCTCCATTTGTAGATCTTGTGGGCATTGTCGTCCTTACGCCCTGGATTCATTCCAGCCTTTAGAAGATATTCATACATCGCCCTATCATAACAAAATCCTCATTAAAAGATAATATAAATTATATAACTAGATATTTAGTTCTAAAATGTTGGATCTAGTGTATTTCAAATTTACAATATCCATCATCTATGGTCGGTTAGTTGGATATCCATGCAGTGAATCCAGAAAATACATCTTTGGAGTAACCAAATTGACTGTAATGAGCATCTAATGTTCCCTGAAAACACAAAAAGAAATAAGTACTGATAGAAATGAAAATATAATTGATATGATTAAAATGTAGAGTTTTACCCTTGCATCATTGGTATTAAAAAGATCCTGTCAGTCGTAATTCTTCTTTGAAACGTTCTGAGCAGATTTGACATCAATTCAACCGGAAAATTAGAATCTATTTCTGTTCGTTGTGTAGAAATGGTGTGAGGACTAATGAGTCCAAATTTGTATTCATGGGGAAATCCCTTCAATTGTTTTTCATATATATGCCTGTGAAAAATATGAGATGTATTTATCCATAATTATCAAAGTATATCAGCTTCTATAAAATCAAATCATGAAAACATACCTCATGTATTCATTTATAACTGAGGCGCCTAGACAGTCGTATGTGATGATCTCAGAAACAGCATCTGCACTAACGAAATCTATTTTTTCCTCTCTGTACATATCTTTTTCACAAAAAATTGTATGACTCCTTCCGTCTTTCATTTTCGTATCCACATGATCTTGCAATGATATTAAATGTGGATATAGAACGGGCGGGGTGAACGCGCTCTCAGTAGATCATTTTGATCGGTTGGTTGATCCAATGTTGGAGCCGCTCTTTTGTTTTAGCTTCTCCGTTTTATCCTTCTGTAATAACATTCATCATTTCAGCCATTTTCAAATTCAATGTTAAAGGTTCTTCTTGAAAAATGAACTGGAAATGAATACCTCCTGCTCGACATGTTTTTTTACAAAATTCGACGGCCATGCAATGAATGTTCCAACAGCTTTTTCCACCGTATGAATGTCGTCATCGTCATTTGGCATGGGTAGCTCAGTGCTCGGCTCATGAGCTACGTTAATCGACACTTTTACATGACCGGTTGGAAGTGGTGTGGAGTGTAGCATGTCATTCTACATATTGAATACCGTAGCCCTCGCTACAAGGCGATGGGTGGGAGTTGACAGATATAAATCACAGTCTTTTTCACCCTACATAATATCATTACAAGAAAGGTATCAGTGTCTATGTTATTCACATCTCACAAAAATGAATACTATAACATTGATTACCTCGGTTAAGTCAGGTCTTTGAGGGGAATGGCTCGCCTCAAAGCTGGTGAAGGGTGGATCTTCTCGAGGGGGTTGTTCTTGAGTTGTTTGTCCTCTTCGCCTCTCCTCCATCAAACTTGTTAGCATCTTTCCCTGAGTTTGGATTAGTTCTTCAAGGGTAGCTACTTTATATCTCATTACATGCAATTCTTTAGTTTGTTCAACCTCTTGTTTTTTTTGAAAATATGTCTGGGGTGACACCCCAAAACCCACACCTCTTACGCGGACATACTGTTCTGGCTGTTTCAAGGCCGTTGAATGTATGTCTTCATCCAGTGTGGGTGTTGTTGATTCCTGTGACTATGTGAAATAGAAAATATGAAAAAATAAGTAAGCATCGTTATGTAATAGTGACTTAAAGAAAAAAAAGTTTATATTATGTCATACTGACACATGTTTCCAACACTTTTTGTGTGTTTTCATCTATTAGTTTCCCCTCTTTATTAACACGAGCCTCCTTCCATAGCACATGGCGTGAAATGGAAGTGACTTGAGATTTTGATTCATCAATCTGCATATAATCAGAGAAACATGGTTACAGTGTTTTTTTATGTCATATAAAATTATTACTGTACTTTTAAAATACATACCAATTGTTTTTCAATTGAAGCGTACCCCAACCTTGCTTTACGGTAGGGGTACGCTGTTTGTGCTGCCCGTTCTTTATTTTCAGCACTCAGTTGCTGTTTCATAAATAAAAACCTATCAATCAACGTGATGAATACAAGCAACGTTACACAACGTGTAGCCAAACACAATTTACCTGAAAAATCTGTTCTACACGACGGTTGCAAAACGCATCCCACATTCCTTGGGATATCAAGTGTGCATAAAGAGGAGGCAGGTGTGGATTGATTTTACCTTTGGCATCTTTTAGATGATGTTTCGTTAAAATGCTGCGAAAGCCTCTTTGAATCCTTCCTTCCAGTCTGAAAACATATTCTTTGTGCGAAACATCTACTATAAATGCACTCTGCAAGAGATGATGAAAGGTTAGTCAATATTTCAATATTTTATTTTATTTTAATAAATTAAATAGATGATATCGTAATGTTACCATAATCTCTTCCCACATTAATTTTTTCAACCCGCTGACAACATGGTGCCACGACTCTACATCAATCGGCATGCGTTGTCGAGTGACGATTCCAATGTAGCTACTAAACATGGCTTTGTTGGGGTTTACATGCTGGCCTAGCTTATTCCATACCACCCCATATTTGATGCCATTTGCTTTTGCCTTAAAGATTTTTGCCAAAACTGTCAAACTACAGCGCACCTGTTTTTTTTGTTTCAATGGGGTTTCATCGCCTACCATTTCCTCAGTTTCTGCATCATCATTATGTTTCTCCGAAGCACTAGCATCGGCACTGACACCAGCTGCAACAGGTTGAGAGACCTGTTGTACGTTAGCAGTGGGACCAGCTGCAATAGGTTGAGAGACATGTTGTCTCTCAGCAGTGGGACCAGCTGCAACAGGTTGAGAGACGTGTTGTGTCTCGGGATTGGGTGCATCAGCGGGTGAAGAAGTCATTATCTGCAGAACAGGTTTAAAATTTAATTTAGATCACATAAAAGTAGCAGCAAACAGATAATAACATAATGTAACACAATCTATATTACAATAAAAATCAATAAACTGATTATTGAACTCCCTTTTTTTAAAAGGCTGAAGGGATTTGACCCCTCTATCAACTATCCATATCCCTTCATTGTGGTCTACTCTGACATACAAAACGTCGTCTACATTGGGAACACTATGAAATGATTGCGAAGTCCCAATGAAAGGGTCATCTTCCATAGAATTTTCATCTGACCCTTCAGCTGTTTTGGTCGATAATAGAACAATTGACCAGTTTCAGTTTGCGGGATCTGGAACATAAAATACTTGCACTGCCTGTGATTCCATTATAAATGGTTCTTCTTTCTCCCCTTCCTTACTGAAATCAATTTTCACGAATCCAAAATCATCTATTTTAACAGAACTCCTGTTATCAACCCACTTTAATTGAAATATTGGAACTTTAAATTCCGTATAATCGAACTCCCTTATTTGTTTGATGATGCCAAAGTATGACATATTCGCATAAATTGGATTTCTATACTTAGCACCGGAAACATGCATCGCTTCAGCCACAAGTGTAACCCCACTATTCTGCATGGTATTTTCTTCATCATGTTCATTAGTATAAAATGTATAACCATTAACTACATAAGCATTGTAAGATAATGCATACACACTTGGTCCTCCAGTTAGCCATCGAAGTCATTCCGAAATTGACTTTGGATTTTCATCTGAATGCTTAAAAATATGATCTCAAAACCATCCTATAAACTGTCGATTATGTGTATATGATATCCATTTTTCAGACCTTGATGGATTAAAATGCCTACGAATTTCTTTGTGGATTTCAACATATGGGTCAACGTCGAAACTGTTATACAAAACATAAATGTGGGCCTGCTCCCGATCTGTAATATTGATTGTGACAACCTTTCTTCCCTAAATTCCTTCACCCTCAAGCCGCCCAGTGTGACGAGATTTCAGCAAGACAATAATTTCCACACCAGACAAGTATTCAGTACAAAATTCAACAGCTTCCTCAACAATATATCGCTCTACAATACAAAACTCTGGCCGACTTCGATTTTTGACATACCCTTTCAAAATCATCATATACCGTTCAATGGGGTATATCCATCTGTAATGTACAGGACCACATAGTCGAATCTCTCTCACCAAGTGGACCATCAAAAGAACCATTATATCAAAAAATGGAGGTGGGAAGAACATTTCTAATTCACATAATATGATGGAAATTTCTTTTTCCATAGCTGGTAATTTCGCCGGGTCTATAAATTTGCTGCATATAGCTTTGAAGAAGAAACACAGTTTTATTAATGTATGGCAGAAATTCTTGGAAAAAATGCAATGTAAAGCAATTGGAATGAGATTTTGCGTCAAAACATCACAGTCATGTGATTTCAGACCTTTTGAATTCGAGTCGCTCATTGACACAAGGTTACTGATATTTGATGAATACCCCTCTGGAACCTTTATGTCATTCAAGAAGTTGAAAAACTGATATCTCTCCTGCCTGGAAAGAGTGTAAGCCGTAGGAGGAAGAAATGTTCGTTTTTCACCCTTCACTGGTGCCAACTCTTCTCATATTCCCATCTCAACCATGTCCAATCTAGCCTTAATTTCATATTTTGTTTTGCCAGATGTATTTAGCAACGTGCCGATAACACTGTCAAATACATTTTTTTCTACATGAATAACATCACTAAAATGTCTTACATACAGAAAATTCTAGTATTGTAATTCAAAAAAAATTGATCTCTTTTTCCAACGGATTTTCGTAAGGTTTTTCGAAGCCAGTTTACCAAAAGTAGTATCCATATTTTTAACTTTCTCAAACAATTTATCTCCTGTTAGTGGAGACGGTGCTATACGTTCTTCTGAACTTCCATCGAATGATGTCTTCCAAGAATGGTACTTATGTCATCGTGGTATAAATCTGCGATGTCCTAGAAACACGATTTTCGATGAATGTTTCAACATAATTGATTGTGTACCTTCTTCGCAAACGGGACAGCCTTGAGTTCCTTTAAAGCTATATCTTGACAAATTTATATAAGCAGGGAAGTCGTTTATCATCCCATACAACATGAATCTCAATGTGAAATCTTCCTTTCTGTAAGCATTCTACAATGTAACACCTGAATCCCACAATAATTTCAAATCTTCGATCAATGGAGCTAAATAAACATTAATATCATTACCCGGTTGTTTTGGTCCTGATATAAGCATAGATAACATGATGTATTTTCGTTTCATGCATATCCACGGTGGTAAGTTATAATTTATCAACATAATCGGCCATGTACTGTGACTATTTCTTTGAAAACTAAAAGGATTCACTCCATATGTAGATAACTCAAGATGAAGGTTTCTCAACTCGTTTCCAAATTCAAGATACTCATGATCGATTCTCTTCCATTGAGGAGAGTCTTCCAGGTGAAGTAGTATCCCATCTTTAATTCTTGTATCTGCATGCCATGTTAATTGTTCTACAGTCTCCTCACTTCCATATAGGCATCTAAACCATGGAATGATTGGAAAGTACCATAAAACTTTAGTAGGGCTAGATTCATCTTTCTTGTATCGAGAAACACCACACTTTGGGCATTCATTAAGTGATTTGTGGTCCTTGAAAAATAGTATACAGTCATTTGGGCAGGCGTGTATTCTTTCAGAGATCATACCCATAGAGCGTAGCATTTGTTTGGCATCGTATGTTTGGCTCGAGAGCTCATTGTCTTTTGGGAGCATGTCATTCAAGAGGGCAAGTAGTTTCGTAAAATAGTTGTCACTCCACCCGTTATCTGCTTTCAAATTATACAGCTTCAGTACGACTGACAATGCTGTATATTTAGTGCAACCAACATACAATGGCGTCTTTGCACAACTTTTTAACTTCTCAAACAATTTTGGGCAATCAAGAAGTTCATCTTCGAAGGTCCTTGTCATTTTCTCAATACGATCTTCATCATCATTCACATCTGTAATCACATCCTCCATACGGTAATCTTCATTGTTCATGTTTGTAATCATATCAGATGATCCATAAAACGCAGTTTCACCCCAGTCACTACTTACATTCGTTGTTTCCCCGTGTTTATTCCAACATGTATAACTTTGATCTATTCCGTGATAGATCAAGTGTACTTCCAACTCATCTGGACTAATTTTTTTTGAATAACTACAACGTAAACATGAACAAAGGATTTGATAAGAGTCACATGCATGATCTTTTTCAAACTTGATAATTTCTTTCATGCCTTCTCCATACACTTTTCTCAACCGATTGGCATTCATCCATTATTTATTTATATTAATCCTATTTGAAATCCATAGGATGAGTATATAGGTTAGAGGAGAAATGACTTCTTGAACCTTTTCTAGATAACCTATAACTCCTTCCAAGGAAATAATGTGACCATGAAACAATACTTCTTAAACAAAATATGGGGAATTTATAATATTGTAATAAAGTCAAAGCTCTCTAAAAACACCCAAAACAACCTCCAGATTATCGGAGTACTCCTCCAACATATTGTAATACACCAAGAAGTATTCTAAAAAAACGAAAATGGAGGTGTCTAGAAAGTTATTAAAGATCTAGTTCATCAGTTCCATGAAATAGATAGAGCATTTGTGATCCCAAATGGAATTCATAAATACTTTAAATTTCCATATCGACTTTAAAAATCTATCTTTTGAGCATCCTCTTCCTAAAACCTCAATTGTTGGTACCCTTATATCTAGAAATTTTTTAAAACCCAATAAAACCTTATAAGATGGTCAAACAAATCATCAATTATAGGAAATATGTAATTATTCATTACTGTCACCTGGCTATGACTACGGTAGACTGTTAAAATTAACAGGCTATGATATGAATTCATTGAAAATAGAATTGAAAAATCCCATAGTGACATGATCATATAGATAGAACCATTTCCCTAAAGATCTTCAAGCTGATCTTTTAGCTCCTCTAAATCGGCCAGAGCCTTATGATGTGATGGAATGGAAAATGGGATCTTCCTGTGAAGAAAATAGATAGAAAACGCAAACACTCATTGGGGAGGTTATCCCATGAAGCCCTCTATAAATGATTTTGTGTACTTTTCCATGACCACTGGAATTTCACATGAATAACACTTCTCAACAACCCCAAGGAAAACCTTGGAAAAATGACATGATATGAACCATAACATAGAAGCAACTTGTCATACCCTCCATGGGCATAGATCACAATCTCCATAAAATACATGGAATCTCCTGTTAAGAGTAAGTAATTGAACCCAATGGTGATAATAGTCATATAGTGCACTAAATCCAATAAAAAAATCCAAGATGATAATGAGGTCGGAAAAGACCAGGTCCAAAACAAGGAATTCTGAAATGTCCTCCATGCCAAGTACCACAACACAACTCTCAAAGAACATGAAACCATGACCATTTTTCCTACCCAAAAGGGTTATGCAATACATGAAATAATTTATAAACTCTGCCTTCATAACCATGTAATAAAAAAATATGTGAAATTAATGACTAGGATTCACCATTTTGAAATGAAACCAATACT
The DNA here is from genome assembly GCA_963277665.1 of Viscum album. Lineage (NCBI taxonomy): Eukaryota > Viridiplantae > Streptophyta > Magnoliopsida > Santalales > Viscaceae > Viscum > Viscum album. The sequence goes on along the minus strand of OY728158.1, from coordinate 1,368,268,464 downwards.
ATAGAAGAATAAAAAAAATTCACCTTGAATTGTGGTTGGCCAAGATTATGAGTCCTCATGAATGACCTCTACTGCATTGATTTTTTCTGGATTAGACTCGTCTATGTATTATTTCCCTATTAAGAATCCCCCTTTCTTTTAGGATATGATCCTCCACCATTTGAAGCCTCTTATTTTAACTAAGAGCCCTTAAAAAGTGGATCCTACACCACCCATTAATGGAACACCATTGAGACCAATATTTCAATTAAAATATGCCTCTCACATCAATACCTTGGGAAACACCTAAAAATAGGTTGGTAGACTTAGAAAAATAAGAATAAATCTGATATATTTCCTCAAACATATATCAAAATTAATAGCCATAAGATAATCGTTCATGGGGAGATAAAGAGATACATGAACCAAATGAAAACACCAAAACATAAGAATAACTAAATAAATCTAATGAAGTAGTGGGAAATCATAAAAACAACCCATAGTCAGGATCAAAACATAACTATAATCCCAAACCACCCATGGAAACTGAAGATTCAACACGAAGAATAGTTGGTCAAACACTTACCCATTCCAAACATAATTAATTCATGAAAATTCAATTTGAATCACCTTAAGGAGGAGGACCCGGTGGCGGATGAGAAGGAGGTGTCAACTGCGGAGGCACCAGAGGCAGCGCGGAGGCAGGGCGGAGGCAGGGCAAAGGCAGCGGAGGGAGCGGAGGCAGCAGAGGAGGAGGAGGAGGAGGGGGAGGCTGCGGTGGTGGAGGAGGTAGCAGAGTAGGAAGAGGAGTAGGAGGCGCCAGTGGAGAAGGAGGAGGATGAGGCCGCGGACTAGGAGGAGGAGGAAGCACCAATGGAGGAGGAGGAGGACGAGGCCGTGGTGGAGGAAGAGGAGGAGGAGGAGTCGGTGACCGGAGGAGGAGGAGGCGGCGGCCGGAGGAGGAGGAGGTAGTGGCCCTAGGGGGAGGAGAAGGAGGAGGAGAAGGAGGCTGCGGTGGCCGCAATGGAGGAGGAGGAGGCGGCGGCAGCAGCGGCAGTGGCCCAGAGGAGGGCTTCCGCGAGAGCTTGACCGGGTGCAGGGAGGAGGAAGAGGACCCGCGGGTTTTGAACAAATCCACGTGAGCCTTTATCAGTGCTAGTAAAAAGCTCTGATAAAGGGTGTATTTATTAGCACTAAAATGAAAAGTGCTGATAAATACAGCCTTTATCAGCGCTTTTTTAGCGCTGATAAATAAGACCTTTATCAGCACTAAAAAAAGTGTGGATAATGGGGCAAGCCTTTATCAGCACTAAAAAAGCGCGGAAAAAGGCCCGACCCTTTATTAGCGCTTTACTGTTAGCGCTAATAAAGGTAGGCGCATGCCTTGCCCAGTTTTGTGGTAGTGATCTGGCCTTTTTTATCACATTAAGAGGACCACGATGATTGTTTTCTGGGTGGTAGAGCTGAACTAGTTGAAGAATTGCCTGTGAAGGTCCTCTCTACTGGTTATAGATCCGACGGGGAGGTGGTTGTACCAGAAAAATGTCGGCCCCTCCAATGTCTGAACAAAACAACGAGCCTGGAAGCAACCTGCTGCGCTGGAGTCCCTATCATGGGACCACACCTTGAGTTGAAGTGGGCCAGGTGCTTCAGTGGGTCCCCCGTCTGGTTAACTTGGAAGAAGGTGGGATTCCCAAAACCCAGTGTCACCGACATATCATCCACCCATGTCGGTTATGGCTTACCATCATGTGGGATTGCCACCTGCCGCGTTTAAAATGCCTTAAGGCGGGCTATGAGTGCCGCTAGAGGATCATCTGGGTGGGGGTTCCTATGTAGATGATGATCCGTAACTACAAGAGCATTTGTGTGTTCTTCAACATGGTAAATAGTCTCAGTATCTCATGGAGTGGTTGGTGGAGCAGCCTACGGGGAAGCTAGGGGAACCCGAGCTGGATTCCTTGGATTGCTGCGCTGTTTGGGAGGGTTTGGCGAGACATACCACAACCTCTTCCTATGACCTCCAACTTCGGCCCTGTCTGTGGGGGCAGTGTGATTAGGGTTTCTTGGAGGCATCTCATCGAGGTGTAGTTGTTCTTGACCCTACTATACTGTCCTAGGATTTCCATAGTCAGGCCATCGCTCTACAGTGCATTTAGCCAGGAGGTTGTCGACCAACTTCTTCTGCCTAGCAAGTTGTTGGCGCAACGTGGCCTTCTCGGGGTACTCCTTCATCTTCTACACAAAAGTAGATGGGTTAGAGTTCTTGGAATCTTTGACATTCTATTTTCCCATACCATAATTCTTGCCGAGTACCAATACCTCAGTGGGCGCAGGGAGTCCTAGTAGGTTCCTCTTCTAGCGCGTAACCCATCATGATGGGTCCAATAGTGGTGGAATGACCTCAGAAGGTAAGTCTCCATCAAGAAGATCCATCTCATCCTCCTCACCAACTAGGTCAGCCATATTGATCCGGACCCTTCTTGGGGGCATATCCTCGATATAGCCTAGCAGGTCAGGCTACCATCAGATAGGACTGAAGAGGAGGGTGGCATACTGCCCCCGGCCATGGATTTTCATGTGGGGGGAAGCGTCCTTGATTATTTTGATGAGTATCATGATACTATAAATGTATTACTACTGGAGGGAATCACGAAAACCTGGTGACTCGGGGAGCTGGGCCACTGGGAGAGCAACCAGATCAACCAGACGTCATTGCTCGCTGATGTCGTCGAAATGCGTTTGGATCCTTGGATAAACCAGGTGTTGATCACGATGACTGAAATGAGTCACCCAGAGGGTGTAGAGGAAACACTCAACTTATTCTAGGGTGAGGGATTCCGGTTTGAAAAAATTCTATGTTGCCACGGGCTAGAACAACTCAGGGAAGCGGTCTGTTGTGAGGACGTTCCAGAAGTTCCTCAGCTCAGATTCAGGATCTGGAACATGAATTCCCCACTCGTCAACTGGGCTTGTTTGAGGAACTAGAAGCGGGACTGAGAATGAATGCTGGGATGGAAGGCTAGCCGATGGAGAGTATGGATAATGGGCTAACTAGCCTCCATATCTCGGGACTTCTTCCGAAGTGTGTAGTGACCTGGCCACTACATCGCGATAAGATGGGATGATGGGAGAAGTTACCATCTCATGGTCTAGGGCTACTGGTGATAGGCCGCGATGTAACTCGCCTGCCATTGGTCCATATGATATCTCTCTTTGATCTCTTGTGGAGGTAAAGAGCGCTTATGGTGGCGATGGTGGTGATTGCACGATCGTAATCGGCGAGGTCACCGATTTTTCATCCTCTTGTATAAACCTATAAAGGTAGGTGGGAATCCTGTGGACCTCACATTCTGGGAGTACTATGCTGATGCGCCTTGTTCCTAACCCAACCCTTGAGTCGGATGAGCTATGGGAGGGTTCTTGAGCTTAGTCGTACTCAGCTTCAGAGTCCGAGAAGTGGACGAGTTTGATCTCTGTTCAGACCTTCTTAGATTTCCTCTTATAGAAGCGATGACCTGCCTTCCTGACATTGGGTGGATTCTCAGGATAGGGTTGATTTCTGACACGGGGTCCTTTGGCCACACTGGTGCCGGGGCAGAGAGGGTTTCCTCCTGATAAAACTGTGGTGTGAGGAGCACAAAGACAAATGTCAAAAGGGACATGGGGAGGACCTCTATGGGTAGCACTGGAGTGGGAAAGACCTCCGCTGGAGCTGGAAGAAGCTTGGGGAGGAGCTCCATGCTTATTTTCCTGGACGACCTCAGTGCGAAGAGGGTCCTTGTACCAGTATTACTAAGTACGGGGAGGACCTCCATGTTGGGTGCCAGTAAGGCATGGATGACCTTCACCCCTTTTGTTTATAAGGTGAGGAGGACCTTCAATAGCTTCGGAGAAGATGTAGGGAGGATCCCCATGTTTGAGAGATACAAGATGGGCAATGTACCTACATCGGCGGTTGGGGGCAGGAGGAATGACTCCATACACAGTGTAATGGGAATGAGAGAGGATTTCGTACCGAGTATCACTACAACGAGGCATACCATTATTCAGATTGGAGATGGAAGGGGTAATATTTACATTCCTAGCCCCGAAGCGGGGAAGGAGAACACTTTCTATGGTATTGGTACAAGGAGGACCTCCGTACGGGGTGGTATTGCTGCAGGTTGGTTCATAGCGACCACTACTCATGCCTGCGACCAAGAGAGTCGACCCAGCATGCCCGTGGGGCGGTTAGGGCCTCGATCCCGGTCGGGCGTAAAAGTTTCCCATCACAGTGTTTTGCAGTAATCTAATGATATTCTTTAGTGATGGCTCGTTCCATAGAAGCTTCCATCATTGATGCCCCTTGATGGGCATCCTCCACTTGCACCCGATGCTGGAATCAGGCGCACGAATCGGGGCCGGTGGTGCAGGTTTGTAGCTTACATGCTCCGCTTTCGGCAAGACCAGACGTCGGTGCTGAAGAGGTCGAGTGGGATCCATTTCTAGGAGCCCCTAGAATGAGACTCTGACTAGGCTGGGCCGGACGTCACCTACCTCATCAGCGTAAGGCAGGGAGTCATCAAGGTGCTCTGGGGACAGGCTATCGAAGCGGTTGTATGTCGGGGTGGGAAACAATGGCTCCTAGCACGGCCCTCGGGGCAGCATTGGAAACCAGGTGCAGACGCCTCCAGATCTAGGCATGCCATATCCCGGGTAAAGATTATGCCCTCCTCCTCACAGCGACGCACGAGGTCGTTGAATAACCTCTACTAAATGACCTCAGATGGGGAGAGGGTGTGGGTGCCCTATGGTCTAAGATGTAGATGCCTCCTTCAATGAGGTGAAGCCACATGTAACAACCACATTGGCACTCCCCCTGCCCCTACATAGATGGGCAGGTGGTGATCACATCCCAAAAACAGCAAACCAGTTCTTGAAATGTAGGGAGATTAACTCAGCAGTGCTGAACGGAAAGGAATCGATGACTAATTCCCTAGTTCTATCCCATCTCCTGTGATCATTAAGAGGGATCCACACTGAAAATGTTGCAAAACATGATGTCCAATGTTCTACTACCCCAACTTCTTGTGAGTTTCATTCCAGGACTTCTTTTTTTCTTAGCTGGACCCGACACCAAATAATTGGATCTAGTGACACGTCAATCCAGTGATGCCTCGAGCGCTACTAATATCCATATTGAGGAGAAGAAAATCACATAGGGCTCATCATTTCTATTTTCGGTGCTTTTTCTGGGGGGCGCGCGTCCATCTCTTTTGGGGACAAGAGGCACTATTTTTGTTTCCCTGCATTCCTTCGTTCCAAAGGTAGGCTTCATGCACTCCTTATTCAGGGATGTCTGCTCCTTGATCGAAACAGGATGATGAGATGTTGGTTATTCCTTCTATGGATTCCTCCTCGGAACTCGACACCTATTCAGGGCCTCTCTCATCGACTAGAGGAGTTGTTTGTGAAACTCTTCCAGAAGCCATATCTTCATGGATACCAGTTAATTACATTTATTCTATCATGACATTCTAAGAGGTTCGGTCAGGGCACCATCCTTCGGTTAGGAGAGTAGTCACGTTGGGCATCACTGGCATGTCTTGACTTTGGGGGATTGGCGTGTCTATCTTCGGTCCCTTATTATTGGGCTTCTCGAGGGCACGGAAGCCCAAGGCATCCCACATCAAATTCGGGGAATCGTATTACATGGGAATGTATCTGAGGTTTTCCTCAACTTCCCATGTTTATCACGGGGGATCCCGCATGTTTAATGTCTGACAGAGAAAGATCAGGCTGTTCAGAACACTGACTAGAGTGGATCAGATAGAGGAACCCCCTAGAGGGAACACTGATACTGGGGCCATCGTGTGGGTGGCCTCTAGAATGCTGTTATTTGGAATAGGGAATGGGGTGTCATGAATCCACCAGGACGTGGAGGCCCGGGTAAAAATCCAGATGGATAATGGAAGGTTTCATGACAGGGGTGTTGAATGTGATGGAACCTTAATGAGGATGACGATGGTTTTTGGCTCGAGCCTCGAAGAGGCTTCCTACGTATCCCTGTGGCAGGGAATCAAAGTCCACGTAGTTCGTTTAATGACCGCTTTCCACTGATTGGGGGACTCAATGGCTTAGTGCTGGATTGGGACACAACGACTCTCCAATGGATGGGGTCACAATGGCATACCGCTGGATGGGGTCCATAGTTTAATGTCATGCAGGACGGGGGAGAACTGAGGTGAAGGGGGTCAGAACTACTGTGTGTTGGGCTTGAACCTCATGGAGTCTTCTTACGTACCGCGCCTTGGCAAGGATCAATGAACATGTAGTTCAGATGGTGGCATTTGGGGCTTATGCTCTGAGATGGCCAATGGTGTCATGAATCGATTTGCAGGAGGACATTTGGACCAATGGTTATTAGGCTTGATCCTCATGGAGACTTCCTACATAATCTTCCCTAGAAAGGATAAAAATATTTGTATTTCGGATGGGACATTTGTGGAAAACGCTCTGAGGTGGCACAATGAGTTGTTGAACCGACTTGAAGACCGCTAGAACGACCGATGTTGGGCTTGAACCTAGTGGAGGCTATTTACGTACCTTGTCGTGGCAAGGATCAAAGACCACATGGTTTATGTGGGTGGGAACTGACTTGAAGGTGGACCTAGGGTACAATGGTTGTTGGGATTGAACATTGTGGAGGCTTCCTACGTACCATACCATGGAAAGGATCGAAGACCTTGTAGTTCAGATGGGTGGGAAGGGGCTTACACTCTAGGAAACCCAGGGTGTTGGTGAACCGACATGAAGATGGTCGGAATGACTGAGTGTTGGGATTCTACGTCAGGGAGGCTTTCTATGTACCTTCCATTAACAAAGATCAATGACCTCGTAGTTAATTAGGTGGCACAAGTCTTACACTCTAGGCTACCTAGGGTGGTGGTAAACCGACGTGAATATGTTCGGAACTACAGGGTGTTGGACTTGATCCGCTGGGAGGTTTCTTACGTACCTTGCCTTAGTAATGATCAAATACCTTGTAGTTCATGGGGTGGGATGGGGCTTACACTCTATGCATCCCAGGGTTGATGTTATGGGTGGTGCTTTCTCTAAGCCCACGCAAGTCATGGTCGATGTGAGAAACAAGAGACAGAAAAGACCTGATAACCACGTCGTGAAATTTGCGTCCTTTGGAAGTGGAGTGGGGCTTACAATCTAGGATGCCCAAAGATGGAACTTGGGATTATACCTGGTTAGAAGCCTGAAGAGGTTGGGACATACTCCAGGAGTGAGGCCCATTGGAAACAATGCCCAGCGGGAGATATATTTGGTACTGAAGAAAGGAGGGGTCCAATGTCTATTTCCCCCCCATTCTTGGGGACAAAATAAGAATGTAAGAGCAGGGATACTCCCTCCAGAAAGAAAGGATAGGGACATGCAACAAGATAGTTTACCTTTCCCCATGGGCAAACACCACTATGATAAGTGGGACATAATCCCCTGGGAGGGGTGATCTCATCCTTGTGGAGACCAGTCGGTGTGGAGAATGTCCAAGGTGGGGGCACCCCACGTGCGAGGCATTAGGCAAGGTCACAGTTTAATGTCATGTGCCAAGGATGAGGGTTCTTTGCAGTTTATCATCCTGCAGCTCGGAAGAAGTGGGTTTTCTCTTATCTAATAGAACTTACATAACATGCACCCTCTACTCCTTGGTGTAGAGAGGGGACAGAAAATTCCTTGGCAAGGTGTTGTCACGGAGAGAACCATCGGGGGGTCCACATTTGTGTGGCTATGCGAAGAAGCAATATTCATTAGTGTGCCTATGCGAAGACGCATGCCGTGAAGCGACGTAACAGGAAGTATCATCCAAGGGACTTTGAAATCACATCATGCCAACTTGGATGGACACTCAGGAAAAAGAATTGCAAAGCAGATGGGTTCATAGGTAGGGGCCTTGTGAAGCTCTATTGCTCCGCATGGAGGAGGGAACTTGCAAAGGGGTGTGCTTTGAAAAGTGGGGAGCCTCAGCCTATGCATAGGGAAGAGGTTTATATGGGAGGAGCATCACGAAGTGTAAAGGCATTCACAGAGCAATGCCTCATAGAGTAAAGGTGCCTCGTGAAGTAAGGTGTCGTGAAGCAATGTGCTTCGCAATGTACAATGACCCTACCTTAGCATGTTGATCATGTGTACATGAAGGGTTTTTTACAATGAATAAATGCTCCATGATGACCCAGGTCCCCTTGGGGAATCCATTCCTTTGAGGAGGCCCTTAGGCTTCATGAAAGGCAAACCTCTCAGAAGACGGGATCAAAATGATACAAAGGGGAGGTACATTGCACAATAGAAGGGTGCTATGCGATTTAGGATCTTGGAAGTCAAAAGGTCGGATTTTCCATCCCATGAACTTGGGGGGAGGCCGGTATTTATAGGGGAGAGGTGCTGCGAAGCGGAATTTTCTCGACACGAAGAGGAATTTGTTTGCTATGCCGTGCATCAGGAACGTCAAATGTGGACACATAGCATTACCACCTCCTTACTTTGCAGTGGGTCACAAACATCAAGGGTTGTCGTGGAGAGTTACCACCTACTTGCTTCACGGCTATGCGATGTGGCCGGTTCTCTTTGAATGGGCTTCGTGGGACAACCCTCGATTCGGTTTCTTGTTCTCCTCCCCACATTTTGGCGTCAACAGCTATAAAAGGAAGGCCGATGAAGATCCTTATATAAATTGAAAATTATAAATAATTTATTCTATGAAATGTTTTTCAAATTATAGTACAACAACTATCTATAAGAATACGATATTTACTGATTAATATCATATCAATTACAATATTATAAGACATTATTAGAGTAAAACCACGTACGTTTATTGATTATAATTCATTAAAATATGGTTTTTGGTACAAACGAATATCATACACTAGGTGAATCAATGTTAAGAATCCTATAAACATAGTGGATATTAACTTCTATTTAATATTGACTATATTTCATGATGATAAACCTATCACTTCAAGGATAGTGGGAGTAGACCAAACAAATATGGGTTACATATTAAAATGTACATTATATTTCATTTGAATTTTGGACTACAATATGATCATTATGGGGAGTACTTCTAGATACACTTACAATGTAGGATTTCATAATGAAAGAAGTTTTTTATGTTCACAATATGGTGAGAAACATTTATTTTTATTTTTTGATAAATATTCCAAAAACAAACAAGTAAATCACAATATAATAAGGTCTAATAGTATGCGTTAAATAAAGTAATTAACTCAAAGAATCAAGATTTAGGGACTCTATATTTTGAATGTTTCTTTGAATTGATACTACTAGTGAGTATTCAAGAGTAATTGGATATGTATAACTTAATATTATACTAATAATACATAACTGATTATTGAATATTGTATTCAGTGACAAAACCTATACAACATTAATCATTATTAAAATCCTTTATAATTTTACTGGTCAAGCTATATTTATGTGATTTTCAAATAGGGATATTTATTTTCATGACCACCACATTAAGAGGGAACCTTGTATAAGATTTCAATATGATGTGACCAAAAGGAGTCCCCATGGTATATGTTTATAAGTCATAACTAGAAAGGATTAGTGACATCAACAAATTCAAGTAAGATATAAACATTATATAAATTCAGTTATAGGGAAATACTACATAGTTATCACAAAATATTAATTTCTAAATGAAATAGTTTCACGTCTGTCTTTTAGGTAACTTGGTATTATATATGTTTTAAAGAAATATATATTCATAACATACAAATATTTTTTTATTTATTAAAAATTTCTAAAGACTAAGGATTGAATTTCTCCAAGAATGAATTAAATTAGAATTCATGTTGTAAGGAATAATATGTACAATAATAGATCCATGAGTATAATAAATATAGTCATAATATATATATTGAAAAATTAAAAAAAATAAAATCATAAAAAACACATTATTGAAATGTTATTGTCAAATAATCCTTCCCGTAGAATATTCCTAAGAATTGGAAGACATTATTAACATTAAAATAATTCCCTAATATAATGGGATTAGAATATATCCCATCCTCCATGGTATGCACTGAAATTATATATTACTGATACATGATTCATATTATGTGAATATAATAAATATTCAACATTATTCCATTGAATTTCAATTAGAACTATTTGAAAATACATGGAGAAGTATGACTAGAAGATATTTTAGTGGCTGGAGAAGTGGGAATACTAGTTATTAAAGGAATTGAACATTAGTATTAATTTTATTCATATTTCATCTTATAACATATTAAGACTAAGGTAATAAAAAATTAAAAATAGTTATATCCATTACATTATATATCTAAAAAATTAATCTATGTTGGAAGTATTGAATGTAAGAATAGTTTGGAGTAGGTTCCCTAGAACCAACTTTGTAACACTTTAGATTTATAGTATATTCATGAATTTGAATATTTATATTTATTCATATATTTATTGTTATTTTTCATAACATTAATATGATAATGTTCTAAAATATATACCATATTAAAAAGGCCACAATTTTCCCACCCTATAATGAGAACCCTATTGTTATATGATGATATCATTAAATATTATTATAGGATTGGAATATATTCTACAAATGGATACATAGTATCTTTAATGTGAGATTCATGTGCTTGTAAGTAGATGATTCTTTATCTTGTGAAGATTATTGGTTTTATACTTCATGATGGGAGATTATGATAAAAAACCCACCAGTTGGAATTCCACATATTTTTGAGTCATCATATATTTCTATTTGTGAGCATGTGAAATGAACATTATACTTTATGATTATTATTAATGTATATAATGACTTTTACACTTTGATGTATATTTGTCAATCACGACATGATAGTTCATGTAGAAATTGTGTGTGTCATGTTCTTAAAGAAAGATGTGTTATTATTTCATTTTTTGAGGGATTATATTTCCCTTTCATTTTTATAGATCTTCATATTTCATTACCTTGTTTTAAATGGAACCATAACATTAAATTCTTTTCTCTTAGTGTAATGAAGAGTTTATTTCAAATTTTCAGTGAAATATGTATCAAGCAGATATGTTGAGGATATGGGCATGAAACATGATCCCTGATATATCATAATAAAGGTATTATATTAAAAAATGACTATTTTTATATGTTCTTTGTCATTGTGATATATCCTATCTCAATATTGGTATCTTGAACCACTGTATGATAGTAATTATGGATGATAGGAAATCCAACATAATGTCACTAATCAAGTGGCCTAGATGGTCAAACAAAACTTATTTCCTTTGATCATTATTAAATATTATTTATATTTTACCATTGAAATAAATATTATTCTTTATATCATGAAATAATATTTTTATAATATTTATCAAATGTTCAAAAAAATTAAATAAACATTTATTCATAAGTTAACAAATAATTATTTATTCATTAATAAATAAATCATTACCTGAATATTTAAAAAATATATTATTCTTTTGACTATGAATATAATATTTATTTATTTTTTGAATGTATATTATTTTTGTCTAATTATTCATAAGGTAATAAATTATTATTTATTAAGAAATAATTTATTTAATTACATGAATATTAATATTAATATTTTAATTTCCATACCAATAATATAATATTTATTCATGGTTTTCTAAAAATTCTAAAAATACCAAGGTGGATGAGAAATTCCAATTATTATTTTGATGATAAATAATTATATAACAAACTGTAAATAATATGGGTCATTGCATGAGTTATCCCAATCAATGGAATAATATGATATTATTATTATTATACATGACATGTGGTTCATTTATGTTTAAGTGATTATTATGTTCCATTATGAAATTAATTAATATGAAACCCAAACCGTAATCCTATAAATATACAATTATAATAATATTGAGTTGGTTGGTCATCATGAAAAATATTATCCTCCCAAGAAAATAGTCTCTCAATGACAGTGACCCAAGGGTCTTCTCTCAATCAAGATAGATTCTATATTCCTCTTATATTCCCCTAAAGGTTTAAGGATGAAGAGAAAATCATTACATACTGAGGGGATTACATTTGTGACCAGGGAAGTGATGTAATTTGATTGTTACACCCATGATTTCACCTAGAGTACCATTAGAGACTTTCTAAAATCAAATAAGAATGTGTGGATCACTGCTATATTGTATTTAAATTGGTTCCTCATCAATGAAACAAAAATATAATTGAATGAATTTTGGATGATCAACACATATATCAATGAATGAAATCAAGGCTATTGAATTTATAAATTCCATTAAATTAATGATAAATTCGCATTAAAAGATCATCACTTATTTCTAGTGAAATGATTTGTAAATATTTTTCAGAAAATTTTTCTTTTCATGGAATTCATATCATGTAGATTATTAATGATCCATTGAATATGAAAAATGATATGGTGGCCATAAGCCCATCAGATACATATGTTGAACCCAGAACCATCAGCTTATAAAATTTATTACAAACATTATTTTTTCTAATGAATTCAAAAACCCCATGGGTTTCATTATCTTTGGGGAATCCTTTCAAAAGATACGAGATAATCCACTAGATTCAGAAAACACCACCCCAGCTCAATAAAAAACGAATAGTTTACCTATAATAAAAAATTCATCCTTTCATTAATATTATGAAGAAATAAATGAAACATAAATATGATTTAATGCATTTATAATATTTCAATTTTTTAAACCAATAACATGAACTTATTGTTATTTCAATCGCATGGTGTGTCTACGTCCAATGATGTTGATTCTTACACATAAAAAATGATTTATGTATTTTTTTCTTAATGTAGAAAGGGAATCCATGAATTTTTTCCATGATTTGAAAATGTTATATGTGTTTACACTAAATATAATCTATTAAACTAAATACATGTAGTTTGAGTTATTCCGAGAACAACATGTGTTATATTGACATGTGACTGATTCCAATAGTCACAAATGCATTATGGATCATTTTACTAAATTATCAAGATAATATGAGTGTGGTTATCTTGTTTTCAGTTTTTAAAGTGTGTTTTTACTATAATTTATATTTTAAATAAAACAAACACGTTAAATCATACCAGAAAAACTATGTTTCAAATTGATTGGTGACTGATCCCTATATATCATAAACAAATTATGGAACATTTTTGTAAATTATCTTGAAAACAAGAGTGTGTTTGATTAAATGTCAGTTTGTAATGTCTGTTTGGAACAAAAAAGTTACATTTAAATTGAATTCATTCTATTTGAGTCATACCAATCACACCATGTGTTGAATTAATGTAAAAATGACTCATACACATCAAAAATGAATTATACATCATTATATTAAATTATAACTTCTAGAAAGGTTAATTTTATTCGTTTTTTTAGTGTCAATTTTTTAGACATAAAATAAAACTTTTAAATTGAAGACATTTCCTTTGAGTCATTCCAGCCACACTTTGTGTTGAATTGATGTGCACTAGATTCCTAAAAAAATGACTTATATATAATTTACTACTATATAATTATAAATAGAGTGATTTTTCATAGTTTTGATAACATGTTTTGTGTTTTATAAAAAATATAGATTTTAAATAATATCACGACCTTTCAATCATACTGCAAACACTTTTTGTTCAATTGATGTGTGACCTATATCTCCATGTCCAAAATAATTTATCAATTTTCTAAAAAATTAACAATACAATTCAAGTGTTTTTTTGGTTTTTATTTAATGGCATACATTTTGAACTAAAATTTCACTTTTAAACAGAAAACAAACACTTTGATTCAAACCATTCACACCGTCAATTGGATTTATGTGTGGCTGATTCATATACATCAAAAATTAATTATAGAACATTTTACTAAATTATCTATAAAATTAATTTGGGATTTCATTAGTTTAAGTCACTGATACATATTTTTTACTAAAATGAAAACTTATCATAGTAAACATGTTCTTTGAGTCTTATCAGGAACATCGTTTATATTATTGATAGGTGAATAATTCTACACATCATAGTATACCTAAAAAAAATTTTATTAAAAAATTAAGAAAGTTTGATCATGTTTTTGTGGTTTCGAGTCTACGCAGTATTTTCTGTACTAAAATGTCAATTTGATTTAAGAACATGCACTTTTAGATATATCATTAACAATATGTGTAAGATTGATGTATATCTGATTACTGTATGTCAAAAATGAGATGTGGATAATTTTAAAATATTGTCAAGATAATATGAGTCCGATTCCATGGTTTTCAATGAGTAATGTGTGTTTTGATATAAAACGATACTTTTAATCTATAAAAACAGACTTTGATTCATACTAGGAACACCATGTGTTTGATTGTTGTATTACTGAAAACTACAGATCACAAATTACTTATAGATCATCTTAATAAATTCATAAGATAGTAATATTTTGTTCTATTAGTTTTCAGTTAGTGATGCATGTTTTGAACAAAATATTTCTACTTGGAAACTAAAAATGAAGACTTTTTGTAATACATAACATTCCTTACATTGAATTGTCAAAAAAATATTCTTATATGCTAAAAATAGAGTAGGGATTTTTTTATAATGTATGAAAATAGTTTCTGTAAGTACGACTACTTCCTATATGTTAGAAATTAATTTTGAGTTATGTTAGAAAATTATATAGATAATTTTAGTGTTTTTTCATGGATTTTATTTAGTTATTCATGATTTGAAATAAAATGTTACTTTTAAATAGAAAACAATTCACTTTAGTCACATTAAGAACACCATGTTCCGGATAGAATAGTGAATGATTTGTATAAGTACAAAATTACGTATAGGTTTTGTTTCATATATTTTCAAGAGAATATGAGAGTGTTTTCTTTGTTTTCTGTCAGAGATGTAACTTTTGAACTACAATTGCTCTTTAAAATTGAAAACATACAATTTTAGTCATTTCAGGAACACTGTATATTAGATTTAAATAGAATATATTTCTACACATAAAAAATTACTGATGGATCATTTTATTTATTTATGAGAATTTACAATCATCTTTTATTAGTTTTTTATTTGGAATGTGTTTTGTACTAAAATATTTATTTTAAATAATAACATGAATTTTCAGTCATATAGGCCACACCCCCAATTATATTTATTTTTAACACCAAAATGTTTTACAAATAAATTTAATTTTATTCATGAAATACCGAGTCTCTACATAATGACACTTTTTTTCACATATAGTTATAAACGAGACATTAGGCTTAATTTTTCTGCTTTTGTGTTTTGATTTTCGAAAAACGGACATTCACAATTGTAATCAGTAAGTTATTTGGATTCTTATGGGACCAACATAATTTTTGGGGTATAATAGCATACCCTTATAAATAGTAACATACCCTTATGAAAAGTAATATGACCCTTATGAATAGTAATTTCTCCAAATGTATAGTAACCTAACCCATGAATGTATAATAAGTAGAAAGTCTAATATGTTAAAATTTAATAATTTTATAATTTTTGGTATTTTTTATGAGTCATAAGTATTTAATTAATATTTTATTATTAAATAAATTAATTAATTAAACATTTATTATATAAAAATCTTATAAAAAGTTATTATTTTATTTTCCTATTGTAATAAGAATTTATTTTGAAACCTTGATTAAATTTTCAATGTATTATAAAATGAGTTGTAGTTTTTAAATTGACATTTTTCGAATAAATTAAGATTTTAATTAAAATTTGAATTTACTATATTTAGAAAATTAATTGAATAAAATGGGGAATATATTTTAATTCCAAATGTCGAAAAATGGTTGAGGTAAATTTTTTTGATTTTCCATAAATACTTGATTACATGGTGAATACTGAAATTTGATAATTTAATAAATGTAAAAAATAAATTAATTTCTGAATCATGATTGATTAGTGGCAGATGAAAATGGAAATTGGTTTGAACTCAGAAGAAATTTTTACTATTGCTTTCACAATGATCAATAATATTCATAGTCTTGATAAAAAATATTAAACTAGTGATTAAAATAATGGAAAATCTATCCTCTCTTACACTATAATTACCTATGTCACCCCTCTTCCACTCATACTACTCTAGTATTGGGAATGGTCTATATTCTACCCAAAACTATTCCAAAGGCTCTTCTCCACATCCAAGACATACTCATCTCACCATATTCCAATTAAAAATTCCTTAAGTAGGATCTCCGAGATAAAAGACCACGATGTAAAGTTCCTCTTTCATGTTCTTTTGTTTTCTTTTTTATTTATTTATTTTCCTATAATCTATTCTCATAACCTTATAAAAAATTCTTGAAAGCTCTAGTATATTATATATAATGTATTTTTATCATGTTTATGGAAACATTATTCATCATAATTCTTCACCTCTCACCCTTATTCTAAAAATGAAAAACATCATAGGTGATGTGTCAATTTATCGACATCGTGGATGATGTGTCTTCAATTTTTTTACTTACTTCAAATGTATTCATAAAACAATTAATATGGATAAATAATATTTTATTATAAATATTATATTATATATTTTTATCTGGAACAAATTTTTAGCTGTACAATTAATTAATAAACAAAAGTGGGTTGTAAAGATCAAAATTCACCAAAATAAAATAACGATGATCACTAATAATTTATCTGATGATTCATCCTAAAAAATGATTTATGGAATAATTTAATATTCTGGAATATTTATAACTAATCTCCTTCCATGTATAGAGTTTCTCTTCCACTTGACAAGATGATTCAATATGAACCGACCATTGAAATCATGTAAACAAAGCACTCAAAACAATTTAAAAAACAAAATATTATTAATAAATGGGTGGAATGATGTTATAAAATGGTAATATTAGGTGTTATAAAATATATTATGATTTTTTAGATTATTAATAACAATATTTTTACCATTATAGTGTAGTTTTATTCACATTTTATGTAAGACCAACCCAAGGTAAGGTAATTCTGAACCAAATTTCCATTCATCGGGTTAAACATCTACTTTATTCATTATGTGGTATTGAGATTCTTTTTGTGATGAATTTTTGTTTATATTATTTTGTATTTTGTTTATCTATAGTATATACTCATATTATTTCCATTCTATTAATTATCAGTCCAATTATATTTTTAAGGGACATTCATTTTGAAAACCTTTTAAAAGTCTCTTTAATGAAATTCAAACGATTATATATATATATGGAATGTGTGGATTTTCTTGATTTACTTATAATTTATTACTATGACATTCTCATTGGACATATTTATGTTGGTTTTCACACATTAAAGATCAATATTTGATTGGTTGAGCCCATTATAGCTCCATAAGTTTTGGGTTGACCCCATTATAGCTCAAGATATAACGGGAGATCACCATAATATATCTAGAACGCATTGGGTACTCTGGAGGTGGATGTTAACTGAATGTATATTTCATGTTTAAGGATTATTGTAATATAATTATGGTGAATATTTCCCATTGGATATTCATGATGTTTTCTATGCATACTAATGAGTTTTTATGAAATGGGATTTTATAGGTTTTTATGTTATCACTTGGCTACAAATTTATATATTTATATCCATTAATTTTCTTTTACTTATAATCCCATGGGTTTAAATATTTTTCACAGGTTTTAAGGATGTGTAAGATAATGAAGGAAGTAAATTTAATTGTTATAAATATTTTTAAAGAGATCATGTTTTTTTAAAATGTTTTCTTTATTTTTGAATAAATGGATAATATTTTACTATTATCCTCGTGATTGATTCTTTGATGTGATGTTTAATTTCCATCCTACTTTTCTAATAATATAATCCTAAAAAGAGCATCAATGTGTAATCATGTATATTATTATCAACAAATCAAGATTATATAATGTTTTATTGTTTGATATTTATATTATGTCTATAAGATTCTAATATTTTACAAATGAATTATGAATATTTTTAATGAATTATCAAAAAAAGTTTCTTCTTCTTGCATTTCAATGAGTTATTCCCTTTTTGATCTAAAATGTTACATTAAAACATGAAATATTCCTTTTAATTCATATTGGGAACATTATGTATCATATTTATGTGAAGTTAATTCGAACACATTAATAACAATATATGAATGATTTTCTAAATTCTTCAATATAACAAGAGTATTTTTTTATTTGGTATAATTATGTGATTCTTAGTTTGATATAAAAAGATTATTTAAAATATCAACACCCTCTTTTAGTCATCTCATACAAATTGTGTATCATATTTATTTTTAGTTAATTACTACACAGAAAATGTATTATTAAACATTTTCAAAATGTATTAATATAATTTTATATTATTTTCATAGATTTTAGTGAGTGATTAATATTTTGGACTACAATGTCACTTTTAAAATGAAAACAATCACTTCAATTCATACTAGGAACACCGTGTTTCATAATGATTTTCAGTTGATTTCTAATCATGAAAAATGAAAAATGGAATTTTTTATAAATAATTTTCAATAAAACAATATTAAAATGTTTCAAATTCAAAATATACTACAATGCATTGCTACAAAAAATAAAATAATAAAATAAAGAACCAATATTTTTTTTTTGAGGACATTAAACATAATCCTCAGTGCTGTATCCTTATTGAATAAATTATCAAGATTGTTTTATAATATAATAATTTTAGGCCTATACGAAGAATAAAGGTATCTATACATTGTTCATATACATTGTTAATGTAATAATAACCCATTTTATCCATCAATAAGGGACATTACCTTTGAATGGAGGCATTTTTCACCCTTTATAGACACAAAATACTTTCATAGAAAATAAATTCAAAATAAAATTTTCATATACTATTGGAAAATTAACTAAATTATTATTAGATAAAAATGTTGAGTGAATTAAATAGCTAAGAATTAGATAAAAAAAGATAAAAATGGTAAATAAGTTGTAGGTAAATCAAATCTTCATGATCTTTTTGAAATAAACAATTTAAAAGTAAAATAGAAAGTCACCTCTTTATGAAGGCTATAATTATTCAGATATAATGTTTTCATCCAACTCATTTCTAAATAAATGTATTTCCTATTTTTATTACGAGGAATAGTGGTAGTATTAATTGTATTAGAGTAATATAAATAAAGAACTAATTAATAAATATTTAAATGAAATTTAAAGTATCATTTGTTAGGTCAAAGGGAGCATAAATACCTATAGGGGTGAATCTTGGTATAGATATTATTTTTAAACTTCTTCCCTCCCCACTAGATATTGAACTCTTTGTTACCTAGGTCACTTAATATGTTATTTAATGTAAATGTTGATCACATCCATTCCAATTTTATCAAATGATAATGAACTGAATGTAAATCAATAAAGAAAATAGAAGGATATTGATATTTTTACTTGGTTCACCTTCATTGGGCTATATATAAGGACAATACACAGTGATGTTCCGATTTATCCAAATGAACTAAGGCACACAACCAAATTAAAATGTTTGGGTTATATATTCTAAACTCTTTCTCTCTTCCTTTATATGGTTTGGGGTCTTCTCACTACATTCCCTAGTGTCACTCCCTATGTTTATTCCTATAGCACACTATTGGTGGGAAGGATCAACATTTTCCTATTAATTTTCTCATTAGTATTGAAGGGATATAAGCATAGTTTATGGACTTGTAGTTCCCTCTATCTTCACAGATTAATTCATCCTCCACTGTATGTAGATATTGAATTGAAGTCCAAATTCCATCCAAATATGAATATCACATTACCACAGATGTACTAGGAATCTTCAGATCATTCACCCAAACATAGGTTAAATGGAACACTTCCTTAAGCAAGGCACAAAAGTTTTTCCTGTGTAACATAAAACCAACAGACACTCTACACTAAGCTTGCATGAAAAACCCTTTTTAAACTCAGAACTCATGCGATAGAAATCCTTTTATGCCTAAATCACTATTGGCACACAACTGACATCCGAAACGTAAATTCTAAAAAACTCAATACATGCCTGGTGAGGTGGGTAGCTTTCTATATATTGGAATTTTGAAGACCCTAAGCGCATTAAACACAAACATCACTCAGATGTGATAGTCTATTCGCCCAAGCCTCTGTCATGAAACTCACCTTGCTCACCACTCCGAAACATGTGTTCTGTTACTTCTTTTTCTATATTTTTATGTTTTAATCATGAGAAATTCATGTTGTGAAACTTTACAATCCTCTTTAACACTATCATGAAACTCCCTTGGCCAAAAAACATTTTCTCCATTCTCCAGTTTCTTGACCTAAAAATTTGGAAATCTAAAGAAAATGCTGCCATGTTTTATATGTTCTTTTGGTACCAACTCTAGATCATCCATTCACTTTTCATGGTTGTTGCTCAACATATATTGTCAAAAATATATCTAAATCTTGATAGATGATAATGGAAATATTTTTTCTCAACAAACACAATAATCCCAAATATGATTAAATGTATCCTTGAGGTATTTTATCACTAAATCTTCTAAAATATCTCATTGGGGATGCTATTTTAATAGTGAAACATGGTATAATTCATAAATTTACAAATGTTATAACAATAAATTTTACATTAGTTATTTTGGAAACTATTGAAACATTTTAGGAAATACGTAATTTGTTTTTATAATGAAATATTATTATATATACTCTAATACATATCTTGTTATAGTAATTAATATACTTCTTGTGATCATGGACTATCATTGTTTCATGATTTTGATGATATTTTAACACTGACCTATTGTAAAGAAATATTCATCAATAGATAGTATAAAAAGTAAAACATGTAGTTTAATTATAAAAATTTTAATTGTGTGTATTACATATTGATAACTATCGTCATGTATAGTTTTTTTATTAATTCATGAATTTAATCCATAAAATAAATATTTAAGGTATCTATATTGATTGTACTGAGAAACTAATGATCCATAAAAAGAAAAAGGTAATAAATAATAAAATAAATGATTTATTTATTTTATTATATTTTATTGTTTTACCCCTACATCATTGGTATTAAGAAAACTATTTCATTTATATTTTTCTTTCCAAATATTATAGGAAATCATTCTACTATATTTAAGAAATTAATATTCTTCATCCGATGATATTTTTATGAAGAAGTGATGTGAGGAGTAATGAGTCTAAATTTTTGGTTTCATGGTTTTCCCTTCATAGGGTACTAATATATAAACATGCAAAAAATTTAATAGTTTGATAATGTAATTGACATATTAGATCATCATTTTGAAAATGAGATTGTTGAAATTTACCTCACGTGTAAATTTTAAACTGATTCTCCCATCTATCCATTATTAATTATTTCATGTACATTCTCAAGTGAAATATATTTTGTAATAGAATGATACTACAATTGTTATTAAAAATAAATGTAGTTAATGTTATTATCATTGAATTTTTTATTCTCATGAACTAGAAATATTAATAAATGAGGGACTTGAACAAGAAATGTAAATGTATTATTTATATGTACTCTAGATTGATTGAATGTTCTTTTAATTTTTTTTTGAATTAATTTCTCATTTCCCTTCAATTTATCTATATATAATAAAAATACACAGCTCAAAAAATTTTGATTAATTATTTATGATTTTGTGTAAAAAATTGAAAACGATATACCATGTTATCGACAAGTATTTTTACAAGATCAAATTACCATGTTATGAGAGATATAATAATAAGTTATCCCATGTTAATATATAGTACATCATGTGAAAGGGATTTCTCAATGATAAAATCATGAAAAAAATAAATACCTACCCTCAATTGATCCTTTTTTAAGTTGTTTAGTATGAAGAATATATCATTCAATATTATAAAATATAACTCTCAAAATAATAAGATGATTGGTGTTGATAGAAGCCAATTATTCCTCATGATAAAGAGCAACAAGTTGTTGAGAAACTTTTGGATCCAAAAAATTGGGATCATCGACATATGTATAATCCATTAACTATAGAATTATTTGAGTGTTTAATTTTATTTTGAAAATGCATTAGTGAACATATAATACATTAAATTAACATAATGAATAATAAAAAAATATTTACATGATTTTTTGTAATGACTATAACCCCAGTATCCAAGAGTCAGTTCCTTATATGAAGACATTGGGATAAATCATGACACAAATCCCAATGGACCAATATGTTTAGTAGTTTTTTGAATTCATATTACATACATGAACTTTACCATACAACATCAAACAATAAAATACATTTAAAATAAATTAGAAACACCGATAAAAATATAGATCATTCCTAAAACTAATTCTTAATATAGATCTCCACATCCAGGGGAAAAATAAAACTTATGAAATGGGTGATCTTATATTCCCAACAAGGGTAAGTAAAACAATAGAATCATAAACAATAAGAATTAGTGAATAAATAAATGTACACATGCCATTAAAAATGATTTTGAGGAAAATTTGCATGGAAGAAAAGATGATTAAATAATGTCATAATAAAACATAACAATGGATATTATATAAGTAGAATAATCCCATGGACTTTCAATTACATGTTTCATAATGATGTAATTAATAATACTATATATTATATACATACCATCAAGGATACGACCAAGAAAACATATATAATGGGAAAAAAGCTAGTCTATTTGGTCTTATGAGACCTGCTGATGCATCAACGAGCTGTATTTGGCTAAACCCGTAACTTATTAAGTCCAATACATTCTTCATATAAAAATGGATGAAATGTAAACATCACAAACATTTCTATTAGAAAATCATTATAATGGAATGTGAATACTTTAATCATAAACAATGACTGATATCAAACAGAACACCCATAATTAAAATGATAATAAAAGCTTAAATTTTTTTAGATGATATCATAATAGATAAACTTCAATTACATACTAGATTCAAATTTGGAAGTTGACATTGATGAAGATACCATTTAGAATTTTATAATGAAAATAATCATTAAACATTACAATATTTCATATACCACATTGAAATATTTAAATCATAATCCCTATGAAAGAATCATTAAATTATTCTTAAAAGAACATGATAATAAGTAGAATAATTATATGATTTATGAAATGGAAGTACGTACCCCACATGCACAATTAATAAGTGGAAAACAAGGCATATATCTCATAGAAGTAAAATTGACATGATAAAACTCTTTTTTACATTAGAAAGAAGAGTTCTTTTGGAAAATCATTTTTTGTCATAAATTAATATTTTAAACTTTTATATATAGGATTAGAAAATTTAATGAAATTTAAATTATATTTTTGGTATAAATTATGGACAACTAAATTGTAATGTTATAGAATATTTCTTAAGAATACTTTAGAATAAAAACAATTTAGTGATGTTTAATGAAAATATTAATGTTATTTTAAAGAGGAAGGAAATTTTTGTCGCAAAAAACATAAATTAACTAACTGTTTTTTTCATGATAAAATTAGCTACTATTGAAAAATATTGGTGACTTAAAATAAATTTTGGAGTTCTCTTATAAACAGGAAATAAATCAAGATGTTCCCTTGAATCAGGGATTCTTATCAAGAAGAATTGAGGAGGGATCCATATTAATCATGTATTTCACCATATAATAAAGTTTAATTGATCACAATATTTGTAATTACAAAATATAAAAATTATATAGAATAATTACACAAAAATAATTAGTATTAAATTGCAGGTAAATAGAGTGATTGAATAGCCCAAAGGAAAGATAATTGTTTGGGTAGAATACCTTACCACATTGTATTCAATCCAATCATAGGTCCAAAAATTAATAATTATCCAATGAATAATTTAATACGATGGTTATAAATAGATTAATGATATTAAATTTCAAATTTTAGTAAACATACACCGTATACAATAAATAACTACTGAATAATATAAATCTCATGCAATTAAATTTGAGATTAGAAACCCCAAAACTTATGTATGAATGTGTTTTGGATATGAAAATAATGTATTGTATAATCAATTTAAATCCATTAATTAATTAATTTTCAACTATTTCTACCTTTATATGATTCATTATCATTTTATTATATTAATTTATGTCCTTATTAATGAGTTATAGAGTACAATATCATCAGTCAAGAGCATTATCTTTCTAGGTTTTCATGATCGGGTAGCTTGTTTATAACTACTAGAGTTCATATAAAAAGGGTCTAATTATCAATAATTATAATTATATGTTATAAATGGTCATATATAATTTAAATTGGTCATATTTATATTTTTATACCCATATATGAGGATGAATCGATAAATGATATGTCAATGATATTTTTTTGGATTAATTTAAGTGGTTTCAGATCACAATGAACTTGTTTTATTTTATTATCTAGTATTATATATATATATATATATACTAGTTCAAGAACATAAAAAGTGATGTAATACATATATTATAGTATGCGATAGAAGATTGTGAGTGTATAGAGGCATCAAACCAGAGTGACTGAGGATTGCTTGAGCATCTGAGGAGAGGAAATATGTAAAATTATTTCTCGGATCAACATATTGATTAATAATATTTGACTAGTTCAAGGAATAACCAAAAAATATAAGTGAAATGGTTTAAATAATTCATTGGGATTTCATCAGTTTGGTTTGTCTTCATAAATAATATGGATTCCCAACGTATTAATAGAAAAGGATATACTGCACATGTTTTATTTTCGTATGGGGAACTCTCTGAAAGAATCGATTTATGCAAGAATTCTTTTATAATTCATTTTCTTCATTAAAATGGGATTAAAATGTGGAATGTTTTAGAATTTATTGAATTATTATACAAAATTTTGGTATTTTTTGCATTTAAATGCATATCTATTGGCCATGGATATTTTCACATACTTTTTCCATCTACAGAACTGAAATGTAGGGCATGAAGTACATGCTTGGTAAATCTATGACCTAGTATTATTAGAGTAAATGACTAGAGTTTAAATTTCAAACTTAATGAGTTAAAAGTAACATCCACACAAGTCTGGGTCAAACTACACTATATTAATTGGGTCTTGTGGTATCTAGAAATTTTATTTGATATAGCTTCTTTAATCGGCACGAAAATAAGATTAGATACTGCCACGAAATTGTTTAATTTTCTACACTATGATAGGATTATAGTTGTAGTTGACTAAGGCTCATAATTGGTAGACAACATAGTCCACTCCACTCCTCCGAAAGAAATTAACCTCAAAATTTATTTTAAAAAAGTTCTTTTGTTTTGTAAACATTTTCAAATGATTTGTAACTCTAGGAACAATTGTAGGGGAAACCATTTCTGTTCTAAATGTTACTGGAAAGGTATTGGTATCCAAAAAGGATGAAATAATTATTGGAATTTGAACCTACTAGACACTATGGGTAAACCTTTAGAGCACTCTATATGTGGTGATGCTCTCCCCTCTTAATGTTTGGAACCTGTACATGGACAAGTTCATGATAACTTTGATGTTTTTATCATAATGAATAAAATGTTTGATCCTTAGATCATTTCAAGAATGGAATGATCTAATTCTCCCTAGACATATTTATCTATATATGTTAATGGTCTAATCCTTATATATAATGGTAGAAAATATAAGAAAACCATAGGTAAACCTATTTTCTTAGCGGTTTATCACTCTTCTGTCTTAAAGAATGTTGTTGATGGGGGCATGAAATCTATTGACGTTACTCACTTACCTACGGTTCTATCTAGTGATAAAGGAGTGGGAAAAATGATTTTTTGTCATAAATACATTATTTAAAGGGTAAAACATGTTTAATTGTTCGTTATCATAACTCTCTATTGATACATGAATCTTGTAGCATGGAGGAGGATGAATATTTAAACGTTCGATCTATGGAAATATTGGATACTATTGATGAAAATGATTATATACCCATATAAGATGGAGGTGGACCATGTGAGAAATTATAAAAATGGAGGAGAGGGTGGCTTCATTTGGGTATGGGTTTGGACTCTCTTACAATAGTATGAGTACTCACCCTCGAGATGATTAAAAAAATTCTTATGATTGGATATCTTATTTCTCTTCAAACATTGATCATTGTTCTCATTTATATTAATGTCAATTGTTCCCTAAAAATTTACATTATAGTACAGTTTTACCATAAATATAATTTCATGACCATCTATAATGTAGATATTGAATAATGAAAAGCCTTCATCCAATAAGTTTGAAAATGCACAACTCAGAGATGATGATTTTTTTTTTCAAATAAAAGAGAGGGAGATAAAGGATTTTTATGGAATATATTCATATAAAATGATATCATTACAGAATATAGAAGGTAATAGAGTTATCATGATCACTTAGATAGAGGATGTGATGAGAGGATAAGAATTGAAAAAGGCAATTGAGAGGATATAAAATTAAAAAGAAAGAAGATTTGCCTCTAGAATTATCCTCATTGATAACCACATTAAGGAACATTTGTTTGGACTTTTTATGGGACCATAACATCATATATTTGGGGGAGATACCTTGGAAGATGATTTGTGAATAAATTTGATGACAATCAAAGCATGGAAGGTGTTAGGAGACGGGTGGTGAGGGGTGCTTTTTATAGTGGATGATAGGGGTGATTACTCATTATTTTATTTAAATGATTATTATTTGGGCCCATGACTATGAATAGTTTGAGAATTATCCTTAAATATATTAAAATAATGGAAGATGATTGTGATATGGTGAATACATCATTCATGAGTCAAGGAACAATGTACTTATCTTATAATGTATTTATACATTGAATTACCATATATTAATATTCACCAATAGTTTAAGTTTATTAGAAAATATAAAAAAATTCCCCCAACCCATTTTTATAAATGTAAAACTAAAAAATGAATTACATATTTTGATAATAATATTGTAAATGTGAGTAATTTAATTTTTATTTAAAATTAATTTTTACCTGCAAAAATATTGATTTTAAAATTATAAATGATTTGATAACACTTGGAAAAAATTAACTAAAGTCAAATAAAATTATCCTAAAATCATAAGAAAACAAAATATTTATATATGAATATGTTTTATGAAAATAATGTATCTTTTAAATTATTTAATTAATTAATATCATATAACTATATATTTATGACCTTCAAATATACCAACACATTAATATTAATTTTTATGTTAATCACTTAATTATATTATGATGTAAATATATCATACCATCATTTATAATATGATTAATTTTTTTATACTTTCATGGGTGATGTTACTATTCATTTGGTTGTATTATTATTAATAAAGGTAACATTATTATACCAAAGTGTCAAAATAATATTCCCCAAAAAATTATGTTCATCCTATCAGACTCTAAATATCTTATTGATTGCAGCCATGTATATCCATTTGTCAAAATTAAATTCACATATGGATTAAAATTATGTTTATTACTAATCACACATGTGTGGCGAGGAGGATAAAAAGAACCTTCAAATGTTAAATAAGTTTATATATCTAATTTTAATATAAAAATGATTAAAATTATTTACATTGGATGAACATATTTATAATAGTTCCATTGTGACTTTAAAAAATTAATTTATAATAAATATTTAAAATAGAAACAAAGATTTTAAATAAAATAAAATATTTTAATTATTATAATGAAAATGATACTTCTAGAAAATATTTTAGAAACTCCCCTTATGTTAATTTTGAAAAAAAAATTCATTTACCAAAAATATATATTTCATTATAAATATGTTTTATTTATTTGAAAGTACTATAAATATTAGTTATTAATATTAATATTACAATGTTTAATAGTTATGTTATAACTATATTCTTTAAATTATTATTACATGAATATTTTGTTTCCAAGAAACTCAATGTTTTGTGTATTACATTTTATATTATTGTTTTTTTTAAATACGTGGGATGTCACATTATTAAACTCCATTTTTTTTATTTAAATTATGTACGGATTTTACCAATCTCTCAAGTATAAAAATACCCCTCTATGGTCTCTTATGATATAAAATACCCTTTCTACATTGGGTCCATTGAAAAATGATTTCCATGCCCAAATTAAATTGTCATCCTTAGTTGATTTGACATATTATCAAGTAGTTTTTTTTAAAATAGAGAAGTTTAACACATTATATTAATAGGATATGATATATAAAATAATTATTGATATTATGATTCAATTATGAATGGCTAGTACTTATACCATTTCTTTTATTAAAATCTATTTTTAGAAAAACCAATTCATCAATTTTAACTACACTCTTATAATAAAATCACATGTATAGAAAAATAATCACTTAAAAATTTTTAGAATCCAGCAACCATAATTTTTTGTTGATGAAAAAATATTACATATTAATTTAAATAATATTCCTCTACTTTGTGCCAAATACTGTCATCAATTCTTCCCTAAGTGTAACTCTACAATTATTTATGGTACAAATTCATCTTATTCTTTTATGTAGAACACAAAACCATTAATTACATAACCGTCATAAGATAATAAATTTACAAATTTTCTCAAGATATTCATCGAATTCATTTTAAAATTGAATTCATATTTGTAGATCACTTCTTAAAAGTATGGTCTTAAAAACAGCCTAAAAACAATCGATTTTCGGTATTTTATATCCTTCTGTCTATTGTTGATGGATTGAAATTCATAATAATTTCTTAAGGGTAATAAAAAAATTATGATACCTCTAATATGTTATGTAAAATGTAATGGTGATCCTGAACTTGTGCTATATTATTAATTATGATCTTTTTTTCATTATTTCATTATCCCACAAGTCTCATATTGTAGTAAGACATTGGTAAACCAATTTTGTGAAAATCAGATAAGTAATCAGAATAGAATTAATTTTCATCCTCAACAGTGTAGTTCTCTGTAATTCAACCTCATGAGTGTCTCTTATTTTTGACATACATTCTCAAAATCATCATATACAGTTAAATAGGGTTCATCTATCTATAATTTTAGGTCCATTCTGTAAAAAACTGAACCATAAAGTGAACCATCATAATAATGAATCGTGATGAGAGGAACATTGAAAATTTATAAGTATTTAGAAATAATTTTTTTCCATAATTGGAATCATAATAGGGTCTATAGCTTTACTGCATAATAAATTGTAAAATAACTTTTTTTTGGTTAATTTATAATGGGAAAATCTAGGAACAATGCAATGTAAAGCTACATTCATGAAATATTTCACTAGAACTAGACATTCATGATATTTCAGTCCCCTTAAATTTAAGCCATACACTAGCATTATATTATTTATATTTGATGAATTCCCCTATAAAAAATTTAAATCATTTATGATGTTAAAAAATTGATATCCATCATGCCTCGTAAGACTGAAAAAAACTCAACAAAGAAAAATTATCCCTTTACCATTCATTAGTGCTTACTCTTATTATATCCCATTTTCAACCATATACAACCTTTCATTAATTCCATCCTTTGTTTTTCCGGTGCAGTTAGTAATGTTCCAATAAAACTACAACATAGAATTTTTTATATGAACATCAAATCACTAATTTTTTTATGTATAATCAATTCGAGTATGGTGATTAAAATTAGATTTTCTCATTATCGAACTGCTTTTCATAAGGTTTTTAATACGGTTTAACAAAAGATGTTACCGTATCCATTATTTTCTGAAATAGTTGATCACCTATTAATGGTTTCAATGTTGTATCGTATTCTAAATTCCCATAAAATTATTCCATCCAAGATTAATATTTTTGGAATCATGTATTTTTTTCTTATCATAGAAAAATTATCATTGAGGAATATTTAAACATAAATATGTGTGTACCATATTCACAAATAAGACACCATAGATTTACTTTAATGTTATATCCTAACAGATTTTGACAAAAATAAAATTCATTTATCATCCTTTAAAATGTGTATCTCAATTTAAAATAATCATTTCTATAAGAATTATAAAACATAAAAAAAAATCCAAAATTAATTTCAAATCGTAGATTTATACAGAAAAATAATTGTAAATATGATTTCATGGATGTTTTGGTCTTGATATAAACAAATATAACATGATGTATTTTTCTCAATTCATAACCATGGTTGAAATTTATAATTTACCAATATAATCATACTTGTAATATGAGTGATCCTCTTTACAAAAAAATATTTCAGCTAATCTATAAATATTTCATGACATAGAGTTTTTAGCTCAAATCCAAAATCATGATACTTAGGAACAATTTTCATCCCTTGAGTAAAGTCTTATAGGTGAGAAATTTTTCCATATTTAGTTTATAAATATTCATGCCATATAATCTTCCATTAATTCTACTCATATTCATATAGGATTACAAACCTTATAATTATAAAAATGTACTATAAAAATTTCTGTGAACAAGATTCATCATTCTTGTATAGTGATAACACACACATTGCATATTTTTAAAGTGATTAATAGTACATAAAAAATAATATAAATACATTTCTATAGCTAGGTATCTTACATAGGCTATACCCAGTGAACGAAACATACATTTAATATTATATGATCTAAATGGAAGATCATATCCTATGGTAGAATATCATTTAATAGGCCATGTAGTTTATTAAAGATAGTTTCACTCTATTTTTTAAAAGAAATTAGATTAT
Organism: Viscum album; assembly: GCA_963277665.1. NCBI lineage: Eukaryota > Viridiplantae > Streptophyta > Magnoliopsida > Santalales > Viscaceae > Viscum > Viscum album. The sequence continues at coordinate 1,368,237,721 of OY728158.1, read as the reverse complement.
ATAGATTTAGTATAGATGAAAATGTTCTATATTTTGTAAAAAAACATACAATGGAAACTTTTACAACTCCATAACTTCAAATAAGCTTTGGAAAATGATAATATATATCTTCATCTTTAATTTTAATTTCATGAATATGATATTCATTATTTTTAAACTTATAATCATTTCTTTAATAAAACCTTCTTCATTTTTCTAAAATTTATTCATATCTATTCATAAATAACGTTAAGTGTTATCCCAATCACTAGAATCATTTAGTCATTCTTAATATTTAGTCCAAAATTTATAACTATGATCTATTCCATCATTGATTTAGTTCTTTTCCAACTCATCTAGAGGAAATAGGAATGAATTAATCCAATATAACACAGGTAAATGATTTTAGAAGAGTAATATGTATTATATTTATTAAATTTGACGAATTATTTAAAACCTACATCATACTCGTTTTTTATATAATTCACATCCATGAATTTTACTAATTAGGAATGTAGATAAAATTATTTGAATGTGAAAATGTGTTATTATTCAGAATACTATATTTGTGTAATGTATTTTTACCTTAATAAATTAACTTATTTTTTTTATTTAAAATAATTTCGGGATATTGAATTAAATATTCAACAAAATATATTAACATTAATTTAATAGTTTTTACTAGGCAATGATTTAGAATAACCTCACTTTTAGGCTTAATAATGTAATGGTTTTTTATAAGAAAATAATTTTTTTTTTCATTTTAAATATTTATTTTAAAATAAATTTCACCCATTTTTAAAAATATAATTTTATGAAATGGATTATATTTTTATAATCATCATGTAATACTTTTTATATGAGGCCACCTTAATTTTTTTATCATAGTGAATAGTAAAAATAGTGAATATTTATTATCAGAGATTATGTTAAAAGGGTTTTCCATGTGGTTAAACAAGAAAATAAGTATAAAAATTTGATATAAATTTAATAAATATTATTGGTTTAATATATTTATAACTTTTTTATGAAACCATTTAAATCCTTCTAATTCAGTGCCTCTTTCATAATTTATTCTTTAAGAAATTCCTTGCGTGTTTACTTACTCACTTATAAACGGGATCCTATAATCCTACCTTACACACAAAACAAATAATACCATTATCATGATGAGAAATACCATCAAAAATTCCAATATTGATTCTCTTAATTATTTAATTCCTTATCATTCCTCAACAGAATCCTTATATGGATTATATTATATGAAAAATAATATCTATCAAAGAAGAGATAATCATCTTCCCCAAATCTATTATAGTTCATTTCTTATTATACTTCCTCAAATTCTATTTCTTATATCCTTGAATAATAAATCTATTATATTAATTATATTTTTGTTTAATTGTAATAGTTGGATAATTATTTCAATATCTTTTTTCAAAAAATGGGAAATGAAAGCACCCCTCATGGATACGTGCGGACTACCAACTGCACGTAATGATGTGATTAATTTTCCATCACTACTTCATGGTGATTTATATAATCATAGGTTGAATAAATATATATGATATATATAGTTTTTGTTATTATTATTTAATGAAAAATTGTTTTATCTTTATTTATTTCTTTTCCTTATAAAACAAAAATAGTTCTATTAGATATGTATGGACTATTATCTCCTAGAGAAATGTAATTAATTAATATATCCCTATGTATTATAGATGGTTCAAAATAATTATATAAAAAATATATATGATATTTCTATCATTAATAATTTTCAGGATATGAATAAACCATTATAAATATGAAAAACAATAACTTTTAAATCATAAAATACATGGAAAATGATGATGGTAACACCCGAAATGATGATGATAATAAAAGACTCTTAATGAATGTTGGATAAGTTGTTATAATTAAACAATATATGGTTTTATAAGTATGAATAGTTTTTATAGTGTTTTAATATTTTTAAATCTATTATATAATAGGTCAGAGTGTTAACAATGAATGTTTAGCTAGAGTTAAGAGTTTTAGGATACAGTCTCAGTTTTTACCAAGTGCATTTATTCAATAATAATATAGATGAAATTATATTATCTGTCTTGGAAAAATATTATTTATTATATTCTCTAATTTTTATTTGTAATAATAAAATGATTTTATTTTATTTTTCCCTCATTATGTATTCAAAATCACAAAACATTATTTTTTAAGAAAACTTACTTGGGTTTTCTATTATTCCAGGAAATGTTATTTATAATTTACATATGTTATTTAAAATATCATAATGGGTTTTTATAATATTATGTAATAATTTATTACATTAAATTTTACCCATGTTTTACTATCTATTAGGTGGTTTATATGAATTATTCTGTTAATTTTCTAAATGATGTACCATTTCAGCCATGTTGTGAATGAAAACATTGTTTTAATGTTTATAATAAAAATGAACTTTCATATTTTTCATGGATGTTATATCCATTTATTATTACATTAAATTTTTACTTGGTTCTTTTTCAAAGAAAATATTCCTAATATTATAGAAATTTTTTTATTTTTAATTATTTGATCTTGAAATGACCATTAAATTTTCTGAAAAAAAGTGCTTCAGTGTTATTTTAATGGTATTTAAATATATGAAAAAATCCATTAACATGCTTTATTATTCACTGGATATATTATTCAATGATACCATATTTACTCACTCTCTGGACGGTTTATGATTATGATGATGTCATATTGATGAAACATGATTTACTTTCAATGAGATAAGTTATAATGTAATTATAAATAAATTATTGATCTTGTTGAATACATGATAATGGTTTATTATTATTCTAATGAGAGGTACACTAAATACACATAATTAATTAGCTAAGGAATAAATTTTATCAGCTCAATGAGTGAATAAGTATTTATCCCAAGCCCAAAAAATGGTGGACAATTGGTTAACAAAATTCTTACTTATTATTAACATCAAGGTGGAGAAATTTGGAATCTAAATTCTATTATTATGATTAGGGGAAATTTTTTATTCCAATTTCTAAGAAATGTTATAATGATTAGTACATAGTCAGTTGGATCATGATCTTTTTGTTTATTTATTTCATATTATATTCCAAGTCCTTATGCCATAAAAATGATCTATTATTTATTGGTAAAATTTTTAAATGTTAATCTCATATTATTAAACCCTTATGGTCATGTTATGTTTACATATGAACATTGAATATTATCTTCCATGTTTACCCTTATTGAACATATGATCAACACCTTTCATATTATTTCTTTCCCTAGGTTAGCTATAAATGTTTTATATAGGTATGGAAAAAAGTATACTATGTCAGAAGAAAATTGTGGGAGATAATGAATATATATCCAGAAATTAGATTACTATGTATCCAGGCTTCAAATACACTAATATTTAATAGTTTTAAAAGAATTAATTGATATGATATGTATAAAATATTCACTTAATGTTATGAAATATTTATGTGGGTTCTAGTTGCGTCACCTTAGATAGAATCAGAAAAATTTATGTCATTTTTAGGGATTACGATTAGAGAACATTTTTTAAAACCATTGGGATAAATATAAGAATATGATGACATCCTGATGCTTTAGTAAAGTATAGATTGTGTTTTTTCCTAGAATATACAGATGTGTAGACATGTTTTAAAGTTGATGAGGATGTGCAATTTATTCACCAGGAGGTAATAAATCTGAATGAGGAAGATTGATTATAAAATTTATAATAAATGGTGTAAAATGAGTGGGCCTAATACTACAACCCTGACTAGAAAATATCTAGGGCTATTTATAGTTATTTAAAAAATTATTTATGAAACATTATCATTTATTTTAATGAATAATTACCATGTATGACCTAGGATAATCCTAAGGTGTCAATGTTTGTAAAGTATGTTTCATGATTTAACGATATAATTTATTATTTTCATGATTACATGATTTCTTACTATGATTATTATTTCTATCATTATCCTTTTTGTTGTATGAAATCAATGAAATAAAAAATGAAATGAATAATTGTATTATTATTATGAATTAACAAGATTTAAAGGTATAGTGCTACCAAATATTTTAAATATGATGAATTCTATATATTTATCACATTACCAAAATCATTTGTGGTTAATTAGCATGTAAAAATCATAATGGTATGATGATCACATCCAAATTTTATGACTCTTCTCCAATTTATGTTTATGTGAATTTGTTTCCAATAAATCATGTTATAAAAATCTGGTAGAATTTAATGTGTTTTCAGATATGGATTGTCTCTATATAAATAAAAATCGTATTAATTTCCATGAAAGCATTGTCACATTTCATATTTTGAATAGATCTATGATTTTATAATGGGGTGAGGATATATTTAAATATCAAATATAAATTGTATGGTCATTGTTGCTATAGAAAAAAATTATTTAGCTAAAATGTTGTGGGAAAAAATCAACATTAGAGATTTTCCTACTATTTAGGGATATGTTGATGCATTTTATAAAGACTTTACTATTCATCCATGTAATTTTGAAGTTATGAAAATAATTTATTTCATACCATGTGCTTTAATTATACAAAATAAAAATTAATGAAAATCCTTGATTATCTTGCAAGAAATGATGAAGAAACATCTGATGAATATTTTTAGGGATTAATTGGGCCTAATGTGTTACCATGGGGTGGAACAATTATTTTTATTATGAAGAAACATAGATCAATGAAACAATGCATTAATTATCAAGAACATACCAAGACCCAAATCACACATAATTATCATTTATCGTGTCTTGATTATTTTTTTGATGAACTTTGAGGAGATAAATTATCATCCATGATTAACCTTTATTTTTGAAACTATCAATTGATGAAAAAAATGTAAAGGCATTCTTATGAATATATTCCTTACAAGTATGGACACTATGAATTTATAATGATGCCATCTATGCCCATTAATACCCCTAAAATCATCATTGAATTAATAAATATCATCTTTATAGATTACCTCAATCAATTTGTGGTAGTATTTATAGTATATGTAATTATATACTATAATATAATGAAATATCCTAAAGATTAATTGTGAATTTTGATAATGACCCTAATTAAGGATAAAAAATATAAAAAATTCTAAAATTGTGAATTTTGGTTACAAATTGTATCATTCATAGGACATATGGTCACATGAATGAGGAAATTAGTAGATCCTTTTAACATAGAATAATCTAAAACATTATCCCAAAATAATTATTATGTCCGAGAACCATAGTTTTAATGTATTGGATAGATTTTATATGTAGTTTATGAAAAATTCTTATGACTATCCATCATACTCGACAAGTTAATAAGAATGGGAGTCTAGTTTTTTTGGATTGGTTGATGTGAAATAAAATCAATGATATAGAGAGAAGGCTGGTCATTGATCCTATACCAAAAGTAAACTATTGTGTAAAATGTGTCATGAGCTAGAGTGATTTATCTAATAAGGTAGGGAGATTACTTCTTATATACAATGAAATGATGATAACTTCTACATCTCTTCAATTAAAGGTTCATTAGAATAATTACTCAACCTTTGAATTGAATTTACTAGTTGTAATATTTTCATTAAAGATAAATATCAATTGACATTATTGACAATGGTGTTATATATATATTGATAAAAAAAGATAAAATTATATATTCACCTAGAATATGATCAACATGTTCCAGATAATATTATTGAATATGATTAATGATTATGAATGCATGATCCACTACCACCATGGGAAGGAGAAAAATGTGGCCAATTCAATGAGTTGAAAGAATCATAATAGATTATATGTGATAAGGATTTCCAAAATCTATTATTTATATATTTTCATGGGATAGTAATTGAAATATTGATGGAATAGAAGAAATAATATCTTACCCAAATGAGTTTTCAAACAACTATCCTTGTGAATATAAAATAAGAAAAGAATGAATATTTAGAGGTAAAACAGAATGTGATAAATGATGAAAAGATCATCCTTGATTGGGATGGAATGATAAAGTAAAGGAATAGAGAATTTTTCCCTATAATAATATTCTTGAAGTAATATTTTTTGGAAGGATATCATAGAAAATCCTTATCTTTTTCTATGTGGGTTAAAATGTTTATATAGATATTAAAGAGAATTTACTGTGGGATAACATTAAAAGAGATATTTCATAGTATGTTTGTTTGGTCATAGTATTTTAATAAGATAAGGTGTGTAACATAATTCTTAATGGATGATACAAAAATTACCTCTTCCTATATGAGAAAGGAAAAATACCACAATAGATTTCATAATAGAAGCCGATGAAATATGAAGGGAATAATTATATTTGGGTTATAGTCAATAACATTACAAATATAGAAAAATTCATTTATATTAGATTATATATCTTTCTTGATTGGCTTCCCCAGAGATAAATTAATGTAGTGGTGATGTTATATGGGGTACCACATTATACTGTATCCGATCAAGATCTTATGTTTACCTTAATGTTCTAATGATGTGTTTTATTATATATGTATACAATTTTTTTTTCTCTGTCCTATCATCTTCTAATAGATTATTAGTCTAATAGAACCATTAAAATCATGGATGATATACTATGCTATGGTTCTGAAGATTTCAAGGAAAGTGGGTACCAAAACCATAATATTTTAATATAAATATATAAAAATATATTTCACATGATTATTTAAAAGGATACCTATGAATCAAATAATACAAATAACTGAATAACTCCAACATGTTGGGATGAATTTTGAAAACGAAAGTTATTGGGAGCTAATCTAGCTATGAAAATAGCTATGTTTATAGTATCTAATATCACATCAAGTTATCTGAGATTCAATATAAGATTTATTAATTAAATTACATGAGTGATCTAAAATTCTATCCTTGATATATGTTATTACCAAAAAAAGTTCCATGAATAATGATTATGAGATTAAAAATGTGGAAAAGTTGAGTCCTTGGAATATTGGCATTTATGAGATTATTTATAATGTAAGGATGGTAGCGTATCGCTTGGTGCTTCAACTTAACATATCTTATGATCATGATTTGTTAAATGTGTCTATTTTTACTATGTGTATATCTGAAAATTAATATATAAAAAACATTTAGGTTATATCATTGGAGATTAATAAATCTTATGAAAAATCTTGTTGAAATCTTGGATCACAGAGATAATGTTATAAAAAATACTGCTACTCACATGTTTAAATTTCACTGGAGGAATGTGAATTTTGTGCAATCTACTTAGGAAACCAAGGATGTTATTAATTATAAGTATCTTTATTTTTTCATAAGAGTGATATAATTTTGAGTGATAAACTATTTAAATGTGGGTATAATATAATACCTTGATATTTCATATATATTACATAGAAATAAATTTAAATTGTTTTATGTATTTCATTTTACACATACTTGATCCTAAATGAACCATGATATATTATGGATTTTATTACCTTATCATTGGATTGGTGAGTTTGATTAAGATTCAACAAATTTTGAAATAAATATCAAAATGTTTTCCTCTATTAATTCACGTTGATTAATCCCTAAAAATAATTAATAAATTTTAATAGAATAATTTAAAGATTAAAATTCATATTTTCTATATAAATGTTTTCATACATTAGCTATAAAATTATTAGTAGTCAAGATAAACCCATTTGAAGGTAAAATGGTTATTTTTCAATAAAACAACACTATATGTGTGGAATGTATTTTTAAATTTATTAAATATGAAATAATATTTGGTTTATGATTATATTAAAAAAAATATTTCATAATAAATTAAATATTATATTATTTATCTAATATTTCATTCCCAGCATGTAATTAGAATAAACTCAATTCTATACTTAAAAATTAATTGTTCTAAAAAATGTTCATTCAATCAATTTTGTGAAATTATTTTAATGTTAATTTTTTCAAATTATATATATTGAATTTGATAAAATGGATTCTATATTTGAAATAAGTATTTTAAATGTTTCAAATTATTCCACTTACATTATAGGTCATAATTAGTTGTAAAAAATAATTTTTTACCATGATTAAGGGTAAAAGGGTTCACTAGGGGATAAACCAATAGATAACTGTAAATATTTCGCATGCCTAAATAAAATTGGTTGAACGTTTTTGATATTATCTAACATTTACATAAAATTAATGTTTAATTTTTTAACTTTCACAAAAAAAACAAATTTATATTTTAGTTAATTCCATGTGTGTTACTCCCCCCATAGATTTTTGGCTATATACATAAAAACAATAATGCATGCTCATACATGAATTGAGTGTTTCCTCATGTTCTTATTTAATTAGAGTTAGCTAACTTGGTATAATCGATCGATCATGGTAAATCTTGACCTATTTCAAAAAGCCTCCACACAAAAAACCATCTAGGAAATTGATGTGTGACCGTGATGACATCCTGCCTAGCATTGAGGCATCAGTTCATGGACATGTGCTATAGATGGTCTTGTCAGGTGGTGCACAAATGTTACCACCTCCCATTAATCAGCATTCATGACAATCGTAACTAGAAGATGATGTACAATGACTATTTGACTTCCACAAGTTTCATAGATACAGACCTCCCAGGTTCAGGGGAGTGATAGGTCCTCATGTTACGGAGGACTGACTAAAGATGGTGATGTGAGTATTTTTCATAGTGAGGACTCCACATGAACAGATGGTGATCTTTTCCTTGAGCCGTCATTAGAGACTGGTGTGGAGATGGCAGAGCTTGATGATTCAGACTCATTATGAGGCTACCCTCACCTAAACATACTTTGAGCACCTCTTCAGAGAGAAGTTTATTCTGGTGACATTGTGGTATGTGCACATACAGGAGCTACTGCACATATAGAAGGCTAGAATGACAGTATAAGAGTACTCGAAAAAGTTCACCGATCATTCTCACTATTATACAGACATGGTGTGTGAACCTTTCTTTAGAGCACAAGCCTTTGAGTAGGTATTATGTCAGGAGATCAGGGGATCCATTGTGTCTCTCAACATCCCAACTTAGGATGGAGTGTTGGAGTGATCCCTTCTAGTGGAGAGCTTCCTGGAAGTGCATGCACCGACAACATGTGCCACCAGTTGACACCAGGAGATAGAGTCGTCAGTGGTGAACACCATGCAACAGAAGTGGGGACCCAAGAGGGTCAGATCATTCAGGTGGAATCTACAAGACATTGGGTTGGTAGTGGGGGGACCCCAGATAAGAGGGAGTCTATAGGGAGCCAGGCTTTGCATCAAGTGCAGCAGATATGGACACAAGTCTTTTGACTACCCAACCTAAAACATCGATGATTAGTGGACGCTCGGAGGACTTCCAATGAAGAGAAAGAGGTTTTAGCGAGGAGGTCTATAGGGTGGTGAACGTGGTAAAGGATCAGGACAAGAATTAGGAGGCAAGAATGGTTCAAGGTACTACAACCTCAACCCCCATGTGGTCCACTCTAACCTCAAGAAGTAGGTTGATCTGGGAGGGGTCATCTTCATGTGTCGGAGGCCTATAACCACAAGGCTCCTGAGATGATTAGAGGTATGATTTCTGTCATCTAAACCATAGTTGAAATTCTTATAGGCACATGTTACAATCACTCTTTCCATTTTAGGGATCTCATTAAGAGATCTAAGATTCTATTGTACATGTTGGTTCGATACATATGATAAGAAATTCTTACAGTGGTAGGGGATTCGATGATCACACAACTATGTCAGTAGTGTGAGCTTACTAATGGTAGTGAGAGCTTATATTGGGATCTTCTTGAAGCGACATTAATGCCCTACGATGTCATCTTGGGTATGAACTGGTTATCCATATTTCATGCTCAGAACGACTATATTAGACATAGAGTATGGTGTGTTCATGTGAATTGGACCAGGTTTTCCTTCAGTAGTTGAAAGGGAGCTCTTGCAAAATAGGATGGAAATTGTTGGGGGAGGGTGCAGCCAATCAATCAATAGTTGGTTATCCTCACCCTCGCTGTGGAGGATGAAAGGTTTCCAAAATTTTTGTTAGTGGTGGATAAGTACAAGTAAGTCATCTATAAGTATGTTCTAGGAATAACTTCTCATAGAGAGGTATATTTCTACATCGATATATACCCCAAGATGACACTGATATCGATTCATCATATCAGATGTCTTCTATGGGGATTCACAAATTGAGGGTATAATTGGAGGACTTGCAAGAGAAGGGCTTTGTAAGGCCCAACATTTCAGCATGGGCAGCCCCAATGTAGTTTTCCAAGATGGAATATGGAAGCTTGAGGCTATGCATGGACAAACTGAGCCTAAAATAGGTGAACATGAAGAAAAAAATATCTACTGCCGAAAATTGATGACTTCTTCGACCAGCTGAAGTGAGCAAGGTGGTTCTCAATGATAGAACTCAGATCAGGCAATCACTAACTTTGGGTATGGGATGAGGATGTACCAACGTCTAACTTCAAATGGTGGTATGACCAATATAAGTTCTTGGTGATTCCCTTCAGCATGACCAATTCCTCATTAGTGTTTATGGGACCCATGAACATGATCTTTTAGCCTTACCTCGATCGTTTCATGGTGGTATTCATTAATAGAATCTTGGGGAACTCACCTTTAGAAAAGGAGCACGATACACACATGGAGAGAGTTCTAGATACACTCTGAGAGCACCGACGTTATGGGAATCTCTCGAAGTGGTAGTTATGGATTTAGGAGGTCGACATTCTTGGAAACGTCATCTATGAGGATGGAGTTGTAGTGGACCCACCAATGATATAAGAAAGTATTTATTGGGATCCACCATAGATTGTGATTAAGGTGTAGAGATTATTGGGGTATTCTAGATACTACCAGGGGATTATGCCCAAATTTTCTAGAATAGATGAACTCTTTTTAGTTATGACATGGAAGGTACATCCCTTCATTGGGATAAAGAAGTTACAGTAGAGTGTCCAGGTTCTATGGTGGAGAATGACGAGTACCCAAATCTTGTTACTTCCAAAAGAGGGAATTTGGTATGTTGTTTTATGTGACACATCAGGAACCAGACTGGGTTGTTTCTTGATGCTGGAGCAAGTAGTGGTCACTTACAGTTCACGGTAGTTGAGGAAGCATGAGAATAACTAGGTGACCCATGTCCTAGAGTTATCAGTAGTGGTCTTTTTCCCGAAGATGTGGTAGAACTACTTGATGGGTGAACAGTATAATGTTTAAATCGACCATAAGAGTATCTGGTATATCTTATCCCCAAATGACCTGAACATGAAAAAGAAACAATGGGTGGAGTACTTACAAGACCATGACATCAAGATAGTAAACAATCTTATGTAAGGGAATGTGGCATCATACATTCTCATTAGGGGGTATGGTTTTCACCTGCTGATTGAGGTGATAGAGAAGCTATCCATGAAGAAGATATCCTTTTTGGATGATGATGGAGTAACATACCTTCAGTCGATGACTATCATTCCCCCATTCTTATAGCATGTTTGAGAGGCACAACTTGTGGATTTTGACTGTGATTCCTGACTTTCTTAGTTATCCTCATGATACAATCCTAATGAATTTTTGAAATGTGGGGAGCACATCATCACTTTAAGAGGGTGCACAATAGTACCAGCGGCATTGTGAGATGTGATTTTTATGGAGTTCCATACCTCTCTATAGAAAGTACGTCTTAGAGTTGAAAATATATAGTAGGATCTCTGACATGATTACCAATGACTATGGATAAAGAATGTGGTGACTGAGTTCATTTCATGATGCCTCACTTGTCAGCTAGTGAAGGCTCGATATCAGGTTCCAACAGACGTGGCACAACCACTTGAGGTATCAGAGTGGAATTGGGATTGTATCTCGATAGACCTCATGAAAAGATTATCATGAACATCCAAGGTCCGGAATTCTATCTAGGTGATCATTGACTGACTCCCCATGTTAAATCACTTCCTAAACATTCGGGAGTAGGGATCGGTATAGGTTATGTGACGCCTATACATCCAGGAGATTGTGTAACTTCACGAGGTTCCCTTGACGATTGTGTAAGACCATTATTATTGCTTCACATCCCATATATGGAAGGGATTACTGGAGGCATTCAGATGTTCATATATAGCAAGCCTTTATGACCTTGGAGGACATGCATTGTTCTTGTGTCCTTGATTTTTTGTATTTGGGAGGACAAACATACAATGGTGGAGTTTGAATACAATAATAGGAACCACTCCACCATTGTTATGGCACCATTCGAGGCATTTTATGGATGACCATGCATATCGCCTCTTTGATAAATAAACCCAGGGGTGTCAGCACTCATGGATCTCGATTTGGAATAGGCTACCATTGAGAAGGTGATGATCATCTAGGAGTGGATAGTGACTACACAAAGCTGAAAACAAATCTTATGCTAACAGGAGATGGAGGCCCATGGTGTTTTTAGAGGGAGACCATGTGTTCCTTTGGGTCTCCCCCTAACTGGGATAATAGTGATTTTGTCGGGGATTCATGTTATCTCCAAGGATCATCTCACCATTCCGGGTTCTGAGTAAAGTGGGTCAGGGGGTGTATGACCTAGCTCTCCCCCCACTTAGGTACCATGTTCACCATGTTTTCCATATGTTGCAACAGAGGAGGTATGTATTTTATTCATAACATGTCATTGACTTGGGAAAGGTTGAAATTGGTGATGGGGTGAATTTTGAGTGTTCCCGATGGAGATAGAGGATTGATAAGAGTAGTTTCTTCCAGGATAGTTGATTCCTTTGGTACACATGTTGTGGTATCATAGAAATCATCAGGAGATCACATGGGAGTGGGAGTCTCAGATTCATTGTAACACCCCAAGATTTCACAAAAAATATTCTTTTTAATTTCATTAATGTCTTGTGTTGTACGCTACACCACAAGGAGCTTGGACAACACACATCCTTGACTTGTCTTGCATTACACGCAAGCGCGACCTTCCATGATAGCGTGTGTTGTACGCAATACCGAGTTTCTCTAAACAACGATATGCTATTAAAATATTATTAAAACTAGCCGTTATGAATAGTAATACCCACTTTTTGAAATTTTATAAATTTTATTTTTGAAAATGGACTTCATATTTTGGATTTGGAATATCGAAATTAGCCTAGGGTGAAAGTTTGGTATTTTTCTGAAAACAATCAATTTTTGGTGAATAGTGAAAACACTGAGTTACTATTTAAAAACCGACTTTTTATTTAAATAATGATTTATTTTATTTAAATTTATTTTAGGAAAAATTGATACATAATACCTTTATATGTTCAATGTAATTCATTAGAGTAATTTCATAATAATTTTAGATATATAAAAATTTCATTGAACTTTTCACCGTCTTTTACCCACCTCGTAGGAAAATTTGCAAATTTACATAAAAATTAATTTTACCGCTTTTTTGAATGGAATTTAAAAAATCCGAGAGACACAGTTGATGTCATTAAGTAAAATTTGGTTCAATGAGATGAATTTTTTTTGGTGAATAGTAACATTTTACTTTTTTTACCACGGATAAAAGTAAATAGTGTAATTAAGGGTAAAAATTATATTATTATTACCCTAAAACATGTCCTAATTCTATTGGATATGTGTAATTCGACCAAAAAAAACCTTAGGAATAATATATGACCATTTTGGCTCACATGGATTAGATTAGGACATTTATTATTAATTTATTTAAAAAAGGGTTAAAATAGTTAAAATCAAAATTTAATAAGAAAATCATTTTTAATATAGTGTTATACATAAGATATATTTGACTATAAATATTAATTAGAAAGATAAAAATATATCTTACATAATTATATTTTATTTGTAAATTTTAAACATTAAATAATTTAATTTATTTATGACATAATGATGATGCAGTAATTATCTTATTAATGAAATATTGACATGATTAATGTTATAAATACCCAAATAAATGAAATTTGAGACTTTTTATGAATTCCACTAATTTTATAGGTTAATATGACATGTTAGTATTGATTAAATTAACTTTTTTCGAACTAATAATTTTGTTATGATTTTCACAAAAATAAATTACAAAATAGTGCCAAAATTTACAGAAAATAGTTTTTAAAACAAATATTATATTATTAATTTTTATTTTATTCCTAAAAATCTATGGTTTGGCCAAATGACTTAGATAAGGTTATATATATTAATAATAAACAACTTGGGATTCGTTTGTCTTGTTATAGTATGTTTATTAACCTTATAGTGTAATAACACAAAAAGACACGGCAAAAGTAAAATAATTTAACTTAAAGTTAAATCTAAATGATATGGTTAAAAAAGGAACCTAAACTTGTCTAAATTATATTGGATGAGAGGAGTTCGACCCATCCCCACCTTAGCTTTGAAAGAAATCAATTTTTAGCTATTTAATTCCGAATATGGAATTATAATAAAATAATATTTTTAGTTTTTCCAAAGGTGCCCCTCTCCTCTCTTATAAATGGGAACCTCCTCCCTCTATTCCTCACACAACTTTGAGCCTTCATGCTCGGCCAACCCCTACCAATTTCTTCTGTGCACTTCCCTAGAGACATCCTAGAGGTCCTGGTCTTCTTGAAAGACCAATTATAGTGCCCTAAAAGGAGGTCTCAAAGAAGCACTTCAAAGAAGAGGAGGTTCGGACACTTACGAAACAAATCAGACCTAAGGTAAGGGAAAATATCACAATCTCATTTTTATCCGAGATTTTTTATACATGGGTATTTAATAGGGTGTATTTTATCATCCATATCCATGTTTCCTCTATATGTAATATTATTTCCATCCACCTACAATTGTTTAAATCCAATTTTACCCTTCGGTGAGTTTTTAGTAAAAGATATGAATGGAATCTTTTGTCATTTTTTCGTATGAGGTACTTTTTGACTTTTCTGAAAAAAGTACGAGAAGAATTTTTTTTAACTTATATGGCATGAATGGAATTTTAAAACAGTATTTCCAAGAATCTTCCTTTACAAGTTTTCATGTTTATTTTTAATCAACTTCTTTTAGTTTAAAATTGTATGACATGTTAAGAAAGGAAAAATGTTTTTGAAGTAGAAAGGATATTTTCCTCAAGAATGGAGTTCAATAGTTTTATCAAAATTATTTTCCATCTAAGATAATATAGGGTTCTGTTTCTATCCCTATTATTATATGGATTTGAATATGTTGTGATGGAAATTTTTTTATGAATTCCTTTAACTTATATGAATTGTTTTATGATGTCACGATGTTTAAGATTCCCATTTTTATTACATGGGTTATGATTTGATGTATGGTTTATGATTTTGTGGCACACATAAGAATGGTATCATTATGAGATAGGTGGGACCTATATCTCCCTCCAATGCATTGGGAAAAGATTTTATATCTCATGAGATAGACATGGCTGGAATGGCAGGTTAAACCGGTTCAGTGAAACAGGACTAAAACGAGGAATGAACTCGGTTCAAAAATGGACTTTGTCCACTAAGATAGTCATGGAAATGAGTCTTGTCTAATAAGAAATGATTCTATATGAATATGTGTGTATGCCAAAAAGATTCATTTTTATGTTATGATTATTTTGATTACATTTCACTACTATGATTTATCCCATGTTATGAAATTATGATCTCTTTTGCAGGGTAAGATTTCCAAATTGTTATGTTTTTATGAATATGATATGATTGATATTTTTTTGTTTACCTTTACTGAGCATTTGATCTCACCCTTTTATGTTTTATTTTCCCCAGGATATAAAGAAAGGTTTTAGGTAAGAAAAAAAGGGGGAGATCTTTATGGGAGATGTTGAAGATCTTCCACCACGATTAGAAGATTATATTCCGAGTTTCCAAAGACACTAAACTATTACAGTCCTTGTGAGTGTGTTTTTGTAATGTAATAAGTATTCCTCAAAAGTAATGTAATGTTAATGTACGTCAAGCTTAGGGTCTCGATAGTTGGTATCAGAGGAAAGGTTTAGTCAACCTTTGGAAACTAGGATGCGAGAACATTAGTGAGATCCCTAGAAATATTTATAAGGTATGTCTAGGGATGTCCCTAAGGTTAAGTATAAGTTATAATTCTAGAATTGTGCTAACCATCATAGAATTAATCCTAACATGTTAGATATTGATGGTACTCCCCCTGTATTATGTTTTTTCCCTAGCATGATTTTTGCCTCTCACACTATTCTTTTTGGGGTTTTGACGATGGCTGGAACCCGAAGAAACCTTATTGATCAATGTAATGGATGATGCAATGATTGTCCTCCTCAATAAACCAACGTTATGGGAGATGGAGTTCAAAATATTATTTCTATACTTACACAAGCTATGAATCATTCTGGACTTCTAAATGAGCAGAGAAGCGAACAATATTCTATTGAGTCCTTCATGAGGCAACGCCGAACTTCTTTCAGTGGGTCTTCCGATCCACTTGTTGCTTAACAATGGATCGGTACCACTAAAAAGATATTTTTAGTTCTTCAATGTTCTGAACATCATAAAGTCATCTTAGTAGTATATTGTTTGGAAGGTGATGCTGATCAATGGTAGAATATTATAAAGAATACGAGGCCAAGAGATGAAATTGAGTCCATGGAATGGGACGAGTTCAAGAACTTATTTTTCAATAAGTACATCTCTCGTATTCTTTGAACAAAGATATAGAAGGAGTTTCTTGAACTAAAGAAAAAGGATGATGAATATGTTGGTATATACGAGGCGAATTTTACAGGGCTTGCAAGGTATGCATCTGGCTTTTTCATCCAACCTGAAAGTAAAGTTGATCGATTTTTCAGTAGATTAAAACCAAATATTCGAAGGTCATTATCTATAAGAGACTTCAGTAGCTATGAATAAATTGTGCGTTGTGCTATTAAGGTAGAAATGGAAGTTGGTGTTACATATCCATCTAATGGGTTTGACAAGAAATGAAAGATGGAGTTCAAGGAGAAATTTCAGAATAATGGTGAAAAGAATATGAATGTTTACTTATGGTCAAAGTGTGGAAAGAAGCATGGAGGAGATTGTCTTAAAGGGACTAGAAAATGTTTTAAGTGTGGAAAAGAAGGTCATAGAGTAGCTTAGTGTCGAAGTAATGGAAAAAGGGTTTTAATGGTGTGAATAAAGAAAAGACTGCAGAGAACAAACCAACAACACTTCAATGCTTCAAGTGCAATGAAATGGGGCATTATGACAATCAATGCCCTAATCCATGGGTTAATGATGATTGACATGAGCAACCACCTAAGGAAAAGGACAAAGTGAAGTCACATGCGATCACTGTTGGAGATATTGAATTTGACAATGATGTGATGGAATGATTAAGTGTTTATGTAATGGGATTCAAAAATAATGTTTTATATAGTATCGTGGAATGTTGGAATATTTATGTATTGGTCTATTGTGGTTTTCAATAATTTTATGGTACCAGTAACCATGGAAAGTGATTGAGATATTTTTGGTAAGAAGATGATATGCACATAATGAAGGGATAAGAAGATAATGAGATGTTTGATTGTATTCATGAGCTCATGATTGATATAAGGACTAAGTGATATCATGGTTTGAGTATAAAGAATTTTGAGGATTTTGGTTTGTGGAAAGTTTTAACTTTTAACTGCATTCATGTTTTCACTAAGGTTCAATGGGTATTCATTCTTCAAGAGAATACATGATTAAGATATTCACATGTTTGTAATTTGACCAACAAGATATATCTTATGATATATGGGGGATAAATGATGGTATTCACGTGATTGTTATGTGACATTTCAAGTTATCATTTTCTTTATACTATGTGCTTGGACCGAAGTATTATAGATAAGCCTAAAGTTTGGAATGGATTATGTTGGACATAAGTTAGTATTGCTGAAGGATTTAACTTTTTTCGATATTATTGATGGGATGTTATAGTAATATAGCTTTAGAAAAAGGACAACCTGCAGGATGGGCGACAACCCATCGCGTCGGACAAGGCTGTGGGAATCGAACCCACAACCGAAGTGCGACTAGCCTTTATCACCTACCACTGGCCTATAGGAAGTCCCTAATTAGTAGAAACTAGTTTTATTTTATTACGCAGTATGATAT
Organism: Viscum album; assembly: GCA_963277665.1. NCBI lineage: Eukaryota > Viridiplantae > Streptophyta > Magnoliopsida > Santalales > Viscaceae > Viscum > Viscum album. Next base: position 1,368,219,576 of record OY728158.1, on the reverse strand, counting down.
ATGAAGTGTAAGTTCATTCTTGGAAACGTATACGATTAACCTCACCATAGATGGACTTATGTATATTTGATAACTTTTGCTAACCTTTTTTTTGAAACAGATGGAATGACCCATCATTCTATCACATGATCTATTAACATATCATGAATAACAAATTCAACTTCATTTCTTTAAGAGATGAAGTGGAAATTGTTCAAAGCACGAACAACAGAGAGATTCTACCAAAATAAAGTAAGTATTTATTCTAATTCAAATTCTTCAACTTTAGGGAAATGATCTTGAAAACAAAAAATGTTGTCCTAGTGCCCTTATATCCAATGAATCAGATGGTACCCTAGATCATAAAAAATTTATGGCTTTGTGATTGTTGGTTTTTTTTATAGCCATGTTCTCTACCACTCTCCATCAGAACATGATGGTTATATTTCTCTTCCATATCCATATTTTCACCTATGTTCTCCTATGTGGAAACCCAGTGATTAGTTAATTTGGGTAGCCGTTACGTTTCATACTTTAGTTTTTAATGCCAAGTTTTGCTATTCCTTTTCACGATGTGGGTTTCTATTAAATAAACTTTCGAGTAGTAAACCATTTATAACACCGAAGAATTTCGAGGGCGAAATTCATTTTAAGGGGGGTAGAATGTAACACCCCAAGATTTTACGAAAAATATTCTTTTTAATTTCATTAATGTCTTGTGTTGTACGCTACACCGAAAGGAGTTTGCATAACATGCATCCTTGACTTGGCTTGCATTACATGCACGCGCGACCTTCCACGATAGCGTGTGTTGTACGCAATACTGAGTTTCGCTAAACAACGATATACTATTAAAATATTATTAAAACTAGCCATTATGAATAGTAATACCCACTTTTTGAAATTTTATAATTTTTATTTTCGAAAATGGACTTCATTTATTGGATTCGGAATATCAAAATTAGCCTAGGGTGAAATTTTGGTATTTTTCTGAAAACTTTCAATTTTTGATGAAGAGTGAAAACACTGGGTTACTATTTAAAAACTGACTTTTTATTTAAATAATTATTTATTTTATTTAAATTTATTTTAGGTCAAAATTGATACATAATACCTATATAAGTTCAATTTAATTCATTGGAGTAATTTTATTATAATTTTAGATATATAAAAATTTCATTGAACTTTTCCCCGTATTTTACCCACCTCCTAGGAGAATTTGCAAATTTACATAAAACATAATTTTACCACTTTTGTGAATGAAATTTCAAAAATCCAAGAGACACTATTGATGTCAGTAAGTAAAATGTGGTTCAATGAGATGAAAATATTTTTTGGTGAATAGTAACTTTTTACTTTAATTTACCACGGTTAAAAGTAAATTGGGTAATTAAGGGTAAAAATGATATTATAATTACCCTAAAACATGTACTAATTCTATTGGATAAGTGTAATTCGACCAAAAACAACCTTATGAATAAAATATTACCATTTAGGCCCAGTTGTATTAGATTAGGACATTTATTATTAATTTATTTAAAGAAGGGTTAAAATAGTTAAAATCAGAGTTTAATAAGAAAATCATTTTTAATATAGGGTTATACATAAGATAAATTCGACTATAAATATTTATTAGAATTATAATAATATTTCCTACAAAATGATATTTTATTTGTAATTTTTCGAAATTAAATAATTTAATTTATTTATGACACAAAGATTATGCAGTACTTATCTTATTAATGAAATATTGACATAATTAATGTTATAAATACCCAAATAAATGTAATTTCAGGCTTTTTATGAATTCCACTAATTTTATAGGTTAATATGACATACTAATATTGATTTAATTAACTTTTCTCTAATTAATAATTCTGTTATGATTTTCACAAAAATCAATTACAAAATAGTGTCACAATTGACATAAAATAGTTTTTAAAACAAATATTATATTATTAATTGTTATTTTTTTCTAAAAATATAAGGTTCATCCAAATGACTTAGATAAGGTTACATATATTAATAATAAACAAATTGGGGTTCTTTTGGCTTGTTATAGTATGTTTATTAACCTTATAGTGTAAGAACACAAAAAGACACGGTAAAAGTAAAATTATTTAACTTAAAGTTAAATCTAAATGATAAGGTTAAAATAGGAACATAAACTTTTCTAAATTCTATTGGATGAGATTATTTCGACCGATACCCACTTTAGCTTCGAAATAAATTAATTTGGAGCTATTTAAAACTGAATATGGATTTACAATAAAATAATATTTTTAGTTTTTCCAAAGGTGCCCCTCTCCTCCCTTATAAAAGGGAACCTCCTCCTCTCTTCCTCAGATCACATTGATCCTTCAAGCTTGGCCAACCCCTACCAATTTCTTCTCTCCACTTCCCTAGCGACATCCTAGTGGTCCTGGTTTTATTCAAAGACCAATTTTAGTTCCCTAAAAGGAGGTCTCAAAGAAGCGCTTCAAAGAAGAGGTGGTTCAGACAATTACAAAGAAAATCGGACCTAAGGTAAGGGAAAATATCACAATATCATTTTTATCCGAGATTGTTTATACTTTGGTATTTACTGGGGTGTATTTTATCATCCACATCCATGTTTCCTCTCTATATAATATTATTTCCATCCACCTAAAATTGTTTAAATCCAATTTTACCCTTCGGTGAGTTTTTAGTAAAAGATATGAAAGGAATCTTTTGTCGTTTTTTATATGAGGTACTTTTTGACTTTTCTGACAAAAGCACGAGAAGAATGATTTTTTAAACTTATATAGAATGAATGGATTTTTAAAACAATATTTCCAAGAATCTTCCTTTACAAGTTTTCAAGTATATTTTTAATCAACATCTTTTAGTTTAAAATTGTATGACATGTTAAGAAAGGAAAAAAATTTTTGAAGTAGAAATGATATTTTCTTCAAGAATGGAGTTCAAGTGTTTTATCAAAATTATTTTCCATCTAAGATAATATGGGGTTATTTTTCTATCCCTATTATTACATGGATTTTATTTTATTGTGATGGAAATTTTTTTATGAATTCCTTTATCTTATTTGAATTGTTTTATGATGTCACGATCTTTAAGATTCCCATTTTTATTACATGGGTTAGGCTATGATGCATGGTTTATGATTTTGTGGCACACATAAGAATGGTATCATTATGAGATGGTGGGACCTATATCTCCCTCCAATGAATTGGGTAATGATTTTATATCTCATGGCATAGACATGGCTGGAACGGCCGGTTAAACCGATTTAGTGAAACAGGACTGAAATGAGGAAAAAACTCGATTCAGAAATGGACTTTGCCTACTAAGATAGTCTTGTCAATGAGTCTTCACTAATAAGAAATAATTCTCTATGATTATGTGTGTATGAAACAAAACTTCATGTTTTATGTTATGATTATTGTGATTACATCTCACTACCATGATTTATCCCATGTTATGAAATTATGATCTCTTTTGCGGGGAAAGATTTCCAAATTGTTATGTTCTTATGAATATGATGTGATTGATATTTCTTTTGTTTACCCTTACTGATCATTTTAGCTCACCCTTTTATGTTTTCTTTTCCCCAGGATATAAAGAAAGGATTTAGGTAAGAAAAAAGGGGGAGATCTTTATGGGAGATGTTGAAGATCTTTCACCATGATTAGAAGATTATATTATGAGTTTCCAAAGACTCTAAACTATTACGGTACTTGTGTTTGATTTTTTTAATGTACTAAATATTCCGAAAAATTTATTTAATGTTCATGTACGTCAACATTAGGGTCTCTACATTCTTGCTCAGTACCCATATTTGTTTGTTTATATTTGTTTTGGGTTTTGGGGACTTGAATCCCTAAAGGGAAATGTAATATCCATGAAATTCAATATAATTATTTTTAAATTATATGGTTTTATTTAGAGACCATACACTTAGATAACACCAAATTTTGAGGCCATTTGCACCTAAAAAGGATTTTGGAACATTATTTATGTTTATTAAAATTAACATGTGGGCGGGTTTTTCTAGATTCTAAACTGGAACATGGATCAAAAATTTGAGTGCACAGTTGACTCATAACAATGAGATTATCTGAGAAAGGACCTAACATCCATAAAAAAGGTTCGACCAAAAAAGCTTGTTTTTTTGGAATTTTTTAAAGAAAAATAATAATAAAATAGAGGATTTTTTTCTTCCTTCATCATTTAGAGGTGACACATTTTCACTACAGACCTGCAACAAGGATACAATGAGTTATATTAAATGTTTCCCTTTATTAGCATGTTAATGTGCATAATAATGACTCATTAAGAGAAGTATAATGGATCCACTATTTCATAAAAGAAATAAAATAATGGTGTCATGACACATCATATATAAATGATGCGACACTTTTAACATTTAATGGATTAACAGGGTTGGAGAAACGGGATAAAAAACAAGAAACTTCTCTTACTAATCGATGGTTAGGATTCCTCTCCATAAAATGAGGGTGAATTACTAGCGATATCGACTCAAATCAATGAATGGGATCAGTGAGCGATGAACACCTATGGCTTTGAACTCGTGAATCTTGGCAGAAGGATCACCACCAAAAATGAGTTTCCCTTTATAAAAAATCTATCATAGGTAGGGGTTATTTTTTTATGATTTTCCCAATTCCCCAATCTAAAACAATGAATGTGGAACAACACACAAACCAATTGATATATGGACCACTTTTTCTAGAGGGAGGGTTCTTTTTCTTGGGTATTCACAATGGGAATATTTATTTTCTAATAGAATCGTAATCTTAATCCACCCTTGTTTTATACTTAAATGTGAAGGGTGTGGGCCGACACGAACATATCTCGAGCCCCTCGAACTTGTGAGTTCTTCATGTACAACCCTCAATGATGACAGTGAAGTGGAATAGAGGCCTTAGGAGAGAAGGTGGCACCCTATGGAGGCCAATGGCATATAAAAGAAGAGGAACCGACCACCTAAGCGAACCCGGTGGTCCACTAAAGGCAATGTCGGTGGTGGCCCTGAGCGGGTGGCGGCGTACCACAATGTCACACAAAAGGAGGTATTGCAGCTAGATTAGGTCGTGAAGGCATGGAAGGAGCCACCAACAGCTGGCCAGAGGTAGGCATATTGAGACATGACCTGCGCCGCATGAGCCTTGGTTTCCCCTGGCTCGTGGTCCAATGATCATATGCCTGACAAAAAAGATGATACTGGCATAGCCGGCTGTAGGGTGCGGAACAGGATGCCACATTGCGTCTACGTTGGAGGGGACCAGTATGCTTGTAAGGATAGATAGGGGCACGTAAACAGGGATGCTACATGGCACATGTTGGAGATAAACCTAGATCACTATTGTATGTCAGGCCAGAGGGATAAAACCATGAATCAAAATGGCCCGAGGTGGAAAAAATTGGCCAGACGATTATTGGACAAGAAAGATGGAACCAGGCCACTAGATGACCCGATGAGTTGGACGACTGGCCAAACCCAGCTATGTCTAGAAAGGCCCTATGGGCCTGGACCTGCAGCCCGAGTGTACCGAGCTATACCTGACCCGAACAAGGTTGGTTTGGATAAGTCAAACTGGTCTGAAGCATGCAGGTCCCTTGGGCTTGGTTGGTCAGGTTGGCCCGACCAGATCCAACTGGGCCTAAACACGACCATCCCGCAATTACTAAAAGGTAGATATCATATAGACCTAGCATTCGATTGATGATTCATTTGTAGCATTGGAACCATTTCAATTAGAAGGTTCTTTTTTCATACTTTTAAGGAAGTTTTCATGGATGTTTGAAGGATACAAATGGCATGAGGAGTGATTTCTACCAGAATCAAGCGCACTACGTGTGGGAATCCTGTGGTTGATTGAGACCCAAAGACTACTGAAAAGTGTCGCTATGTGGATCATATACAAGAGACCCAGTGTGGATTAGCTGTGATGGCCCAGTGGGAAGCAGGTTTGTGTTACCCAGCAAGTCCACAGTGGGGAGTGTCTATATGTGACCCAGTAGACCCGCAGTATTTATGAAGGAATAATACCACTGTGTGATAGACATGTTAGGATGTGACTCTACGTGACCCAACAAGAACATAGTAGAAAGAGACTGCCTATGGCACCAAATACCCACGGTACTCATCAATGATGAGAACCCCAGTAGTTCAAGGAGTTTAGGGTGGCGACTAATGATATTATTTTCTATACTCTAGATTAATCCTATGTGAGCAGACAGTACAATGTGTATATAATCCATTCATGTATTCTTTTTTGTTTTGGAATTTCTACTGAGTATTGTGTAACACACCCATGCATTGGCATCGCCCGTACATTTTAGATCTTGTGAAGATGAACGACAGTTAAATGGAGGGCTTGGTGGCCTGGACCATGTAGGGCCTAGTGTGATTAGGAAGGTAGGGTATACTTCTACAGCTTCCAGCAACTACTCTACACTTTACATCGGGTGCGGTTTTCATAGGAAGACTTTTCACACATCCTTCTACTTTCCTTTTTTCATTTTATATTTTTTGGGATTGTATCTGGGACAATTTGACTTACAACATATACCTCTACTAAATGAATGTTTAGTGGAATTCATGTTTACCTCTCTTGTTTTTGGGACGTGGTTTGGTGTGCATGTGTATATGTACATATGAAAATTTCTCCCACTTGCAGGTTAACTCCTTCGACGCCAGTCGCTAACCCTGTGTCTTTAGGATGCAGGCTTGGAAACGTAATGACATGGGCCCTAGGGGATTGGTCGTTACCAGATCTCTAATCTAGTATAGGATCCTAAATATTCCTAGATCAAATGAAAATGGTAGCATATAAGGACACCCTGAAAATAAAGGATAAGAGAATGCAATAGAATAGTGTCAATGATATAAAGGTGAACGAAAAAAATGTTGAAATAGGAATAGAGAAGTCAATAATGTGAGTCCAATGATAATAATTGAAGAATATGTGGAGTTCACATCATGGAGATATTTAAAAATCTATATTAGTATTCCAAGGTACTCCTACATGAGCGTGAATGAAGGGTTGATACATTCAATTAAAAAATAATGACCTATTAATTATTTTATGAAACACTACTAATGGATATTACATATCATGTAATAATTACACAACCTTTTTTTATGTTTTTTTTTCTTCTATGGAAAATCCATTAGACATCGTGAATGTTCTGGAAGGGTAATACACATCATGTATTTGATACATATCTTGTATTCCAAATAAATTCTATGAATTTGGCTAGATGGGAACCTTTATCCCACTTCTTATATACTTCCAAAATAGAAAAACAAACACATGGTCGTAAATCTGATTTAAAGCCCAAAAACAAAACATAATCAAAATTTTAATGTGAAATAAAAGGATATTAACCTCATCAAAAAACTTGGGATCTTAAAAGAACCATTTTTTTTATAAATACCCCTTGAAACAGTATGATTATTACTATAATAATAAAATATAAAAAACCAAAACATTATGATTTAAAATTACATACACTATCTTCCAAAAAACAAATACTACATGATGTAAATAATTAACATATGAACCTTTATTTATAATAGTATGATGCATTAGAAATTGTAAAAAATTCATCCCTCCTAATATTAGGACTTACTGCTCTGGTATTTTTAATCCATCAAAGAAATTTCCAAACCTACTTATCAATTCATTCATATATTTTTAATCATAGAAATGAGGCATATCATTCAATATCAGTTATAAATTTTGGTCATTCTAGAAATTATCTCATTAACCCACCATCCAAATAAATTTTTTTATCCTTTACACTTACAATCTAAAATTCAAAATTAGTTTTTTATAAAATTATTTTGTAATGTCTTGACCCTGAACCATTCCACTTGACTGAAACTCTATCATCCTAATCTGTATGCACATATCTACATGTTCCAAAGTTTACAAATGTGTATTGAGTTGTTATTCCAAATTTTTGGGATCCTGTAGCCTTTTTATAAAAATAATAATAAGTGACATAATTTATCAATATATTTACATGACATATTCATATATCAGATAAAAAATTTAGTTTTTACATGTTTATTTTTCAGTTATACATACAGGATATATAAAACAGTAAAAAAGATTTAGGAATAATTTAATTTCATTAAACATTATGTATGTTATTCAAAAATATAAATTTTTTAATCTACTAAATGTTTTGTTCTGACATATGAAGTAACTTAAATAAAATAGAATTAAAAAACAAGAATTTCTTCAATCACTATGGGATAATAAAATGAATGTCAAACAAATCATAAATTACACATTATAGAATATTTCATATTGTTGATTATTACAACCAATATAAATGAATAAATTAAAATAATATTTAAAAATATGAAGGAATAATATCTACAAAACTAAAATATCCATTGGATCATATTAACTATTGAGAATCAGAGATAAAAAAACTAATCCTATAAGGATAAAGACTAATATAAAATGATAACGTATCATGAAAATTTTGAAATAAATGTTTAGGAAATATTATGTTTGATCTTTGAAGATGGAATAAAATGATTGCATTGAATGTAATGGGGGAAACACAAGAAATTTAAAGAGAAATAAGGAAATTGGAAATATGTTCATTTAAAATATTCATGTGGGAAATATATGCATTCAATAAATATTTGTTTTATATTTTTATTAATATTGTATATTTTATGTAAGAAATTTAAAATAACATATTTCAATAATAATAAACAATAAATCAAAAATATATTATTAAATTTAAATATTTATTTACATTAATAGTTTTAAGCAATACATATTGTTATTCTTAAATTATGATATAGTGTATTTCAAAATAATCAATGAATGACTTCAATATCAATGGATTCTAGAAATTAAATTTTTATAATATAACTAATTAATTATTCTTTTGTTTTGTGAGGAATAGTTATAATAATTTTTTTATTTTTGAGAGAACATTTTGTATGTAATGTTTAATTATTTAATTAATATTTACTATATAATTATTTTAATGATATGTATTTATATTTTATAAACAAAATACCACAAAATATTTAATATGAGGCATATAACAGAAATAAATTCATTTATTCCTTAAAAGATATTTTTTCCAAATTTTTTTTTATCCAATATGAAATATTATGTTATTTTTTAACATCTATGGTAAAAATGTTTCTTAAAGTGGATTACATAAATTTTATCATCATATAATAATATTGGAACTATTTCATTCCCATTATTTCATTAAAATACCATATCATAATAAATAATAGTTTACGTGGTAAACTAATTATTTTCATGTAATTGTTTTTATAAAGATGTCTATTTTTTATAAGTAATTTAAATCGATCAATTTTAAATTTTATGTATAATATTATATTTAATTAAATGAAGATATATATTGACCATCAAATTATTATTTGTTTATATAAAATTATAATGAAAAAACATAAAATATACAAATAATTTTTTTTTCTAAAAAATATTTCATTTATATATATTTTGTTTTAATTTGAAAGATAATTATATATTATATAAAAATTGAGTTTTATTAAATGGATTAAAATTTCCCAATCATCTAGTTAATTTTTTATATGAGGGTCCATCTTATATTTTTAGTAAAAAAGATAATTATCATAATGAACATTTAATCATGCGTAATATATTTAATAATAAAATCTAGAATGGGTCAAATTTTTTTGAGTTTATATGAAGCATATATTTTATAATATAAAATTATTAATTTTATGTCCGGACCATAATTATTTAAAAAAAATCTTCTAACACTCAAATAAATCCATCATTACCCCTTACCTAACATTACTCTTCAAACAAGTTCCCCTCTTTTTCAACTGTAACTAGAGAACAATTCAACCATGTTCAAGCCAGTCTTATCTATATAGAATACCTTTAACATATTACCATTTTAACCCTTATAGAATCTAGTTTTACCTTTTCAATACCTTATTCACAAGAAAGATTCTCAAGTCATCTATTTACAATAGATCCTTTAAGAGAAGAATCGACCCTTCCACATGAGTACTATCAACACCCAAACTCATTCATCTCAAATTTGAATCTTCCAACAACATTATAACCATACTTGTATAGTGAAATTAACATATTTAGTATAATTAAAGTATATTTTTTATTAAAAAACTACTATCTATAATAGTAACGTCAATTGATTTATGAAAATTCCACACATAAAATGTTCTAACTGCCACTTCGGTGAATGACATATTTCCCTTTTCATCACTAAAAAAATTATGGTTATAAAAATTTGTTTTAATAAAAATGATATTTATTAAATTATTAAAATTAAATTTTACATGAATTTGGAATTCAATTAATATCAAACCTCTAATTAATATACTACCTTTAGTTGGTTAAAAATTACATAAATAATATCATCATTGATTTCATCTTCATGAATAGTAACTACAACTATCATGGAATTAACTTAGAACATTTTAAAATATAATCTACAATCAATTTTAGTAAATTAGATAATATAATAGTAATGAACTGGTTAATAATGTGTCAAATGTACATCAATATTACAAAGAGGGTTCTAAACAATCAATGAAAAAATTATCTGATGATGAAAAAACAACTAAATAATAAATGTACAAAATTTATTATAATTGAATAGTAAATCTCTCCTTCCATTGTCTTATTTGTATCCTAGATCTCCCCTCCTACGATCATCTCTGCTGAGGGTTTCCTCTGAAACCCTTTGATGAAGGTTCAGTGGCATGTATATGCACCGTTTTTCCACGTTTATTGTTTTTATCCCCTCTTTATTTATGTCATGCCATATTTTATCTCAGTAGTGTAAAATATTCAGTGATTCTACCCCATTTTTTTCTTTAATGGATATTCCCCTATGGTTTTGTTTCTTATATGGTCTCGTATTTGAAGGTGCCTCTATGACCGATCGGGTGATGGTTTTCTGGTTTTTCCATCATCACTACATTCTTGGGTAATTATGATATTATAAAGAATGTTTTGTTGAAAAAAATCCTTCAAATCCACTAATATGACCTAATGATCCTCTATGAATCTCCATGTCATATTTTTAGTGGTAGATTTAATGAGGTTTTTGTATTTTTAGTTTGGTGTTTGACAGTTTTCTGGAACTTTCGGATTCAACTTGATTCCTTATTGACAATGCAAATTTGGATCCCTCGTCATCCTGTTCTCTGCTAAGATTTATTGATCCTCTATGACTCTCTGTGGGAGACTGATTGTAGTGGTACCAAGTGGTTTTGGTTGTGTGGTATAATAAATGGTGGTTATCTAAGCATGATTTCTTAGAATATTGTGCAAACGAGTCGTGATCATCTTCATCGCAGTGCTATTAATGTATTGTTGGTTTTGTTCGGTGTTTCATCATATGACATCAGTGAAGTTGTGTGCGTTTAGTTTTCTGTAACGCATGATATTGATTATTATTGATTGGGATGTTGTTGCATTGTGTATGGTTTTTGGTTTTATTTCGGGTTGTGGTAGGGGATGTCTGGTGTCTTTGATGGTGACAAGATGATGTCTGTTTCTTTTTTATGAGGGTATCCTCATTTAATGGTTGTGTAATGATATGGTGCAAATTCATCTTGTTCTCACCACTCGACGAGTGATGATATATGTTATATTTGTCTAGTGGCAAGGCTCGAGATGGATCGTTACTTGAGAACATGTCACTCGATGTGTTTTAGGGGTTATGGGTCCGTGCATGAAGATTTTTAATTTCAAATTTGGATTGTTGGATGTATCATTGAATTTGAATTTATTATTGGGTGGGTTTTTTTTGAATTTTGGGGTATGTGATGTCACAACTAATCCAAAAAGTGGATTTGAAAATAAAAAAAATGTATTTTTATTATGATTGAAGTGTATAATAGGTGATGCAATTTAATAAGTTTATGATAAAATTATTTATGATTTTTATGATTATTGTATAGTATTTTACATGATTTCATGGAAGTCAGGAATAATAACGAGCATTCTCCCCATCATTGAGGCATGATTTCATATTTCCAACCTATTATTCATTGACATCATGTAATTAATGACCCATTAAATTATTTGATACTAAATAAAATTTTATAATTTGATGTAGAATTAAATTTCATAATCTATCTTCCATGTTCTTTTAATAAATAAAAACCCATGTTGTATGTGATTTTTCATAATCAACATTGTCTCTTTTAGTTATATGGTTTATTCTTAATATCCATCCATATAATATCCCTATATTCACCCATTTCCTATTTATTATGAAATTAAATCTTATATATCGATGTAAAATGATATTTTTATTAAAACCTACTTACATTATAAATTTCATTCACTTAAAATTATATCATTGTTAAGAATAATTCTCATTATATTTAATGGTTTTTCCCCATGCCAATATTATATTATTATAAAAATGCGTTACATTACTATTTGGATTCCAAATATGTATTTTATCATACAATACTCTCATTACCCTTTATCTCTATTCAATGATAATCTTTATTAACCAGCTAACATTGTGGGCTTCAATAAGGATATTTCACTACATTAAAAAGGAATTTCATATCGTGTTCATTAATTTAATCGTGTACTCCACATTATTTAACACCAACTATATTTTATTCAATGGATTATATATTGAAATTATTTTTAAAATTATTTTTTATAATATCCATTTAATACCCCTTCAAAATAAATATTATTGTGATTTATAAGTTCATTTTTTCAATGATGATACGAAAGATTTATGATTTTTTTAATGATTCACTTCTTTTTTCCTCTATGACTATAACAGTTCTCTATAAATTAGAGTCATGTTCCATGAATTAGCATCTAAGTGATATTATAATACTTTTATTATGTAGTATTTAATGTATAATATCACACATTCCAATTCTTCATCCCTTCATATGTTATATCATTCAACGATGTTATTCTTATAAAGTTATATTTAATCTATCTCAACATCCTTCAATGTTTATTTTGGTTCACTGGGGATATGATCTAATTATACCAACCACATTATTTATCTGGATCAAATATTAACATGTTTTTCAATTTATTTATTATGGAATATTTTGACATCTTGTAATCTTGTTATTTCCATATGGATGATTATTTTATACAAAGGAAAGTAGTTTAATTATTACATATTTATTCATTTAATTCAAAATATATATGAATTTAAATTATTATGTAATAGGATTCAACCAATATTAGATATCTCCATGATGAATAGTTAGGTCATATGGGACGAACATGATTGGGTATTTACTTTATGTGTACCAATTTGATAATAATTGCTTTGCATGAGGCTTTGACTACATATAAGATGTCATGCCCTGAGGCCTTCATGGTTAGATTAAGAAGTTACATATTGTGACTTCTATAACTAAAAAATTATTCATGTTTATCCATTTTATTAAATAAATTTATATGTAATTTTTATATTTATTACTTTCAAAAGTTATCAGTTACATGAAGTTATTTAATTATTATTTCATCCTTAAATATTAATCATACCCTGATTATTCGTTGATAACATATGTCCTATAATACCACTTATTGAGTATTTGATCTCATACTTTTTATGTTTTCTATCTCCAAGGGTGTTAAATATGAGTATTAAGTATGACATGTATAGATGTTTTTCATGTTTTGTGAGATTTTTGGGAGATTTTGAGGACTTATTGTAAAATAAGGAATCAATGATTTAGTAGGAAAATTTATTTTTTTTCAAAGAAATGGATTTTGGTAGATAATTTTTTTGTTAACTCAATAAAACTATAAAGCTTAATGGTATTGGGTGCATTAGAGACACAATATTTTTTTGTTGATATTGTAAATTTGGATTTTTTTCTTTGGATATTTTAGTTGGATTCAAACCTAGTATATAATGAATATTTTTATTATTCTTACATTTAGGTTCTTGGTTCAATTCCATAAAAATATGTATTATAAAAGGGTATAGATATATTTATAGAATAGGAAGAGAACATAAATGTGGTAAAGTTATCAATTACTATTAGCATATAATTACTTGTCAAGTAAAGTCATGTATTTTTTACAAAAATATTAATAAATTGTGGGAGTATGAAAGATTAATATATATATTCATTATTATGTGATTATATTTTTATTTTGGATGAGGGTGAAGTAAAATTATTGAATCATAATTTTCAATGAATACTAGGTTTTAGATATAGTAATATGGTTTTTCATATAGAAATAAATTATGAATAGAATACATTCTATAAAGGCTTATGTCTATGTAAAGAAATAACATAAATATAAAAACCAAATGAGTAATGCATATAGTTACTGAATTCATATATATTTAATCCCCACCTTGATATAAATAGGTCAATACACAAACCTGAATATATGCACCTAGGGTTAAATTTCTATGAAAATTGTATGTTAGGTATCAACTCGACCTTGAATCACAACACAAAAACTAGGCCTAACCCCATACCTGGTTTGAAAACCCTAGAGGATATTTTTCATTAATTAATTAATCTCTTAACGAACTGTTATAATTTAAAGAAATATAATTTGAATATGTAATATATAAATATTTATGTTAGAGAACCTAATAAAATGATCATGGAAAATCATAAGTTAAACTGAAGTGGTTATAGGTTTGTCCAATTATATAATAATTTAACCAAAATAATCATCTGTTGAAATAAAGTTTTTATAGGAAAATGTATTTTATGATTTTTTCATATTCATATAATCATTTACACTGATTTAATTTAATAATATCACATTCATTATGGATTAAATATTTTTTTTGGGAATAAGAAAATGAAAATAACTCTATGAATGTTATGTCTCTAAAAACATGTAATATATATAAATAGTTAAGGAGCCATATTTATAACAAAATTTTATTAACCTCAATATGTTTCTATTATAAAAAATATATGATTCTTATAGTGTTACAAATGTTATTTATTTGGAAATCATATATTGTGTGTTTTTTTGAAATATAATAGTAAAAAATATTATGAGGATGCAATTTATTTAAGGGGATGTATGTAACACCTCGGGTTTTGGGAATCATTTTATTTCGTTAATATATATCTACGTCAATCAAATATATAACGTTACTATTCTATTTAAATATTTCATCATAATTTGTATGTAAATTAGAAAATATAAGAATAAAACTAACAACAAATTATCCATTCATATATGGACGTTACAAAAAAGGTACATGAAACCATGCATTAAACACCATAGAATATTATATAACATGGATAATATAATCTGTTAGAAGTCTATAAATTACAATGCGATTAAAAATAGAAAATAATAATATCATTCAAACTGAGAGATATCTTGGATCATCCTACATCTTAAGAATCAACATTAGTATGACAAAATATATAGTGATAATGAACATCATGAGAGGATAAATAAAAATACAATAACTAAATTAAAAATTAGTGGAATGAGAAGTATGATATAATATGTCAGAATGAATTGAATTTATTGGATGTATCAAGAAATGTTGCTGTTATAAAAAGAGATATGGTCAATGAAAATAAATTTATTGGAATAACATATATCTGATAGGTATACTGATGTATTTTATTTTAAATAAAAAAATTTAAATAATATAAATCACAAATGAAAAAACCTGAAATTGAAATATATTATTAAATTAAAATATTTATTTATAAATGAATTTTTTTTTTCATTATATATTATTAATATTATTTTATTTTTTGATGTAATTATTTTATTCAATAAAATATTTTAATATTAATTGACTGATTATTTTATATTTTTAGAATATAACTTATTATTTTAAATGGTATTTAGTAAACTTTATTAAATATAAAAGTGATTTTTTTAGTGACTTATTTTTTTATGTATTCTGTTTTCTGTTACTTATATTTACTAAAATATTATTCTAATAAAAAAAATTGATAATATATAAATTAATATCTATCATGTCTTTAATACAATTAATGTAATATGAATAAAATTAATTTATAATTAAAAGACACATTCTTCATAAATTTGATTTCATGATATATTTATGGTGATATTATTTTTTATGAACTCATGAAATTCAGTCTAATTAAATTATAATCCTATTTTCATCACATGTAATATAATTTTTGATCATATAAATAAAATATAAAACTCGTTTAATTAGTAAACGATATAAAATATTATTACAAACACTTAATGTATAAAAAATCATTTTTCTAAAAAATAATTTTTTTATAGATCGTATGTTCTAATTTAAATGAACAAATTACCATATTAACTAATTTAATTAGATTAAATAGAGTCAAAATTTTGAATGAAAAAAATTAAAAATTGGTAAGATTTTTTCGATATAGTTTTACTTGAAAATAATATTATTGTATTATATATTCAATCGTATCTAATCAGTAAAGAGTGGAAATCTAGTATGACTTGAATTTTTTAAATTTACATTACACAATGACCTTATATAAGAACATTTTTAGGTGTTGATGAAAATATAACAAGTACTAAAATTATTTACTTATTTGAATCACATATATTCTAAGTGATTGTATCTTCTCCCCTCACCTATGTTTAGTTCCTAAAGAGACGTCCCTATATTTGACTATAAAATTATCACAACCACACCCAATATAAGACATAATTATACTTTTAATTTCCATTAAACCCAATACCATTTACCTCAACTTGAACCCTCTAACATGTTTATAATCCCATGGATTAATGAATGTGTCTCAATTCTTCAATTTACCTGAGATCCTTTGAGAGAAGAATCTTGTCCTATATCTGAGTATTAGTCACTCTAAAACAATTTTTTTATATTTACCCTCCACCAAACCAATTAAAAAAATTCCCATATAATGAAATCAATATCATAAATATACTATTTTTAATATAGATTAAAAACAATTATCTATATCCCAACCCTCTATTGGAAATTAAAATAACACTCGTGATATGTGTAGACTACTACCTCAATGAATGAAAATTTTTATTTTTCATCTCCACCATATATGAATTGTACTAAGACTGTATTTAAGTAATTAAAAACAAATATATGATATTATTATGTTGATATAAATAAATATTAATAATTTTGTTAATATCAAAAATATTTTTAATATAGCACCTTTTTGTCAAAAAAAATAATGAAATAATCTCTTTTTGGATTTCACAGTCTTGAATCACGACTAAAACTCTCAATGAATGAAGTTTAAAAAAATTAAATAAATATTTATCATCCATTATAGTAAACAATAAAATTTTGAAAGGATGATTTTTGAATCAATGTATGGGGATCTACACGAACATTACAAATTGGGTACGATAAAATAAAATTTATCAAAATTTGATGATGAAAATAAATAATAACAAAATACCAAGTGTATAATAAAAGATTATAATTGAGGTGTATATAATTCAATTAATATTAATTTTTTTATAAAATAAATTATTTCGACGGTTATGTAAATTAAACAATATTTTAATGAAATTTCATGGAATTTAGGAAGAAAGGTGATGGATTTCATTTTAATTCCCCTAAATTAAGGCATGGTTTCATATTATTTAACTATTATTCATTGACATCATGTAATTAAAATCCAATTGAATTATATCATTGTAAACCAAATTTAATGATTTTATTGACAATGTATGCAAATAATCCCTGAATCATGTTATTTTAATTAACACACTACACCTATTGTAATGTAATTTTTCAACTCCTCTTCATATCTTTTATTTATAGGTGTTATTCTGGAAAATAATTATTTTATTCTTCCTATATTCATCAATTTCTTATTTAATATGACATTACCCCTTCTCTTTCAATGTAAAATGAAATTTTTAATTAAATTTCTGTTCACTAAGTAATTTCATTCTTATAGAAGTATACTGTTTTAAAGAATAGTTCACATCCTCTTAAGAGACTATTTTCATCTATAACCATATAAATTATTTTTAAAAATGTTTTCCTTTATTATTTTGAAATCCCATTATGTATTAACTATTTTGATCATGACATTTGTATTTATATATTTTAAAAAATATTTTTTACCATCTTAATGATATATGCATTAATAAATAGATTTCAAAATAAGAAACAATCAGTTCATATCACATTCATAACTTTTATCTCCCACACCACAATTATTATCCTTAAATAGTTTTCATTTAAAGAATTCTATATTTTCATTTTTCATAAAATTAATATATTTAATTTATTATTTACACCCCATTAAAATGGATTTTGATGTTTCATATAAGATTCATTCTATATCAATGTAATATAAATTTATGAAAATCGTTTTGATAGATTCTCTTATGTTTTACTCTCAAATAATAAATATTTTATTTTCATTAGAGTTATGTTCTATTAATTTCCCTATAAATTCTATTATAACAATTTCTATTTTTGGACTAAATTAATGGTGTTAGATGATCAAATTCTTGTTCTATTTATATGTGGTATTATTCAAAGGTGTTGTTCTTATAACAATTTTTTCATCTCTATCAACATCCTTCCATGTTTCTTATACTTCACAACTGGTATGATCTATTGATACCATCATCATTATTTATATTGAATGAATATGATTATTTTATTCCACTTATTTAATTGGTAACATATTGATATATCATATGCTTATTATTATAATACATATGTCTATTGATTACCAAGAATAGTTTATTTTGTATATTATTATTATTTTTTTCTTACACTTTAGGAATGAATTGGTCTTATTTTGTGATGAGTGGGGATTCAAATTATATTTTCCCTTAATTAATTAATATATATGATGAGAAAAACGTGATTAAGAATTTTGTGTGTATCTAAAAAATTATTTATAATAGATTATCAAGATGCCTTAAGGTATGTAAGGTGATATGAAATGAAGCATTAATGATATGATTATAATACATTAAATTTTTTATTCCATCACTTTGAATTTTGTTATGGTCATACATATTATTGTTTTCATTTATATATAAACCATAATCATATTACAAGCTCATGTTTTTTTATAGAATTATTTTATTCATTTTTGTTCCTACCATATTATTTATGCCTTTATTATTCCCTGTTAGCTTATGTTATATATACGCTACCCACTGTATTGATCATTTCAATTCACCCTATATTGTTTTAACTTTTATATTGTTACAATGATGTAAATAAAATATCATTTCTCTATATGGGTATTATGTGGGTCACCCATGAGCCTTAGCCCGGTTGGTGAGGACACTTAAGTGAAACCAGGCGACCTGGGTTCAAATCCAGGAGGAGGAATAATTTTTAGTAATATAGCAGTACTGTAGTAGGAACTATGCGGTACTGTAGCAGGCACTGTAGTGGGAATGTTAACAGGCAATATTTGGAAATGTAGTATTCGGGAATTTTCCCCTGTTTGGGCCTTCAGGCCACCGATTTAATCCCAAATTCATTTAAGGCCTTCGGGCCACCCTAGCCTTTGAGCCAGTAAGGCCTTTGGGATACCTCAAGGCCTTCAGGCCACCTTAAGTGCAGATGCAAACCAGAAAACCTACAAGGAACAAGCTCTATAGGATGATTAGCATGGATCTTTCACCGGAAGCTACACAGATTGAAAGAATGAGATGGTATGGCACCTGCTATCGGGACAAGCTTGTGCATGCATGGGATTGCCTAGTCGAATAGCCATGCAAAGTTGGAGAGATGATTCACGATGAAGATGTTGTGGAGGAGAACTTCCATATTTCTAGTCTGGGTTGTATGTAATGTTTGAAGCCTACGGGCAGTGAATTCCTCTAAGGCCTATAGGACATGTAATACTTATGCCTATGGGCCTTGTAAGGGTTCCACCTCACCCCTTGAAACATGGATTACCAAAAATCAATAAAAAAATGAAGTCCTTCGGGCCATTGGATGGATGGATATTATGTGGGTCAAATTTTATATGATTTACATAATAATTATTATAAATATATTCTACATTTTTTTATTATAGAAAATTACCATAATATGGAAATGAAGTGTGTTTTATTAGTTAAATGGGGTTTTAACTCTATAAAACTCTAAAACATAAAAGAATTTTTTCTGTATGTGACTTGGTTTTTATTTTTCATAATATAATTATGGATAATCTTGTTTGGGGAGATTACAACGGTGTTACATATGGTATTTAAAGAATTTTTTTATAAGAAATATATATGAAAGTGTGGGTTTATGTCATCATTTTTGTTGTTAATGCAGGATTTAGATAAATTTATAGGTTATAAAGAGTACATCATAAATGTATAGTTACCTATTAGTGTTGGTAAGTGATTTTATGTTTAGGGAAATCATGTTATTTGGGGATAATATTGATATATTTTGACAGTATAAATTATTAAAGTATATATTAATTAATTTATCATTTTATGTTTTATAGAGTAGGGATTTGTTGAATTATTAATGGGTAGTTTACCATGAATTTTTTGTTTATGATATAGTACGAATGCTCATTTTTTATTAATAAATTTGGAATATATTATATTTTTGAATCCATATGGGTAATTCTAAATATTCAAATAATATCTTAAAATTTTGGTATGGTAAATTGTGATTAAATTCCTGTTAGTGACATCTTTCTCTATATAAAAACAAGGGGATGTGATCTCTGGTACAGATTCACCTATGGGTAATAATCGATGAAAAAGGTTGTTTGGGTATTTAATAATCCTTTATTCACATCATAATTAGTTTTCCAAACATCATACCTAGTGTAAAAAACATATAGGATATTATTTGGATGACTCACATGCTCTTAATGACTTACCATAAAAAATTACATTAGATTTTAAAGATGTATTATTGATCTAATTTTTTTAGATATCCTAATAAAAAAATTAATTTTGAAAAAGTTTGTTTAATGTAAGGATTTATAGGTTTCTCCATTTATAAAGTAGATAGACCAAAAGTATCATAGGATGAAATGATGTTTTTATATAAAATTTATATCAAGGATTGAGTTTTCATTTTCATATTATAATTTCATATAATTTTAATAAGCATTATAATGACAGATGTTGTTTTAGAATTTGATTGGGAACATGATCATAAAAATGAATCTATTAATGATATGACTCTAGAAACATGTATTATTTGTAGATATTTATAGATGAATATTAAGAAATAATGCTTAATAATATTATTAAACTATGGGAAAAATGATTAATTTTGAGGGTTTATTTTTATCAGACTATAGACCTAACATAAATAGTTATATTGTATAGATTATTTTATATGATATACAATTCCATTTATGATTAATTTCTTACTTCCTAATATTTTGATTAGGAAACTCATACATTACAAAGTACCTCTAGTCTCTATCTACACCATATAATGGGAACATTTATTTCTTATATGAATCATCCAATCAGGAAACTATTATTTGACCAAATGGTTATTTGTGATAAGAATACATAACCAATTACACAATATTATGTTGGAAGAATTCTATTTGAGATAGGTTCCCTATCAAATATATTCTATAGTCTCCACCTTTAAATATGGTTGGTACTATTTTTTATGAGAAAAATAATAAATAGAAATATTTTCTATGAGAATCCCTTATCTAATAATTGAACCTATAGATATGCCCCTAGGTGATTATTCTCTCCAAATCACCTTTCTTATCCTCTTTTGTATCCTTTCAACTTCTCTTCAAATAGTGATTTCATCATTTAATTTTTTTTTCAAATATTAAAGGATGTAATCATCCTAGATTCCCATAATTAATTTAATTTTAATAAAGTGTCAATTTTGATGTATAAGTTTAATTTTTTTTATTATAATTTAATTTAATTTTCTATATTAGAAATTAGTATTATTAATTTTCAGTAATTAATATTAATAAGTAGTAATTTTTTTAATTATATGTAATGTTTTATAAATAGATTTAACAATATAAAATTATTTGTAACGACTTATAATTAATAATAATTAAATACAATTGGAATATAAGTTGTACTAATTAACTAAACAACGTAATAAAAAATAGATACTAGAATTAGTTAATAATAATATAAAGTAATTATTAAAAATTGACATTAATTATTAAAACTTAATAGTATTTAGTAACTAGTAGTAATTAATAATAGTTTTTACTAATTATTTATAAATATTAACAATTAAAAAATAGAGAGTAATAATAAGTAGTATTCAATGGTGATTAGTAAATATTAGCTCTAATCAATAATTATTTTTTATAGTCACTAATAATTAACAATAATTTGTAATAATATTATAGATTATTAAAAATCGGTGATAATTAGTAAACCCTTATTGTAATTTCATAAATTATTGGTAATTAATAAAAATTAGCAGTATTTTGAAAACAAATATTGGTAATTTGTGGAAATTAATCAAAAATATTAGTATTTAATATCAATTGGAAAAAATTAGTATTAATTAGTAAAAATGAGAATTAATTAGAAAAATTATCAGAAATTAGTAAAAGTTATCTATTATTCGTAATAATTAGAGGTGATTAGAAAAAAAAATTACTGATTATTTGTAAACATTGGAAGTAATTAGTAAAAATTAACTATAATGAGTAGTAATTCAAAAAATGTAGTTGTAATTTGTAAAAATTAGTGGTTATTGGAAATGAGTCATCGTAATTTGGATTAATTAGTAAAAATTTAGAGTTATTAGTAAAAATTTGTTGTAGTTAATTGAAATTATTAAACATTAGTAGTATTAAGTAAAAATTAAAAATAATTCGTAATAATTATTAAGAATGAAAAATGAAAAATAAAAATTTGTAGTATTAAATTGAAATTAGTAATATAAAGAAATAATTAGTTTTTATTATTAAAAATTATAGATAATTAGTAAAATTTAGTATTAATTTTCTTTTTTCCTTAAAATTTAGTTATAATTAGTGGTAATCAATCAAAAGAGAAATTTTAAAAAAGAAAAACCAACAATCCATAGAAATTATTGGTAATTAGCAAACATTAGAGGTAAAAATTAACCACAAGTTTCCAAAATTAGTAATATATGTTCTTTCAAGGGGTGCTAGAGAAGCTTAAAGTAGAAGGGATGAATGTGAGGAAAGAGTGATATAATTCTAGTTCCCTTGTGTTTATACCACTTTGAGGAGGGAAATTCGTGGTTAATCCTGTGTGTAATGGAATAGGAAATAGATGCAAGAGATAATAATGAAACTCTTAGTGTATTTTATTATTTTTTGTTATTATATTTATATGAGATGACAATGTATTACCAAAATTATAATGTAAATTGTCATGACCCATCCTTGGGGCCTGTGTCATGACTACCCCATTCCCGCCTTCCATAGGCCAGGGGCTACCGACTAGCACCAAAGGCATAAATCCCGATAAAAGGGAAGGCATTTCCTTATATAAGAAAAGAAACACCACAGAGTATGGAAGCTGAAGTAAACACTAAGTAAACTGAGTGCATAAGTATGCGCATGAAAGTAAATGGGCCAGTATAAAAACCCAACTGAAAGTACAATACAACTGTTAAAAGAAAGTACAACAGCTGAAAAGTAAAGTAGAAACCACCAAGCCGTCCTCCGGAATACCCACATAAAGGGTTGGAACAGATAGTCTCGTCGGCTCCTCAGGTCCGACCGTCTGCCGTGAGTATGTCCAGCCAAGTGGTCCTCCTCCGACTATCATCCTTCTCCACAAGCCTCAACCACGATTAGCGTTGTCCGTCGTCTGCAACCAACACAACGTAGTGCAGGCATTTCCCGTGCAGGGGTGATTATATGATACTCTGTAGGGACCCCGAGACCCCCGAGGGTCTCCCAAAATCTACAAAGGATAAACCAAAAAGGAAAGCTACAATCAAGAAGTAACAAGCAATTCTACTAAGGTATATTCCCATACATATACCTAAGTCATCAATTCCAGTTTGGCTCCGACTCACAAGCCAATTACATCCTAGTCCACCCAGGAAAACACAACCCAATCCATACAGGAAAGCACAACTCAATCCCCATAGGAATGCAAGTCAAACATATCAATGATAATGATTGAATGTCAAGACTCAGCTCACATAGGTATACTACTCATGAAGAGGGGTGGAGATGATTAGATTTAGTCTCTGAATCATCCTCTCTGCCGAACCCACTTAGGATCCAAGTATAGAAGTCGTCGCTGCAGAACCCACGTAGGATCCAAGTACAGTAACCATCACTGCCGAACCCACATAGAATCCAAGTAAAGTCGTCCTCACTGCCGAACCCATTAAGGATACATGTACAGCCGTCCTCGTTGCTGAACCCACATAGGATCGAAGTACAGTCATCCTCACTGCTGAACCCACGTAGGATCCAAGTATAGTCGTCATCGTCGTCGTAGTTGCATCCAGTTCTAGGGTTCCTGCACACAGCACGCTAAATTCCGGGAGGTTTTGCTCCATGAGCCAAGAGGGTTGATACAACAACTATCATGAAGATCAGAGTTGATGTATCACAAATTTCCATCTTGTCAATAGGAACTCAATGTGACAGACAACGCGTCAATCAGACGCCCGGTCTGAGAGATATTGGATTTTCTGTCCTAGGGGCCCGGTTGGTTTTTAAGCTAAAACCAACCCAACTATACTCTAGATGTATCCCAACCTCAAGTGGATTAAGCCAAAAAAACCATCTCACTAAGAAGAATTCATCACAACTGACGACACGCCATTCGAATGTCTGGTCGTTAAGTTATAAGCGTTTCCGCTCCATGGGCCTAGTTGGTTTTGGGTTAGAACCGACCCTACTATACCCAAACTTTGCCAAAACCTCAAGTATAATATAACTAAACGACCGTCTCAATCGAAGGATCCCAACTCAACAGACGTTGTGTCGATCGGAGGTCCGTAACACAAGTTATGGGCGTTTGATCAAATCTGGTCCGAAACTAGGGGTTAGGGCCCGGTCTGACCCGACCTGATACCTCCTGGGTCGGCCTGAATCAGGTCTACCGGACCAGGGTCTGGGTCCGGCACGGTTGGGCGCACCCCGACCCGTGGTGGGGCGCGGCCTGCAGCCTGGCTTAGAAGCCAGCCGCGGTTCAGCTCGCAGTAGAGCGGGGTGCGAGGGGGCACGAACCCCTTTGTTTCGGAAATGGAGACCCCCATGGTTGGGTCCGCCCTATGAAGGTCTGGGGGGTTATGCCCCCTGATTTCTTTGGAAATGGCCAGCCATAATGGCCGGCCAGTAGAGCTGCCATAGGACCCGTGGGGGTCCCGCCTCCTGGAGCTCTGGCGGCTGGCCGAGCCTGACCGCCCCTACTGAAGACCACCATGGTCAAATTAATTTTCGGTGCGGTGCGATGGCACCACGCCCCTCTGCCACGACCCGCTCCTGGCTACGGCCTCCTTCGACCTCACCGGCGCTGCCCAATGGCACCACGCACCATCGCTGTGGCCCGCTTCGGTCGTGGTCATTTTCATTCCCACGTGGTGCAACGACACCGCGCTGCCTTCACCACAATGATCAATAAAGATTAACAAATTAATGGGAGGAGGGTCGACCGTGTTTGTGTGGTCCGATCTTCCCCCGTTATGTTGATAACAAGTGGACAAATTAATTAACGAAGGTCGATAAATAAAACTTGAATGGAGATAACCCCTACCTCTAAGGAAGTTCGCGGTTGTCAAGCGCTGCGGACGATGGCGTCGTTTCTATTATTGTTGGTGTCTCCTCCCTTTTCGCGGAGGAAGAAGAGGATGGAGAAAACCGGAACCACCGAGTAAACGTTCTTTATTGGAGGATGAAGTTCTTCCAATAAAGAGGAAAGAACTCCCTTCAAAAGTCTTCTGACAACAATCCAACCAACAAAATAAAATCAGGCTCCTACTTATTTTATTAATTCAAGCCATGCATTCAAATTTCGAAAATTCAAACACATAACTCAATTCTTTGTTTGAGGTTCAATTAAATAAATTAATGTGAGTTGGCATTATTAAATAGGGAGAGAGGGGAGTTACTCAAATAAAGTGGGGAGTTAGAGAGTTAGGGAATGTGAAGGGTTGGGGCTCGTGTGGGCCCCACGTCACCTTTATCCTCTCAAGGGTAGTTAGTAACTACTGGGTCCCACCCCAACTCCCACACCTAGGATATAACCACTTAGAATAAAGGATAAAAATTATTCTACAATTTTTATTCAATTCTTATTTAAAACACAAAAATTAAACTCCTTCTCCCATGCAAATGCATCTATGGTAAAAGTCCTCTTAAGAAATTACCGGCGCTGCAGTTCAATCGGTGCCCTCAGATTTGAAATCTGAGCACCGGTTCAAAAGATAGAAAAACCTTCTCGTTCGTTCACTGAACGTACCCGATCTAAGATTCAGAAATTGATTCTGGGCACACCAGGCCTCGGAATCAGGTGCTGTCAGAAACTGCATCCTAGTAAAATCCCAAAGAATTTAAGAAAAAAAATTTCCTTGAATTTTATGGGTCTTTAAATTACTCCCACATCAAGGATTTATGTCCCCGTAAAGATACATCATAAACTAGGGAAACAAATGAGGGTACTATGCACATATCTGAGCCTCCCGCTCCCATGTGCTCTCCTGGAGGTTCCAGTGCTGCCACCTGATGCACACTAGTGGATTCGACCGTCCATATAGGACCCACTCCTGTCGATCCTCCATCTCCACCGTGACCTCTGCAAATGTCACCCCTTGATTGATGTCCAGCTCCCCGTGATCAAGGATAAGTGTCGAGTCTTGAACGTATCTCCTCAGCTGAGATATGTGGAAGACTTCATGCACCCGATGCAATTGAGGTGGACGATACAGACAATAATCCACCTCACCTATCCTTCTGAGAACCTGGAATGGTCCGATGAAGCACAGAGAAAACTTGCCGCCCCGGCCAAATCTCTATGGTCCGCGTCGAGGCGAGACCCGTATGAAAACGTGGTCAACATCCTCAAACTCTAGAGGTGTCTGCCTCCTTTCAGTATATGACTTCTGTCGGCTCTGAGCAGTCATCATCCACTCCTGGATGATCTGTACCTTCTCCGTCGTGTCCTGGACCATCTCTGGTCCTGCAAGTGCTGACTCCCCAGGGATTGTCCAGCACAGAGGTGATCTGCAAGTTTGGTCGTACAATGCCTCGTATGGTGCCATCCCGATGGCGGAGTGGTAGTATTTGTTGTACGCAAACTCCACCAAGGGTAGTTGATCCTCCCAACTTCTACCACAGTGATGGACACATGCACGTAGCATGTCCTTGAGAGTCTGAATGGTCCTCTCCGTCTATCCATCCATTTGAGGGTGAAAGGCGGTGCTCAGGCGTAGCTGTGTCCAAAATGCCTCCTCCAACCCCTTCCAATGCTGGGATGTAAAGCGAGCATCTCGATTAGAGATGCTAGACGATGGCACACCATGAAGTCGTACGATCTCCTAAATGTATAGGCGTCCCAAGCTCTCCACTAAGCCCTGCTCTCTGATGGGTAAGAAGTGGGCCGACTTGGTGAGTTGGTCTACGATCACCCAGATGGAGTCGTGTCCTCCGGAAGTAAGTGGAAGTCCCACCATGAAATCCATAGATATCCCATCCCACATCCACTCGAGGACCTCCAATGGCTGAACCAAGCCTTCTGGTACCTGGTGCTCCGCCTTCACCTGGTGGCAGGTTAGGCATCGTGAAACGAACTCTTCCACAACTTTCATCATACCTAGCCACCAATGTTGTCATCTAAGATCATGGTACATATTCACTACTCCTGGATGTACCGCCAATGGGAAAGTGTGAAACTCTCTCAGCACCTCCTCATGTAATGGAACTGGTACCATGGTACGTCCTCTGAAAAGGATGACGTGCACCCCTCTTACAGAAAATTTCTCAGGTGTCTTTCCTGTTGATATCTGTGCACATCGCGTCTCATAGTCAACCTCCCCACACTGTGCCTCTCTGACCCACTGATGTAGTGGAGGAGTGACCATGAGGGAATGTAGAAAGGCTGCCCCATCTCTATCCACGAAAGATATATGTAAAGAAGCTTACTGCTCTGTTGCCTCTCCAAGTAGCTGAATGCCTGACCTCATACTGAGAACATCAGCTACTATGTTCCCCTACCAATGAGTATACACTATCTAAAATTCATAGTCCTTGAGGTACTCAAGCCATCACCGCTGTCTCAAGTTTAGGTCCTTCTGCGAGAAGATGTACCTGAGACTCTGGATGTCAGAGTAGATTGTAAAGCACTTGCCCATTAGATAGTGCCACCACATCTTCAGGGAGAATACCACTGCTTCTAAATCCAGGTCATGGGTAGTGTAGTTCTTCTTGTGTTTCCTCAACTATCAGGATCAATATGTAATCACTGCCCGCTCATGCATCAGGACACACCCGAGTCCGGTCCCTGATGCATCGCATTAAACAATGTACCCTACACCCTCCTCGGGTAGCCTCAAGATGTGTGTACTGCTCAATCTCTGTCTCACCTCCTGGAAGCCCTCCTGACATATATCTGACCACACGAAGGTTTTCCCCTTCTTCGTCAAAGATGAAAGTGGTTCTGCAACTTTGGAGAAGTCTGGCACAAATCTCCGATAGTACCTAGCCGGAACTTGGAATCTCCGCACCTCAGTCATTCTTTTGGGTGGCTCCCAAGCTATTAATGCCTAAATCTTTGCCGGATCTAACGCAACTCCCAGCTCAGAGATGACGTGACCCAATAAGTGGACCTCTCGAATCCAGAACTTACACTTCGAGAGCTTACCATAAAGCTGGTTCTCTCAGAGTGTATCCTGTACAACCTGCAAGTGGTAGGCGTGCTCCTCCTCAGTAGTCAAGTATATTAATATGTTTTCGATGAATACTATGAAAAATAGATCGAGGAAGGGCTGGAAGATCCTGTTCATGAGACTCATGAACACTGCTGGTGCGTTGGTTACACCGAAAGTCATAACCAAGAACTCATAGTGGCCATACCGACACCTGAAGGCCGTCTTCTTCACATCCTCGTCTCGAACTCTGAGCTGATGATAGCCTGACCCGAGGTCTATCTTCGAGAACCATCATGATCCATTGAGCTGATTGAAGAGGTCATTAATCCTCGGAAGTGGATACTTGTTCTTCACATTTACCTAATTCAGGCGACGGTAGTCGACACACAGGGGCAAGCTCTCGTCCGCTATCTTGGCGAACAAAATCAGGGATACCCGGGGTGAAACATCGGGTCGGATGAATCCCATGCCCTGCAAGTCCTCCAACTGTATCCGTAGCTCACGAAGATCATAGGGTGACATCCTATATGATAATGTAGATATCGTTGATGTCCCGGGGTACATGTCAATATTGAAGTCTACCTCTCTGCGAGGAGGTAGTCCTGGAACATCATTAGAAAAAACGTCTGCATACTGATCCACCAAAACAGGAAAGCTCAGACTCCTCACATAATCTGCTCCCAGGATGAGACTAGCCAACTGATGGGTGTTCGGCTGTCCTCTCCTCTGTGTGAGTCCATCCTACACTGCAAAGGCTACCTTCTCACCGGTGCAGGTGAACCTACATCCATCGGTTCAGACACACTGAACCTTGCACCTAATACAGTCGATATGAGCATGGATAGTAGATAACCAATAAATTCTCAAGATGACGTCGTAAGGCCTCGACGCCACTATAAGAATATCCCAACTGATGCTATCGCCTCCTAGAGTAAGCTCAAACTGCCAGAACCAGTATGTAATCGGCGAGTCTTCTCCCGTAGGAGTCTCTAGCCATAAGGATCTAGCAAACGTCTATGTCAGAATCTCTGAACTCTGAACAAGGGCAGTGGAAATGAACGAATGACTTGGTCCTGTGTCAATTAGTACTGTAGAAAGAGTGGAGTAGACACATATAGTACCTTGAATAATCTCAGGTGCGCCGTGGTTGTAGGCCTCCACTGCCTGAAGCTGAGCCTGACTCTGTCCCCCAACTCCCTATGGTCGGGGGTGGACCTCCTGGTGTTGGTGGTGGTAGAGCCCCGAAGCGTCGTCCACCACCTGCTGCTTGGCCAGCTCCTCTAACTCATTTTCCAGCAGCCTGCAGACTGCCACGGTCGAACCTCTGCCTCTTCCTGGGTGGTCCCTCAACCATCTGCTGCTCCTCTGCATGGTGTGTAGGGTAGTCACGAGCCATGTGTCCCTGCCCGACACATGCATAGCACTGTCTGTCTCTCATATGAGTGGCTCTACTGCGTGTGCCCCGCACCTCCGAACCAGTATCCTGAGGTCGCCCACCTGAGGGTCTGGTCTGCTTGGACCTTTGTGACATCTGTCTACTGACCGCTGCATAAGACTCCGCTACGTGTCACCCTTCGGTAGGCCTCGCTGCTTGTGTAGGATCAGCAAGGAAGCTCTCCACCAGAAGGGCTCGCTCCAATACTTCTTCCTGCTTCGAAATGCTGAGGTAGATCATCGAAGCCCTGACCTCATGCCTCAGTCCCTGCTTTAAGGTCCGGGCCTAGAAGAATGGGTCCCGAACCATATCTGTTGAGTAGCGTGAGAGGTTGGTAAAACTCGTCGAGTACTGGGCTACTATCATGCTTCTCTACCACTACTGTAGTAACTCCTAGATGCACACCGTACGGTGGGTTGTAGGAACGGACTCTGAGTAGAAGAGACTCTCGAAGTCCGTCCATAGTATAGATGCC
This sequence comes from Viscum album, assembly GCA_963277665.1. Classification (NCBI taxonomy): domain Eukaryota; kingdom Viridiplantae; phylum Streptophyta; class Magnoliopsida; order Santalales; family Viscaceae; genus Viscum; species Viscum album. The sequence goes on along the minus strand of OY728158.1, from coordinate 1,368,188,908 downwards.
TCGTCGTGCACCTGGAACATCAAGATCCACCATCTACCTGCTGCTGCCTGCAGGAGACTCTCTGCAAGGATCACTATGTGGTCAGCTGGTGTCCCTACTAATCTAAAGACTCGAAAAACAGCCTCCAACCAATCCTCGGCTGCTTGAGGGTCTGTCTCTCAACATAACATGGTCAGCCTCTGACGATGAAACTCGTGTAGTGCACTCAGGCGACGTTCACTCTTCGCTGCTGGGGCTGGTGGTATCGGTGGCTCAGCGGGTAGAGGGACCGCTGGTGCCTCCGCTGTAATGGGGCCCTGCACCGAGGCCTCATCACTCGGTGGGCTGCCATCTTGCACAAAGCTCCAAACCCTAGCCAGCTGCCGTCGTGGGGCCATCCTAAAAAGAAACATGTGCACCACGGTTAATACAATATACATGGTGAGCTGACACAAATTAATCACAAAGAAAACTTTTGAAACACACATGCAATCAATGTTTTCGTGTATTGAGTCAGAAATCGAATATCAGGGTCCTGGTGTATGGATACGTTGGACGCCACACCAACACTGGACTCCGTGGATTGATAACCACACTCAATACCCTAATCACTATTTCTTCACACAGAAGAAATTATCAGAGTACTGAGTTTTGTGGTAGAACCGACTCTTCTGATACCAATTTGTCACGACCCGTCCTCCGGGCCCGTGCCGTGACTACACCAAGCTCACCTTCCATAGGCCAGGGGCTGGCAACAATCAACAAAGGTGTAAATCCCGATAAAACGGAAGGAATTGCCATTATATAAGAAAAAAAACACCACAGAGTATGGATGTTGAAGTAAACAATAAGTAAACTAAGTACATAAGTAAGTGCAGGAAAGTAAATGGGCCAGTATACAAACCCAACTGAAAGTACAGTAAAACATTGAAAAGAAACTACAATAGCTGAAAAGTAAAGTAGCAACCACCAAGTCGTCCTTGGGAAACCCCACCTGAAGGGTGGGTACAGATAGCCTCGTCGCCTCCTCGGGTCTGACCGTCTACTGTGAGTATGTCCCGCAAAGTGGTCCTCTTATGTGTACTGTCGTTCTCCACAAGCCTCAACCATGATCAGCGATGTCCGTCGTCTGCAACCAACACAACATAGTGCGGGCATTGCCCGTGAAAGGGCGAGTATATGATACTCAGTTGGGACCCCGAGGCCCCCGAGGGTCTCCTAGAATCCACAAAGGATAAACCATAATGTAACGTTACAATCACAATGTAACAACCAATTCTACTAAGGTATATGCCCATACATATACCTCAGTCATCAATTCCAGTTCGGCTTCGACTCACGATGCCAAGTACAACCCATTCCACACAGGAAAGCACAACCCTATCCACAACAGAAAGCACAACCCAATCCACACAGGAAGGAAAGTCAAACATATCAATGAAAATGATTGAATGTCAAGACTCAGCTCATATAGGTATACTACTCACGAAGAGGGGTGGAGATGATTAGATGTAATATCTGAATCATCCTCTCTGCCGAACCCATGTAGGATCCAAGCATAGAAGTCCTCGATGCCGAACCGACGTTGGATCCATGTACAGTAACCATCACTGCGGAACCCACATAGGATCCAAGTACAGTTGTCATCGCTGCCGAAACCATAAAGGATCCATGTACAATTTTCCTCACTGCCGAATGCATGTAGGATCCAAGTACAGTCGTCCTCGCTGCCGAACCCACATAGGATCCAAGTATAATCGTCATCGTCATCGCGGTCGCAACCAGCTCTTGGGTTCCCGCACACAACACACTCGATTTCGGCAGGGACCGCTCCACAAGCCAAGAGGGTCAATACGTCAACTATCACGAAGACTAGATTTGATGTATCACAAAGTTCTGTCTCGTCAATAGGAACTCCACGCGACAGACGACGCGTCAATCAGACACCCGGTCTGAGAGATATTGGCTTTTCCGTCCCAGGGGCCCGGTTGGTTTTTAAGCTAAAACCAACCCAACTATACTCTAGCTGCATCCAAACATCATGTTGTGTAATCCAAAAGCACCATCTCAGTAAGAGTAATTCAATGTAACTGACGGCATGTCATTCAAACGTTCATTCATTAAGTTATAAACATTTCTGCTCTAAGGGTCCGGTTGGTTTCGGGTTCAAACCAACCCGTCCATACCCAAACATTTCCGAAACTTTGAGTGTAATATACGGACACTTCCATCTCGATCCAGGGATCCCAATGCAACTGATGGTGCATCGATCGGATGTCTGTAGCTCATGTTATGGGCGTTTGAACAAACAAGGTCTGAAAGGAGGGGGTTTGGGCCCGGTATCCCCTAGGTCGGCCCAAACAGGGGCGACCCGACCGGGGTCCGGGTCCGGCCCGGTAGGGTGCGGCCCGGGCTGGTGGGGCCCATCTCGGCTTGCATGGGCGTGACCTGGACCCCTGGGAGCGGCCCAGCTCGGAAGCCGGCCGCGGCACGGCTCGCGACTGAGTGGGGTGCGAAGGGGCCACCGCCCCCTTTGTTTCTAAAATGGCGCCCCCCCTGGTGGGGTCCTCCCTAGGCAGGTCTGGGGGGTTACGCCCCCTCGGGTTCTTTGGAAACGGAGAGCCAGAATGGCCGGCCAGTTGACCCACCGAGGGACCTGTGGGGGTCCCGCCTCCTGCAGCGCCAGCGGCTGGCCGAGCCTGGCCGCCCCGGCTGATGACCACCACGAAATTAAGTCGCGACTCCTGTCCAACCGACGTGGTGCGATGACGCCGCACACCTTCGTTGCGGCCAACTTCATCCGCGGTCCTTTTTGTTCCCGTGCGGTGAAATAAAAACAATCATTCTTCACCACAATGATCAATGAAGATTATCAAATTAATGGGAGGAGGATCAACCATGTTTGTGTGGTCCGATCTTCCCCGGTTATGTTGATAACAAGCGGCAAAATTAATTAACGAAGGTCGATAAATAAAACATGAATAGAGATAACCCCTACCTCGAAGGAAGTTCTTGGTTGTCAGGCTCCGCGGACGATGGCGTCATTTCCGTTGTCGTCGGTGTCTCCTCCCTTATCACAGAGGAAGAAGAGGTTGGAGAAAACTGAAACCACCGAGTCAACATTCTTCATCAGAGGATGAAGTTCTTCCAATAAAGAAGAAAGAGCTATCTTACAAAGTCTTTACACAACAATCCAACCAAAAAAATCAAATAAGGCTCCAACTTATTTTATTAATTCAAGCCATGCATTCAAATTTCCAAAATTCAAACACATAACTCAATTAATTGTTGAGGTTCAATTAAATAAATTAAAGTGAGTTGGAATTATTAAAGAGGGAGAGAGGGGAGTTACTCAAATAAAGGGGGGAGTTAAGGAGTTAGGGAATGTGAAGAGTTAGGGCTCGTGTGGGCCCCACCTAACCTTTATCCTCTCAAGGGTAGATAGTATCTAGTGGGTCCCACCCCAACTCCCACAACTAGGATATAACAACTTAGAATAAAGGATAAAAATTTTTCTACAATTTTTATGAAATTTTTATTTAAACAAAAAAAATTAAACTCCTTCTCCTATGAAAACGCATCTTCGGTAAAAGACTTCTGAAGCAATTAACAGCACTGTGGTTCCATCGGTGCCATCAGATTTCAAATCCGAGTACCTATTCAAAAGATAGAAAAACCAGCTCGTTCGTTCACTGAACGTACCAAAGATAAAATTCGGAAATTGATTCCGGGCACACCAGGCCTCGGAATCAGGTGCCGTCAGAAACCGCGTACTTGTAAAATCCCAATGAATTTAAGAAAAAAAATTCCCTTGAAATTTATGAGTATTTAAATAAATGTATGATTATAAATAAAACATCAATTTTTCAAAATGATATATTTTACTCAAGAAAGGGATGTATTCCTCAAGTAGTTTCATTGTTATCTATCATATCTACTTTATCTTCCATCACATAAATTTTTATCTATGAATGTATCTTCTACAATCATTATAAACCCAAGGGAACCAAAATTATTTCCCACTATCGTCTCCTCTATTCCATATAAACCCTAATTCCCTAGAAGGAAGCATGGAGTTAAGGGGTTAAAATAGAAAAGGTAGTGAAATAATTTTGGGGCCCCAGCATTCAGACTGTTTGGAGTTGAGCTATTTAAGAGTAAACCTATGAGTTTTCCCATGAAGTCCTCTTCTCCAAACAGTATGAAAATTGGGTCACTAGAATTATTTCACTCTATCATCACCAACATCATCCATTCTTCCCTATTCCCCCACAACACATGATGTTGGATATGTATATCTATAACAATCATTCATATCAATATATATAATACAAAAAAATTGTAAATTGAATAAAATGTTTCAATATATAATAAAATGTGCAGGTGAATATAGAAACCTATAAGAAAAGCATACAAAATAATGAAATACATTCATGTTATTAAAAAAATTCCTCTTTTACATTTATAGAAAGGTATTCAATAACCTGGAATAAATGTATTAAATTTTTTATGCATACATCAATGTTTGTCTTTCTTTGACTAGGAGTGGCCTAAACACAATGATCAGAATGACTCTATCTTCCAATACATGGAAGCCCTTGATACAATTATCAAATTCTCTATCAACCTATCCTTGGTATGCCTCGATCTAATGGATCAGATTAAATTTATTTTTAACCCCATAATCCATCAATATCTATGACAAATTGATGCATATTACTGAAACAATGTTTATAATGAGAGAACCTGAAATGACTTCTGTAGAACTATAAACCTATAAATAATGACACTAAATAAGAATAAAATTGTCATTCTATTTAATCTTCATAACACTCATGAATTGAGAAAATGAAAATGAATCAATCAACTTTTTGTACTTAAATCTCATTGAATGACAATGAATTTATAGGTTTCCCCCAAATTGTCATCTTGATATCCTAATGGTAATATTTCATTGTGTTTTTTGAAATTATTCAGACACCTGGCACTTGATATGTCATAATTATTTGGCATAACGGATTCTTGGATGTAATATATGTTATCACCATTACATTGAAAAATATTTCCTTACCATATAAATAATTCCTCAAAATATGATTATAAAATAATGTCAGTTCGATGGACTGCCTAAATTATATCAATATGATAATATTTATGAGTATCATATTGATGTTTCCAGAACTAGTATTAATGTGAATGTTATTAATTTTTCATTACAATAGTCTTGGTAGAAATTTCAAATACTAGTTCTAATAATATTATGATTGATTAATCCGAAACATACTCATTATGATAATTTTAATGAAGAACAAAAGGATTATACTCCTAATACCTAACAAAAATATCTATATACTGTAAACAATAAATTTTTCAACCAAAATAATCTAAATCAATCTGATCATATAATGCTAGTAAATATGTATTAAGTAAGGAGTTTTTGATTTCCATATCAAATGGTATGTAAATGTAATAATTAAAACATATGTCTCTATAATATCCCCTTTTTTGGAAAGTGAAAAGAAACAAAAATGAAAATAAATATATCTTGAAAAATAAAAGTCATTGTTATTTTAAATACATCATGTTTAGTGTTAAAAATAAAATATTAACTCCCCATATGATTAAAATTCTTCTTAATATGATGGAAAGAATTATGTTGAATATGATTAACTCCACCTAAAGATAATATTTCAAACCAAGGATCATATTCTATCCATTAAAGGAGCATCACTCCATCTTTATCAAATTTCTCCCACTTTTTTAAGAAATCTCCCTTCGATAACAATTTATAACCCATTGTATAAGAATGTCCCCATTATGATTTTCAAAAAAGAATGTAGAAGGTTCTAATGATTCTTGAAGGAATTAGAAAGTAATACCTGAAATAATAATAAACTACCATGTCATCCATTGAAGTATGAGAGAATAAATAAATAATTGGAATGGAAAAAATATTCAAGAATAATAAAAATTGGAAGAAAATATGATTCATTAATCAAGAGAGAAAAAGTAATGAAAAATATAATACAATAAGATTTGAAAATAAAAAATCGTTCTTTTGAGATAAGGGTTTTTACAAAAGACTTCATCTTTCGGAACACTTTCTAGTCCTACAGAAACATCACTAGCATTACATCTTGAGACCAAACATTCACATAAAATTATTTTTTCTGATTCATCAAAATTGGAATTTCATTTTCATAAGATTTTAGTCCATTTAACTCCAATTGCAGATATCAGATCTTTCTAATCAGGTAATTTACTTCCTCAGTATGATTATCAGTTTTATATCTGATAAATTCTAAATAACTCTCCCTTTCTAGATATTTTTTAGATAAATAACTCAACGAATGGACATATTAATTCATGAGGTTATTTAAAAAATATAAATTCTCATCTAGAAATTTCATATTATCATCAACATGTTGAGATAATTTAATCATTTCATTATAATATATCTTATGAATCTAGGATATTTTTAGGAAATTGCTTAAATCAACATCGATCTGAATAAAATTTTCTCATATAATCATTATTGATTATGTTTCATGATCTATGATTTCATGAATTAGTTGAACTCTAACTTCATGAATTGGTAATTATGGAATATTTAATTTTAATATTTTAAACACCCAAACAATATACCATAGAGGGTATATTAAAGGGGGATACTAATAATGATTCTAATGACATAATATCAGATTGAGTTTTTTATTGTCATCATCCTCTTTATTCTCATTTTCTTCATTCTCATCATCTTCATTTTCATTGATTTATTTTTCAATTTTAGTATAGTCTCTTTCTAATTCACCATCATTGCCATATCATTATTAATTTATCATTTATTCTCATCATCCTATTAATAAAAATCCTTATGAATTTCCCCCTTGATTTATCTCTCGGTTCTCAAAGATTCACTCTATGGTGGTGCTTATTTAGATTCTTTTTCATGAATAGGTGGTAATGATTGTCCAACAACTACCACATTCTATTTAATATAATATAAGGAACGTGAACATTGTATACATTTGTTTCTTAAACCACTAATTTTGTATCCATATTAACCTAATAGGTGTGTGAATTTGGAGGAAAATCATTCCCATTATTTTCTGGCTACCCTGTTGGCTCTACCTTCAATTTAATACCACCATACTTATCAAAAAAATAATTGATTTAATATCAAATAAAAATATCATTAAATTAATAATATAATCACTTATAATACATATATTTTCCCTTATCAAAGTTGATTTATTGGTGATTATGGAAAACACTATGCATTTCCCAACTAATATACAGTGGAATTTCTGGTAGTTGATGATATTTGACTTTATCATTCCATACTTAATATTTTCCACGGTTTATAAAATTATACTTGTGAAGTAAATCATTCTTATGTTTATAATAATATCCAACATGAAAACATTTGAGTATTTTAAGGTGTCTTAGTCAACATTCCTTGGAATGAGGAATCCTTTCATCCATTGGGCTATGACCCAATTATCCAGAGTTAGGTGCTAAACCTTCTTGAATTTTTAATAATGATCAAACAAGGAATATTCATCCTTATTTTTATTAATCAATCCAAAATCATTTGTAATTTTTGGTGAAGTAAAATAACATTATCCTTATGATGATATATCTTCTAAGATAACAGTTTCTTATAAGACATCTTATTCTAATTACCATAATTAAAAAAATATTCCAACTTCATTGAAAAAATTAATGAAGGCATAAAAATATCAAACATGATCATTATAGAATATGTTGAAATACTTATTTACTTTTTCTTCAAAGATTTTTCTCATCTTCGAAATCATATTATATATTTCAAGTTAGAATCATATTTTTCATAAAAATAATTTTTGACATTCCTTTCCAGGAAGACATACTATTTCATGGAATCTTAACAAAATTCTATCAAATAGAGATTGAATTTGATGGATCAGATGAATGAGAATGTCTTCATATATAGTAATATTAAAGCAGCAACAACATGTGGGAAACACTATCGAACAATGGTTATGGGTCACATGGGTTCCCCATTATATATATGAATGAAATGGTGATTCATCTTCTAAAACAAATAGAAAGTTTGATATTGAATCAAATCTTATCTAGAAATTGAAATTCATCAAAATAATTTTTTAATTATTTTTACACTATCGAGTTTTTAAAAAAAAATCATATTTAGTGTGAATCTGATTAGGAAAAAAACATTAAAAACCAAATTTTATTTAAAAAAATGTGTATCAACAATATGAATAAATATATTGTAATGATATAGTACAAAATCAAATAGAATAGAGAAGTATCTTTCAGAGTTTATAGTTTCATCTGTATCAATAATGTGTTCTTCATGGTTTTTATAAACTAAATTAAATATGATATGTTTGATTACAAAATATTTAATAAAAATTATTTTTTAAAAATAACTAAATATAATTGTTTTTATAGATAACTAATTATGAGGTTTTTCAATTAAGGAAACTATTATAGTAATTTTATTAGTAGAAAATAAAAACAATAATATTCAAATATGAAAACAATTATCTCAATATCCATGTTTGGAATGTTTTTTAAAAATATATTCAGAGTCAAAGGGTCCTTTTAATAATTCTGACTCTGAAATAAAGTTATAAAAAATATGAGTATGGAAAACACACTATGATAAAAAAAATTAAGATATCTAATGTTTTTATAAAACAAAATGTTTTCAAAAAAAAATTAAACATATATACCCCCCGTTGAAGAGAATTATCTTAATGTAATGATACAGGTCAAATAGAATTCTACATGAATGATATCTTTACATTAATCCTTACAAGATTATTTTAAATGTATTCAAAACAATCAATGGTAGAGTTTTTTTGAAAATATCAGCAAGTTATTATTGTGTTATGATGATTTGTAAAATGAAATCTCCTATGATCATTATATAAGAATGTGGAATTTTATCATTAAGCCATGATAATATTTTAAAAAATATTTTTCTACAATTTATATACCTAAAACATCCACTATCCATGTTCCATGAATTATTGTAGTTGGTACATTCATTGTTTTCTTGAAAACATAAACATTACAGTTCCACAAACAAAAACATATTGATTATCATTGTGTCAGAAATAAAACCTCAGGAATCCAAATTTTTTTAGAAAAATTATAATTTTGAAAACATAAGGATTGAACTTTATTTAACTCAAAAACATTTTAATGGCCTCGACATTTGCACTTCAAGAAAAAAGGTTCATTTTTAAGAATAATTAATGTTTCACTAAAAATAATTATTTTATATGTATGAATCATTTCTGAACAATTACCATGGGGAAGGATTAGTTTATAAATATTATAAAAATTATCTTTACAAGTAGTAAAGATTTACAAAAGTGTATTCAATGAATAAATTTGTAATGGCCCAAACCTCTCTGGTCCATTACTTTGTAAAAATTTGATGTGGTCAAACACAACGTGAGTTATAATAATAATTTTTTATTACAATAATTGATAAGGGTGGCATGAAAATATTTGGTTTTAATTATATTAAATGGATTTAATTAAATCATTGTGAAATAAAAGAAATAAAATGGAATTTATTTAATTCAATGAGGGGAGGTGCATGATTTATTTTTGATTTATTGAAATTTTAATAAATAATAAATTATGTGTGTAATGGGAATATAATGGGAGGCACATAGAATTAATTATAAAGGAATAAATTATAATAAATGAGTCACATGTAATAAATTATAAAGGAATGGATTGCAAGTAGCGCATGGGGGGAAGGAGGAGGCGTGTAAATAGAGTTGTGTGTGAGTGATTGAACTTTTATTAACATTTATTAATCATATGATATTAACGACAATAATGTTAAAATAAAATAAATAAGATAAAAAGGGGAGTCAATCAAGGGGCAGCGCCACTTTTTTTGGAGTGTGAGGGAATTTTGGAAGAGAGATAGAGAATGGAGAGAGAAAGAGTTTAAAGGAAATAATGTTTAAAATTTGAAGAAATAAAATAAAAAAAGGAAATCAATCAAGGTGGAATGGGGTGATGCACCCTCAATTGGTGAGATTTTGTGCGTGAATCTTAAATGAGATTGGAGAGAGATATTTTCAATGAAATGAAATAATAATAATAATAATATAATATTATTATTATTTATGGTTGTCAAAACCATAATTCGTCTGTAACTTCATCAGATGAAATCAGATTGACGAACCATCAGCGGGATCATAACCCTGAAATTATGACGGTCAATTTAAGTCCAATGATGAATACCTTTTTATGATTCAAGTCTCTGGTCAATAAAACACCTATTAACAATTGATGTTATTATTATCGTTAAACGCATGGAAACCGCGTGACATGTCGTGTGTTGACCAGTCAAACAACGTAGCAGTTGTATGGTCATGTTGTTTATTCATTAATACACACTATATATCATTTTACCTTTTATTTGACTATATAACAGAGCGTCACATGTTATTTACGGACCCCTATTCTTCCCTGCGTGGCGATTCTCCCAGATGACCCAAAAGCCTTCCTCCTATCATCTTCATCCGGAATCCAATCATCGTTCTTTCGGTGGTTGCAGGATCATGTCGAAGAGGAAAACATCATGCACCTCGTTCCATTCCCACATATTTGACCTCCTCTTCGCATATTATTACTCAGAAGATTGCAAATATTTGATGGGAATGACACTCTTCAATGAATGTCATCTTAATGTGCAGTTGTGCCGCAGCGTCCACAGGAGGACATAACTATCAGGAAAAGTGATCTAAATCCTCATAGTGGCTGTTTTCGAAGAAGGGAATCAAAACCAATTCAGGTGGCAATCATACCAACGTCTCTCTCTCTTTTGTTCATCATGTTGGGTGTGTATCCTCTTGTTTTCATGAGATACGGTTGAACCAATAAATAAAGATAATAACTGGTTGGAGAATGGGTTTAGGGAAATTTTGTTGACTTTGTTGTTGTATTTCCATCAAGGATTATCATTTTATTATGTTGTCAATTTAATAGGCTTATGCCAACTGAAAATCATGGTGGTTGGGGGCCTTTTCTTGCGAAATTAAATGTTTCCCTCTTTTTCTGGATTGTTTTGTGGATGGAATTTCATAGAATGTGGAAATTGGATAATCATGTAAAGTTGGATGATTAAATGAATACATGGAACCCTTTTATGATCACCCTAATTAAACTAAATTAAAGAATGAATTTATGGGTGTTGGTTGGGGTTTAAAAATGTAAAGGGGTGTTTCGTGGGTTGTTGTGGAATGGGTGAGAAACGGGGATGCGGTTGGATTGGTTGTGGGTTAGTGTGTATGATATGGTTGTGATGGGTAGCTAAACTATGTTAAATGGTATGAAAGGGATGATGATGTGGTATGGATTTTGTCTCCTATGTGTTCATGGTTATGGTGGTTGGAAGCAGGGCTGTAGGGATGGGTTGTGCATAAAAATAAATGTGGAAGAGTTAACTAATGAATTATGGGGCATGGTAGTTGATTAAATACGAAAAATCAATGGAATATGTTTGCTGGTAAAATAAAATTGCATTGTATTACTTGTGTTTTCCCTAAATTTATTGGTGGTTGGCATGGACATGTTTTACGAACGAATGATCTAGTTTGGTTGTTGTTAGTTGCTTGGTAGTTAAGGAACTGATAAACTAAAACTATTGACACCTAAAAATCTAAATGGGGTTTTGGGGCGGTTTATTGTGTGCATACCATCGAGGTAGCACTGTCGAGGCATATGCTCAGGTCTTTTGTGTAGAAGCCATAATATGGGATGAGTGGCTGATATAATTATATAATTTGTATGTTTTATGTTACATTACACACCCCACCCTTGTTGAGTGCTACGTGATGGCCACCCGTGGGATGGGGGGTGAGATTCTCAAACTTCTAAAGGATAGTTGGTTACTGTTCTTCCATGTGCTCCATCTTCCAGGTTCTATAGCCCATGATCCTTCAGGAAGGTTACAATAAATGTTTCCCAAGAGTCTTCGGGATGAGGATGTGATATGGTTCCGAAGTGTCTTCGAGATGAGATGTGGTTATGGCCAAGGATTGAGTGTCGGCGGGATACTATGAGCTTCGTATGGCGAGGTTTTGAAACTAGCTCAGGATGAGGGGGAAGAATCAGAGCATTAGGCGTGAGGGCTTGGGTAGTATTCAGTGAGAAGTTTGTATGAGGTACCCATACTTTGATAAAATTAATATTCTACTCTATTGGCTTGAGATATTTGGTTAGTGTGGTTTGTAAGGTTGGGTGGATAGATTCCTTGCTGCTCTTTGGATCCATCTGTTTTTTCACCGGGCATTAGGATGTCTCCCCACATTTGCATGAGAGCTCTAGGTTTTCCTACTGAGTATACTGGTATTCCCACCCTATGTTTACGTTCTAGTTTTCAATAGGACATTAAGGACCATGCGAGAGCTTTCTAGTTGGGCGTTGGAGTTTTGCTGGTTTCTGTTTTTGCAAATTTTTTTTTGGTATTGTACTTTGGAGCTTTTCTTGTACTTGTAATATTATTCAGTATTGTATAAAATATGCATATGGGTTGGGTTTTGGGTTTATTTTCATTTACTTGTTCCTTTTTCTTCTTTTGTTTGACACATCATATTTCCTGATATTAAATAATAAAAATGTTAATGCCTCCCATATTTTTGAAAACTCATAACCATGGTTCTAGTCGCCACTCCGGGGCCTACTGAACATGTGTGGACTGGTGAGGTGCGGTTGGAAGAGGCTCAAGATGTTGCTCCGGAGGTTGATGTGGAACACATAGATGATGATAATGATGGTTTGGTGTAGATGCCTACTGAATGTGTGCATTGGAAGACTCCTAAACAGTGGAAAATGTGATGGCATCCAGGAGGTAGAGGCGATCCTCATGGACAGGGTCATGGAAGAAAATGATAGGTGTATCATATGATATTTTATTGTATTGATGGAGTTAATCCCCGTCTACCTGTTTCTTTTCCTATGTAATTTTTACTTTTTTAATAATAATTTTCAGAGGCCATGGATCATTCCATGGTCTACTGTTTGCAGCCTACTGAAGGTGGGACTCAGGGTTCATTATCTACCTTTCACCATTTCCAACTTAGGTGGGGCATCTTTGGTGGGAGGGGGTCATTACAGAATGGTATTAGAGGGTTGGTTGGGGGAACTTGAGATCACCTTTGGGCTGATCGGGGCTCCATCAGAGTACCAGGTTCCTCTAGCTGTAAGCCAACTGCGAGGAGTTGCTCATCAGTTGTAACACCCAAGAAATTTATGAGTAGTATTTAGTTTTTATGTTATATATATATCATCAAAATAATCTTTCACTACACACTAGCTTGGCTTACTTTACACGCAATCGCGACCTTCCTCGATAGCTTGCGTTGTACGCAATAACGAGTTTCACTAAACGACGATATGCTATTCAAATATTATTTAAAATAACCGTTATGAATATTAATAACCACTTTTTGAAATTTTATCTTTCAAAATGGACTTCATTTTTGGATTCGGAATACCGAAATTACCCTAGGGTGAAATTTTGGTATTTTTCTGAAAACTTTCAATTTTTGATGAATAGTGAAACCACTAAGTGGTAGGTTAAAAACTGATTTTTTCATAAAACATAATTTTACCGCTTCTGTGAATGGAATTTAGAAAATCCGATAGACACGGTTGATATCAGTAAGTAAAATGTGGTTCAATAGGATAAAAATAATTTTTTGGTGAATAGTAACATTTTACATTTTTTTTACCGCGGTTAATAGTAAATAGGGTAACTAATGGTAAATATGATATTACTATTACCCTAACACATGTACTAATTCTATTGGATACGTGTAATTCGACAAAAAACAACCTTATGAATATAATATGACCATTTAGGCCCACTTTGATTAGATTAGGACATTTATTATTAATTTATTTAAAGAAGGGTTAAAATAGTTAAAATCAATGTTTAATAAGTAAATAATTTTTAATATGGGGTTATACATAAGATAAATTCGACTACAAATATTCATTAGAAAGCTACAAAGATTTCCTACATAATGGTATTTTATTTATAATTTTTAGACATTAAATAATTTAATTTATTTATGACACAATGATGATGCAGTAATTATCTTATTAATGAAATATTGACATAATTGATGTTATAAACACCAACATAAATGTAATTTGAGACTTTTTATGAATACAACTAATTTTCTAGTAAACTATGATATATTATTGTTGATTTAATCAACTTGGATCGAACATATAATTCTGTTATGACTTTCACAAAAATCATATATCAAATAGTGTCAAAATTGACACAAAATAGTTTTTAAATCAAATATTATATTATTAATTGTTATTTTATTCATAAAAATATACGGTTAGGCCAAATGACTTAGATAAGGATATATATATTAATAATAAACAATTTGTGGTTCTTTTGGCAAGTTATAGTAAGTGTATTAACCATATAGTGTAAGAAAACAAAAAGACACAGTAAAAGTTAAATTATTTAACTTAGAGTTAAATCTAATTGATAAGGTTAAAATAATAACCTAAACTTGTCTAAATCATATTGGTTGATAGGATTTAGACCCATCCCCACTTTACCTTCGAAATAAGACCCTTTGGAACCATTATAAACCGATTTTGACTTTAATATAAAATAATATTTTGAGATATTCCTAAGGTGCCCCTCTCCTCCCTTATAAAAGGGCACCTCCTCCCCCTCCTCCTCACACCAATTTGAGCACTCAAGATCGAACAACCCCTACCAAAATCCCTTCTCCACTTCCCTAGAATAATCCTAGAGATCCTGGTCTTCTTCAAAGACCAATCTTTGTTCCCTAAGTGGAGGATTCAAAGAGGCGTTTAAAAGAAGAGGTAATATCCATTACCGATCTTTTCAATTTCTTTCTTCTTCAACTTCTTCTTATTTAATTGTTTCATGATAAAGTAATAACATAAGTATTACTTATAAACTGATATGTTATTATAAATATGAAACAACCCTAATTCACCTTCTATCCATCCTACAGAAAAACGAAATCACCGCGCGTGCGTACGTACGGAATACCGTCTCCACGCCGTGGTGTAATCTTTTTTCCACCATCACCTTACAAGGATGGGTATAATGGTGTAATGGGTAACTATATATGATTATTATAAATTTATATTGATACTGAAATTGTATAAATACACTTAAATACAATTCCACAATCATGGGAACAATATCATCGCTTGTGCGTACGTACGGAATACCGTCTCCACGATGTGATGCGACTCCTTCTACATGATCATCATTAAATAGTAATTATATAAATGAATTGAATGAATAAATTTGATATATGTTACACTAATACCATTCTGGATATAAGGTATCTATAACCTTAAAAAAAGAATAAGAATTTATTCAGCAAAACACGCATAAGAACAAAAGGCAATAAAGACCCGAGTAACAAGTAACAATGAAATATTACAAATAAGAAGCTAAGCATATGACCATATATGACATCATATCAATATGTATGATTCTGTAATAAGTCAATAACATTATTTAAACCATTATACAGGAACTTCGGACACATACAAAGCAAATCGGACCTAAGGTAAGGGAAATATCACAATCTCATTTTTATCCGAGATTGTATATACTTTGGTGTATTTTATCATCCACATCCATGTTTAATCAATGTGTAATATTTTTTACATCCACCTGAAATTGTTTAAATCCAATTTTACCCTTCGGTGAGTTTTTAGTAAAGGATATGAAAGGAATCTTTTGTCGTTTTTTGTACGAGGTACTTTTTGACTTTTCCGACAAAAGTATGAAGAATGTTTTTTTTAACTTGTACGGAAAGAATGGATTTTTAAAACATTATTTCCAAGAATCTTCCTTTATAAGTTTTCAAGTTTATTTTTAATCAACTTCTTTTATTTTATAATTGTATGACAGGATAAGAAAAGAAAAGTTTTTTTGAAGTAGAAAAGATATTTTCCTCAAGAATGGAGTTTAAATGTTTTATCAAAATTATTTTCTATCTAAGATAATATAGGGTTCTGTTTTTATCCCTATAATTACATTGATTTGATTATGTTGTGAGGGAATTATTTTTATGAAGTAATTTACCTTATATGGTTTGTTTTATGATGTCATGATGTTTCAAGAATCCCATTTTTGTTACATGTGTTATGCGATGATGTATGATTTATGATTATGTGGCGCACATAAGAAAGGATTCATTATAAGATGGCTGGGACCTATATCTCCTTCCAATGCATTGGGTAAAGATTTATATCTCATGAGATAGACATGGCTGGAACGGAAGGTTATTTCGGTTCAGTGATACAGGACTGAAACGAGGAGTGAACTCGGTTCAGAAATGGACTTTGTCCGCTAAGATAGTTTTGGAAATGAGTCATGACTAACAAGAAATGATTTTCCATGATTATGTGTGCATGCAACCAAGTTTCATGTTTTATGTTATGATTATTGGGATCTCATTTTCACTTCTATGATTTATTCCATGTTAAGATATTATGATCTCTTTTGCAGGTTATGATTTTCAAAAAGATATGATATGATTTTTATTTCCTTTATTTGCCGTTGTTGAGCATTTGAGCTCACCCTTTTATGTTTTCTTTTCCCCAGGTCAGGAAGATGGATATTAAATAGAATATGCTAAAAGGGACCCTAGATATGATGAAATAAATGGGAGACACTGTAGAAGATTTATGAACCAGTTGTTTATGTTTCCCAGTTTCTAAAGACACTATACCTATACAGTCCTTTGTGGTTTTGTCATATGTTGTAATAAGTGTGCTTCAATTTTATAGTATTAACAATGTATGTAAAGTATGGGTCATTATAGTTGGTATCAGAGGCAAAGGAGGTAGGAATGTATCCGATCCTTGGGAACTCTCACATGTGAGTGTTGGACGAGGCATGGCTCTCCGCCCAAGGGCTTCATGAGGAAATGGCTGCCACTGGGGATGGTGGTGTGTCCCGCCCAGGTGGTGTAGCCGCCCATGGAGTGCCCTGATAGGTATCAATTATAGTCCACTGGAAGTAATTCCAGACCGCTATAGTTGGTATCAGAGGAAAGGTATAGTCAACCTTTGGAAACTAGGATGTGAAAGCCTTAGTAAGAACCCTAAGGATAAGTCTAAGCATAGAACACAATCTTAATGTTTTAGAAATGGCCATGAATAACCTAGGATAAGAACTTAAGCATGAAAATTTTATTCTTGAATTATGTGGTTTTCCTATTATAATTAGTGTTGCTCACACTATTCTTCTTGGTTTTAGTCAATGGCTGGAACCCGAAGGAACTGTGTTAATGCGGAATGCGATGGGCAATGAAATGATTGTCCCCCTGAGCAACCAAACGATATGGGAGCTGGAATGAAAAATATTGTAGCCATGCTCACACAACTTTCTCAAGCTATGAATCATGCAGGACTTCCAAACGAACAAAGGAAGGAGCAACATTCTGTTGAATCCTTCATGAGGCAGCGTCCACCTTCTTTCAGAAGTTCAACTGATCCATTAGTGGCTGAACAACGGATTAGTACCACTAAAAAGATATTTTCAGTTCTTCAATGTTCTGAACATGATAAATTAATCTTAGCGGTATATCGTTTGGAAGGAGAAGCTGATCAATGGTGGAATCTTATCAAGAATACGAGGCCAAGGGATGAAATTGAGTCCATGGAATGGGACGAGTTCAAACACTTATTTTTCAATAAGTATTTCCCTCGTATTCTTCGAACTAAGATGGAGAAGGAGTTTCTTGAATTGAAGCAAAGGGATAATGAATCTATTGGTACCTATGAAGAAAATTTTACAACACTTGCAATGTACGCTTCTGGTATTATTATCCAACCTGAGAGTAAGATCGATCGATTCTTTAGTGGCTTAAAACCAAGTCTTCGAAGGGCATTATCCATAAGGGACTTCAATAGCTATGAGGAAATCGTTCGATGTGCTCTCAAAGACGCGATGGAGATTGGAGTAACCCATCAGTCATATGGGTTTGATAAGAAGAGGAAAATGGAATTCAAAGGAAAATCTAAAGAGCACACAGAAAAGAAGATGAGCTTTCCCTTATGCTCAAAGTGTGGAAAGAAACATGGAGGGAGTTGTCTTAAAGGGAAAAGTAAATGTTTCAAATCTGGAAAGGAAGGTCATCGGGCATTTGAATGCTGTGATAATGGGAAGAAGATGTCTAATGATGCAAACAAAGGAAGGGATACACAGAATGAACCTACTACACTTCAATGTTTCAAGTGCAAGGAGATGGGGCATTATGTCAATCAATGCCCAAATCCAAGGGTTGATGATGATGGTCGATGTCAACAAAATCTTAAGGCTAAAGACAAAGGAAATTCACATGCAATTTCTATCAGCGATGTGGAGTACGATAACGAAGTGGTGAAAGGTACACTTACTATCCACTCTAAAGTAGCAAATGTTTTATTTGATTATGGATCCACCCAATCTTTTATTTCTAAATAATTTTCTAAGGCCATCACCGTATTACCTCAACAATTAGATGTTGAGTTATCTGTGACAACACCTAATGGCATAACAGTCACATCAAAATTTTATAATTCTTCTCCAATCGAAGTTTGTGGGAATGTGCTTCCTACAAATCTGGTGATCCTTCCTATAGTGGAATTCGATGTGATTCTTGGCATGGATTGGATTTCTTTATACGGATCTCATATCAATTTCCATAGAAGGGAAGTCACATTTCATATTCCAGATCAATCTATGATTGTCTATCAATGCAAGTATGAACATAACCTTCCAGGGGAAATTTCTTCCATTTTATGGGTATTTATTCCACTAAATGAAGGTTATTTATCTCAAATGGTTGGTGAGAAACTCACGATTAAGAATATGCCCATCGTACGAGAGTTTGATGATGTCTTTCCAGAGGAATTACCGGGTCTTCCACCAAATCGTGAAGTTGAGTTTTCAATAGAACTCGTACCGGGTGCTTTGCCTATTTCAAAGACACCTTATAGAATGGCCCCAATTGAGTTGCAGGAATTGAAGAAGAAACTCCAAGAGAATCTTGATAAGGGATTCATACGCCCTTGTGTGTCACCTTGGGGATCACCTGTTCTATTTGTTAAGAAGAAATATGGATCAATGAGACTCTGCATTGATTATTGAGAACTTAACAAGATCACTATCAAGAACAAATATCCTCTCCCACGCATTGATGACTTATTTGACCAACTACGCGGAGCTCAATACTTTTCCAAGATTGATCTTCGTTCAGGGTATCATCAATTAAGGGTCAAAAGGGAGGATATACCAAATACGGCTTTCCGTACAAGGTATGGACACTATGAATTTATAGTGATGCCATTTGGTCTTACTAATGCCCCTGCTATCTTCATGGATCTAATGAATAGAGTGTTTAGAGACTATCTTGATCAATTTGTGGTAGTCTTTATAGACGATATTCTTGTCTATTCAAAGAGGAAGGAAGAGCATGAAGATCACTTGAGAATTTTATTGAAGACCCTGAGAAAGGAGAAGCTTTATGACAAATTTACCAAGTGTGAATTTTGGCTTCAAAAAGTTGCATTTTTGGGTCACATAATCTCAAAAGAGGGGATATCTGTGGATCCAGCAAAAACAGAGGTTATCGAAAGATGGTTGAGACCAACAACAGTAACTGAGATCCGAAGTTTTTTTGGTTTGGCTGGATATTATCGATGTTTGGTAAAATATTTTTCACGATTATCTAATCCACTCACCAAGTTGACTTGGAAAGGAGTTAAGTTTGTTTGGATAGAGGAATGTGAAGAGAATTTCAAGGAGTTGAAAAGAAGGTTATCCAGTGCACCTGTGCTCACACTGCCTTGTAGTGGAGAAATGTTTGTGATCTACAGTGATGCATCCAAGAAGGGATTGGGGTGTGTTCTTTTGCAAAATGATATGGTGATAGCTTATGCCTCGCTACAGTTGAAAATCCATGAGCAAAATTACCCAACACATGATTTGGAGTTGGCTGCGGTAATCTTTGCATTAATGATTTGGAGGCATTACCTTTATGGTGAAAGTTGTGATATTTATACTGATCATAAAAGTTTAAAGTATATTTTCACACAAAAGGAGCTGAATATGTGTCAAAGAAGATGGTTGGAGCTGATTAAGGATTATGACTGCTCAATCCATTACCACCCTGGGAAAGGAAATAAGGTGGCATATGCATTAAGTCGACAGGACCATGATAGTTTATCCATGATGAGGATCACAAAAGATCCAATATTTATGGATTTACAAAGGATGGATCTTGGAATTATAATGGAAGGGGAAAAATCTTATCTTTCTCAAATGAATGATCAACCATCTATACATGTGAAGATTAAAGAGGCACAGAAAGAAGATGTCGAGTTACAAAAGAAGGTGAGAAATGTTCCTGAATTCAACCTTGATTATGATGGGATAATAAAGTTCAGGAATTGGGTTTGTGTTCCTCCCATCCCCAAATTAAAGAAGGAGCTGCTGGATGAGGCTCATAGTTCTTCATTCTCTATTCATCCTAGAAGCAAGAAGATGTATAGGGACCTGAAAGAGTACTTCTGGTGGGATGGCATGAAAAGAGATATTGCTGAATATGTCTCTCGATGCTTGGTTTGTCAACAAGATAAAGCTGAGAGACAGAATTTTAAGGGGATGTTACAACCATTACCTATACCTGAATGGAAATGGGAAAACATCACTATGGACTTTGTCACAGGAATTCCTAAAACATCCAAGGGCAATAATGCTATCTGGGTCATAGTTGATCATCTTACAAAGTCTGCACACTTAATTGCTATTAGAGAGGATTTCTCTCTAGATTAGCTTGCCAGGATATATGTAAAGGAAGTGTTAAGATTGCATGGAGTACAACTTTCTATTATATCTGATCGAGATCCGAGATTTACCTCGAAGTTCTGGTGAAGTCTTCAGCATACTCTAGATACAGAGTTGAGTTTCAGCACTGCTTATCATCCTCAGACAGACTGTCAGTCTGAGAGAACAATTCAAACCCTAAAAGATATGCTGAGAGCTTTCTCTATGGATTTCAAAGGAGGTTGGGATCAACACCTACCTTTGGTGTAATTTTCTTATAATAATAGCTTTCACTCCAGCATTCAGATGGCTCCTTATGAAGCTCTCTATGGAAAGAAATGCAGGACTCCAACCTGCTGGGATGAAGTTGGGGAAAGAAAGCTATTAGGACCTGATCTCATTGATGAAATGGCAGAAAAGGTCAGATCTATTAACAACACATAAGATCAGCTCAGAGTCGACAGAAAAGTTATGCCGACAACCGAAGAAAAGACCTAGAGTTTGAAGTGGGTGATAAAGTGTTCTTACGAATATCTCCCTGGAAGAGGGTTATGAGATTTGGACAGAAGGGGAAGTTGAGCCCTAGATATATCGGTCCTTTCGAAATACTGGATCGTGTTGGAAAGGTAGCTTACAGATTTGCGCTGCCACCGAATCTCTATCATGTTCACGATGTGTTCCATGTATCTCTCCTGAGAAAGTACATACCTGATCCTTCACATGTACTCAGCTCAGAAGTTGTACCGTTGGAGCAAGATCTTTCTTATGAAGAACAACTGATAGAGATTCTGGATCGTAGCGAAAAAGTCCTACGAAACAAGACCACTCGATTGGTGAATGTTTTATGGAGGAACCACCAACTTGAAGAAGCTACATGGGAGCTTGAGGATATGATGAGGGAGAAGTATCCTCATCTGTTTGTTACAAAGTGACGAATTTCAAGGGCGAAATTCTTTTTAAGGGGGGTAGAATGTGACACCCGAGATTTTTATGAGTAGTATTTAGTTTTTATGTTATATATATATCATCAAAAGAATCTTTCACTACACATTAGTTTGGCTTACTTTACACGCAATCGCGACCTTCCTCGATAGCTTGCGTTGTACGCAATACCGAGTTTCACTAAACGAAGATATGCTATTAAAATATTATTTAAAAAAGCCGTTATGAATAGTAATAACCACTTTTTGAAATTTTATCTTTCAAAATTGACTTCATTTTTGGATTTGGAATACCGAAATTAGCCGAGGGTGAAATTTTGGTATTTTTCTGAAAACATTCAATTTTTGATGAATAGTGAAACCACTAAGTGGTATGTTAAAAACTGAATTTTGCATAAAACATAATTTTACCGCTTCTGTGAATGAAATTTCGAAACTCCGACAGACACAGTTGATATCAGTAAGTTAAATTTGGTTCAATGAGATAAAAATAATTTTTTGGTGAATAGTAACTTTTTACTTTTTTTTACCGCGGTTAATAGTAAATAGGGTAACTAAGGGTAAATATGATATTACTATTACCCTAACACATGTCATAATTCTATTGGATAAGTGTAATTCGACCAAAAACAACCTTATGAATATAATATGACCATTTAGGCCCACTTGGATTAGATTAGGACATTTATTATTAATTTATTTAAAGAAGGGTTAAAATAGTTAAAATTAAAGTTTAATAAGTAAATCATTTTTAATATGGGGTTATAAATAAGTTAAATTTGACTATAAATATTAATTAGAAATATAAAAAGATTTCCTACATAATGGTATTTTATTTATAATTTTTAGACATTAAATAATTTAATTTATTTATGACACAATGATGATGAAGTAATTATCTTATTAATGAAATATTGACATAATTGATGTTATAAACACCAAAATAAATGTAATTTGAGACTTTTTATGAATCCCACTAATTTTCTAGGTTACTATGATATATTATTGTTTATTTAATAAACTTGGTTAGACCATATAATTCTATTATGACTTTCACAAAAATCATATATCAAATAGTGTCAAAATTGACAGAAAATAGTTTTTAAATAAAATAAAATATTATTAATTGTTATTTTATTCATAAAAATCTAAGGTTCGGACAAATGACTTAGATAAGGATATATATATTATTAAAAAACAATTTGGGGTGCGTTTGGCATGTTATAGTAAGTGTATTAACCATATAGTGTAAGAAAACAAAAAGACACGGTAAAAGTTAAATTATTTAACTTAGAGTTAAATCTGATTGATAAGGTTAAAATAATAACCTAAACTTGTCTAAATCCGATTGGTTGATAGGATTTCGACCCATACCCACTTTACCTTCGAAATAAGACCCTTTGGAACCATTATAAACCTATTTTGACTTGAATATAAAATAATATTTTGAGATATTCCTAAGGTGCCCCTCTCCTCCCTTATAAAAGGGCACCTCCACCCCCTCCTCCTCACACCAATTTGAGCACTCAAGCTCGGCCAAAACCGGCCTAAATCCCTTCTCCACTTCCCTATAATAATCCTAGAGGTCCTTCTCTTCTTCAAAGACCAATCATAGTTCCCTAAGTGGGGGATTCAAAGAGGCGTTTAAGAAGAGGTGATATCCATTACCGATCTTTTCAATTTCTTTCTTCTTCAACTTCTTCTTCTTTAGTTGTTTCATGATAAAGTAATAACATCAGTATTACTTAAATACTGATATGTTATTATAAATATGAAACAACCCTAATTCACCTTCTATCCATCCTACGGAAAAATGAAATCACCGCGCGTGCGTACGTACGGAATACCGTCTCCACACCGTGGTGTAATCTATTTTCAACCATCACCTTACAAGGATGGGTATAATGGTGTAATGAGTAACTATATATGATTATTATAAAGTGATATTGATACTGAAATAGTATAAATACACTTAAATACAATTCCACGTTCATGGGAACAATATCATCGCTCGTGCGTGCGTACGGAATACTGTCTCCACGACGTGATGCGACTCGTTCTACATGATCATCATTACATAGTAATTATATAAATGAATTGAATGAATAAATATGATATATGTTACACTAATACCATTCTGGATATAAGGTATCTATAACCTTAAAAGAAGAATAAGAATTTATTCGGCAAAACACGCATAAGAACAAAAGGCAATAAAGACACGAGTAACAGGTAACAATGAAATATTACTAATAAGAAGCTAAGAATATGACCATATATGATATCATATCAATATGTATGATTCTTTAATAAGTCAATAACATTATTTAAACCATTATACAGGATCTTCGGACACGTACAAAGAAAATCGGACCTAAGGTAAGGGAAATATCACAATCTCATTTTTATCCGAGATTGTATATACTTTGGTGTATTTTATCATCCACATACATGTTTACTCAATGTGTAATATTTTTTCCATCCACCTTCAATTGTTTAAATCCAATTTTACCCTTCGGTGAGTTTTCAGTAAAGGATATGAAAGGAATCTTTTGTCGTTTTTTGTACGTGGTACTTTTTGACTTTTCCGACAAAAGTACGAAGAATGTTTTTTTAACTTATACGGCAAGAATGGATTTTTAAAACATTATTTCCAAGAATCTTCTGTTATAAGTATTCATGTTTATTTTTAATCAAATTCTTTTAGTTTATAATTGTATGACATGTTAAGAAAAGAAAAGTGTTTTTGAAGTAGAAAGGATATTCTCCTCAAGAATGGAGTTTAAATGTTTTGTCAAAATTATTTTCCATCTAAGATAATATAGGGTTCTGTTTTTATCCCTATTATTACGTTGATTTTACTACGTTGTGAGGGAATTATTTTTATGAAGTCATTTACCTTATAAGGTTTGTTTTATGATGTCATTATGTTTCAAGAATCCCATTTTTGTTACATGTGTTATGCGATGATGTGTGATTTATGATTATGTGGCACAAATAAGAAAAGATTCATTATAAGATGGGTGGGACCTATATCTCCCTCCAATGCATTGGGTAAAGATTTATATCTCATGAGATAGACATGGCTGGAACGGAAGGTTATTTCGGTTCAGTGATACAGGACTGAAACGAGGAGTGAACTCGGTTCAGAAATGGACTTTGTCCGCTAAGATAGTCTTGGCAATGAGTCATGACTAACAATAAATGATTTTCCATGATTATGTGTGCATGACACAAAGTTTCAAGTTTTATGTTATGATTAAGGGGATCTCATTTTCACTTCTATTATTTATTCCATGTTAAAATATTATGATCTCTTTTACAGGTTATGATTTTCAAAAAGATATGATATGATTTTTATTTCCTTTATTTGCCCTTGCTAAGCATTTGAGCTCACCCTTTTATGTTTTCTTTTCCCCAGGCCAGGAAGATGGATATTAAGTTGAATATTCTAAAAGGGACCCTAGATATGATGAAATAAATGGGAGATAATGTAGAATATTTATGAACCAGTTGTTTATGTTTCGCAGTTTCTAAAGACACTATAACTATACGGTCCTTTGTGGTTTTTTCACAAGTTGTAATAAGTGTGCTTCAATTTTGAAGTATTAACAATGTATGTAAAGTATTGGTAGTTATATCAGTGGTGGATGATTTACCTTGGGGAGGGGAGGGAGACTGATGTTCTACGAGCCAACATCGAGAAAGAGTTCTGTGAGGAATTTCTTTCCTTGACAAGGAAGGCCGAGAAGAGGCAGGAGTAGATGTCTCTCTAATAAAAAATCATGTCAGTTAGGGAACTAGGGGTCATGTTCAAGGATCTCATCCATTTTCTCCAAATCTCTTTTTGGATGAGGATTCCCGAGCCAGAAATTCAGAGGAGGCACTTCACCCCTCTATTCAGTGCATGATGACACATTTCACCTTACCAATGTACCTGGAAGTACAGATGAATGCTATGATAATCGAGCGGATGCACATTCAAGTAGGTCCACCACGAGAGAGGAGTCACCCATGTTGATCCAAGAAAGAGGTGGTCAGCAGTAGAACCCAAACAATAGAACTTTCCATGTTTCGACAGGCAGGGAGCAGACTTCCGCAGGTCCCATACCAATCTCATGCTTTTCACCCGTTTTCCATGGTTCAGTGACTAAGGTGCATTGTATGTGGGAATTGTGGGCATCTTGGTAGAAATTTCCCTTTTTTAGAGTTAGTATGGAGGGACTATCCAAGTTCATCCCCAGCCCCAGCAGTTATTCCAAGCCTGACCCTTCTTTCAGCAACAGGATCCAGTCCCTCCAATGGGAGCTGGAGCAGGTGGTGGCCAACCTTAGGGAGTTCGTCAAGGACCCCAACCGGGACGTGGCCGAGGTGGTGGATGTCAACAGAGAAGTAGAGGAGTGGGACATGGACAGTTTCATGCAACAGAAGTAGTAACCCTAGAAAGGAAAGAGATCAAGAGAGTTTTGGTCGGTTTTACTTAAATGATATCTTTTATGCTTTGTTTAAATTCAAGAGCATCTAACTCCCTTGATGAAACTCATTCTCCCCCATGATTTGGGCCCAGACCTTTTTTGTCATGAGTCTATAATGCTAAGTTGTTTCCCTATTTCATTTAAATCTATGTGAAGAGTCCTAATATGTGGGGATAGGAGGACCTAAACCCTAATCAAGACACATTAATATGGATGCGATTAAACCCGTGCGGGCGATTCAGTGCCGCCCAAAGCGGATAGTTTGTTGACATGAGAGAAGGAATTCCCCAATCCATGTGTTGGGGTAGCGTGTTTCATTTTTTTTTCTGTGTTGGGGGAAGTGTGTGTATGAGAAATCCTAAATTATAGGGGTTGGAGGAACTAATCCCTAATCGAGATGGATTAATGTGGATGCCATTAAAACCGTGATGGTGAGTCAGTGCCACCTAAAGCGGATAATATCTCGACATGGGGGAAGGAATTCCATGACTCATATAATTAGGATAGTAGTTGGATTTTTATTTTGATGAGAGCCCTGAGAGGTATCTTGCAGGGTGGTTTTTCAGGTCGTTCCCCTTATTATGGGTTTTTTTATTCTCAGGGACGAGAATGTTTTGAGAGGTATCTGATGTAATGGTCCGGACCTCTCATGTCCATTACTTTGTAAAAATTTTATGTGGTCAAACACGACGTGAGTTATAATAATATTTTTTATAATAATAATTGATAAAGGTGGTGTGAAAGAATTTGGGGTTAATTAGATTAAATGGTTTTAATTTAATCATTGTGAAATAAAGTAAATAAAATTGAATGTATTTAATTCAGTGAGGGGAGGTTCATGGTCACTTTTTGATTTACTTAAATTTTAATAAATAATAAATTTTGTCTGTAATGGGCATATAATGGGAGGCGCATGGAATAAATTTTAAAAGAATAAATTATAATAAATGAGGCACATGTAATAAATTATAAAGGAATGAAATGATAGTAGCACATGGGGGGAGGAGGAGGTGTGGAAATAGAGTTGTGTGTGAGTGATTGAACTTTTATTCACTTTTAATAATCTTATGATATTAATGAAAATAATGTTAAAATAAAATAAATATGTTAAAAGGGGGACTCAATAAAGGGGATATGACACTATTGATGGAGTGTGAGGGAATTGTGGAAGATAGAAAGAGGATGGAGAGAGAAAGAGTTTAAAGGAAATAATGCATAAAATTTAAAGTAATAAAATAAAAAAATTAAATTAATCAAGGGGGAATGGGGTGATGTGCCCCAAATTGGGGAGATTTTGTGTGTGAATCTTAAATGAGATTGGAGAGGGAAATTTTAAATGAAATGAAATAGTACTAGTAATAATAATAATAATAATAATAATAATAATAATAATAATATTTATGGTTGTCAAAACCATTCTTAGTTTGCAACTTCTTCAGATGATATCGTATTGACGAACCATCCGCAGTAGCGTAACCCTGAAATTACATCGGTCATTTTAAGACCAATAATAAATAACTTTTTATGACACATGCCTGAGTTCAATAAAACACATATTAATAATTGATGTTATTATTGTCATTAAATGCATGGAAACCATGCGACATGTCGTGAGTTGACCAGTCAAAAAACATAACAGTTGTACGGTCACGTCATTTATTCATTAATACATGCTGCATAACATTTTACCTTTTCGTTTCCTATATAAGAGAGGGTCACATGTTATTTTTGGACCCCTCTTTTTCCCCGCACAACGATGCTCTTGGATGACCCAGAAGCCTTCCTCCTATCTTCTTCATCAGGTCTCCAATCGTGGATATGTCAGTGGATGAAGGATCTTGTTGATGAGGAAAACATCGTGCACCTTGTTCCATTCCCTCTTATTTGACTTCCACGAAGTAGTTTCTTAATGAGGATATTGATAATATTTTACAGGAATGACGCTCATTGTGAAACATCATCTTAATGTGCGGTTGTGCCGCAGTGTCCACGAGAGGACATAGTCGTCAGGAGGAGTGATCAAAATCCTCAGGGTGGATGTTTTCGGAAAAGGACATCAAAACCTGTTTAGTTAGGGATCTTACCATCACCTCTCTCTCTTTTGTGCATCATGTCGGGTGGGTATTCTATTGTTTTTGTGAGATACAGTTGAACCAATAAATATAGATAATAACTTGTTAAAGAATGGCTTTGGGGAAGTTTTGTTGGTATTGTTGTTTTATTTCCATTGTTGATTATCCTTTGATAATGTTGTGAATTAAATAGGCTTATGCATACTGAAAATAATTTTTGTTGGGGGCCTTTTCTTGCACAATTAAATGTTTCTCTATTTTTATGGATTGTTTTGTGGATATAATTTCATAGAATGTGGAAATTGGTTAATCATGAAAAGTGGGCAGATTAAATGAATACCTATAACCCTTGTATGATCACTACAGTTAAAATAAATTAAAGAATGAATTTCTGGGTTCTATTTCAGGTTTAATAATTTAAAGGGGTGTTTCGTGGGTTGTTGTGAAATGGGTGAGTAGAGGGGTTGTGGTTGTCTTGGTTGTGGGTTGGTGTGTATGATATGGTTGTGATGGGCTGCGGAGTTGCTGTAAATGGTATCAAAGGGATTATGATGTGTAACAAGTTTTTTTTGTTGTTTTTGTGGTTATGGTGGTTTGAAGCAAGGATATAGGGATGGGATATGCATATGAGTTAAAGTGGAAGGGTTAATTAATGAATTGTGGGGCATGGTAGTTGATTAAATACATAAAATCAATGGAATTGATTTGCTGATAAAAAATGGAATTTTATTTCTTGTGTTTTCTCTAACATTATTTGTGGTTGGCAGGGATATGTTTTACAAATGATTGATCTGGTTTGGTTGTTGTTAGTTGCTCGGTAGTTAAAGAACTGATAAACTAAAACTGTTGAAACATGAAATGATTAATGGGGTTTTGGGTTGTTTATTGTCTTCATACTTTCGAGGTAGTAGTTCTGAGGCATGTTCTAAGATCATTTGTGAAGAAGCCTTAAGATGGACTGAGTGGTTCATATAATTATATAATCCGTACGTTTTGTATTTCTTTACGCACCCCCACCGAATTTGAGTGCTACGTTCCGAACACCCGTGGGACAATGGGTGAGATTTTCAAACATCTAAAGGATGGATGGTTCATTTTCTTCCCTGTGCTCCCTATTCCTGGTTCTGTAGCCCAAGATCCTTCAGGAAGGTTACGATAGTTGTTTCCCAAGAGTCTTTGGGATGAGGATGTGATGTGGTTCCTAGGTGTCTTCGGTATGATATGTCGTTATGGACGAGGATTGAGTGCCGGTGGGATACTATGAGCTTCGTATTGCCAGGTTGTAGCACCAGATTAGGAAGAGGGGGAAGCATCAGAGCGTGATGCGTGAGGGCTTGAGCAGTATTCCATGGGAAGGGGGTGAAGGGTACCCATATATTGATAATATTACTATACTACTCTATTTACATGCAATATTTGGTGAGTGTGGCTTATAAGGTTGGGTGGATAGATTACTTTCTTGGTTTCGGTTCCTAGTATTTTCTCACGGGGCATTAGGATGTCTCCCCACCTGTGCATGATGGATTTAGGTTTTCTTACTAATTATATATGTATGCTCACCCTATGATTAAATTCTGTTTTTCAGGAGTACTTCAGGGACCATGCGGGACCTTTCTAGTTGGGCTTTGGAGTTTTTATAGTTGTAGTTTTTTCTTTTTTTCAGTATCGTACATTGGATATTTTCTTCTACTTATACATTTATTTCAGTATTTTATAAAACATGCATATGGGTTTGGTTTTGGATTTATTTTCATTTACTTGTTTCTTTTTATTTTGGTGTTTGACTCATCCTATTTCCCAATCTTAAATAATTAAATGGGTAATGCCTCCCATATTTTTGAAAACTCATACCCTTGGTGCTCGTCGCCACTTCAGGGCCTACTAGAGGTGGGACTCGGGGGTCATTATCTCCCTTTCACCATTGACAGCTCAAGAGGGGCATCTTTGGTGGGACGGGGTCATGAAAAAATTTCATATTATAGTATTTCAACTAAACTATTATTTAACTTATTATTAATTTTATAAATAAGTTTACTTTTTAAAACAATTTTCCTTGAATCTACATTTTTCAAAAATGAATAGAAATATTTTATTTCATAAAATTGGAAACAATAAGAAGTGGTGATAGATCTGTAGTTTATTATTTTTTTTAAAAAAATTCAGGAATTATCATTATAATTTTTTTCCATTGCATTTTCAATATTTAAACAAATAACAATTCTCAGTTTCGTGTAATTCAGAATAATTGGAAACATTATTATTTGAGGAAAGTGAAATATCATCACTAGCTGAGCAAGATTCTTTATTAGAAGATGTTAAATCCATATCATTCGTACCAAATCCATGAAACCTTAATTTACATTACGGACATTAGAAATAATGAAAATGTTATTATGTTAGTATCTTTTGTTCCCAGAAGTATCTTCAAGAGAATCACATCAACTGGAACTCCATGTGTCAGCATCATTCAATAAATTAATGACATTATATTTTTTATATTTTATATTATTCCTTTATGAATTCTAATTCTTTTTATCTTTCATATTTATATTTAGACAATATGTTCAAATGTTTCCTTCTATCTTACACTATTAATAAGTGAATTCATCACTCTTATCACTTCTACCCCAATGAACATTCTTTTGTTAGTGTTGGAAATCATTCGTGCTGAATATATTATTAATATTTATAGAAAATATTTCTAAATATTTTTTATAATGTTCATAAAAACATGATTTATATTGAAGGATGACATTCTTATTTATTAATGATTTTATAGCATTCTCCAAATAATATACTTTAGAAGGTAAGGTAGACGTTATATCAAAGGAACCACCATCATTTATGTTTATCTTTTTTCCAACATCTCTATTGATACTTCCTTAATATTACATAATAGTTCCAAAAAAATTAACCAAAGTAATATTATATAACCTTATTTTCTCATCAACTCTTATTATCTTAAATTTCCACTCATTTGGAATGATATTGATTCTATTTTCTATAATTATATCATCATCTAATACATTATCTCCAATAGATTGTAATCTATTTATAATAGTCATCAGACTCTGGTGTCACTTTTTAATAGATTCACCTGTTAAGAAATAAATATAATGATAATATTCTATCAGCATCGATATCTGAGTCTCCACAAATATTGATGTAACAAACTGTAGGAATTCAATTTTTATAAATAATAATAAAATCTTCAAAATATAATATATGACTATAAATTATTCTTGTAATAGAACATAAAAATGTATTTTTAACTCTGTAGTTAAAATAATATTCTCGACCTCTTGATTTATAAAATCAGTAACATACTTATTTGTAATTTTATATTTTCTGGTAAGAATTAAAAAATTGTCATGTACTATATTGATAAAAAAACTCTTCATTATATCCCTAAAAAACTCATTGTAAACACAAGTAACGATAGGTTGTATATTAGGATTGATATGTTCTATTGATATTGTATTCATTATTAAAATCCTAAAAGAAATAGAAATTATTTCTCATAAAAACGTTAGAGTAAACAGATTTTATAAACAATGAGTTAAAATAAAAAAAACTTCACAAATGTGAAATTGTAAAGAATATAAAAACACAGTATGCATTTGATTATTAGAAAGCTGCTCTGATACAAAATGTTGGATCATTATGTCTATAATACAAATTTGGAACATACAAATATTCTCTTCAATGATACCATATAGGGGTGAATGGTAGTTTAAAAAATATTTTAAAATAATTAAAATAAACAATTCATAAACTCTTAATGTATATATATCTGACTGAATCCTCATTCTAAATATTGTAATCACATAATAATAACCTTGAAATGGTCAGACTAAATCAATGTGAATATCACAAACACCATGGATCCAGTTTATCAAAGTATCATAATCACAATGAATAATATTAATTTCAAGAGTTCTTATTATCATAATAAGATTAATAAAGATAAAATAAATATAATTTAAATATAAATATGATGTCTCACATTCAATTTAAATTTTTCTCCAAATATTAAAACATCTATGAAATATGTAATATAATAACATACAAAAGAACAAATTTATTT
Source organism: Viscum album (assembly GCA_963277665.1). NCBI lineage: Eukaryota > Viridiplantae > Streptophyta > Magnoliopsida > Santalales > Viscaceae > Viscum > Viscum album. The sequence continues at coordinate 1,368,156,476 of OY728158.1, read as the reverse complement.
CAAGCTATTAAAATAACAACAGCTTTTAACCATAAAATAAAGGCTCCATATATCCCAGACTAAAGGTACCCACTATTTTATACTTACAGTATAGTCATCCATTCCTTGCCTTAGAAATTCATCAATATGAATAGATATATCTTCATATACCTGGATGATCCCAATATGATGGTGAAAATAATTCTCTAACTAGCCTTGGTATCCCTCAATTTGATGGATTAGATTCTATATCTTCCAATCTATGTAATCCCTCATGAGTTATAATGATAGGACAGATATCACAATGAAAAAAGTTCATAAAGATAAAACCAGACTATGATTCCATAGAACTACAAAACTCTAAGAAATTAAAAATACTAAAACCAAGATATTCAAACAATGAAACCATTGATGCTCTTGTGAAATGATAAAATTAAAAACAATTAATTATATTTTTTCTACATCAAGCTCTCGGAATGACATGGTATTTTTAAGCATCCTTACAATAGTCATCTTGATATCTCAATAGCCATATTTCTGTATGTTTGTTACAATTACATTGAATCCTGGAACTTGATAAGTCATAATGATCTAGAATATCTAGTTTTCCAATTTTATTTTGGTTTACACCATTATAGTTTGAATGATTTCATTAATTTACAAATATGTATTAAAAATATGATTATAAACATCAGTTTGATGGGTAAACTTTTTAAATTATGTCAATATAATAATTTTTTTGAGTATCAGTCTAATGATATCTGTACCGTTATAAGTTAGTTTGTTAAGACATTACCATTATAATAGTCATGCAAGAAATTCATTCATATGGTACTGATAGAGTTGAGTATGATTAAAAGAACACATATAAATTATGATAGTCATAATGAATAATATATGATTTATACTCACAATACATAAGAACATATTCTATGCATGGTATGCAATATTTTTTCTAAAAAAACTGAAAAAATATTGGATATAAAAATATAGTAAATAAGTTTCGTGGATGTTTTATTATTTCATAAAAAAGGAATGAAAAACTAAGAATTAAAACACATGACTCTAAACTGGTCCAATGTTCTATTTTTAATAATGATATATTTCAATAATTAGAAGAATTTAGTGGTAGTTAAAAAATTTTTGAGTAATTATGTAATTTTAAAGTATTATAAATAATTACAATAAATTATTAGTAATTGGATAAAATTGATGAAATTAACAATTAATTTTTAACAACATGAATTTTTAATTTTATGGAACCTCTTTTCCTCATATTAGATTAATCATAAGAAATATTTTTATCTTCAATTTTTTATAATAACATTGATAAAATAATTAGAGAATAGTTTTTATAATATTACTGAAAAATGATAAATCATCAAAGGAATCTATATAGTTCTAGTATGAATCCTATATACATTGAGGGTGTTGTTTCTTTTTTTGATTCTGCATAAAATGCCATAATTTATTGTATTATGGACAATTATGTGTATATTTTCAAACTCTGATTTATGTATATTTGAAACATAAAAAATGGTGGGGGTCATCTATTATATTATTTTGAAATATTATGTTTTTTGGTATCAAAATGGTGGAAAAAATTCTATTGAAGAAACTAATAAATTGGTTTTGAGTCCCCCATGGTTTAAAAAATTAGTAAACAATGATGATTGTCAATATTTTCAAAAAACATAAAGTCATAACAATATTGATTTGACTTATGTGTTAGAACCATAACAATTTTATGATTTTCTCAAATCTTCTAAAAATTTATTATATCATTGTTACAAGATGAGATTAATTTAAGTAATTATAAAATTTATGGTGATTAAATATGATAATGGAACATCAGAATTTTTTGTATCAGATATAATATTTGGATAAATAAAATATACGAGATGGAAATTTGTTTCCTAACAATTTCTATGATAGATAACAGTTGGTTCATAATTCATTATTATCAAAATTTCCCTACATGATCAAATTCTTCCATAATATATTATGGATAAATTGATTAGTCGTGCTCTTTTCCAACATGCAGAAGACTGAGGTACAATGAGGCTCAATAAGTGAAGTTCAGATGACTTCCCATTAAACAGTTGAGGTATCTCCCACGTACACATATATATAAGAATTTATTTTTTTCATAGAACACTAAATCACTGATTTCATTTCATATATTGAGTATTTCAACCGGTTGATCATTAAGTCATCATTGTCATGTTGTCCTATAGAATAATTTGGACCAAGAGGATCCGTAATTTTATTTTGAATATAATAATGTTTAATTGGTTATTTATTCTAATAGTTTATGTCTATTTGGTTCTTATGGTATTCAATATTATTGTTGGACCATATTTATAACTTTATACAACATAACTCTTTTAATATTGATTAAAGATCCATATATATTTCTGACCCTATTATTTTGAGGACATCCAAAAAAGAATATTGATATTTATTTGAATCCATGGATTCATGAGTTAAAGTTAATAAGGAGTAGAAATGTAAATACATATTGTAATGGCCCTGACCTCTCCGGTCCACTACTTTGTGAAACTGTGGTGTTGGAGGTGTTTCGGGAGGTCAAGGTGACTTATCCCCCAGCCGCACCCTACCGGTAGCTCGGTCTACCGGTAGCCGCAGCCTACCGGTAGCTCGGTCTAGCGGTAGCCGCTGCCTACTGGTAGCTCGGTCTACCGGTAGCTGCAGCCTACCGGTAGCTCGGTCCACCGGTAGCCGCAGCCTACTGGTCGGTCGGTCTACCGGTAGCCGCTGCCTACCGGTAGCTCGGTCCACCGGTAGCCGCTGCCTACCGGTAGCTCGGTCTACCGGTAGCCGTTACCTACCGGTAGCTCGGTCTACCAGTAGCCGCAGTCTAGCAGTATCTCGGCTAACACTTTGCCAAATTTCACGTTTGAACAGTGTTTGCAGAATCCTAAGAGCTGCCGATTCCTTCCTTTGCCAAATTTCACGTTTGAACAGTGTTTCCAGAATCCTAAGAGCTACCGATTCCTTCCTTTGCCAAATTTCACGTTTGAACAGTGTTTCCAGAATCCTAAGAGCTACTGATTCCTTCCTTTTCCAAATTTCACGTTTGAACAGTGTTTCCCGAATCCTAAGAGCTACCGATTCCTTCCTTTGCCAAATTTCACGTTTGAACTGTGTTTCCAGAATACTAAGAGCTACCGATTCTTTCCTTTGCCAAATTTTGAGTATGTGAATAGTGTTTCCATCTTCCAACAATTTCGCCTTCTTTGACGTAAAATACATTTTAAAAAATTATTTTTAAGGGCTCTTAAGGCCATTTAAAATGCTATAAATCCTATATTAATTATTCCTAAGGCCAGGATGTATTTACTTGGTCAAACCGCGTGGGTTAATGCGATCCGTTTTTAATGGAGAATTAACCAGATCATAAACTGTCACCCCATTAAATCTTCAAAAAGGGACGAGATATCATTCTCCCTTTTTCTTTCCCTTTGTTCTCAACTAAGAGGCACTAGAACCTTTCAATCCTTTCCGTAGGAGTTGCACAATCAATCTTTACTCCAAGGATTGGTTCTGCTCTGTTTTGGATGCAACCGAGCCGTGTCGATCAATCTTCGATATAAGGTATGTTGTATCGTCGTTCTTTTGGGGTTTATCTTCTCCTATCCTCCTTTCCATAATTATACCATGTAATTTCCAAGATTCTAATGGGTTTTCTTGGGGTTGGTTGGTACTGTCGTACCGCAGCATCCTCCGGTGGATGCAGGTGTCGAGAGGGGAGGATCGTGACCTGTTGTGTGGATAAAGAACGTGAGGAACTGTTTGTGGTAGGGGACTCATGGCTTCTCTAATTGTATATGTGCAATCGTAGAATTAGCATGATTTATCCCTTTGGATCACAATGAAATTGACCTAATTAAATACTTGAACCTGATTAAAAGAATTGGTTGATCGCATGTTGTTGCTTTATACCGTGATAACGGTTTTCCTCATGTTTTCCTAGATATAGTGATATCTATGTTTTCTTTGATTTGCTGTTCATTCATGTCAGAAATTGATAATGAATGTAATGCTTAAATTAATTGTTAATTAATTGGCTAAAGATAAAGAGGCATGTAAATTAATCTGGTTATTGCCATTGTTGTAGTTTTTCTAATTTGAGGATAATAAAATTAGGGAAGGAAGAATGGTTATTTAATTGCGATAGCTTGCTGATTAGGTATCCGTGATTGGAACCTACGAATAACAAATCTGCCAATTCAATATGGATTAAAGAACAGATTATGTGGGAATTTCTAAAGGGGTTCTGAGTTACCCTCTTGTTTGCAAAAGGGTCAAGAGCCCATGGTTGTGATTGTTGTTTTTCTGCTGCTTGTGCTGTGATGTGAGCCTGGATGGCTGTTGTGATATGTGGAGGCATGGAGGCCTTGTGGTTATGGCAGTGGATGACGCCTAGAGTGGCGATATGCATCAGGTATGCATGTGGGTGTCGGGGAGGACACCAGGGGTGATGGAATGGGATAGATGCGGTTGCTGGATGCTTGTGGTTTTCATTGAATGTTAATCTGCTTTGCTTTTCCCCACTACTCAAGGCAGCTGGTCTCGCTACCCTTCTTCCGAAGGAGGCAAAGACGCGCGGGGTATGCCACGTGCTTTCCGTGTTTAGCCTCTCGAGGGAAAATGGGTATGTGCTCTTTCTATAGGCGGCAAAGACTCGACGGGTAGTATATCTACTCACCTTGTTGAGCCTCCTTTTTTTTAGTAGCGTAGGATGCTTTTCTAGAATGCCTGGGAATGTGGGAAAGTAACTCTATAATGAATGTTTGATTAAATGGTGAAAATCCACGAGGATGGAGATACTGGAATTTAAAGGTGATGTGAATCTTAAAAGGAGCAGTTGTTTTTTGAATGTGATGCCAATTCAGTTTAAAGTGGAATTGTTCATTCTTAATTAATGTTTAAAGAATTAAATTAACGTACAGTGGAACTGATAAAATGAGAATGGAGTAATTTAATAAATCTCTTCAAATGTTTGTGTGCTTATTGGATATCTAGTCTTTGAAGTAGCAGCCTGGAGTCTGAGAGATGTTTGCTGCAGTTGTATCTAAGACTAGGTAATGCCCATAGTGTGGATGTGAGTTACATATATATTATGTACTTTTTGTGTTTCTATACGCTACTCCACCCTGTCGGTAAGGGCAACTGACACCCCGGGGATTCTGAGCCCTGGGGGGTGTTTTCCCCAACATTCTGATGGGAGGTTGAATGGCTGACTACCCCCTTTGGCCCCGCTCTCTTCTCTTGGTAGATACTTGTGCCATAAGGAACAGCGGTTAGTTACCCCAAATATGTGTGTAGAGGGATGTAATGGCTTGTGGTTATTCACACACATATATTCTGGATATAGTATCCTATGGACTACTATAGGTGTAATGTGTATAGGCTATGATGGCTTGAGGATCCTTACTCAGAGTATGGGCTGTAATGGATTGAGGTATTATACCCGACATATGATACACGTTATGCAGGTTGTGGTGGCTCCCGGAAACTACCTGGTTACTTTTGGTTGTGAGGACGGTGTGGTGCTTCACCCAGGTGTCTGCGGGCAAGCCTATGTGGTGCACGAGGTGCAGATTGTGGAGCTTAGCCCAGGTGTCTGCGGGCAAGCCTTTGGAGAGAGATGCACAGGACGTATGTCATTGGGGCAAAGCGGCAAACCAGCGGGGAAGTAGGAGCGGGGTACCCTTGATATTCTTTACTATATGCTATATTCTTGTATGTGTTACTTGGTGAGAGTAGCCATGGTGAGGTTGGGAACTTAGTATACATATTTAGGTAACGAGTTAGTTTCACTTGTTGTTCACTGGGCTTTAGCATGCTTTCTTTACTTTTGCACGAGAGGCTTGGGGAGGATCCTACTGAGTATACTGTTATACTCACCCTATGTATATATAAACTATTTTCAGGTCACTTGGAGCACATTGGAGATCAAGCTGGTTACTTCTAGCTTGCGGTTGGAGGAGGAACGGTTCAGGCTTGTGGTCGCTGCCATTTTACTTTCTTTTGGGTACTTTTAGTTTCCCCTTTTAGTTGTAGTACTTTTTCATGAAATTTCATATATGTACTTGGATTTCTTTTATATCTCAGTTCTAAGTTAGAGTTGATTGGAGTCTATTCTATCTCTCTCTTTTCTTCATGTTTTCTCTTAGAGGGCAATGCCTCCTATTTGTAGGTTTATTATACCCTCGGTGCTAGTCGCCAACCCGGGGCCTACTGGAGGCGGGACTCGGGGGTCATTATCTCCCTTCTCACATTGCTAGACTAGGAGGGGTACACTTTGTGGGGAGGGGGTCATGATAGAGTGCTATCAGAGGTCTGGTTGAGGGATAGGATGGAGTTTGGAGTTAGGTATAGGTGAGGATGCATGGGGTGGTAGGGAAACAGTGTCATTCATGTTTAGCATGTGGGGTAAACACTAGAGACCGGCAGATACATAGGAATTTAGGGCCCCCCATGATTTGTTGCACGAACCTTTAAGTTTACGATGGCTACTAAACAAAGTGATACTGGTTGCAGGGTGGAGACCTAGGAAAGGATCATGCATCATTATTCTTTGCGCCTGTTTTTGAATGGGTAGACCGTGGGATAGGTAACCTGAAATTAATAAAACAAAACAAATAATTAATTAATGTGAGTCTACCATATTCCAGGCTTAGGAGTTCTAACAGTTGTTATTTTACAGTTATGGCTCCAGGTCGACGTCCTCGTCAGGTTTGTGCAGAAGATGCATAGCAGGCTGTTCCAGCAGATCACCGCCGAGTAGAGGTTGATGAAGATGACACTTGGATGAAGACACTTCAAGAGTTTCAGCGGCAGAGTCTACAGAAGTACGAGGGCTCCGTTTCAGATGCAGTTACAGAAGACTGGTTGGAGGAGATCGAGATAGGCTTCTGTTCGATTCATGCTCAGAAGGAACACTGGGTGTCCTTGGTTGTGACGATGCTGCGTGGAGCAGCGAGGCAGTGGTGGTTCTTATGCCTCGGTGATCGTGAGGAGTCATCAATCTCACGGGAGGAGTTTCGAGATAGGTTTAGAGTCGAGTTTCTTTCATCGACTGCGAAGGTGTCCAGTCACCAGGAGCTTCTCACCCTTCGACAGGGGATCTCCAGTGTTCGAGAGTTTGGAATCCATTTCAGGAACCTTCTACGATATGCCTCAGAACTGTTACCAGATGATGAGGCCAGGGAGAGGCATTTCGAGGAGGCTTTGTGTCCAGAGATCCAGCGCCAGGTCACCCCATTTATGCTGAAGACATATCTTGAGGTGCTGGCGAGGGCAGAGGTTGTTGAGAGGACTTTGGCCAGGACTGGATCGTCATGAGACGGGAATCGTCATGATTCCTCACGAAGCAGAGCTGTTGTCCGGGGTTCCCGGTTTTCCGGACAGAAGAGTTTCCATTCACCTGGGGGTAGGTCCCAGCCTTTCCATCTTGTTTCTCCAGAGGCAGCAACTCTCAGGCCTATGCCAAGGGATCAGATGCTTGTTTTTCTTGTGGTGGTCATGGTCATCAGCAGCGGGAGTGCCCAACTTTTCAGAGAAGTCATCGTGCACCGGGCACTCCACTCTAGGTTCCACCATTGAGGCAATTCCAACCGAGGCAGTAGCAGCAGGTTGCACCAGCTTTAGATCACCAGAGGGTAGATGGAGCAGGCATAGGACAGCCCCATGACACTCCTCGTCTTCAGAGTGCAGAGCGCGACAATGGTGGTGGTCGTCATCAGGGTTAGAGAGGCCGTGTAGGTGGTCGTGGTCAGCTTCATGCTCTAGCGTTGCCAGCCACAGGCGAGGCAGATGTCGTTCGAGGTACCCTTTTCTTATTATCTACCTTGGTTTATTCCTTGTTTGATTCAGGAGCAACACACTCCTTCATATCACCTACCCTTGTCCATGCTTTGGGACTTGAGGTAGAGAGGCTTCCAGTTCCCTTGGCGTTGACTACGCCAGTTGGAGGTCGAGCTGACTTATTTGAAGTATGTAGAGACTGTGACCTAGTGTTGGGGAAACACCGCTCTTGGGGAGATTTCCTATGTTTGCGAATACAACCATATGATGTCATACTCGGCATGGATTGGTTGTACTTAGTGCAGGCTGTTGTGGATTGCTATAGGAAGAAGGTCCTTTTCCTTGATGCAGATGGAGAGAAAGTGGTGTTTGTTGGTGAGAGTGATCCTCGGATGAGTCATAGACGAATTTCATCCTTATCATCCATGTGTCCTGGGATGATGATGAGTTCTTCAGAGGTTCAAAAGTTGGCGTTTCCTAGGGTCGTAGAGGAGTACCCTGACGTCTTTCCAGGAGAGGTTGTATCCTTACCCCCTCGACGAGAGATCAAGTTTGGGATCGAGCTACAGCCAGGAGCGTCCCCTATCTCTATGTCTCCATATAGGATGGCCCCTTCTGAGTTACGAGAGCTACGTATTCAGCTTGATGGTCTGTTGCTGTGTGGTTTTATTCAGCCAAGTGTGTCACCTTGGGGTGCACCAGTTTTGATTGTGAAAAAGGCTGATGGCAGTTTGCGGTTGTGCGTCGATTATCGTCGATTAAACAAAGTGACAATAAAGAACCGATATCCTCTCCTGCGGATTGATGACTTATTCGATCAACTGAAGGGTGAAAGTTGGTTCTCAAAGATCGACTTGCGGTCAGGATATCACCAAATGCGTGTAAAGGATGAGGATATCCCAAAGACTTCTTTCCGTTGTCGTCATGGGCATTATGAGTCTGTTTTAATGCCATTCGGCGTGACGAATGCTCCAACTGTTTTCATGGGGTTGATGAATGATGTGTTCCGTTAATTCCTAGACAAGTTTGTTGTGGTTTTCATTGATGACATCCTTGTGTACTCCACATCTGAAGAAGAGCATGCAGAGCATCTACGAGCCGTTTTGGGAGTTCATCGCCAACATCAGTTGTTTGGGAAGTTGTCCAAGTGTGAGTTCTGGGCTTGATAAGTTCATTTCATAGGGCATGTTGTGTCCAAACAGGGAGTAGCTGTGGATCCATCGAAGATAGAAGCAGTAGTGTCTTGGGCAGCCCCCAAGACCGTGTCATAGGTGCGAAGTCTCCTTGGTCTCGTAGGCTATTATAGGAGGTTTGTAGCCAATTTCTCCCGAGTTGCGACTCCTCTGACAGCTTTGACCAGGAAGGATCAAGCGTTCATATGGACTGATCAGTGTCAGACAGCTTTCAAGTATCTAAAGGAGAAGTTGGTAAGTGCTCCAGTCCTTTGTCTTCCAGTGGAGGGAGTCTAGTTTGATGTTTTCTGCGATGATTCATATCTGGGGCTAGACTGTGTTCTCATGCAGTAGAGGTCAGTTGTTTTTTATGGGTCTCGGGAGTTGCGTCCCCATGAATGCAACTATGCCACCCATGATCTTGAGTTGGAATCCATGGTGTTTTCTCTAATGTTGTGGAGACATTACCTCATTGGTGAGCACTTTGTGGTTTTCACCGATCATAAGAGTTTGAGGTATGTTTTCTCCCAACGTGACTTGAACTTGAGGCAGCGTCAGTGGATGTAGTTCTTGCAGGAATACAACTTTGAAATATCATATACACATGTAAAAGGTAATGTCGTAGCTGACGCACTAAGCCGAAAGGCATGTAATGATGTTGTGCGCGAATCTGGTGATTCCTGGAGAGTGATGGAAGAGCTATCAGCTTTGCATCTTGATATGGGAGAAGTTGGGGTAGAGGTTGTCTTTTCTAGATGATGGTGCAGTCATCCCTGATGCATAAGGTGGAAAAGTCTCAGTTGGGTGATCTAGATGCGGAAGTCTGGAGAGACAGAGTTGTTTGTGGTGAGGCCCCTGATGGTTGGTCGGAGGATGAACAACACTGAGCGTTGTATCATGGCAGCCTTTTTGTCCCCTTGGCGATGCGCGAGACGGTTCTCCAAGAGTTCCATAGTTCACCCTTTTCAGTACATCCTGGTGTGATGAAGATGTACCGATCCTTGAGGAGTCAGTTTTGGTGGCCTAGGCTGAAGCGTACGGTTGCAGAATGTGTGTCTCGATGTTTAGTCTGCCAGAAGGTGAAGCCGAACACTGTGTTCCAGGTGATCATCTCCAGCAATTGGAGATTCCTCAGTGGAAGTGGGAGGAAATCACAATGGACTTCGTTACAGGTTCACCTCGAGCTCCGGGAGGACATGATGCTATATGGGTGGTAGTGGATTGTTTAACAAAGTCGGCCCATTTCATAGCGATCAAGGAGTCGAGATCAGTAGAGGTTCTGTCGAGACAGTATCTGGAGGAGGTGGTGAGGCTTCATGGAGTACCTAGGACGATCATTTCTGATCGAGATCCTTGTTTTACCTCCAGAGTGTGGAGAGGTGTCCAGCATGCTTTTGGCTTTCAACTATGACTTAGCACTACTTTTCATCCTCAAACGGATGGTCAGACAGAGCGAACCATCCAGACTCTTGAAGACATGTTGCGCTCTTGTGTTCATGATTTTGGAGGTTTATGGATGAAGCACTTACCCTTTGTAGAGTTCTCTTACAATAATAGTTTTCACTCTACCATCGGTATGGCGCCGTTTGAAGCCTTGTATGGCCGACCATGACGTTCTCCGTTGTGCTGGACTGGGGTCAGAGAGTCAGCAATTCTCGGACCAGAACTAGTGTAGGATACAACAGAGATGGTTCAGGTGATTCGTGAGAGGATAAAGACAGCACAGGATCGTCAGAAATCATATGCTGATCAAGGAAGGAGACCGTTAGAGTTTCATGTTGGGGATAATGTGTTTCTAAAGGTGACTCCCCATCGTGGGCAGCGACGGTTTGGTCGTGGAAGTAAGCTTTCTCCCCGGTTTGTTGGGCCATTCGAGGTGTTAGCTCATGTTGGAGATGTGGCGTATCGAGTAGCACTTCCCCCTCAGATGAGTCAGATACATGATGTTTTCCATGTATCACAGCTCCATCGTTACCTTCATGATGAATCTCATGTTATCGATTGGGGAGAGATCGATATTGATGATGATGCAAGCTTCGAGGAGCGACCTGTGGAGATCCATGACCGTAAGGAGAAGGTGTTACGTGGCCGTTCTATCCCCTTAGTTCGTGTCTTGTGGCGACACGGTGGCATGGAGGAGAGTACATGGGAGCATGAGTCACAGATACATGCTCAGTACCCAAAGTTGTTTAATGTTTAACTATTTTCATATAATGATGTTTCTTTGATGGTTAGACCTTTCATGTTTTATTTATGTACCTTTTGTGTGATGTTATGATTGAATTTTTTGGATATGGATTGTTTGTTTCCATATTCTCGGATATCGTAGTTTTGTTCCAGCTTTCGAACAACTCATGGTGGTTTTCCCCTGAGAGGTATCTTATGGGGTGGTTGTTCAGACCCCTCTTTTCCTCTGAGTTGGTTTTTAATTCTCGAGGATGAGAATGTTTTGAGAGGTATCTAATGTAATGGCCCGGACCTCTCTGGTCCACTACTTTGTGAAAATGTGGTGTTGGAGGTGTTCCGAGAGGTCAAGGTGACTTATCCCCCAGCTGCACCTTACCCGTAGCTCGGTCTACCGGTAGCCCCTGCCTACCGGTCGCTCGGTCTACTGGTAGCCGCAGCCTACCGGTGGCTCGGTCTACCGGTAGCTGCTGCCTACCGGTAGCTCGGTCCATCGGTAGCCGCTGCCTACCGGTCGCTCGGTCTACCGGTAGCCGCTGCCTACCGGTAGATCGGTCTACCAGTAGCCGCAGTATAGCAGTAGCTCGGCTAACACTTTGCCAAATTTCAGGTTTGAACAGTGTTTCCAGAATCCTAAGAGCTTCCGATTCCTTCCTTTTCCAAATTTCACGTTTGAACAGTGTTTCCAGAATCCTAAGATCTACCGATTCATTCCTTTGCCAAATTTCACGTTTGAACAGTGTTTCCAAGATCCTAAGAGCTACCGCTTCCTTCCTTTTCCAAATTTTATGGTTGAACAGTGTTTCCAGAATCCTAAGAGCTACTGATTCCTTCCATTTCCAAATTTCACGTTTGAATAGTGTTTCCACAATTCTAAGAGCTACCGATTCTTTCCTTTGCCAAATTTTGATTATGTGAATAGTGTTTCCAACTTCCAACAGTTTCTCCTTCTTTGACGTAAAATACATTTTAAAACCTTATTTTTAAGGTCTCTTAAGGCCATTTAAAATTCCATAAATCCTATATTAATAACTCCTAAGGCCAGGCTGTATTTACTTGGTCAAACCGCGTGGGTTAATGCGATATGTTTTTAATGGAGAATTAAACGGATCTTAATCTGTCGCCCCATTAAATATTCAAAAACGGACGAGATATCATTCTCCCTTGCTTTTTCCCTTTGTTCGCAACTAAGAGGCACTAGAACATTTCAATCCTTTCTGTAGGAGTTGCACAATCAATCTTTACGCCTAGGATTGGTTCTGCTCTGTTTTGGATGCAACCGAGTCGTGTCGATCAATCTTCGATATAAGGTATGTTGTATCGTCATTCTTTTGGGGTTTATCTTCTCCTATCCTCCTTTCCATAATTATAAAATGTAATTTCCAAGATTCTAATGGGTTTTATTGGGGTTGGTTGGTACTGTCGTACCGCAGTATCCTCCGGTGGATGCAGTTGTCGCGAGGGGAGGATCATGACCTGTTGTGTGGATAAAGAATGTGAGGAACTGTTTGAGGTAGGGGATTCATGGCTTCTCTAATTGTATATGTGCAATCGTAGAATTATCATGATTTATCCCTCTGGATCACAAAGAAATTGACCTAATTAAATACTTGAACCTGATTAAAAGAATTGGTTGATCGCATGTTGTTGCTTTATACCGTGATAACGGTTTGGCTCATGTTTTCCTAGATATAGTGATATCTATGTTTTCTTTGATTTGTTGTTCGTTCCTGATAGAAATTGATAATGAACGTAATGCCGGAATTAATTGTTAATTAATTGGCTAAAGATAAAGAGGCATGTAAATTAATCTGGTTATTGCCGTTGTTGTAGTTGTTCTAATTTGAGGATAATCAAATTAGAGAAGGAAGAATGGTTATTTAATTGTGATAGCTTGCTGATTAGGTATCCGTGATTGGTACCTAAGAATAACAAATCTTCCAATTAAATATGGATTAAAGAACAGATTATGTGGGAATTTCTAAAGGGGTTCTGAGTTACCCTCTTGTTTGCTAAAGGATCAAGAGCCCATGGTTGTTATTGATGTTTTTCTGCTGCTTGTGCTGTGATGTGAGCCAGGATGGCTATTGTGATATGTGGAGGCGTGGAGGCCTTGTGGTTATGGTAGTGGATGACGCCTAGAGTGGCGATATGCATCAGTTATGCATGTTGGTGTCGGGGAGGACACAAGGGGTGATGGAATGGGATGGATGTGGTGGCTGGATGCTTGTGGTTTTCTTTGAATGTTAATCTGCTTTGCTTTTCCCCACTGCTCAAGGAAGCTGGTCTTGCTACCCTTCTTCTGAAGGAGGCAAAGACACACGGGGTATGCCACATGCTTTCCGTGTTTAGCCTCTCGGGGGAAATGGGTCTGTTCTCTTTCTATAGGCGGAAAAAACTCGACGAGTAGTATATCTACTCACCGTGTTGAGCCTCCTTTGTGTTTAGTAGAATAGGATTCTTTTCTAGAATGCCTGTGAATGTGGGAAAGTAACTCTATAATGAATGTTGGATTAAATGGTGAAAATCCACGGGGATGGAGATACTGGAATTTAAAGGTGATGTGAATCTTAAAAGGAGCAGTTGTTTTTGAATGTGATGCCAATTCAGTTTAATGTGGAATTGTTCATTCATAATTAATGTTTAAAGAATTAAATTAACATACAGTGGAACTGATAAAATGAGAATGGATTAATCTAATAAATCTCTTCAAATGTTTGTGTGCTTATTGGATATCTAGTCTTTGAAGTAGTAGCCTGGAGTCTGAGAGACGTTAGCTGCAGTTGTATCTAAGACTAGGTAATGCCCATAGTGTGGATGTGAGTTACATATATATTCTGTACTTTTTGTGTTTCTATACGCTACTCCACCCTGTCGGTAAGGGCAACTGACACCCCGGGGATTCTGAGCCCGGGGGGGGGGGGGTGTTTTCCCCAACATTCTGATGGGAGGTTGAATGGCTGACTACCCCCTTTGGCCCCGCTCTCTTCTCTTGGTAGATACTTGTGCCATAAGGCACAGCGGTTAGTTACCCCATATATGTGTGTAGAGGGCTGTAATGTCTTGTGGTTATTCACACACATATATTCTGGATATAGTATCCTATGGACTACTATAGGTGTAATGTGTATAGGCTATGATGGCTTGAGGATCCTTACTCGGAGTATGGGCTGTAATGGCCTATGGTATTATACCTGACGTATGATACACGTTATGCGGGCTATGGTGGCTTTCGGAAACTACCTGGTAACTTTTGGTTGTGAGGACGGTGTGGTGCTTCGCCCAGGTGTCTGCGGGCAAGCCTATGTGGTGCACGAGGTGCAGATTGTGGAGCATAGCCCAGGTGTTTGCGGGCAAGCCTTTGGAGAGAGATGTACAGGGCGTATGTCGTTGGGGAAAAGCGGCAAACCAGTGGGGAAGTAGTAGCGGGGTACCCTTGATATTCTTTACTATATGCTATATTCTTGTGTGCATTACTTGGTGAGAGTAGCCATGGTGAGGTTGGGAACTTAGTATACCTGTTTAGGTAACGAGTCAATTTCACTTGTTGTTCACTGGGCTTTAGCATGCTTTCTTTACATTTTCACGAGAGGCTTGGGGAGGATCCTACTGAGTATACTGTTATACTCACCCTATGTATATATAAACTTTTTTTCAGGTCACTTGGAGCAGGTTGGAGATCAAGATGGTTACTACTAGCTTGCGGTTGGAGGAGGAGTTGTTCGGGCTTGTGGTCGCTGCCGTTTTACTTTCTTTTGGGTACTTTTAGTTTCCCCTTTCAGTTGTAGTACTTTTGCATGACATTTCATATATGTAATTTGATTTATTTTATATCTCAGTTCTGAGTTGGAGTTGATTGGAGTCTATTCTATCTCTCTCTTTTCTGCATGTGTTCTCTTAGAGGGTAATGCCTTTCATTTGTATGTTTATTATACCCTCGGTGCTAGTCGCCAACCTGGGGCATACTGGAGGTAGGACTCGGGGGTCATTATCTCCCTTCTCACATTTCCGGACTAGGAGGGGTACACTTTGTGGGGAGGGGGTTGTGAAAAATATGTTGTTTTTTGGATTTAAAATTTTGTAATGAAAGATTCATTAATATGGAATATTAGTGACATGCACACATATTACATGTTATTTGGCTGGTGTACTCATGTCGAAAATTATTTCTCTACTATATGAGTGACTGTAATGTGTTTATGATTATCAGTGGAATAAAAACATGTTTTTAGAACGTCATCATATATTTATTCCTATTGATCAAAATTTCCAAAGTAATAGATATAATTTCATAAAATGTATTATTGAATGATACAGACCTCCAACAATGATCTTAGGTGTTTATTTAAAATATTTTCTCTCTATATTATATCTAATTAACTTTGGATAAAATATAAACCAACAAAAAATAGATGGATTGGGAATGATTTCCATTGGAGAAAATGGAATATTTTTTGGACCAACAGCATTGGCCTGATATGTTGGACTTCTACATGTAAAATTGCATGTATATTTAGAGGAATTATTTGGATAATATATTTTATATAGTTTTGGATGCACCTGGTAAGAACAAATATAATGTGAATCTATGAATAATTCATGAAAAATATTTCATGGTCAAGAAATAGGGTTGAACAATATTAGAAGGTAGTGACTCCATATAAATCCTTTACAGTTTACCATTAAAATCATTTAATATTTTTTCAGTGCATTTTATATTTGAGGCTAGTAGAGGGTTATGTATCGAATTTGGCTATATGTGCCTGAAACATTCAAATTCCAAGATTAAGTAGTCATTATTTTAATATAATAATGTAAAAACTTCTACTTGTTTGATATATGTGTTTTTTGAATTCATCAATTTTGGATTCTACAATATACATATCGTATTTTTCTGAGATATTTGTATGGTGATAATAGAATATGATTCACATAGTATACTAGATTAATATACTATAAACTAGAAAAAATTCCGATATCTATTTAGTTTAATAGAATGTATTTTATGATATTTTTTACATGCTTAAAAATGTGGACATTGAATAAAAGTATGATGAATGTACCCATATCGTATATTCGTGAAGAAATTGAAGAAAAATGTATGTAGAAAAGAATCATTTTAATTTTAAACCGCCAATGATTATTTTCACGAGGAGGTTTTTTTATTCTCACATTATTTATAACATAATATCCTTCAAAACAAAACTGAATTTGATTGTACTAGGGAAATGTTGATGATTTAATGAAAATAGAATTATCTATTTTTAGTCAACCTGAATGTGGAATTGGTAGAAATCAAGAATGATGTCTTTCAAATGATTAACATCACAAAGATCAAAAATATATTATTGCCAACTCTAAATAAATGAAGATTTTTTTACAGTGAGTGTTAGTCACACATTTTCATTTAAATTTTTTAATGAAAATTATGAATATTTTATTTAGATATTATATGTTGGTCATTTCAAGAAATAGTTCCACAAATTGTATGAAGAGCACTTAAAGATAGTCATCATCATTATTTTTCCTACTACTTACAAAAACTAGTAATGTAAATTTTATATGGTTTAACATATGATATAAATTAATTATTTTTTATATTTTAAATTGATTTGCAGTTTTTTAGGTATCAGAACATGACATTAAAATTGATAATTAATTGTGTTTATTGAGTAACCAAACATACATTATAGTAACATACTATAATAATTACATTGTGAATGGTTATTGACTTCCTAAATGTGTATATTTTGAATCCTAAAAACCAATAAATAGTGGTGTTTTCTAGAGATTATCTCATCCTGGAGAAAGGAAAGATTACATTTAAGGCATGCTTGATAAAATTATTGAAAATTTAAATCTAGTATAGTATTATATAATGATGTTTAAATGTATTCGGTCAGATACTTATTGAGTCATGTGTGTTTATCCATTCTTTATAATTTTTTAAATTAAATTAAAAATCCTTTTATAGTAAATTAACAATTTCAATTGACTCAACCATCACATCAAATTTATTATAAAAACAATTTTTCTGATTTAGTAGAGTTAATTTATTGGTGAAGATTAAAAAAAAATAAAATTTCATGAAAATGATTATAAGCAATGTTAGTGTAGTTCTCTTGAAGTATAAGGACTTGAAATTTTTTAAGAGATAACTCCAAATACATTTTTCCAAAAATAGATATGAACAATGATGATGAAACCCCATAGTTATAGGTTGAAGTTGATGTTCATGTTGGGGATATAAGAAATAAATTTGAAATCACAAGAGATGATAAAGACGGATACCCTATCAAAAATGATGATACTAAGATGGAAGATGGAGATACTAACATTGGCTTATATAAATATGAGGATAAATAGGAAGAATTAAACAATTACATTTTTTATAGAAATTATTAATTTATATATATGCTACATGTTTTCAATTAATTTCAAAAAGAATAATTTTCTTGTTTTATATGAAGACGCAATTCAACAGGTTCTTTTACTGAACACTATAGAATATTAATTTTTCATGATCATGGGGAGGCCACTCAGGATTACTCTCAATGGGGAATTGTATTCCAAGATTGAAAGACAAGATCTGCTCTATGTTTGGGGTTTCAATAGTGGTAATATCATCCGTGAGGAGTATAGAAAGGCTTGGTACAAGGTATCGTTTTAGTTCAAATATCTCTTAATAGGTAATAAAAACTCCAAGGTTAGTAAAATATCTTCTTACTTTTTAGAGAGACTAAATCTTGTAGTCTTAAACTATAATTTAGTGGTATTGTTATCTCATTTTGTGGTTGATCTTTTGGTTTTTGACTTTCTCCCTAAAAGCCATTGAATAATAGAAATATAATTTTATTACTTATGAATCTCGATTTCAATCCACACATGTGGTGGTATGTTAATTTGTGTGTTTGAGATAATTTTCAACAATAAACATTGATTTTCATTCATTAACTTATGTACTAATTGTGTGATTATTTTTTCTATTTTCCAACTATTTTTTAATATAGTTGTTAGAAAGGGGGTGATATTCTGTGGAATTATTTTTATGAAACATGGGTGACGAGTTATCATATTTCACACTAATTATTATAATAGCATGTTTGCTCATTTGATATTACATAAATAAATAATATTTTATTGGATTTTATTTAATTATTCAGTAGATATTATAAATTATTTATAGGTTTTACTGTATCTGATCGAATGTATAATGAGGGCTTGAATCTAGGAGTCCACAGAGGAATGTATATATGAATTTTGTCATCTATTTTTACATAATATATGGAATAGATCATTGAAAAATCCCAAAGTCACATTTTTTAGTTGTCTTACTACAACCAACGATCCTATTAGATCTCCTCTCAGGCTCGGGGTGGATTCTTCTCATACAATATGAGACATAGTTATTAGATTATATCAAATTTGGGTAGGTGGAATTGAGTGAGAAACGTGTTCATACATAAATAGGGTAGTAATTCATTCAATACACATCGAAAAAATATGGTATGTACTTTTATTTAACAATTTATGAAATTTTAATTGTAATATCTTTATTTTATATTCATATAGGCATTTGAGCATCCTGATATTACAGAGTTTATTTTTTATAATTGGATGTATAACAAACATATCACTACAAATATTACTGGTGGTTGACAATGTTATAATATCTTCAGTAAAATTTTATTTTCATTTAAAAATATTTATATATAAATTATAAACTATTTTTATTTCAAAATGAATTTGAAAGAGTCACATGATGCCATGACTTCTCACAAACATCATGAGATCTATTCTGAGACTAAGTTTCATACCACTGGTGCGTTAGAGATTGACAATGCAACATCGATGTCAGAGGGTCAGTATACTTTAGATAAAGGTTACGTTATTGGTATCATTTCATGATTTACCCATAGAAGTTAATATGGTATTGATGTGTGGTTATTGTCTAGCTCAATGGTAGCTCGGGGGGAGTTTTCATAATCAGATGTAGAGTATAGGTAGAATCTAAAATCTTAATATTAAGTAATGAAGACCCTATATATGGTGAAAGATGTGATTCGTCGAAAATATCAATAGTAGTAAAAGGAGAAATATCAATGGAAAGAGCAATATATCAAGGAGATGATAGAGTACATGTGATGACTGAAAAATTATTTTGGGATGAAGATTCCTCCACTACCTTCTCTAGATAAAACTCCATCTTCAATGTGATGGATCTAATTTAGAAATTAATTTTTATGATTGGAATTAATCAAAAATATTATGTATAATATTGTTACTAATTATAATTTATTAAATTATATATATATATATATTAATTTAGTTGTACATTTTGTATTTAATTATTTTTTATATTTTGAAATTATTTTTGATGATATTTTTTACCTGTCACTAAAAAAACTGTGACTAATAATATTTTCCTTCACAAAACATTATTTGTCATGAGAATGAAATTCTGTTGAAAAAATCACATATGTATAACCATCAAATTATTTTTATGAAATCAGAGTTACCCATTAGAAAACTTCATTTCCTATGATGTTTCATGAAAAAAATTATCTTCTATGACACATTTTTTATCTGTTGGCAATTTTTGATGTTATCAAATCATATATGACTTTTTGTGACAAAATCGAATTTAAAGTATCAAGTCTAAAATTATTCATTTTTTAGTTGTCGTATGTGGCTATGATAAATAAAATATGAGTTTTGTAATCTCTCACATGATATTTAGTTCTAAATTATTTCTTTATTCATATTCGTAGATATTTTTCATTCGTCTGTATTAATAAAAATTGTGATGGTGTAATTTAATTATGGGGGGACGATGTAACACCCAATATTTTAGGAAGTATTTTATATCCTTAAAATTTAGGTATATATTTATCAAATATAATTAATATATTTCATTAGATGTTTTTAGGTTTCTGGGGAAGTAAATAATACCAAATATGAATGAAAATAACATGCCATTATTTATTCCTAGTGGAACATTGCAATAAATGTACATGAAACCTCATATTATAAGCCTTATAATATTACATACCCTATAAGATTAAATTTTTAAAATGTCATAAATTAAAATGTACAGTATGTATAGGAATTTAATATCCTTAATTCATGCAGTTTCATTGGATCATCTTCAGTGATTGATAATCACTCTAAGTGAAATTAACCATACATTTATAAAGAACATTATGAAATGATAAATAATGTTGTGAAATCTAAAATGAATGTAAATATAATGGATAGTATGATATAAAAGTTCGATTGGAATAAAATTATTCGATTTAACAAGGAAAATATAGAAGTTATAATGGGAAATATAGTCATTGAAGTTATGGCCATTGAAAATATTCTAATTGGATATACTTATATATGAAATGTACACCAAATTTCTCAACTTACACTAATAAATATAAAAAAATTTACTCATAAATATGATCAATAAAATTAAAATATAATATTTAATTAAAATATTAATTTATAAAAATATTTCCAAGCATCACATATTATCATTATTAAGGATTATTATGATGTATTTAGAAAACTCAAATATATAATTGAACATCAAGTGATTTGTAAAATTATATAATTAGAATATAAATAATTAATTTTAATGGTATTTCATGATGATTCGCACAAACATCATCATAATTATTTTCTTGATTAAAAAGAGACTGCAAATGTGAAATAAAACAACATAAAAAAGGCTACAGATGTATAAAACAATGTAGCCTAATGGAATTCATTCTCAGGAGATCCTTCGTCTTAGTGGTAATAGTGTCTACAAAAGAAAAATATGTAACACTAGTACCATGGACTATAATGGAGGCTAGGTGTCTAGTAACCTTGTTACCCTCCCTCTAGGTTTGTAGTATCTCAATATTTCACTAACAACTATATTTTTTGTATTGTGTATTTTAAATATCTATCATTATAAAATGATGATTTCAAATTTATTTATTTATAATATATAAATTAATATCAATCTAATTGTTATAAATAATAATTTAATAAGAATAATTTCATTTTATGATTAAACAAATTATTTTCCTAAATTTGTGTTTATGTGATATGTGAACCTATATCAAATTGTATTAACTATATAAAACTAGATTAATTAAATGAATTTGATTTTTTAATCGACACATATAAATTTTATGGCACGATAATTTAATTTCTAACCTAAGAATATTTCAAGAATTTTTCTTTTAGTTACTATGAAAAAAAATTATTATAATAGAACAAATTTTAAATGAAGGTTTATTTTTATAAATAATTAATTTATATATTTTAATTATTACTTTTAATATTATTTTTAAAAATTATTTAAATAATTAATAGCCATTTATATAATTGTTGATTATAAATAACAATTAAATTACTTAATAAAAAAATATTAGGTAAAAATAGGTTTTTATGTATTTCATGTCATAATTTAAAATACATTTTCACATATATATAAATTTTATAAGATATAATAAAGACTAAATTTGGATTTATAATTTTTGAATTTTTTGAGAGGGTTCATATTATATTTTTATGAAAAAATATAATTATCATAGTAAATATTTAGTTAATTTTAATGTATAAAATGATGTAATCAAAGATGAATTGAATATTTTTAACATTGTGTAAAGAAAAGATCATATATAATACCATATTTGTGAGGAAAATTAAATCCCTAATTTATTAGCATCATTTTTCACCTAACATAGCTAACATCCATGATATTTCATCTTTACTCTTCACCAACAGTTACTTTCCAATTAAAGGACCATCTTTATCACCTATAATGGTTTTCATTGCAATCCACCTCATGAAAAACAAATCCATATGAATTCCCCTGATACTTGGGTAATTATACCACCCCTAGAATCCTATTACTAATTTGGAATCCCCTTGTTATGGTAAATATTTTTCTATGTCCTCCATTTCCAAAAGATCATTTAAGAGAAGAATAAAGCCCTCAACATGAGTACTATCCACTCATTAATGCTTTATTCACTTTTTTACTCCACATAACCTATTATAACAGTAAAAATACAGTTAAATCAGCACCATTACTATATTAATATTTTATTTTGGTGATGTAACAACCCTTATCTTGCTTCTTAATTACTATTGAGAAATAAAAAAGTTACTCATGTTATTCATGGATTACCACATCCATGAACGATGTATTTAATATATCATCACAAACATACATGAATTTTTATAAGATTATTTTTAATGGATAAAAATATATATTTTTGAGTTATTAATATTATATATATATATATTATAAATTATTTTAACATCATAACCATTATTAATATACTCCATGTTTTTTATAAAAAAATTATGGATAATACTCATCGTAAATACATATTCATGAATCATTACTAAAATTTTCATTTAATAAAATTAGTTATTACATATCATTAAGAGAAATAAATTTTTATAACAAAATAAGTATAGATATTATGAAATTTGTTTCAATGTAAATGAATCGACACCGTCATTAGAAATCATGTATGATACAATAAAAGTTTCAAACACATAATGTTTAAAATTAATAACAACTAACTAATAAATATGTAAAATAGATAATAATTCAATAGAAAAAATATGAAGGATTTTAATAAAGTTATAAAATTAGTGATTAATATAGATTTGTTTGTTATAAGATAGGTTAAATCCCATTCGTGGAAGGTGGGAATAATGGTAAGGGTTTTTGTCCCAATTTTCCTACATTGTGGCATGATTTTGTACAAGGACCTTATAGTTTTTTGATATATTATAATTACTACTCAGCTAAATAATATGATAATAAATAGTCTTTCAATATTTGGTTTACTAGCTCATCTCGTAGTCCCTATTTTATGTAATTTTAATTCATATACTACCCATTTTTTATGGGATTTTACTAACTCAACATTGTCTCTCATTCATGTTCTACAGAGTTCATTTTATTGGATTTATAAGATTTCAATATTTTTTTTGAAATTATTTTCAAATGAAGGTTTACGTTTTCCATTTTTCACCCCATTCCAATGTATTTCACATGACTTATAAGATTGTTTTTAAAATATATTTAAAAAGTATTTTTTAGAATTTTTTAATTGGTCTTCCTTCAATTTCCACCTAAAATATAAAATATATGTTTAATTTAGAGTTATTTTCCATGAATTAGAGTCTATATTATATTATTATAATTTTTTGTCATATGGAACAGATTGTATCAATTTATACAATTATTGATTACTTCATCTGTTATAATATTCAATGGTATGATTTGTATACAGTTGATTTTCATTGAACATTTCATCCTTCAAACATTCTTATGCTTCAATGGAAATATATTCTAATGATCCCATCCATATTTTTCTCTTTATAAATTATGATCATTTTATTATTCTTATTAACTTTGGAATGTATTTAAATACTATTTTATAATAATTAAAATATATATTATTATTCATTATAAATAAATTTGACTATGTTTTGTATTTTTATTCATTTCTATCTTATGAGGAATGAATTTGAATTATAGAGTGATGGGTGGGGGCCAAAATTATATATCCCCAAAATAAATCCACAGTTCTCCTGAGATAAACTATCATGGGTAGTTAGTATATGTATTTATATTTATTAATAATATATTTCATGAGGCCCTTACTATATATAAGATGTATTGACATGAGGCAATGAGAAAAATGTTAAGATGTTGAAAATTATGAATTCCATAAATATTATATATATTATTGTTATCTATGGGAATATTTATAATTCTATATCATCCATGGAAACATTACATTCTCATGTTATCAGTTATATGAAATTATTTTTTTATTATTTAATCAAAACCGATTTCTACATGTGTGGAGAATTTTATTGGAAATATTTCAGAGTTATTGTAAAAAAATGAATCCTTTATTTAGTTAAAAAATTGCAGCTGGATGGGAAATGTGGGGGATTTGTTTGTTAAATGTTGTTCTTTAATCTCTAAAATTTTAAACATAAAAGGTGTTGGGTGTTTAAGGGACTAAATATTTATTTTTTGGGTAATTTAATTATAGATGGTTAAGTTATGGCTGATTTAGTTGGTTTCAAATTAGGTATTTAATGAATAATGCTTACTAGAACAAGATATGAGAATACAGGTCCGGAGAATCATATTAAATAATATTTCAGACAAACTATAAAAATATATATTTTGTATTAATGAAATCATATTCTACCCAAATTTTTTAATTAATAAGAAACTACAAGTCAATAATATATATCATATGGGATGTATTCCTAAGATGAATAAATGGGGAAATTAGTTCACCCAATCATTAAGATTTTGTAAAAACCTTGAATTTATAAAATACTCACCAAATATCTTTTTTGATTGATATAAATTATGATAGGGTATGATTAAAAATATTTATTTCCTTACATCACTTGAAATTGGATTTGTCGTTATACATGGAGCCCATTAAGAATGACTAGTAATGCTGGTTTCTCATAATTTCTCAAAAATAAAATAAAATTCTAGAAAAATTATGATCTTAATAATTATAAATTTTTATAAATATAAAAATATAATGGAATAAAAAGAATATTATTTCATTTTATTAATTTGGCCAAAATTAACAAACAATTTAACAAACAAAACATTCTAGATTTTGAGAATCATTACAGCCTAGTGACTTTAGATATTTCCATTAAAAAAAATCATTAAATAATTTCTATATAATTGTTTACAGATACTAATATTTTGGGATTTGTATTCCAATAATAATATTTAAAAAATAAAAGAAAAATGAATAATTCATTAAATATTATAAAAATTAGTTTTATTTGAATCAGGCTTTATAGACTAGATATAATTTTTTTGTTACTTTAGTTGTTTATTCAAGGAACTAATAGAGAAAACATGGTGTTAAACTCTAACAAATTGAAGAAAAATTTTCGTATAGTAATGTGGACTAACAGAAAATATAATATATATTTGGATCCAATTATGCATTGGATTTTCAAATTAAAGGTATTCATTTGTATGTCGATGTTTATAGTAGAAACAATAAATACTAGAAAAGATTATTCATGTAATATGTGATCAGCATTAGGAAATTTGATTAGCCAATGTTTCTAATTTTTCCAATGAATAAATGGTCACTCTAGGGATATGACTCAATCTATTTAATTATATTTACTTTTTAATTTTATTAAATAATTATAAGATGACATATCATCTCTTATATCATCTCTAGTTGATGTTTAATATTTATTCACATGTGAAAGGAATTTTTTACTTTCACATTAAATTATTTATGGTTTTACTTTATATATGTTTGAACATTATTAATAATATTTTTAATCTTCATAGATACTTTAGAGCCCTATATAGTTGAAAATGTTCTTGGTGAAAAAAATTATTTCTCAGTTTATCTTTTAATGATTTCATTTAGATATCTAGTAATTGTTTTAAATTTGATGTCCAAATGGTATTTCCATACTACGATCTATAAATTAGTTTTGTAGAGAAACATATTATCACATCTAATATTTCAAGAAATATTTATCAAATTCTTGGAGTAAATGTTTTTGGTGATTGATTGTTATTAGATATGAAAGAAATTATATTTATAGTGATATGATTAAATCCTTTATCTTTTGAAGAAAGAATTTTAAGGATTAAATTTTTTATAAGATAATTTTTTATGCCAAAAAGATATAGATATCAAATAATATATTTAAAAGAGATCTTGATTTACTATTAAATGTTTTCAAATAAAATATCATGTATAAAATTTAATGTTATATGTTTCCCTAAAATTATCGTGGATTTATATATATAATGTTAGCATGAAATGTTCCTATCTATATCTTTGAGATTAATACCTCTTATTAGATGATATATACACTCGAAAACATATCTGGGAAACCTTCGGAAATGAAAATTAGTTAAAGATAGATATATAATTTAGTCTAAATATGTGTTTAAGAATTTCAATCTCTTAAAATGTTAATGAATTCCATATTATCCATTGTTAAATTGAATCTATGGATTTTTTATTTGATAGTATATAATGATAATTTATTCTATTATCTTCTTTTATAGTGTCATCAGGTTTTCTAGTTATTAAAAAAATATATCGATTTATAATACTAAATTATTAATTAGATATATTGGAGATTATATTATTAATTAAAATATCAGAAAACAAGAAGACCATAAGTTTACCAAAATAAAAGAAAAATGTATTTTAAAAGAAACTCAACATAATGAAAAACTCAAAAATAAAATAAGTGAGGTAATATGTTGATACTTTCAGTGGGTATCAGAAAATAAAAAATTCACTATACTATATGATAACTAATAAAGAATAGACGAGTCATCTGAAAGAGGAATATGCTTTAGATTTCATCAAAAATACATTTACCATGGTAAAGATATCATTATAGTTGATTGAATTAAAATTTATCAATTTTATTCTAAAAAATTATAGAAAAATATAATTATGAATGTTAGTAAAATAATTACAAACTAGAAATATTAATTGTCAAAAATGAATAATAAAATTGATTCCTTGCATGTGAATGGATCATGGGAACATACAAATATACCACTAGGTAAGAAAACACTACAAATTAATTTCATATTCTAGGGAATGAAGAACATGAATTTAGGAAAAAATATAAGGTGAGGTTAATTATAAAATTATTTCAATAAATGAATTTTATTTTCAAATGAAAATTCATCTTCAGTGTTAATGAGAAAAATATGTCCAACTAGTTCTCTATATAGTCTCTTTTTTAGGTCTAAATCATTATAAATTTATTTTAATACAATATTAATTCATAATAATTCATAATATGGAAATTTAATAGAGGAAATAATAATATTTTTTTAAACTAAAAATAACAATCACTTTCGGGAGGCATAAATATAGTTATTTGGTGCTACTATCAGTTCCAAGAAAAATAGGAACAATATTTTTTTTAAGATTTTATGAATAATGTAACCTTAATATAGTGTATCCTACTGCTTTTTGATTGAAAATTATAGTTAATTAAGAGTTTCTGAATTGGATTCTTTATTTTTAAATATTTTTTATTTTGACATTCCCTTAATTAATTATTTTTGACTAACCTCCTTTTCACACTAGATTATGGAGTGGAAATGATGAAAAATAATGATTATAAATATTAATTAATATGTAGTGGTTGTATTTATTTAAAGAACTTCCCCTATCTACTCCATCATTACACAATGATGGTATAGTGATTTTATCCAAATAATTATATTGGGGATGTCACAGTTGAGTGAAAGTAGTCGACATTTGATGTTTACATGTTAAAATATAATTAGACAAGTATATATCTCTAATTTATAAAAATATATATACATGGTCCCACTACCTCACAATAATTAATAACTGTATACATAAAAAGTATAATAAATGTTTAAAATTTAAACATAACAGAACATATTTTCACTCGAATTCAAAACCAACTAATGTTAATTTTAATTCAAATAAACCATTATGTATCAAATTTGTAGCTCGGAATTATTCACCTTCATAACATGATGTTTAAAAATAACTCAAAAATGTATAAATATTTCCCTCATTCCCTTGTTCATTCTGATTACATGTCTAGAAAAACAATAATAGAATGCTATTAAAATATAATCAATAAAATCAAATAAATAATAGATAATTTGTCCATTTTTATTTTATATCTTATGTGAAAGATAAATAATATATAATTATTATATATAATATTTTGATGATATTGTGTCAAAAACTATCCTTCATGTTCTCTTCTATATTAAGAGTCATTATAAATATTTGTGAAAATTTCATGAAGAAATAATAGCTCCTGAAAGAGAAAGAACACATTTTCAAAAATTCATGTCTTTGTTAACTTTCCATTTCAAAGTTTAGTTATCTTATTCTTTAAAATAGTAACAAAAAACCTCAAAATACACTATGAAATTTAAATTGATAAAAAATATTCCAACCTTTTCATACATAATGTTAAATTTCATCCAAGAATTATATAGTAGAGTAATACATTCCATATATCATTAGGAATATCATCCGATGGAAAATAAGAATATTATTAACATCAACATAAAATTTAATATCTTCCCTTTAGATATGTTAGAGTAACTATGAATATATATAAATATATTATGGTACTTTTTTATGAATCTCATCTAGTAGTGGTACATTTTATTACAAACATTAGAAAAAATGTGGAAATTTATGATCAATCAATCACATCAATATCTATCATGATAATAATGTTTTTCATATATAAGAATATGTTTTACTTGTTTAATATCTCACAATGATTCATTCATTGATACATAAGAAAAAATTTCAATTATTACTGAATACATAATAGAAATTTCATTGTATGTAAAATTTAATACATTGAAAATATGGTTAAACATAAAAAATGAAAAATATAAATATCATTATATCAAAATTATATTGAGAGAAAAAATGGTTACACGTTACTCATGAAACCCATATAATAGAAATTCACATAGAGAAACGCATGTACACAGGTTGTCACAATTAAGTAAACTCATCAATAATAGATAGAATGGATTTTTTGATCATCAAATCATAGTATTTTCTAGTATTTATTGAACACTAAAATTTTCCAACAATATCCCCATTTTGATGATAAAAAAAACCCTAAAATTTTAAACATTAAATTATATATATAATGAAAACCTAAAAATTTATATTTTAATTAATATTTCATGTTATTTTTATAATTATACCCCATTTTTTATATCATAGTGATGATTCATATAAAAAATGTTACCCAACAAAAGTTTCATATTGTGAAAACTAAATCTGAGTGAAATATGAAGTAAATAGAAAATGAATTATATATAGACATGTATTGATTCAAAAAAATAAATAATGTAAAATGAATGGGAAAATTAATAAATTAGATATTAGTAAAAATAAGCATTTTTGTTATTGGGATTTAGTTTTTTAGGATCACATCATTTGGGATTAACTGAATTAGAATCATTAATAAAAGGATCTATAGTTTTCAGTTGAATCTCTATTGGAAATTTTTTATTTTTAGAGGAGGAACCAGATAAATTTCTAGAATCTACCACACCTAGATGATTAAATATTATCCTTCTTATAGTTTTATATATCCTTCATGTCTTTTAGATTTTTCTTTCATTTTTATTTATGTGTAATTACTCTATCAAGACTAAAATTTGGATGGTTGAGATGAGGTTAGAGTAATGGAATATCAAGTCATATGTGTTGTATGACTCATGAATATAATGTTACAAAACGTTTTTAAAGGATTGTTGTTTGATGAAACATCTCTTATACAATAAAATTACTTATGATCCATTTCTATTTCATGAAATGATTTTTTGGATAAAATATCTTCTCTATTAATACTCTATAATTTGGAAAAATAATGGTTATGAATATTAAAATTATATTCCCTCCATTGAGCTCATAAAAATCATTTTTATGTATTTCTATTCTTTTTTAATTCTTCAATTTACTCAGGTAGTAACTTCTATTCATAACTTAAATGTTAACCGCATTCTTTTTTTCGTTCTATTGATGTTATCTCTACCAATACAATCAATATATAATTGAACAATTTTAAATTACCATTTAGTTAAAATCCTACAATATAATTCATCAAAATATGTCCCAACATATGGAATCATAGTGTGAATCAAAATTAACATACCAATTTAATTTTCCTTATTATCTTTTCATTTTTCAGTCTGCTTATTTGATTTTCAATGTATTTTACAATATGTTTGATCATCTCAAAATTATTTTCTTTTGAACACACATTTCTATTTATAAATGAATCTTTGGATGATGTAGTTCGGTATTGATACTTGTTTTATTTATAATTAAATAAATGAAAATTTATTTTTTTATAATTTCTATGAATTATTATATATTAATTAGTTGGCTATTGGACCCAAAGGAAAGATAAATGAATTTACATACACATTATTTGAAAAAAAAATCAAACTTTGCTGGAATATTTTTTTGGATTTATTTAAAACCCATAAAAGAATTTAGTGATTGTTAATTTTGTTATAATGATTTGACTTTGGAATAAAATATTGACTTAAATAAAATGTACGTACGATTAGGGATATTTTATTTCATTGTCCTGAAAAATTTATCTCACCAAATGATTCGGGTGATTTAGAAAAAATGTTTCTAAAAAGATAATAATTTTTAAAAGAAAAAAGATAACATGAAGAATTAATGGAATTGGAACTAATAAAAGTAATTTCCCTACTAAAATCCATCAATTTATTGTTCTCATAAAAAATACAAAAAAATTATAAATTGGCTTCATTTTGAATAATATAAAATCTAGAATCATGATGTCCTTCTAATTGTTCAACTATAATTATCATTTTGTTACTTTAATTTTTTTCCATCTCTGTGATCCCTAAGTGTCTCCCTAAGAAAAATCACCCTCTAAAAAGTGTTTCATCCCCCTTAATGTGTGTTACCAAGGTCTCTTATTAATATTTTTATCTCATAGGAATGATCTGGTGTCTTAAAGATATTACTGATTTTCCTCCAACCATGTAGTATTGGTTTCTAGTCTAAAATCATCTATATGAATAAAAGAGAACTCATTAAAATATAATTTAAATAGATTATATCCACAATCCATTAACAACAAAAAAATAAATGTGTAATTTTGTTTTTCATGATTCACTCTAAAAAGACACTTTTTAGTAGTTTTTACTAACAACCCATTGAATAATAAAAACCCAATAAAAACATTTGTTATTTTATTGATTCCACCTAGTATTCTAATATTAATATGTTACACATTCTCTAAACATATCAGCTATATAGGAGAACCATCCTTAGGTCTCCAAAACCATTTTTTCGTTAAATCTCATGTATTTCCACCACTTTGATGAACATCGATTAATCAGATCCCAATGAAGAATAAATTCAAACATATATAAGATTTGTTATAAATTATATAGTGTATACTATAATGTAAAATCATTTTAATGACCTAGAAATACTATGTAATTTTTTTAATTATATGGGAATTCTTCGAGTCCACATAAATTGGTAGTGCGTGATTATCAGGCCCAGAGTGCTTGGAATTAATTTCTGAACTTTTTTTCGAGTACGTCTACTAAACGTGCGAGTCAATTTGAGTATCTTTTGAATCAGTGCACAGAATTGAAATATGAAGACATCGCTGAGCTCACAGTGCCAGTATTTTCTTAAGGAGACCATCACCTCGACCGCATTAAGTCGAGGGTGAAAGATAGTTTCTTTGTTTTTTGTGGGAGAAAATAAAATAAAATAACTTTTTTTTTGAAATTTAATCCTCTCAAATTGAATTTCGTTGTGGGGACCAGTCATGCCTTGAACTGCCTCTTTAATGAGGGAGGTGACCCTTGGGTTCTTTTCCCATTAATTGTACCAACGTCAAAATAATTAATGTGCTAACATTAATTTTATTAATTTTTCATTTCAACTCTTGGTTGGGGGATTTGATGGAAAAGGAGAGCTTGGGAGAATTGTGAAGAAACAATCTCTCCAATGAAGAACACTTTATCCAAAGAAGAACTCCGTTGAAGGATCCCTAATTTGAAACATCTTCAATGACGACGAACTGACTTACATCTTTTCCTCACCTTCACGGACATCATCTCGTGACACCTCCAAAGTTAAATCGAGGTAGTTAATGTGGTTTTGAATACCCCTTACCCTATTCTTTTCAATCTTCTTGATTTAAGAACAATTATTCCATTTTCTTCAATTCTAATGAGGAGGGTGGTGGCCAAACGAGCACAGCACGAACTCTTTGCAACCATTGCATTTCATGATGGTCTTGAATCGATGGAAATGTTCTGAGTCAAGTGCGGGATTTTTCGAAATAAATAACGGGCCATTGGGAAGTGCCTGGTGACCCGGGGAACGCCACTAGAAACCCTTTCTAGCAACCGACACTAGTGGAGCTCGGGAATGAAGGCTAACACTCGGGCCTTCTGCGACCATGTCGGCGGCGGGAAATCATTGCCAGAGAAGTTCCACGACCCATCAACCACAGCAGACGTAGGTTAGTGGCTGGTGAACGGTGAACGAGGATGGCTGACTCACTACCGGCCACTGGCGGTGGCATAGCGCGCGACTAGGCTTCTTGGGTGGGCTGGCCATATGGCCAGCTGGGGAACCGAGCGAGACCCTGGGTCCCACGTCATAGTTATCAGTGCCACGTGGCACTGTCCGGTAGGCTACCCAACCCGAATGGCCCAACCATTCATGGTACCCATGGGCCGCCTCCACCTTGGGAAGCGGCTACGGCATACCCCATCTCGGGGCCAACCATACATGGGCAAGTGCTGGCCAGCGAGCTGCCCAGCACGAGCCACCCATCAGGGGCTGCACTTCGGGCTACAACCAGAGGGCTAGGTCAGACCCTAAGCTGGTCCTAGGCTATCCTAGACCAGGTTGGGTCAGGTGAGTCCGACCGGGTCGGACCAGACCCGGACTAGTATCAAACATTTTCCACTCTTTCTACCATAACATGACCTACATGCGTCAGTTTGACAAACTATCAACAGTGCCGGAAAATTTGGATTTAGAAGGTCCATTTGGTATACCCAATTTGAGTTTTGTATAATGATGGGGTACAACTAGGTTAGATTGAACATGAATCCAACCAGACCCTCCGGACTAAAAGGCCAATAACTTATAGACCTACCATCTGATTGATGCACCATCTATTGCGTTCAAACCCCTATTATGTGGTGGTCTATTGGTATATTTATTCGTGGGACTTTGTGGATGTTGAAGTATCTACATGTGCTTGTGGAGCGGAACTCCCATAATCTAGTGAGCTTTGTACGGGAACCCTATGGATAGCTGTATGGTGAGAAAGGGATCATATTTTGTTTTGTGTATTAGGATCCTACGTGGGTCTGTGATTTGTGATCTTATGTGGTTTGGTGTTCTAGTATTCCACTTGGATCTGTTATAGGAATCCATGTGGGATTACTCTAGGATCCTACATGGTTCTGCTGTACTAGGATCGTACGTGGGTCTAACTATTTAGGATCTTACACGGGTCTTCCACTTAACATAGTAAGATGATTCCGTAGTTACATATAATCATTTTAAATTCTTTACCTATGTTATACCTGATGTGAGTTGAGTCTTTACCTACGTGGTAATCATCTGTGTGGTGGTCCTTTTTGATTCATAACATTGTGGTGATACATTTTTGGAATTCTTCATTGTGGTGTTACATTTTTGTTCCTTACCATCATGGTGATACCATTGTGGTGTTCTTCTGGGTGGCATTTCTTTTGTGGTACTTACCTTTATGGTGTTGCCTCAGTGGTATTCATTCCTTCATGGGATATTTGAGCTTTGGGATTTTGATTTGGGCCTTGTGTTTCCTCATTATTGAGATCGATTTACTCGACAACCTCGGTATATGTATGCGAATATACCTAAGTAGGCTTGTCAGTTGTTTTCATGCTCTATGGTATATCCTTTGGGGATTTTGTGAGACCTTTGAGTGTCTTGGGGTCCCTATTGAGTATCGTTATACTCACACCTGCATGGGTAATGACCACACATTGTTGTGTTTGGTGCAAATGGCGAACAACATTGATTGAGGATGAGGGTACCAGAACTACAAGTTGCACGGAGTTGGAAATTAAATGAGGCGTACTGCAATGATGAATGTTCAAGGGATGCACCAACCCTTCAAGTGGGATCCTTGGTGGGTGTTCATAGGAGCTATCCCAGTTTACTTGTACTTCCCAATTTTCCTGTACTTTACAAATGGGCTTCTATTCAGACACTTTTTATTGCTTTACACACCCTATTTACTATGTAGTTTTACATTATGCTTAAATCCTGTTTTGTGAATAGTGGTGTGAGTTTATAGGTTATAAATGAAATGGCTTCCTTGAATTAGGGAATACTTATTTTGGTGCTAGTCTCCAGCCCCTGGCCTATGGAAGGCGGGTTTAGGGCAGTCATGAAACGGGACACAGGGGATGGGTCATAAAAATTTGGTATCTGAGGGGTCAGTTATATTGTAGAACAATAGACTATGATCTTTTAATGGAAATAGAGTTATGTTTTATGAGTGTGGGTATCAGTTTAGAGAATTCATTGCTTGTATGGTGACCGACGTTTCCATACACCAGGACCCTGAATTCTGAATTCTCTCTCATTGCAAAAAAAACACATATTGCACATGTGTTTTGAAAATATTTTATTATGATTTTTTGAGTCAGCTCAGCAGGTATAACTTATTGAACCTGGCATAGCTATTTATTTTTAGGATGCCTCCATGCAGATAGCCTGCTAGTGTTTTAGGAAGAGTACATGATGAAAAACCACCAAGTTATGAGGCCTTGGTGCATGGCCCTTTATCAATAGAGGCACTAGAGGAGGCACAAATGGTACCATTACCCATTGGTCCACCAATTACACTTGCCTTAGCAGTGGAAAGTGCAAGCCTCTTGAGCACGTTGCCCATTTTCTATCGTCATAGGCCACCGAGGTTCAGGGGAGAGTCTGATCCACAAGAAGATGAGGATTGACTGGAGCCTATGGTGAGAATCTTCTTACTAGTAGGGACACTATCTAATCTCATGGTGTTCCTTGCCGCCCGTCTTCTATAAGAAGATGAAGGTAGATGGTGGAGCATGATGTTCCAAGTTCACGATGATGTGACATTACTCTAGGCAGACTTTGAGAGCCTTTTTTGGCATTGTTTGTCCCAACGACCCATCACGTAGTGCACATTCAGGATCTTTTTCATCTATAGTAGGGAAAAATAACTATTGATCAGTACTTAGTGAGGTTCACCAACCTCTCACACAACTCCTCTCATATAATGCAGGACCCATTATTTAGGGCCTGGACCTTCGAGCAGGGACTCATGCGGGAGATCGAGGTTTCGATGATTTCTCTCAGAATCCCAAAGTAGCTGGGGGTGTTAGTGCATCCTCTCTTATTGGAGAGTATTCTTGTCGAGTAGTCACCAGCAGTGAGACCCACCACCATACATTTTTTAGTAGAGTCTTCTACAGTTGTAAGCAGACAGATTTCATAGAGGTCGAAGAGAACCAGACCTATAGGTGGACGATCACAGGATACAGGGTCAGTTGTTCAGGGAACCCAAGACAAAGCCAGTCATGCGAGGAGAAGTTAGTGTTACACATGTGTTAGGTAGGGTCACATGACTCATGGATGTCTGAACTTCCTTACAAGATGATAATCAGACGGCTAAAAGACCACCCAGGCAGAGACAGAGGTTCAACTGAGGAGGTATGCAGGGAGAAGTCGGACATGGAAGAGGAGCTGGTCTTGCAGTTGGTAGTGGGCGAAAATTCGAGGTGTTACCTCCACCACCACCAGGAGGTACACCCTGACCACAGGGAGCAGCTAGACAAGGGTAAGCTCAGCTCTAGGCAGTTGAGTCCAACGACCATGGTGCTCCGGAGATGATACAAGGTACGATCTGTGTCTACTCCATCATAGATGAATACTTATATACATAGGTACTAGTCATTATTTTATTTCCACAACCCTTGTTCAGAGCCTGGAGATTCCGGTGGATTCATTGGCTCGATCCTTATTGCTAGAGACTCATATGGGAGAGGATTCATCGATTACATACTAATGCTAACTGTGAAAGCTGACTCTAGGAGGTGAGAGCTTCTTCTAAGATCTCCTAGTAGCGGTGTCGAGTCCTTATGATGTCATATTGGGTATTGATTTGTTATCTATATTACATACCAAGATCAAATGTATTAGGCAAAAAGTGCACTGTGTCTGTAATGATGGGACACATTTTTCATTATCGGCGTGAATGGAGCCTTTGCAGTACAAGATGGACATACTCGGAGGAGTGTAAAACCAATCACTCATCAGTTGTATTGCCTTACACTTAGATCAGTTGATGTGGAGAGTCCGAACTATCCGGTAGTGGTGGATCGGTATGCAGATGTCTTCCCTGATGATGTTCTAGGTCGACCTCCTCGTAGAGAGGTGGACTTTTACGTTGACTTGTAACCTAGGACAACACTGATAACTACACAACCGTATTGGATGGCTCCTACGGAGCATCGTGAGCTACGCGTATAGTTGGAGGACATACAGGGGAAGGGTTCATCTGGTCCTATATTTCTCCTTGGGCAGCCCATATTTTTTTTCTCCAAGAAGGAAGATGGGAGCTTGAGACATTGTGTTGACTATCGGTTCCTGAACTAGGTGACCGTGAAGATTATATAACCAATTCCAAGGATTTACGACCACTTTGATCTGCTAAAGGGATCATGGTGGTTCTCGAAGATAGACCTTCACTCAGGCTATGACTAACATAGCGTTCGAGCTGAGGATGTGTAGATGGTGGCTTTCGAATGTTGGTATGGCCACTAAGAGTTCTTTATGATTCCATTCGGAGTGACCGATTCCCTAGAAATGTTTATGGGACTCATGACCAAGATATTTCATTTGTACCTTGATTTATTTGTAGTTGTCTTCATCGAAAGCATACTAATCTACTCAGATTCTGAGGTGGAGCATGCTTATCATTTGTTGGTAGTTCTGGACACCCTCTGGGAGCACCAGCTTTATGATATACTCTCGAAGTTCTAGTTATGGATCTGAGAGTTTCACTTTATAGGACATGTCATCTCGGAGGCTGGAGTTTTGGTGGGTCCAGCGAAGATTGAAGTGGTACTTACTTGGGATCCACCCTAGAGTGTGATGGAGGTAAGCAGTTTCTAAGGATTGACCTAATTCAACCAGATATTTGTACCAGATTTCTCCAGAAATTTGGAACCCTTATCAGTGTTGAAGAAGAAGGGGAAATCCTTCATGTGGTCAAAGAGATTCTAGCATAATTTTCAGAAGCAGAGGTAGAGGGTGACTTTTGCCCTCTATCTTGAGGCTTCTGATGGAGGGTGTTCGGTACATGGTCTACTGCGACACATCAGGGAGCAGGCTTGGATGTGTCCTGATGAAAGAGCAACCAGTTATCACATATGGTTCTCGACAGCTGAGACAACATTAGAAGAACTGCGCTACCCATGACCTAGATTTAGCTACAGTGGTCTTCACATTGAAGATGTGGTGACACTATCTGATGGGAGATAATTATACAGTCTACTGTGATCACCAGAGTCTCAGGTATATCTTTTCCTAGAAGGACTTAATCCTGATACTATAATGTTGTATTGAGTTCCTCCAGGACTATGACTTTGAGATAGTCTATACTCCTAGGATAGGGAACATTGTAGCATATGCATTTAGCCAGAGATTTGGTATACAATGGATAGGTGTGGTGATGAAGTATCTAGCCACTTCAAAGATATCATTTGTGGGTCGAGATGGAGTAGCTTTTCTCCAGTCTCTTACAGTCACTCCCCCACTCCTTCAGCGAGTCAGGGAGGTACAACATTGGGAAACTGACTTCGAAGCTCGATGTGCTCATATATATATATGACATGAACCTGATGGATTTTCTAAAGGGGGGGGGGATGTCATCTTCTTATGAGGATGTACCATGGTACCAGTGTTTTTTCAGGTGAAAGTGTTGAGGGATTTACACACATAACATCTAGTGATACATCCATGGCTGGCAAAGATGTACCAAGGCATCCGAAGATAGCACTGGTGGTAGGGAATGAAGAAAGAAGTAGTAGAGTTTGTCTCTCGGTGCCTCACACGTCAGTAACTGAAGGCGGAGAATCAGGAACACGCATGATTATTTCATCCTTTAGAGGTCCTAGAGTGGAAGTGGGATGGGATATCCTTGGAATTTGTGGCAGGAATTCCACTTACATCAAGGGGTCATGATTCTATCTGGGTGATCATCTACTGAGTGAAAATGTTGGTACACTTCCTACCGATCATAGAGTAGGGTTTAGAAGAGAGCTTGTGATACCTATATGTGGAAGAGATTGTGTGGAAACATGGATTACCCTTGACGATTTTCTCCAATGGTGATTAACATTTCACTTTTCGACTTTGGGAGGGGTCGTAGGAGGCTATCATGACACAACTTCGTCTGTACAGCACCTTCCATCCTCATATGGAGAGCCTGACTGAGCAGACCTTTTAGACCCTCGAGGACATGTTTTGTGCTTGCGTCCTCAACTTTTGTGAGAGTTGGGGGTATGAATTTCCCTTGATGGAGTTTTCATGCATCAACATATATCACTCCACCATTGGTATGGCACCATTAGAGGCATTGTGTGGCCTACCATGCTGATCGACTTTGTGTAGGACTGAGCAAGGGGAGATAGCACTCATGGGACAAGATTTGGTACGAGCTACCATAGATAAGGTGCAAATTTACTAGGAGTAGAAGAAAACTGCACGGAGCAGGTATAAGTCTTATGCTGACAGAAGACAGATACATCTAGATTTCGAGGATGGTGACCACGACTTTCTACGGGTCTCACCCCGACGAAGATTGCAAAGATTTTCCCTGGGCGGCAAGTTATCATTGAGGGGCATCAAACCCTTTTTTGTCCTCAAAAGAGTTGGTGAGGTGGATTACCACCTAGAACTTCCTCCTAAGTTGTATAGAGTGCATGTCATTTTTAACGTATCCAAGCTGATGAGATATGTACATGATCCTTCACACATCATTGACTGGAGCGAGCTCGACATCGATGATGGTTAGAATTTTTCACAGGATCTAATGGAGATTGAGGATCGACAAGAGAGAGTCCTTCGTTGGAGATGGATACCTTTGCTACATGTGAGTTGGTATCACGGGAACCTTCAGGAGAGCACATGGTAGCGATAGGCTCAAATTCATGCTCAGTACCCCCCAACTACTTTGTTTTTCATGTTTTTGTGATGTGGCTTTCGGAGATGCAAAGCCCAGAGGTGGGGAGAATGTTAAGACCTGAAAATTCCAGGTATTTTTGTAAATTATATAGGAATATTATGAGTTCACAAAAATTGACAGAGTATGATTATGAGGCCTGGAGTTCCCACAACAAATTTCTGAACTCTTTTTGGGTATGTTTAGAAATTGTGCAATCATGTTTTCATAACTTTTGAACTGATGCTCAGAATTAAAGTCCGAGAACACTGTTGATCTCACAACGCCAGTATTCGCTTAAGGAGACCATCACCTTGAAAATAGTAGGTTGAGGGTGAAAAATAGTTTTTTTCTTTTTGTGGGAGAAAATAAAATAAATTAACATTATTTTATTTTTTATATTCAATCCTCTCAAATTGATTTTGGTGGTGGGGACCAACCAGGACTTTAAATCCCTCTTTAAAGAGGGAGGTGACTCTTGGGTACTTTTCCCATTAATAGTGCCAACAAAAAATTAATTAATGTGCCAACAATAATTTTATTAATTAAAATTAATTTTTTAATTTTTAATTCCACCTCTTGGTTGGGGGATATGATGGAAGAGAAGAGCCTGGGAGAATTGTGAAGAAACAATATCTCCAACAAAGAACACTTTCTCCAACTAAGAACTTCGTTGAAGGATCCCCAATGAGGAACGTCTCCAACGACGATGAACCAATGTTTCTATTTTCCTCCCCTTCACCGAATTCATCTCGCGACACCTCCAATGAGAAACTGAGCTAGGGAATGTTGTTTTGAATACCCCTTACCTTGTTCGTGTAAATATTATGGAATTAAGAACAATAGTACTGCTTGTTACTATTCTAAAGTAGAGGGTTCATGCCAAATGAACATGACCTAAAGTCTCCACAACCATTGTGGTTTATGATGGCCTTGAATCGATGGTGAAATTTAGTGTAGAGTATGGGATTTTTTAGAATCATGAACGGGGAATCGAGTAGCTCCCGGTGACATGAAGAACGTCACCAGCAAGTCGTGCTGACATCCGGCACCAGTGCAGCTTGAAAATGGCAGCTAGCACTCTTGACAGCCCTGTAGACGTCGGCTGCGCGACCGCGCCTCCGGGGAAGGGCCACGACCCATCGGCCATGGTGGATCAAGGGTGTCGGCCGGCGCACGACCGGCCGCACGAAGGGGGCATCGGTGCATGACCGCACTGCCAGGTGTACTGATGTCGGGGTATGAGACCACGATGATGAAGGATAGTGGTTGGACCACGGAAGGCTACCGAATTCGGCACGACGCGCTGCGCACAACAACACCACATGGTTGGGCTGGTTGTCCGACCAATCGGGGAGCTGAGTGGGACCCAGGTCCTCCGAGATAGCTGTTAGCGCCACATGGTGCTGGCCAGTCAGCTTCCCAACCAGAAAAACCCTACCATTCAGGGTAACCAAGGGGCACCTCCCAATTGGGTGGTCGTCTGGGCGGACCCCACGACAGGGCCACCCAGCCACGAGCTAGCGCAGGTCAGCGGGCTAGCTTCTGCTGGACGCCCAGTGGGTCAGGGAGCGCCGGCAGTTAGGGTCAGACCTGGTGGGTGAGGTCGGACCCGAGTTGGCCCAGGCCAGGTCGGGCCAGGTCGGGACGACCGGGTCAGACCAGACCCAGACCGTCTTCGACCCTTTTCCTCTTTTTGACCATAACTTGAGCTATAGGTGCCCATTTGATGAACAGTATGTGGCGCTGGAAACCTTGGATCGAGAAGGTCCTTTTGGAAATCCACATTAGTGTTTTGGATAATGTTAGGGTATGGACGGGTTGGATCGAATACGAATCCAACCGAGGTCCTTGGGATTAAAAGGCCAATAACATAAAGACCGATCATCAGATCGAGGCATCACCTATTGCATTGATAACCCTATTACATGGTGGTCCTTTGAGATATTTCTTTGTGGAACTTCGGGGAATTTGAGGTATCGAACTGTGTTTGAGGAGTGGACCCTCCTGGAAGCAAGCGAGCATAGTGCAGGAACCATGTGGCTGGCTGTAAGTTGAGAAAGGGATCCGATTTGGGTATGTGCTTTAGGATCCTATGTGGGTATATGCTTTGGGATCCTACGTGGGTCTATGTTCCAGTAATCCACTTTGATCCACTCTTGGAATACATGTGGAATTACTCTAGGATCTTACATGGGTCTATTGTACTCGGATCCGATGTGGGTATGATGATTTATGATCCTACATGGGTCTACCTCTTAACAGAGTAAGATGATTCATTAGTTACATCTAATCATCATTATATCTTTATCTACATTATCCCTAATGTGAGATGAGTATTTACCTAATTGGTAATCATCTATGTGGCATACCTTTGTGATGCATACCTTCATGGTGATTTCATTTTGGTATTCTT
The DNA here is from genome assembly GCA_963277665.1 of Viscum album. NCBI lineage: Eukaryota > Viridiplantae > Streptophyta > Magnoliopsida > Santalales > Viscaceae > Viscum > Viscum album. The sequence continues at coordinate 1,368,115,025 of OY728158.1, read as the reverse complement.
CGGTGTGGCGTTACCTTTGTGATACTTACCTTCGTGGTGATACCTTGGTGGTATTCTTCTGTGTGGTGTTACCATTGTGATACATACCTTTGTGGTGTTACCTTTGTGGTATTCATTCCTTCATGGGATAGTTGAGCTTTGGGATTTTGTGTTGGGCCTTGTGTTTCCCTATGTTTGAGATTGGTTTACTCGATAACATAGGTATATGTGTGGGCATAAACCTAAGTATGATTTTCAATTGTTTTCATGCTTTTGGTTTATACATTTTGTATTTTGTGAGACCTTCGAGGTTGTTGGGGTCCCTAATTTGTAGTGTTATACTCACCCATGCACGGGCTATGCCCGCACCTTGTTGAGTTTAGTGCAGATGACGAACTACATTGCTCGAGGCTGAGGGTGCCTATACTAGAGGTAGCTCGGAAGTGGAAATTAGATGAGGTGTACCGCAGTGACAACCGTTCGATATTTGTACCTACCCTTTCAGTATGATCCTTGGCGGGTGTTCATAGGATTCTTCCTAGTTTACTTGTACTTTTTAGTTTTCTTGTACATGCATGTTGGGCTCGTATTCTTCCCCTTTCTATTTCTGTACACACCCTGTTTACAATATTGTTTTACATTGTGCTCCTAGACTTATTTGTACATAGTTGTGTGAGTTTATAGGTTATGTATGCAATAACTTCCTTGTTTTAGGGAATATGCCTTTGGGTACTAGTCGACAGCCCCTGGTGTCCATCAGCTTCAACACATTAAGATCACATCTTTAACAAAATGAACCACTTGGTTTTCTATCATGTTATTATGTAGTCTTTGTCTTCTCAAATTTTTATTTAAGGTTATGATTTTTAATATTCTTCATCATAAAATCATCTGGCTAAAATTGGTCAAGAATCATCTATAGAATGATCCACTTGTGTAAATTCTTATCACATAAACAATAGGTTGAGTTTTGAAGACCATTCTTTAACTGAACACAAATGTGTCCTCTAGTAAATTGGTTTGTGAAATTTCTCCCTATCAGTGTAGGTAATGTGATGTAGTAAGTTATTTTTATATGCACAATAGCTTCACTATTTTTCTTAATCTATATCCTTTCCAAATCACTAATGATCACATAAGCTGCCATGACTGATCCATGGGTTCTGTTGTGTGCGGGATGAGATGGGCCATTCATGGTCACTTTAAACTTTTTCCATATGATAACTCTAAAGGTATCTTGTCATGGTTAAATATAATAATTTTATAGAGGGATACATTTCTATAATTCTAGGACATTTTAAATTTTTATATGTGGAAAATATAAAAAAACACGCTGAGCCATATAGGCAAAATCTATTGAATTATGTTTGTTTTTACAGTTAGTTGTGCCATATTAAAACATGGAAACTAGCATGGTTACTTAATTGACCATGATTTAATTATTCAATATGTCAAAGCCCTATGTGATAACATCACATGGCCTCATATTCAATCTTATAAAAGATATAAATAATGTGAAATTTTTTTCTTTAAAATTGTGAAATAAAATTTCATAAAATTGTAATTAATTAATTCCCAAATTTTATGGTTTAGAGTAAATTCCATTGAAATATATTAATAAAATAAGGAATAATTATAATATTGACTCAGTAGATTCAAAATATTTTTTTATGAAACCCTAGTTGATAATTTAACTCAATTAAATATCAATAATGTGACCCCAATTTTTTTCCCAAATATTAAATATTAAAAATAATATCCTTGGACCTACAACATTTATCAAAATAATATCTCAAATTAAATAACGTTAATATTTCAATAAATATTTCACCAAAAAAACATGAATTATTGTTCATAAATAATATGTACATTCATTATATAGAAAAATTAATAAGTTAATTACCGAATTAAAAAAAAAATCAATAAAATATTACAAGAACACTTATTTTGAATCCAAAATAACCAAACGAAAATAAATAATAATTAAAATTATATTTTTTAAAAAGACTTGTTAATACACCTAATTAGATTCAATATCATATAATGAAATAGAGGTACATTAAATTCTCCTATGCTTATGACAATTGTTTTTCCTTATGTACTAACTTTAAAAAACTAATCAAGAAAAAAACAATCGCAAAGACTAAAAAGTAAATAAAACAAAGACTATATTTTATTATGGTTTCATCTCTATGGGTTCTCTAATTTAGAAATAATTTACATTCAATTATCAGAAAAGTATGGTTTTTTATAAAATTAGCTATATATTTTAAATAAATATTGCTATTGAAAATTCTGTAGGAGTTTAAAAAAACATAAATTTTCATTTAACCAATACATCCAAACACAAATTTACCTCCAAGATATTATAAGAACATAATTATAATCCTTAATAAATTGAAACTATATTTGGATATGTAAATTTAATAATTAAAATCAACTAAAATAAATCATCCAACAGCATAAGGAATAAAAAAAATGAAATAATGAAGATAAAAAGGCTTAACCAAGATTTGTATTCTCAATTAAAAAATCATGAAAAATGAATATCTATAATTTTTTAAGCCTACTATAAATGTCCCAACCAATTTTAATAGTAAAAACTATCCCAATATATTGACCAAAAATAAAAAATTTATAGACTATGATAATTAGATAAACCATAATTAATCCATGATAAAGATGAAAAAGATAAATTCCTTAAAATGAAAGTTCAAATAAAAAATTTCATAAAAATAATGAATTAATATATATGAATTATTAAAATTTAAAATCAATCATTTTTTAAAAATATGTTTTTTTTATGGCTAGAACTATAAATTATTTTTTATCCAAAATTACAACGTGTCACCTATACATAAAATCCTAAAATATCTCCATTGTTAAACTTTAATGTTTCAGAAACAATTTAAAAGTTTAGTGTTAAAATATATTTTACAATTAAATAATCTAAAATATTATCTAATGGTTAAAAAATAATTTTCAAAACAAAAAAACCACAATTTATTAAGAGACAAAAACAATTAATTACCAAAGAATAAATATTTTTTACTTTTTAAAAATGTATATTAATTTTATATTCATCTAATAAAGTAGAATGAAAACCGTTTATTGAAATAACACAAACTGAATAAATCATCTAAACATAAAAATAAGAATATATATAAAAAATAATGGAGCCATATATTCTGGAATAATCAAAAACATGTAACACTTTCAGAAACATTAATGAAAACTTATAACTAAAATGTTGAAATTAGAATAAGAAATTATAGGATTTATGAATATCATTCCTTCATTGGGTAGATAAAAATTATTCCCTCTATTCCTGAGTAAAAACCACATAGACTTTAAAAATTTAATATGTAAAATTTAAATATATAAATATAATATTTCAATAATTCATCTTGAAATGAATTGATCCCAGAAATATTGTTTATGGAATATAATTGCAAAATAATCAAGTAATCAACTCATTTCTTACCTAAAATTAATTTGGATTACGTTCTCTTTTACTCTAAAACCACATGACTATTTACAATAATAGAGGGAGACAAAAAATTATCTCTATTATGAAATCTAGAGTTATAGACTTCCCAAAACTTCATTTTATTCATTATGAAGACAATACAAAACACACAAAAAATATCACAGGTTGAATAACATGAAGATCTAAATTTATATTCTTCCATTATACATCACTAAAAACATTATTTTCATTAATAAATTTGTTTCCCTTGATATTTTGAAACAATTTAAAATAATTTTTACTCATATGTACATTAATTATGATTACACTATTCTCTTCTCTATCATTTTCAATAGCTCTATTTTAAGAACTCCATGAATGGTGAGAGGTCTAGAGAACATGGATTTTAATTTTACTATATTGTGATTAAGTTTAGAAAAAAAGAGAATAAATTATAAATATCGTTGAATTATATATATTTTGAATGCTATAATCATGAAAAGACTTATCACTGTATTTATAAATCCATAATTTTCATATAACTGTCCCATAATTTCATCTGACTGATTATTCTCAAGATGTATACTCTATTTGAACAGCATAAAAAAGAAACGTTCAATGACTTAATAGCATAGTCTGTATTGGGATTCAAATATCAAAAAAAATAAAAATATTTCCCTATCAAAAACTCGTATAAGGATAGACAAATTGGAGTTTTGAATGTAGTTCAATTCACCTAGAAAGGTACATCAAATTTCTAGAAACATCCCTTCCTAAAATTATAGATAGTTAACATTAATGTCTTTTAAATCGACCTATTTTAAATACATACATGTCCATGGGATTTTTGTGGTAATCCGTTATTTTTCTCTGATAATAGAATCTATTCCCCAAAAAATATATAAATATAGAAATTTTTTAAGGGTGTTCGTTATCAGTGATGAACGAATGTGGTGCTGTAAATCTTGTAAAGTTTACCTTTTGATAAATTTTATCACAATATGAACTTTATTTTTGGGAATTGATATATTCCCAACCAAATTATTAACATAATTTGAAGACAACATGATGTACTCATTTTGATGAGAAAATAAAAATAGTCCCATAAAATCCATCACTAAAACATCAATGATTTCATCAACTGAAATATATTTCTAATGTTGATCTCATTTAATTCTATAATTTTCTATACTTTCACACTTATCACAGTTCAAAACTACAATCCTATAATACTTAATCAATATAGTTCAATACAATCCACCAGAATCATGTTTTAGCTTTCCTCTCACCTCTATAAGGACCTCCCCAAGAGAGGAGTGAAAACTCTCTATGATTTCCAAAATAACATCCACTACAACACATATCCAGAAGATTCCATCAAGAAATGCTACTAAAAAGAAATGGATTATCACACATAGAGTAATTATTTTTAGAAATAATATTATTCATTTAATTATGTGGTAAATATTTGGGAAAAACTATTTCTACAATAATTGTAATATTTTCATTCCAGAAAAAATTTATAACTGAAATTGTGAGAAGATTTTGATTAATAAAAGAATAATTAACCCCTCTATGATATTCACACTAATTACTATACAGTGTTGATAGATAATATATAACAAAATTAGTAGAACCTTTTTTATCTATAATATATAACGAAATCTCAGGTAACCAAATTCTCCACCAATTAAGTCTAGGGATGGCCTCTTTATTTGGAAAAAACTAATTTTTGCTAGTGTGGTCTAAAATTAATATGACATTATAACCTAAAGGATACTAACTAAACATATCTAGAGAAAAAACAATAGCTGATAACTCTATTTTAGTAGTGTAATGGTTCCTTTGATCATAATATTTCAATATACTAGAATAAAACACTACCTTATATATTTTACCTTTCAATTAGCTTAAAATATCTTTAACTACCACATCACTAAAACACACATAATTTAAAATTGAAATTTCTAATCTGATGTAGTGATGATTGTTTAGGAAGAGAGTTTCTCTTTAAGAGACCTAAAATATTTTATTCAATTATCATCAATGAAAAGCGGTGTATCATTAACCTACATAAATGTTGGAACTTTATAAATTTTAAACAATACATAATAAACGTCTAATAAAAACTAATATCAATTAAAAATCCATCACACAATTGACATTTTCAAAAGGGGTAATTTTCAAGATTACTTATATATAATAGTTTTCAACCTCAAGACCCCTAATGGGGACATGATGTCCAGAAAATCACTTATATGACCATAATTGGAAATTTCTCCCAATTTTGACTATGATGGTCTCAAAACATCCTTGTGAAACCAGTTCATTATTTTCTAGACAATTTTTAAAAGTGATATAAACTATGGAAAATCATCCCAAACACCATAATGGGATTCTATATCTTGTTAGAAAATAGATTCATCATAAACCTTTGAAATTTGTTTGTGGAACCACACAAGCCAAATGAAATTAGTTGGTATTAATATATGTTAAATGGAAAACTGAAAGTGGTTTTCATTTATCATTCTATAGAAACATGGTTCTATTTATAACTAGAATAAAAATATAAAAAAATAACCCATTCATAGAAATAATATCATGAATTTTATCTCATAATAAAATATGAATATTATCTTTCATAGAGGTAAAATTGAGTTTCTTGAAATATATACAATCATTGGATTTTGTTTCCAATAGAAGCTAAGGTTGATTAGAATATTCATTTGTGGAAAATATCAAACACCATTTCATTGAAAAAACTTAAACAAGACTGACCCCAGATATATATAAATTGGAATTGATAATAATAGTGTCTAAAATATTAAGTACCTCTTATCTTATAGATTCTTTTGTATTGGGTGTTAGTCACCTTTTTCCATCAACTCATGCTTTGTGTTATGGTTCCCTAAGAATTATTTCCATTACAAATGAAGGGCCAATCCATTAGATGTTTTATATATAATACACTATTATAATTATGTATTTTTACAAAACACCCCAAAAGATTCCTTATTATTTTGCTTAATTTCATTATAAATAATAACTGTTGGAGTTTAATTATAACTTAAAATTGATTATTTCATGTGTATTGAGTAAATGTTTAGCTCGAAATTGGGTGTTTGATCACTGGAATGATGAAAGATGGTCCTATGATGTCCATGAAATTCTACATGTATCTCAATATGAGTTTGAAAACATGATAATTGTATAATTTTAGAAACTGGTTTTCATTTCTATTCACTAGTATCCAAATTGGATAGCTTAAATTATAGAGTTTACATATCATATTTTAATAATTTTTCAATAAAGTCACAGTATTTTTTACTAACACTTTTCATACCTTAAAGAAATAGTTTAACACTATTTGTGGAAAATGAAAATTTCTCATGCTCTCAACAAAATTCTTTTAGATCATATACGGAAAAGTCATATTCAACCCACACTTCAAGGTAGTAAAACAATTGTTGTCTTAATATGAATGTAATCCATATTCTCATTTTGACCAAACTGAACTATTGGTGAAACATTATTTTCAACATCCTATTAAATTCATTCAACCAAGTATTTTTTATCAAATTCTTCTAAATGTTCTAATGATTTATCAAATTTTAACCACCCTAATATAGAGTAATTCTCACCAAAAGAGGGTTCCAGATTTATTTTCAAAACATGAAAATTATTTTGGAATCTACTTTTTTATGTTCCTTGTGATGTTGTGAATCATTGTACAAAATGTTGTAACCCCACTTTATTGGTTTGTTTATCATTAAACAAAAAACCCACATCTCCCATTCTAATAGAAATGAGTGTGCATAAATGAAAACATGTATAAAACACAACACTATTACATGGTTCTCCTATATTAGGAATCATATAAGTAGAATAGTAAAAAATTGTTACAATGTTAAAAAATACACGAAATCACCTAACTTTTAAATGTTTATAGAAGTCTCACTATCAAAACTCTTTTATAACTAATCACAAAATGAAACCCCATTTGTAACTCAACTAAAGTGTGATAAAGTGAACTGTAAAAGTTCTCATATTGATATGAATATCCTCATTAATGTTTTATATACATATATGAATGTAACATGAAGCAATATATTCACCCAAGAGATGAAATACACATCACCCACTAGATATTTCATTGCAGAGATTCATTTAGTAGACTATTTTTATTCATATAGAAACAACATTAATCCTCTTATAAAATGTAATGCACTAAGTTTCATGAGTGATTCATGAACACCCTTCACTTCATATATGTATGAAACATCATAAACCTCTAATTATATATTATCTATTGTTCATTGTAAATAGAACACCTTCACAAATTGAAAATCCAACATGAAGACAACTTCCATCATGAGTCACCTCTTTCATGAACTATGCTACTATAGAATAGGGTTATATATATATATATATATATATAATATTTTCTAGTATTTGAATGTCAGATACCCCATAATGGTGTTGTAATAAATGTTTGAAATTCCCTTTTTCATATCAATTATTAAAAACAAATAAAGATATTATTTTCATCATTAATTTTTAGAAGGTCAGTATGGAAAATACCTAAAATAAGTATTAATAAATTGGGTTTTCATATCATTTTTTTATAACCTATTTTTATAATGATTTATTATATCAATTATTCTAACTAACATATATGATAATGGATTTTTGTCATTGGTTATACAAAAAATGATGTGAAAACCAATATTTTTTACATTTTACTAATTGGTTATTTAATATCCAACCTACAAAATATATTTTTAAATAAAAATTTTATATTTATACTAGTTGGTAAATTAAAATAACAAGAAAAAAACAACAACATTATGATATCCAAAATAAATTATATGTTGAAATCAGTATAATCATTCAATTTGATATTTGAAAATTAAAATATATATTAAAAATAATCTAAAACCCTATAAAACCAATAAAATATTATTTCCATCCATTTATAAGAGATTAATCTATTTCTAATTATAAGGGATAGGGTTATAAAACCATTAAAAATTAAAATTAAACCATTTAACATGCATCCTCAATATATTTATTACATAAATTAAATAAAATTATATAATAAAGTCGAACCTTGTGTAATTTCATAATTGTTCCCATGGATACTATTTAAAAAATAAATATTAAAACATAGTATCAACATTATTTTATTCCTTTATGATAATAAATATGTTTTGAAATGAGTTTTCCAATTTAAAAAATATAATATATAGTTGTCTCAAAAATATAGTAGTTTTATATGAGAAGTCACCTTTAATTTTATATATTTGATCTTCACTCTAGTCTTTCTGATGGTTTATCTAAATTAAACCCATGAAATTTTGGAAAATGATATTTGTGAAATAAAATTAAAAGACTTAATAATATACAATTATTTAAATAATAAAACATTTTGGATTAATATTTTGTTAAAAAACATTTACACTTCACTATGTATAGAATATAACAAATATGTTATCTTATAATTTGGGAGAAAAGAAATCTAATATAATATGAAAACTAAAAAATATATATAATGTGGTCGATTACTTAGTTATGATAAATTAAAAATTAAGAAAAATATTTTTAATACACTTCAAAATATGTAAGCATCTGACACGAAATTATATTATTTTGAAACATTTTAGCAATATATGTTGTCCTTTCTTCACCTTCCATTATAATAACTTTTACTAAAATACAATGTGGGTCCAAAATTACATATAATAATGTATAATCATATTAAATAAAAAATTTATAAAGATAAATAATACAAAAAAAAATGATCATGTTTTAATAAATTAAAATAACACAAATATATATGGTAATAAACATACATATAAAAGAACTTCATTGCGTTGATCCCCATAAATCTTCATTTATAAGTTCTATAACATATAACTTTCGAATCATCAGATTTGGATAGTTCCCACAAATGTTATCATTCAATGGACGTTCATAAAATTCTAAAAACAATGTTTAATATATTCATAGTCTATCAACTAGTAAATAAGTATTTGATGTCAGATAAGCATGTAATTGATTTTTTCTATACAATATGACATTAAATTTAAAGTATTTTTCAAAACAAAATTTTATATATATATTTTAATATGATAAATAAAAATTAACACTACAATAAAATAATGGACTTAATCTATACATACCTCAGTGGTATTTTTTCAGACAAGTCTAGATGTATACCTTAAAAAGGGGGTGATACTTTGTCCCACTGTAATGGACATATCTATATTAAGTGGTACATTTACGGTTATATCTACAACATCATGTAATGTTTATTTAAGGAAATATATATCTATATATTGATGACTAATGGGATCCCTAATATAATATAAATTTCTATATTAAATAATATTCTAGTAGGGACCTTCAGCATATAAGTCATAATATATGTGAATTTTTAGAGGAGGAGGTGTGAATGTTGTATAAGTATGATGAGGTGGCGGAGTGGGAATTTCCAACTCATGTGGAGTTGTGGGATCTATAGTTTTAGGCGCCTAAGTGGAGTATTCAACCTGATACTATTATCTCATGTTTAAAAAAATAACTATCTAGAATATCTAATTCTCTACTCCAAAGTTTCACCAATATCTAGAACATTATATTCCAAAGATTCTATTTCACTATTTTACACATCGTTCTACAATGATTATTCAGAACAACCAAATAATTTTTTATTGATACACCTTACCCATATTCTCAAACACAAGCTATGTGCTTAGGATTTCCAAATGTAGTATTTAATATATCTTTCCTAGCCTCATGTTTGAATTTCCCATGTGTGTTATTTTCCACATAAAATTACAATGTATAATATTGGAAAAATTCAATATTAAATCACATAATACCAATACTTGAATTAATATAAATAAAATAAATAAACTATATAACACCAATTAGTTCAATTACAACCCTATAATCATATATAAAATAATACCAATTTTTCTAATTTAGGTCCTCTTACATTTTTCATGTCTAGATAGTGGAAAGAAAGTTATCGTCAATGGAAATATAATATTCAGCTCTACGTTTCAAATTAATCACAACTATAATCTATTCAACAAGTAACATACACCATCCATGAGATTAATTATGATGGTGTATCATATGTCATATGATAAGAAATTAAAAAACTCAATATTATTGAAAAACATTCATTATATGAAAAATAAAGCTTTATCGAAACATTTCTAATCAAATTTTTTTAAAATCTTTTCATGAGATTTCATTAAAAATTAGTTTCAATTGTTTAAAATTTGGACTCCCAGATATACCATAATCATAAAATTCAACTGATATCTTATTATCCTAACTATAAGAATCCAATAATATTGGAAATTGTTAGCAGCTGTATTTACCAACCCTGGATGTATTGTCTTCTAATATTGACTTTTATGGATCACATGTAGAAAGATGAGGATGCTCCATATAAGAATTGGCACGGTCCTACAGAGAAGCTCAAGGTGAATCAAATGATTAATAAAAATTTATCTTATAAATAAATTTAAAATAAAATTAGTACACAAATATAAAAATACAATTTTTAAATATTAATTGAAAAAAATATTGAAACAATGTGATCTAAAAAATTAAAATTTATTCGTATTTGTTAAATTAGTTAATAAACATGCTAACAACATTAATGAGTTTTGGGGTAAATGAAGAAAAGGAAAAAAATCCATTTTTAATATAAAAAATGAACCAAAATATTAAATAGAAACAAGTAAAAAATAATTATTCAAAAAATTATTACAAATAATAGGTAAACAATAATAAAAAACCATTGGTCACATATAAAGTTGGATAATTTATAAATGAATAAAACATTACTAAACTAACTTAAATGAAATCAAACATATTAGTTTTAATCTATGTTTTATGTAAAAAAAATATAACTACTTTATCTGATATTTAATAAAATTTATAAAAGATAAAAAAGTGACATATGTTTCCTATAATATTGGGAAATCACTAAGTCATTGTTTCCCACATATTCCTTACACATGGGATTTATATATGCAACAAACCATGTGTATAACATACTTTTCAATATTTTCTTGTAATTTCAATGATAGTAGGAATCTCAAATAAATTTTAATGGTTTTCTAGTTTTTTATCACCAATATACTATTTTTTTCCTGTATAAAGATATACCACTACTTGTTTAATGGATCGGGAGAATATAATATTTTACATAGTTTCTATGATAGAAGGATCCACTTGTATTCAAATCTATTGTAAATAAATATTTTCTTTATGAACTCATCATGTATGACTCTATTATTACTAATAACAAATTTATATTTAATCACTAGGTCATTAAATTTAATGATCTAAAAGTCTCAAATGTCATTAATTAATCTGTAATGCACACTATATGTGGATATAGGTTTTTTTCATTTGGTGCTAAAAAAGATTATTGCTTTTCAAAATAATAATACACTATTATTCTGAAGTGAAATTTATATTCCTATTCTTACATATGAAATTAATAACCATTAATGTCATACTAGAGATATTATACCAAATTTAAATTTGGGACACCAATTAATAATATCAATTTCTATATATAATCTAATATAACAAATATGTTCTCATTATACCAAAAAAATTCATGGTCACTCAAAAACAATATATCATTCTTCAATCGATACCATTATTTTAACACCATAATTGGTAATGTAATATATGGTTTAGAATCATCTATGTTATTCAATATGTATAGATATTCTTCCATTCTCTGTTAACCTATCAATGATTTTACATTTAATCCATAGATACCCTCTCCCCCAAAATTGACTAATTATTGGTATTATGTTGGCAAAACAATGTGCCCAACTACATACATTTAGCTTATAAAAAATTATATAACCACCATAAAAATATACTTCTCATAAATGGAGACTTTATGTCAATATGGATTCTTAACATGAACCCTCAACATCTTCACATTACCTTCAAAATAATACATCAAACATCGATATGAAGGTACGAAAAGATGTATTTCTCACACCAAATGAATCATCAAATGAACCATATCATAAAAAATTATAGAAGATATAAATCAATTGGTTATAAATTAAATATAAAAATAGCACACATTCATGAAATAAATTCTGTAATGGATTGAAAATATTATACACAGTGAAATAGGTAATTATTTTTGAAATTAGACATGATAATAATGAGATTTCATGCCTCTCGACATCAAATCATTTAATGAAACGAAATGTTTTTTATTTTACGAATAACTCTATTTCACTTTTATACAATGTAGATAGTTCCAAAAACTAATTTTATCCTTCAAATTTTTTTTATCACATCAGAGAGGCACATATAGTTGTCTTCTGTAAAAATTGGGATCTAACATCAAACATAATCCCATTAAGAGTAAGTCCAAAATTTCCTTCAAACCATCTTTAGTATTTCAATTGATATCAGAAAATGTTCCAGAATATATTTCCTAGAGGTTACTCTCCACATTCATGAAATCAGTTTTTTGACACCATTATATCTATTATATGGAAGCTCAAAAAATATTTTTCATTTCATAAAAATATTTCTATCAATACTATTTGTTTGTGTCTTCCAAAATTTGACAAAAATGTTTATCACCCTTTCAAAATACTATTCATTGGACAATGTTTGTGGTGCAATATCAAATTATTGTGAGTAGTTTAATTACATTTTTTATGTTTTATAATAGTACTCCATATAAAAACTGGATTACCTATTTACACTATTTTCTCTCATTTTTTAGTTGATAATATGAAGTCGATTATTGGAAAATTGGACATCATTTATGCCCTTTAACACTGTATAAAAACCAATCTTAATATATAGGGAAAACATTTATAGTGAACATAATCATTTCATGATGCTATAAAATTACCATTTTGTATGAATCATGCACAATAATAAGTTCAATTCATTAACATTTGAAATCATTAATTATTGGAGATAATAAAATGCCAACATCATTTCCATTCTCTTTTGTTCAAAAAAAATTAAACTCAAAATTATATATTTTCAATTCATTCAAAATTCAAGGGAAAAGTTTTAAATTACCAATATAGTATGACTTGAAATTCATATTCTATAATAGATTTTATATGGGTTCATTCCATCTATGCACAATCCAAGTCTGATATTTGTACCTTCATTTCCTAATATAGGAAAAAATTTAATTTTAATCAATAATGGAAAATAATTTAGGTGAAATAACATTCTATAAGTATTCAATTAATATAAATTCCATAATAATATATTTTCATCATTTGAATTTGAAAATAAACATTATAATATAGGAATTATTAGAGGCTACCAAAATTTCCTATCATTAGTCTTTGTAACTGCTTACTCATCCTATGGTTTTTCTTTCCTCTAATATCATGATGCCCAAAATTTTGGATACTCTAAAAGTCCTTTACATTCCTTCCTCTATAGGACACATTTATTTTGGTATCCTTGTAACTTATTTTACCCCTACCCCGTGAGGTGTAATATTTTATTTACATTATTATATGAGCATGGAAGGTCATTTTCTTTAGGAAGTATGTTTTCAATAGATATAGAATGTATATAAAATTCATTCAATCCATCCATTTTTCCTTCATGTTAATCAATAATAAATCTTTTGAAAAAATAACAAATTTCATATAACTTGGGTTGAATTGGTTTTCATCATCACCATATTTATGATATTTTATCCGTTCCATCAAAATCCCATCTACATTATTATCATGAATCATTACTATAATTTGACCAGAATAATCATAAAGAAAAACCATCATCATCAATAGATCATTAATACAGAAAAGTTCTTTCATGCCATATAAAAGGGTTTTAAATTATATTAAAACCACAAAATATTAAATAATATTTGATTTATATAATTTATTATTTTCTCATATTTAATAATTTCATGTTTTGATATAAAAATAGGTCATAGTTTAGATCATTTTTTGGAAAATTATTAAAGAGAATCAACACCTTATTTATTTTTATAACTTGTTCACAGTAGAGTAACCTATCATTGATTCATTATTTCCTATAAATAATATAAAGAATTGAAAATATCTTATTATATTCTAAAATTTAATTTTAATTTTAATTTTAAAAATAAAAAAAATAAAGTAAAATATTTCCATAATACAATAAGTAATTAATATTTTACAATCAAGTATCACTTTAAACTTATTTAATTATCATTCATCAAAAAAATTTATAAAAAAAGTATCATTCAATTAGTATGAACACATAAACACCTATTCATAATACTGACAATAATAATTAGTAATATAAAATTATTTATAACACCAATTCATAAAATTAACATTTAATCAATCCCAAAACAAAATTAAATTATTACTCAATTAAAAAAGTTACTAAAAGGCTTTAATAATAATAATTACAAATAAAATTTTAAATATATTTAATGGAATGAAAATTGAAATAACAAACACAAGGAATAAATTAATTCTCGAAGGGGTGATTCTGAAATCCACACCAATGGGAAGAAGGGTAAGAGAGACTTAATGTAGTGGTTGAAAATGGGTAATAAAGGAATTTGGTGGTGTATTAAAATTGAAATTGATTAATGTTATATAGGTAACACCCCATGATTTCATATTATGTTATCTCTTCAAAGTATTTCAATAACATGCCCTACAGGCAGCACCTTGTTCGAGTGCACCATGACTTACCAAACTAGCCATTTAAATATGTGGTTAAGAATAGTATTAATCACATTTAAAAATTTATATATCCTATATAACATTAATATTTTGTGTTTCTTAAACAGAATATAAGAAAAATTCAAATTTTAAAATAAAAGGGAAATTTTTCAAAAAATGAAGTTTTATGCCTTTTAATGGAAACCCTTTTTAATCCAATATTTTACCATTTTATATATTCAATTTAGTAAAATTAAATACAAAATTAGAATAGGGGTATAAAAATATAATTTGGATAATGTTTTGGTAATTTTCTGATGACATCCATTTTTTGATGAATAGTGAAAAAATACTAAATTTTAATAAAAAACAACCCTTTTAATAGAAATAATTTAGTGTTAAATTATAAATTTAAATGGGTTTTAATTATAAAATGATTATATTTTTATCATTTAATATGATTTACATCATTGTATATAATTTCATAATTAAATTTGACATAAACAAGTGCCAATATTTTGATAGATATTATTTCTTAAAAACATGGTTTAATATTTTGATAGTGGGATTATTTTTAAATTTATTTCAGCTGGTTTTGTGTTTTGAATTTGGAAATATGGATTACATATTTTTAATCATGACGTTAAAATTAATTAAATAGGTATATTTTATTTTTAGACATTATGAATAATTACTTCGATAAATATATTTTTTTACTATTGTTTAAGGGTAAATCCTGTAAATATGGTTAAAGAAATAATATTAAAATAATCATAAAATACACTAAAACGTGTCCTAACCATAATTTATGATACATGTTCATCCATGGACATCCTTGGGTCGATTTTGGGACCCCATGGGGCCACCTGGGAGTGATAATTACATTTTATATTAAATAGTCTAAAGTAAAGACAGAAATATATAAATAAAATATCTTTTAGTAAACAAAATTTTATGTTAGGTCATATAATTGATATATTTTACTATAAATATTAATTATAAATCTAGAAATATTTCCTATGTTAGGATATTTTATTTATAATTTTTATACTTAAAGAAAATATATTTATATACGACACAATAATGATTCAATATTTTCCCTATTAATGAAACAATCATATAAATGATATTATAAATATTAAAATAAATATAATTTGAATGTTTTCATAACATAAAAAGATTTATTAGGTGAATATGTATTTTTAGGGTTGATTAAATCTATTTTTTTCTAAATAATCATTCTGTTACGACTAACAAAAACATAATACCATATAGTGTCAAAATTGACATAAAAGAGTTTTAAAAACAAATATTATATTATTAATTGATATAATATTTCTAAAAATATAAGGATCAGGAAAAAGGAATATATAATTATTTTTGTATCATTAATGAACCCCTTGGGGTTCTTTGATGTTTATAATATGTTTATTAACCGTATAATATAAAAATACAAAGAGACAGGGTAAATGTCATACTATTTAACTTTGAATTAAATGTACAAGATAAAGTATATATGGTGACCTAAAACTATATAAAACCTATTTGTTGAGAATCTTTAAACCCCTAACCATTTTATATTACAAATAATTCATTTTTGAGACATTAGAAACTGAAAATGAGTTTCTTATAAAATAATACTTCAATCTTTTCCTGAAGTGACCCTCACCTCTCTCATAAAAGGTAACTTCTCCTTCTCTTAATTTTACACCTCAAACTCCTTTTGGATCAGCCCAAAAAAGCCCAAATATTCTCCAATATTCCTTAAAATCATCCCAGAGTCCTTATATTGATCATAAATCAATCCTATGGAGCCTTTTTGATCTACTAAAAAAGAAACACCTGAAGAAGATGTAATAATTTCACCACCCTCTTTCAAGTTCTTTTCTTCACCCACTTCCTCTTTCTTTGTTGTTTCCATACCAAAATAATAAATCCAATAACTTATACATACTATGATGTTCTTATAAATTTTATACAACCATGTTCGTTTTTCTATCCGTCCTATAATTGTCAAAGTCACCATACGTTCGTACGTACGACTTACCGTCTCTATGATGTGGTGTAGTTTTTTTTCAAATAATTCATTATTTAGATGGGTATAATAATTATCACAACTAATGTAAATAATAAAGAAAACATGTTGATGATTTTTTATATAGGGTACACCATCCAATTAAATAGTATTTGACCATCAATATATTGATATTGTCCCTCGTTCGTACGTACGGATTACCGTCTCCACGACTCGATGAGATTAATTTCCACGTTCACCATCAACAGTGATCATAAAAATATATATTATTAATAATTATGTAATATATAAAATAATAATGTTACTATTTTTATATATATATATGTATGTATGTACTTAAATATATCTTATTCACTTACTTTCATTCAATACGATATGAAAACTAAAACAATGTATATGGGTATGTATGGCCTACCATCTCCATAAATGGTGCCTTCCATTTCATATATCTATCTATTTTAAATATTTATATTATAAATATATATGATATATACATCATGGTTTATATTCTGGAAGTATTTAAATCATGATCTATATGATACGATCAATAATAACAAGTTAAAACGCGTACGGAAAAGAAAGCGGTTATTACCCAAAATATTAATTTAACAGGGAAATAATTATTATATTGGTAGTATAAATTCTTAAATGAATCATTTATTGTATAAAAAATTTAAATATGTTTCTGGTATAATTTAATAACATATTATGGTCACTATACAGGAGGTAAAAGGTACCCTCGACCATAGGAAAGTGCAAGGTAAGGGTCAATTACACAATCTCTTTATTAACTGAGGTTGTTTTTATATGAGTATCTATTGGGAAATATTTATTATCAATGTCCATGATTAATAATTTTTTTTAAAGGGTTTATTTTTTAGGGAATCTTTCACAAAAACATCATTTTAAATATTTTAATGATTTATTCTTCAAATCATTTCTCATTAATTTCCATGTTCTAAAATTTGTTTTAAAGATTTATTTATATGGATATGAATGTTTTAAAATGTTAATTCCATTCCAACGTTTCAAGGAAGTACGGGAAACATTGATTTGAATCAATATTTTAAATGAATTTCATTATAAATTATGTGACTTTCAAATGATTTCATGAAAAATTGATATCTCTCTCAAAGATTTTAACAAATCATTTTCATCTATGTCAAAATCCTTTGATGGATTTTAAACTGGTTTGAAGATGATTTCTTATTATAAAAATCATCTATATTATATTTAAGGTTTTATGATATTATTGATTATGGATGTGTTATTTTTTTACCTTTCATAGTTTATGGTTAATGTTTTTACATTTCATATGTTAGTTCTGATACGGATGATTATGTTATATTTCATCCTTTTCATATGAGGTATGTATTGGACATAGTATGTGACGGGTGGAGCCCACTATAGCTCCTTGTTGCATTAGTAGGTCTCATGAGACAATTATATGTTGAGTCAATAAGGTTTTCCTTATGACTTTTCCATTCCTTTTTGTTTTGAAAACCACAAACACCTTATACTTAAGAAAATATATATTTTACCTTCGTAAGGAAAATTTTCTTCCTTAAGGAAATCTATGCTAACATAGATTTTCTTATACATAGTAATATTTTTTTCCCTTACGTTCAAAAACCGGATTCATACTCAAAATCCCGGAATCTTATAATGTCATGTATTGTGTTATTATGTTTTTAGGATCTGAATTCTTGATGTGAACTATAATGAAGTTCCACTCTGAATTATGGATATGAACTTTCAAAAAGTTCGACTCCAAACTCTTATGATGTTCGACTACAAACTATTATGAATTTCGACTCCCAACATTCATAATTTCGACTCCAAACTCTTAAGTAGTTCGACTCCGAACTCTTATGAAGTTCGAATCCGAACTCTTATGAAGTTCGACTCTGAACATTCATAAGTTAGACTCCGAACTCTTGAGTACTTTGACTTCGAAATCTTATGAAGTTCCACTCTAAACTTTAATAAGTTCGACTCCAAACTCTTGAGTAGTTCGACTCTTAACTCTTATGATGTTCAACTACGAACATTCATATGTTTGACTCTGAACTATTAAGTATTTTGAATCCAAAATCTTATGAAGGTCAACTCAGAGCTTTCATATGTTCGACTCCAAACTCTTAAGTAGTCTGACTCCGAACTCTTATGAAGTTCGACTCTGAACTTTCATAAGTTCGACTTCGAACTAGTAAGTAGTTCGACTCCACACTCTTATGAAGTACGACTCCGAGATTTTACTAGTTCGACTTCAAACTCTGAAAGTTCAGATTCTGAACTCTGGTGAAACCAGACTCTGAATTTCCATAGAAATTCAGAATCCGGACTTCTACAGATTTTAGGTTCCGAATTCCTATAAAACAGAATCCGAACATTTCTTTTTATAGACTCCAAATTTAATTTTGGTTAGACTCCGAACTTTTAATTTGCTTACACTCTAAACTTTAGTATGGATTTTGCTTACATATGCTCAATTACAAAACAATTTCGTGCATTCAGTTATACATAGTTTTGTATTAAACAATTTCATCTATTCTGTTTCAAACTAACCGTTGGTTGAGTTACACGTGTACATGTCCCTCCGAATTTTAAGAAAATATGACCATTGGAGAGGGGGCCGACCGAGCCTATAAATAGGAGCTCATTTGAAAGATCTCAATAACGAGTTGATAAGTCTAGAGACCACACACTTTTAAGGCAACTTCTAGAGAGAGAATCTTTTAATGTTTTGTGCGCACTGAACCACTCGTTCAGATTGCTTCATGCGACTCTGAATGTTGGTGATTACATTCGTGGGATTACGGGGATAGGAAGACAGAGGTGCCTACTTTCTTGAAGTTTGAGAGCTTTTTTGTTGAGGAAGACAGAGGTTCCAACTACCATGAAGTTTAGGGCTTGTAGGGATAGCAAAACAGAGACTCCGATCATTGTATCGAGGGCTTACCCTGGTGTGGGTATGACAAACTTTCTTGAAAGTATAAATCAAGGGACCATTATCCAATGTTTTTGGATACCATTATCTTTGGGTTAAAAGAGTTATTGTTTGTTACTTGTAGTTGTACTACTTGTTTTTCCACTGCATATTGTGTTGTAAGGAAAGTATAACATTCTTGTATTTCCTTACACTTTTACTCTGATTCATCTAGATTCTATACGATTTAGGGTAGAATCTCATATTGTATACTTTAGTTGATTTTAAATTTCCAGATCCATATATCCGAAACCTATTTTTCAGAATCACTTTCCTGATTCAAGCAAGTGTGTAGAATTAAAAGTGTGTAACTTCATTCCTTGTTCCAATTTCCAATTGGTGTTAGAGGTGTTGTGAATCTGCTCAGTTTAACTTTGTTAATCTTAGATCTTTCCTTGCTTAAGGGAATTTTTAAAGTATACAATTCACCCCTCCTCTAGTATATTGAGCATGTACATCATTATTTTGATCCTACAATTGGTATCATAGGAGGTCATTGAAATAATTATACTCACATATAAGTTTTTCTTGCTCATTATTCATTAATTTTCATCCTTGCTTAAAAAACATTGTCATTCATAATTGTCATTCTGAATTGTTCATTCTGAATTTTCTCATTTCGAACTTTGTGGTTACAAACTTTTTCTATGAACACGTTTGGTTGCCGATGTTTTTCTTTGAATGGCAGGAATTAATGTTGGATCTATTGACAACCATAATCCTACAAGACCACCAATTTTTGATGGGAATGATTATGAGTACTGGAGAGATCGTAATAAGACTTTCGTTATCAATACAGGAGTGGATAATTTTTTTATGCTTATTGGTGATTATAAAATTCTGGATAAGGAAGTAAGAACTTTCACTAACCAAGAAAAGAATGAATATCAACTCAATTGTAAGGTACGTAATACCTTACTTTTTTCAATGACTTGAAATATATATATCCAACTTTCTTCTTATGAAGAAGCTAATTGTATCTGTAATAAGTTAGAGGTTACACAATTTGGCACTTCTAAAGTGATTGAAAATAGGAGAGCTATTCTTAGAGATGAATACCATGGATTTAATTTTCCTTATAGTGAACCAATTTGTAAAGTTCAACAAGGATTTAGGACTATAGTGAACAGTCTTTATTCTATGGGAGAGAAAGGTCTGGATGATGAAGCCCATGTGGATAAGATAATTGATATTATGCCCAATGAGTGGGAATCCAAAAGAACAGCTATTGATGAGAACAAAAAGGTTACTCAAATTTCCTTAGATGAACTATTTGGAACTCTTCTCCAACATGAAAAAATAATGATAAGTGATGCTAACAACATAAAGAAGAAGAATGGAAATGGTATTATTACTTTTACCACAACATCAAATCATATGAAAGCCAAGACTCCTGAGAGAGTAACCAGATCCAAATCTAAGAAAGATGTTATCCAATCCGAATCTAGTGAGAGTATAGTATCTGAAAATGAGTTAGCAAATCTTGCTCGAAGAATGAACAAGATAGTTGGACAGAGAAATTTCCAATCTAATTATAATAAAAATGAAAGGAAGTATAGGAAAGATGAAGAAGATACTTGTAATGAATACAAGTGAGCTGGATATATTAGACCAGATTTCCCTTTTCTCAAAAATAAAGAAAAGAATGAAAGGAATTCTGAAAGGAACTGAAAGAAGTATTCTAAAGCCAAAGCTAAGAATGTTCTGAAAGCTAATGGCACCTAGAGTTCTTGTGGTGGTGACTCTTCATATGAATCTTCTGATTATGAATCATCAGGATAGAGGAATTGTGGTCTTATAGCCAGATTACCTATTAAAAATCATTGCTTTATGGCTAAGGTACGAAATGCTGAATCATTGACCAAAGATTCCTTAAATTCTAATGATAGATAATATTATAACTCATCAGATGAAGAATTTTCTTCTGATGAAGAAAATAATTTACCTACCTATGAAGAAGTTTCTAGGTTTGCTGAACTTCTTGAGATTCAGAATTCCGAACTCAATAAAAAAATGATAAGGAAAACTCTAGAAATACTATTCTTACAAAAGAAATATCAGATCTTACTGAAGATCTTGATAGTAAAAATTATGATTTTATATGTATCTCAAAAAATCTTTAGGAATTATGTTCTGAGAAGAATAATCTTTCAAAAGAGTTAGAAATAGTATTTTCGAAGAAAAGTGTTTTCGAGCCTAGCTCCAGTTCTAAATCTATTGATTTTGAAGATAAAAACTTGATTATAAAACTCATGTCTGAAATTTTTTCCTTAAAGAAGTGTTTATCAAACTGTACCCATGTTAAAGAAAATTTTGATAAAATGTATTCTCAAATACGACCTTTAAGAATAAAATCCGGATTTGGTTATACCCATGCTAAACCAACTTTTAGGAGCAACTATTTTGTTCCCAAAAGTTCCCCATTTTGTACCAAGTGCAATGTGGTGGTAACTGGGAAAAGAATTGTTCTTTAAACAAAACCAAATATTTAGTTTTTCTTAAGGCTTATTTTTCTAAGAAGATGTGGGTGCCCAAATCTTGTTATCTGGAAATCTCAGATCCAAACATGTTTGTATTCGGAAAATCTAATTCTTTTCTTGTTTTCAGGAAGATAAATGAAGTACCGACAATTATACATGGTACATGGATAGTGGATGTTCCTGGCACATGACTGTTAACAAAAGCTATTTTGAAAATTTTGTCAAGGTGAAATGAGGAAAAGTAACTTTCAGAGATAATTCCCAGGGAGAAATTTTTGGTATAGGTAATATTATTCTTCTTGGTAAAACATTGATTTCAAATGTTTTATTTGTTAAGGGTCTTAAGCACAACCTCAGTAGCATATGTTAGTTATGTGATGAAGGATACCTTGTGAAGTTTAGGAATGAAAAGTGCTTTGTTCACAATTACAAGGAAGAATTTTTTCTCTCAGCCAATAGGTAAGAGAATGTTTACACATTGAACATAGAAGACTTTAGGAGCCAAGATTTACCTTGCCTAAGTGCAATGGAAGATCATTCTTGGTTATAGCATATGAGATTAGGTCACTGTAACCTTAGGAACTTATGTAAACTTTTTATGAAGAAACAAGTTAAGGATCTACTGGATCATAGATTTGATTTTCTAATGTTTGGGATCCTTGTCAATATGAAAAGCAATAGAAATCGAGTTTTCATTAGGCCTTTTCTTAATAAAACTCCTTATGAGTTATGGAATGGTAGAAAACCTATACTTTCCTACTTCAAGGTTTTTGGTTGAAAGGTATTCATCTTGAATACTAGAGATAATATTCTCAAATTCGCACCAAAATCTGATGAAGGAATTTTCTTAGGCTACTCCAGAAATTCTAAGGCTTATAGACTTTTGAATAAAAATACTTATACTGTTGAAGAAACGGTCCATGTAAAATTTGATGAATCTGATCCTTTTGTTTTTAAACCATCCCAACCTACATCCTCAGATGTGTTTTCAAAAACTGATAATCAACATTTGATAGAAGATCATTATGATAAAGAAAATGTTCAAGAAGATACTTCTGAAACATTTACCCCAAACAACTTTCTACCCTATGTTGATGAACATGTTTTACAAAACCCAAATCAGGTGTTTCTTAAGAATCATCCCAGTGATAGCATCATTGGTGATGTAAATCAACCTGTAAGGACTAGAAGTTCCTTGAGAAATGAAGTAGAACATCTACAATTTCTTTCCCAATTAAAATAAAAAAGCACTGATGATGCTTTAGGTGATGATGATTGGATCAAAGCCATGTAAGATGAACTAAAAGAATTTGAAAGGAATAGAGTCTAGACCTTGGTTGAAAGACCTAAAGAAACTTATGTTATTGGAGTAAAATGGGACTTCAGAAACAAATGTGATAAAAATGGAGTCATTGTATGAAATAAAGCTAGACTAGTTGCTAAAGGCTATAATCAGCAAGAGGGAATAGACTATGAAGAAACCTATGCTCCAGTAGCTAGACTTTAATCTATTCCTATTTTACTTGCCTTTGTAGCATTATTAAATTTTAAACATTTTCAAATGGATGTGAAATGCTCTTTTCTTAATTGTTATGTTCAAGAGAAAGTTTTTGTTGAACAGCCTCCTAGATTTGAAGATACAAAACATCCTGATCATGTTTTTAGACATACCAAAGCATTGTATGGCCTTAAAAAATCCCCGCGAGCTTGGTATGATTGACTTACAAGCTTTTTCCTCCAAAATAACTATGTTAAGGGAAATGTATATCCAACTCTTTTTATAAATAATGATAAGAAAGTTGTTTTGATTATACAAATTTTATGTTGATGACATTATATTTGTTTCAACTCAGCAATATTTAACTGATACTTTTGCAAGTCTAATGGAATATGAGTTTGAAATGAGTATGATGGGTGAGTTAACTTTTTTCCTTGGTTTTCAATTTTCCCAAAAACCAGAAGGAACCTATATATCTCAACATAAGTATACTAAAACTCTTCTTAAAAAATATGGGTTTGACAACACTAAGAGTATACGTACTCCCATCCGTACATCGAACTCTTTAGATCTTGATGAAGCTGGAAAACTGGTAGATCAAACATCTTTTAGAGACATGATAGGGAGTTTACTTTACTTAACAGCTAGTTGACCAGACTTGATGTTTTTAGTATTCTTTTGTGCAATATATCAATCCAATCCTAAGGAATCTCACTTAAAGGCGGTAAAAAGTGTTTTTTGGTACCTAAAGGGAACCATGGATCTATGATTATTTTATAATTCTATAAATTATTTTGTTTTAAAGTGTATTTTGGATGCTGAATTTGGTGGCTGTAGAATGTATAGAAAGAGTACATCCGGAACTTGTCAATTCTTAAAAGATTCATTAGTTTCTTGGTCATGCAAGAAGCAACATTCTGTTGCACTTTCCACTGCTGAAGCTGAATATGTAGCAGCCAGAAGTTGTTGTGCTCAAGTGTTGTGGATGCAAAACACACTCACAGATTATGGCTTGAGTTTTACTAAGACTCAAATTTTGTGTGATAACACAAGTTCCATTTCCCTCAGTAAGAACCCTGCACATCACTCTCATGCAAAACACATAGATATTAGGCATCACTTTCTTATGAATCACACACTTAAAAGAGATATCATTCTTCCGTTTATCGGAATTCAAGATCAACTTGCTGATATTTTCAAAAAATCATTGCCCTTCGATAGATTTGAATACATTAAACAAAAGTTAGGAATGATAATCATAAGGTAAGCATTCTTCATTAAATTCTTCTTGAACAATTCTCCTAACAATAATAAAATCCTTTTCATAGGGCGAGTACATTTGATTGTTACTGTAACTAAAATTTTCATAGTCAGTTTTTCAAACATTCCAGAGTTGAAATTCTGGAAGGATAATTTCTGGAATGGAAATTTCTGGAATTGAAATTTCTGGAATGAAAATTATCGGAATGGAAATTTCCGGAAGCTAGAAATTTCATAATGAGATTTTCGTACTGGAACTTTCGTAATGAGATTTTCGTACTGGAACTTTCGTAATGATATTTCCATACTGGAACTTTCGTAATGTGATTTTCATAATGAACTTTCGTAATAAGTTTTTTTCTTAATGAATATTACCAATTACGAACAATATTTCTAGCGAATCTGAAAGGTGTGATTTCCTTACTTATGTTATCGTAATCATATTTTTCTTGCCGGTATTTTCCTGTTTTTTTTCGAATTATAGTTTTCCTTAAATCTGAATGTTTTCATTAAAACCTCAAAAGATCGAAGTCAAGTTTTTCTTTGCGGGAGTGTTCTCAACCATCAAATCAGATCAAAAAGTTCTTCAACAGTTTGATGGTTTTTGGAATACCAATGGTCACCTCCATCTCTTATATAAAAGGGACCACAAGACTCGTCCCACATTGGTTTTTCAAAGCTTTCACATCTCGAAGCCCTGCTGCTCTTCTTAAGATAGGTTCTGATCTTTGCCAAGCTGTTCTGAATCATTCAGAACTCTTCACTCCAAATGTCTGTTGAAGAAACATATCAAGAAATGTCAACTTCAAAGCCAATCTCAAAGTGGTTAGTCTTCAGGGAAAGGTTGGTGCATCCAGATTTTTACAATCTTGATTCTATTATAACCAAGAATATCAGATTGAATGGTTGGGAAGATATATGCTTGTTTAAGTCAGAGAAATAGGATCTGGTTTATACTGATTTGTTGACCGAGTTCTATGAGTCAGTTTCCTTCCAGATGTAAGATGGTAGAGAGTGGTTTTTATTAAATTCTTATGGGAAGACTTACAATCTATTCTACAACAAGGCCGTGAGCCTGCATGGTTTGTCCTATTATGGGGAATTTGAGTTTTTCTCACATATGATTTTAGATGAGCAAGGAAGTTTCAACAAGGTGAAGGATTTAAAATGTCTCGGACTTAAGTATGCTACGAATTTTAAAATTGCTCATCTCACTCCAAAAAATAAGATTCTATAGCTCTAGGTACATGGTTTTCTCGTACCAAGAAGAGGTGACAAAGATAATTCGATGAAAAGTGATATCTATGTTTTAGATTTCTAGATAAATCTATGAAAGATAAATTTGATGAGGCATGTCTTGATTACGATCAAGCACATCATAGAAGGAAATTTGAGAGCTCAAATAATTATGTACCTTGCCTTACTATCTAAGCTGATAGTTTGGTGCTTAGAATCATTTAAGGTTGCATGCAAATCCAATGTCCAGAATTGTATGATTATGCTGGTATGTGATGATACACTTAAGATGATGAAGATGTGTTATTCTAGTGAATATGGAGAATTCTACCCTCTTTTTTTGGAAGAGGTTGAGGAAGCTAAGAAAGATACACAGACTCCAGAACCATCCAAAAAGAAAAGGAAAAAGAGAAAGGATAAGGAAGTGATTGCTGATAAAGAAAACCCCAAGGCTAAGGAAACCCATTCCAATCTTCCCAAACCGAAGAAGCAGAAAACAGATACAGATGAAGTGGCATCATGTGGAGGGAAGATACAGAGAATATGAAAGAACGGGATCCTCAGTTTGGATTGGACCCTGTAGAGGCAAATGACATAAAAGAAAGAGCTGAGGAAGAGTTAGAGAAGAAGACAAAAGAAAATAAGATGAAAAAGAAGTTGTCTGAAGCTGAAGTGGTGCAATCTTTGCTGAGAGCTACAGAGTTAGCTTCTGAAACGCTTTCTGTTCCGGAAACATTTGGTCATCAACCTTCTTTACCAGAAACTCCATCTATGAACTATGCCACTCCGGAAAAATCCAAGAGTAAAGAAGTAGTTCAAGAAGCTGAAAAAGAAGCTACTGAAGAAGTAGAGGAAGAGGTTGAAGAAGAAGAAGAAGAGGAGGAGGGAAGTGAAGATTTTGATGCCCTGATCAAACAAGTAAAGGATTATAAAGATGAGGCAGAATCTACAAAGATAGTAACTCCCGGAAAGAGAGATGTGGAAGGTAGTAAGAATGATGATAATCAACAGCAACAGGAAGAAGAAGAAAATTTCTTGTATGATGAGGAAGAATCCTATGAGAGGAATTTCCTTGAGGAAGGAAAAGATAAGGTGAAACCATATGAAGACCAGATTGTTTAGGTTTCTGAATCTGAGGAAGTGTCCCCTAATGAGGAACCAATTCTGACAGCTGATAAGGGGAAGCAAGTTCTCATGGATACACCTATAAAAGATGTCATCGGGAAGAAAGAGGTCGGTGGTACGTCTAGATGAAATCTAGTGCAAGTTGAGGAAGATCCATCTCCAAGAAAATTATCCAATTCAGAGTCATCAGCTCATGTTCATGATTTTGTGGTAGAATCTCTAAAGAAGATGGTGGACACCATTCCATTTTTTCAACTATAGATTCTAGATTCCAGATGCTACAACAAAGTATGAATCAGAAATCAGATTCCTTATCCATGGTAATGGATAAGTGTATAAAGATTGAGTCTGAACATAAAAGTTTTCTTATCAATTATGATGTTCATAGAATGTCTTGCAGCAAAATTACTATGTGGTCTAAGAGAGTTGAATAAGACTTGGCCATCTCTGATAATTTTCAAAAATAAGTGAAATATGCTTTTGAAATAGAGGATAAAAAGATTAATAATCTTCAAGATGAGTTGATTATTGAGCAGAGTTCCTGGAGTCAACAAGTGAAGGAACTAAATGACAAGGTAAATTCTCTGGCTCAAAATTTTTTAAGTTAAATAAATCTCCGGATCAAGCTTGAGAAAAGACTGAAAAACCAAGATGAGTTGGTGAAGATGCAACGAGATGCCTGAAAGGCTCAGTCAGATGCTTTAAAAGTTCAAGAGGAAAGGATGTCAACTTTGGAGAGATAAGTAGAGGAAGACCAAAGAGACATGAATAAGCTCAAAACATTGTTAAAGAAGCTGATCCCAATGGAAAATGAAGACAAATAAACCCACTCCGATCTTTTGTTTTATTTGTATTTTCCTGAAATTTTTTTTCCATCTCTAATGAAAATTTAGGTGCTTGTATTTTGTTATATACTAATGTTTCTGGTACCATATTTTCTTTTCCATTCCATTAATTTCTTTTTAAAAATCACAAAGGGGGAGAAGGAAAAATAACTACTCCTAATGGGGAGAAGGAAAAAGAACCACTAAAAAGAGGAAAAAGAAAATTTTAAAATATCCTTAAAGTAAGGGGGAGTTTTTCACTTCGAAGTTTTTCATTCCCATGATAATGAAAACTATACTCAAGAAATTCAGAATACAATCCTTTGAGATTAAATGCCTAAGGGGGAGTTAGTTGTATGCACATTCATCCATGAACAAAGGGAGATAAGTTTTAATTTCAAAGTCTGATGAAAATTTTCAATGTCCTTATATTCTTTTTCGTAAGGATGCTTGTGCTTTCCAAATAGGGGATGATTGTTGAGTCAATAAGGTTTTCCTTAAGACTATTCCATTAATTCTTGTTTTGAAAATCACAAACAACTTATACTTAAGCAAATATATATTTTACCTCCTTAAAAAAATATTCTTCCTTAAGGAAATATTCCATAACCTATATTTTCTTATACATAGCAATTTTTTTTCATTATGTTCAAAAACCGGATTCATACTCATAATCCCAAAATCATATAATGTCAAGTATTAGAGTATTATGTTTTGAGGATCTGAATTCTGGATGTAAACTATAATGAAGCTCCACTCCAAATAATAGATATGAACATTCATAAGTTCGACTCCGAACTCTTATTAAGTTCGACTCTGAAATCTTATAAAGTTTGACTCCAAAATTTCATAAGTTCGTCTCCAAAATATTATGTGGTTCGACTCCGAACTCTTATGAAGTTCAACTTCAAACTCTTATGAAGTTCAGCTCCGAACTTTCATAAGTTCGACTCCAAACTCTTGAGTAGTTAGACTCTGAACTCTTATGAAGTTCGACTCCAAACTTTCATAAGTTTGACTCCGAACTCTTGAGTAGTTCGACTCCAAAATCTTATGAAGTTTGACTATGAAATTTCATAAGTTCGGCTCCGAACTCTTAAGTAGTTCAAATCCAAACTCTTATGAAGTTCGACTCCAAACTCTTGAGTAGTTCCACTCCGAACTCTTATGATGTTCGACTCTGAACATTCATAATTTCGACTCTAAACTCTTAAGTAGTTCGACTCCGAACTCTTATGAAGTATGACTCCAAATTTTTACTAGTTCAACTTCGAACTCTCCATGTTCCGATTCCGAACTCTGGTGAAACCAGACTCTGAATTTCCTTAGGAATGCATAATCCAGAATTCTATAGATTTCAGGTTCCGAATTCCTATAAAACAGAATCCGAACATTTCTTTTTATAGACTCCGAATGTCATTTTGCTTAGACTCTGAACTTAAAATTTGCTTACAATCCGAACTTTAGTATGGATGTTGCTTACATATTCTCCATTACAAAATGATTTCATGCATTCAGTTATACATAGTTTATTATTAAACGATGTCGTCTATTCTATTTCAAACTAACTGTTGGTTGAGTTACACATGTACAGGTCCCTCCGAATTTTAAGGAAAATATGACTGTTGGAGAGGGGGACGACCGAGCCTATAAATAAGAGCTCATTTGAAAGAGCCCAATAACGAGTTGATCGATCTAGAGACCACATACTGTTAAGGTCATTTATAGAGACAGAAGCTTTTCATGCTTTGTGTGTACTGAACCGCTCGTTCAGATTACTTCATGCCACTTCGAATGTTTGTGATTATATTCGAGGGATTTCGGGGATAGGAAGATAGAGGTGCCGACTTCCTTCAAGTTCGAGGCCTTCCTTGCTGAGGAAGACAGAGGTTCCAACTCCCTTAAAGTTAAGGGCTTGCGGGGATAGCAAGACAGAGAATTCAATCTTTGTATCGATGGCTTACCCTGGTGTGGGTAAGACAGAATTTCTTGATAGTATAAATCATGGGACTTTTATCCAAGATTGTTGGATACCCTTCTCTTTAGGTTAAAAGAGTTATTGTTTGTTACTTGTAGATGTACTACTTGTTTTTCCACTGTATATTTTATTGTAAGGAAAGTATAACATTCTTGTATTTCCTTACACTTGTACTCTGATTCATCTAGATTCTATACGCTTTTGGGTAGAATATAATATTGTAAACTTTAGTTATGTTTAAATTTTCAGATCCATATATCAGGAACCTATTTTTCAGAATCTCTTTCCTAATTCAAGAAAGTGTGTAGAATTAGAAGTTTGTAACTTCATTCCTTGTTCAAATTTCTAATTGGTGTTATAGGTGTTGTGAATCTACTCAGTTTGAATTTGTTAAACATATATCGTTCTTTGCTTAAGGAAATTTTTATAGTATAAAATTCACCCCCCTATTGTATATTGAGCATCTACATCACTAATTCGATCCTACATTAGATGTTTAATTGGCTGAGTCCTCTCCTAATTTGATATATGGTTTTGGCGAAGTCCTAAATCAGTTTTAGATATCTTGGAAGAGGGATTTGAAAAATGTTTCAAAATGTCTGGAATTATACATTCCCGCATTATGAAAATAATATTGATTTTTTATGTAGTTATTCATCTAGTGGAATACCCATGACTATGTTT
This sequence comes from Viscum album, assembly GCA_963277665.1. Taxonomy (NCBI): domain Eukaryota; kingdom Viridiplantae; phylum Streptophyta; class Magnoliopsida; order Santalales; family Viscaceae; genus Viscum; species Viscum album. The sequence continues at coordinate 1,368,083,757 of OY728158.1, read as the reverse complement.
CATTATTGAATTATTTAATGAACTCATATTTCTGCCATAATGTGTTCCTATTTCTTATTTTTAATGGAATGTGTTTTCAATTATTCACCATGCCTATTGTTTATGTTATCTTCTACTAAATTGATTACCCTTATAGAGGAACTGAGCTCACCGCTTTCTTATGTTTTATTTTCCCAGGATTCCTAGAAGTATATTATGATTGAAATACAGGGTTAAGAGAAATGGAATAATGGAATTCTCAAAGAACTATCTATGATGTGTTTTGTGTTAGAAATTTTAATTTAAAGTTAAAGTTTGTAATCTATTTTCCAAGATTGCTAAACTAATCGGTACTTCGGGACATGATTCCTTGTAATCATTCCAATGTATTAGAATAATGCACTAACTCTAGGTTTTTGGGGTTGGGGAATAATAGTTGGTATCAGAGGAATAATATCCACAACCATAGAAATAGATTTAGATATACTCTGATTAGAGAACACTACCCTAAGATAGACTTTGGGGATCAGTATTGAAGAACTTCCTAGAAATTTGGCCATGTATATATTTTTTGAGTTTTAAAAGAAATACATCCATGTCATGATATGATTAGGTAGGGGAGGCTCTGGATTAGATGTACCTAGGAGTGAAAACTCTGACAATGAGTTTCTGGCTTGACCTGTGGTATCCTGGTAAATGGAAACAACCCTTGCGGAACTCTTGTGTATGATACTCTTGGGCGACATGCTTATGATAATTCAAAATTTATTTACAACCCATTATGAAGGATAAATGAGTAAATATTCTAGAAAATAAACCATTTTTATAAATATGAGACTAAATGTGTAAAAATAATCCAATAATGTTGACAATTTTTCTTATTTTTGGATTATACTGTATGATATGATCTAACCAAGTGTATTCCATTTTTTTTGAAATGGGGCCTAGTGGAAGGAATATAAACAGTATATTTGCACATAATCCATGTAGGGATTTCCATCTTACTCAAGATAATTATAGTGGAGCTAGTGATTCAACTAGTTTTGATCAGCTTATCACCACATTGGGACAACTCGCTCGGGTTATGAATAATAACCTTATTTGTATGGAGCACCCTAATCCACAATGTGGAAGATCAATGATTGACAGATTCTATAAAGACTGCTAAATTTGTAGAATTTTTTTTTCATAAATTCTTTGAGATTTTACGAGTACAAAGTTCCTGACGGAACCAGATTCCGAGGCCCGGTGGGACCAGAATCAATTTCCGAAGTTTAGCTCTGGTACGTTGAGTGAACAAACGAGCGGGTTTTTTTCTATCTTTTGAACCGGTGCTCAGAATTGAAATATGAGGGCATCGATGAAACCAAAATTCCGGTTTTTGCTTAGGAGGACCGTTTTTGAAGGTGTAGTTTGTTTAAAAAAATTGGTTTAATTGAAGAGTGAAATAAAATTTGTGTTCCAATTTTATTTCTTTTCTATGTGGTTATGACTTATGTGTGGAAGTTGGGATGGGATCCACTAGGTTGCTAACTTCTCTTGAGAGGTTAAAGGAGAGGTGGGGCCCACATGATCCCCCACCTTTTTGTATTCTATAACTCCATAACTCCCCATAAATGTGAGTAACACATCTCTCTCTCTCCCTAATTAATCTTTCCAACATAACACCCCCTTTTAATTTGAAAACTCAAACTCATTTAATTATGTGCTTTAGTTTTTGAATTTTATTTTTTGAAAAGGAATAGAAAACATAATAAAATAAGGGGAAGGCCTTATTTTATTAGGTTGGCTGGTTGTGTGAGGATATTGAGAGAGGGAGAGCTTTTGTCTCTTGGAAGAACTTCATCTTCTCTGGCGAAGAACGTTTCCACTACTTTATCTCATTGAAGAATGCCAAGAACGCCGGTTCCAACCTCAGATTCTTTCTTATCGATGTTGACGAAGTGACGTTGTCATTCTGCGGCAACGTCAACAGAACAACGAAAGCATCTAAATCCTTCTTCCAGTGATTAACCTTAATGAATTGAGGTAGGGGTGTGTTTTTATTGAGAAACGTTGGTTTTCCTTACTTCTTGTTGGTTCTCTCTAAGGCAATTTCTATCGAACTAATGCGGAAGGAACCAGACCAAACTAACACAGTCTGATTCCTTTGATGTTCTTGTTGTATGGTTTTCTCCTAACATTCTTGTGTGGTGAATCAAGGAATGTTTTTGGAGCCGATCGGAGGCCCGAAAACATTGAAAATGGCCTCGGAACATCAGGATGACCTAGGAGCGGGATTTTAGTAGAAAACGGATCACCGCAAAGAAGAACAGAGACCTCGGGAGGCGTGCTGGCTGGAGGTGCCATTTCTGGAAAATTCCAGAATACATGGCGTGTCCTTCTAAAGAACACGCCGTGTAGTAGAAGACTTCAGCGGCAGAATTAACAGACATCAGGAGAAGTGAGACACGACGTGTGACACAGGTCACATGGCATGTACTATCCAAAAAGTTTGACAGAGGAGACTTCGATGGACATGGCGTGTATTTATGGAAAATACACAGACATAGATAGAGATATATGGCCACAAGGCACGACGTGTATTATCTTCATAGAAATGAATAAGCGGATTTGCAAGGCACGACGTGTAATCTAGAATATACACGGAGACGGGAAGAGCCACACGGCCAAGAGGCATGTCGTTTACTAAATTCACCATAGCGGAAGTGGCTTCGTGATGACTCGGTGTGTATTCCAGGAATACATGGACACGAGGTGGAGTACACGGGCATGTACTCCACCACACGACTAGGCATGGCCAGCCCTCATGGAACCGACCCTAGAGGCTTGGAAACGGCGTGTAACCATACCGCACATCATGTACTTACTTATTTACATGTACAGCCTAGCGGCACGGGCCGTATCACACGGGAAGTACCCGATGTCTAATGACATGGCGTGTATCACATACCTACATGTCATGTACTTTAGAAAAATGGCTTTGTCGTCTTGTTCTCCGTGACATGGGCACGTTTTTCTAGGATTTTCCCCTATGATGTGGTATGGGACTATGAGATACATCAACTCTTGTCTTCGTGATAGTGGATGTATCGATCTTTAACTCGAGGAGCAGACCCTCCGGAAATCGGGCATGTTGTGTGCGGGAACCCTAGAGCTGGCTGCAACTGCAACAACGATGATGACTATACTTGGATCCTACGTGGGTTCAGAAGTGAGGAAGATTGTACTTGGATCCTATGTGGGTTCGGCAGCGATTACTACTATACATGGATCCTATGTTGGTTCGGTAGCGATGGTTACTATACTTGGATCCTATGTGGGTTCGGCAGTGATGACTTCTGTACTTGGATCTTACGTGGTTTCGGTATGGGAGATGATTTAGAGGCTAAATCAATCATCTCCAACCATCTTTCTGAATAGTATACCTATGTGAGCTGAGTCTTGACTTTCAATCATTATCTTCGATATGATTGACTTGCTATCTTGTGTGGATTGTGTTGTGATTTCTTGTGTGGATTGGGTTATACTTTCCTATATGGAATGGGTTGAACATGGGCTTGTGAGTTGGAGAAAAACTAAAATTGTTGACTTAGGTATATTTAATGGAATATACTTAATTAGAGTTGGTTGATACATCGTGTTTGTATCGTTCCTTTTTGGTTTATCCTTCATGGATTCTGGGAGACCTTCGAGAGTCTCGGGGTCCTTACTGAGTATCATATACTAACCCCTACATGGCCTATGCCTACACTACATTTTTTTGGATGCGGATGACATACAACACTGATCAAGGTGGAGGCTTGTGGAGCTGGACGGTACCTGGAGGAGGATCACTGGACGGGATGTACGCGGAGTGAACGGCCGGACCCGAAGAGCTGAGGAGACTATCTGTACCCACCCTTCAGGTGGGAATTCCCATGGACGGCTCAGTGTTGCTTCTTTACTTTTCTGCTACAGTACTTTCTTTCAGTTGTACTTTACTTTCAGTTGGGTTTGTATTCTGGCCCATTTACTTTCCAGCACTTACTTTTGTACTCAGTTTACTTAGTGTTTACTTCATCTTGCATATTTTGTGGTATTTGTTTTCTTTATAAAGGTAATGCCTTCCCTTTTATCGGTATTTACGTCTTTGATGATAGTCGCCAGCCCCTGGCCTATGGAAGGCGGGAATTGGGTAGTCACGGCAAGGGCTCCGAGGACGGGTCATGAAATATTGGTATCAAAGGAGTTCAGTTCTACTACAGAACTCAAAACTCTAATATTTCTTCTTTGTGAAGCAATAGTGTTAAGGGTATTGAGTGTGGTTATCAGTCCAGGGAGTCCAGTGTTGGTGCGACGGCCGACGTATCCATACACCAGGACCCTGACTTCTAAATTTCGACTTTGTGCACGAAAACATTGATTGCATATGTGTCTCAATGTTTTATTTGTGAATACTTGTGTCAGCTCACCAGGTATAGGGTATTGACTGTGGCACACCTGGTTCTTTTCAGGATGGCCCCACGATGACAGCCATCTAGGGTTCCGAACTATGTGCGAGACGGAAGCCCACCGAGTGACGAGGCCTTGGTGAAGGGACCTATTACAGCGGAGGCACCGACGGTACCTCTACCCACCGAGCCACCGATGCCACCAGCCCTAGCAGCTAAGAGTGCATGTCGCCTGAGTGCACTACATGTGTTTCAGCTTCAGAGACCACCCAGGTTCTGTGGGGAGACGGACCCTCATGCAGCCGAGGGTTGGCTAGAGGCTGTAGTTTGAGTCTTCAGATTGGAAGTGACCCCAGAAGACCTCATGGTGATTCTTGCAGCGAGTCTCCTATATGCGGCATCAGGTAGATGGTGGATCCTGATGCTCTAGGTGCACGACGAGGCATCTCTTCTTTGGACCGACTTAGAGAGCCTCTTCTAGTCGGAGTTCATTCCAGCCACCCTTCGTGCGGTGCGCATTCAGGAGCTACAACAATTGTGGCATGGCAGCATGACAGTAGCCCAGTACAGAGAGAGATTTACCGATCTCTCACACTACTCCACGGATATGGTATGTGACCCATTCTTATGGGCCAGGACCTTCGAGAAGGGATGGAGGCACGAGATCAGGTCTTTGATGATCTCCCTCAGTATTCTGACATAGGCAAGAGTACTAGAGAGAGCCCTTCTTGTGGAGAGCTTTCTTGCTGAGCCTACACCAGCAGTAAGACCAACCGATGGGCGGCACATGGCAGAGTCTTCTGCAGTTGGTAGTCGACAAATTTCATAGGGGTCCAAGCGGAACGACCATCAGGTGGATGACCTCAGCATACTATTTCGGAGGTGCGGGGCACATGCAGCAGAGCATGTCATTCGAGAGGAAGACTTTTCTATGCATGCGGCGGGTAGGGCCACATGGCTTGTGACTGCCCAACCCACCATGCAGAGGAGTAGAAGACGGTTGAGGGACCACCAAGGCAGAGGCAGAGGTTCAACTGTGGCGGTCCGCAGGGAGCAGGAGAACGAGGCATGGGAGCTGGCGGATAGAGGCAGGCTCAGCATCAGGCAGCGGAGGCCTATTACCACGGCGCACCTGAGATGATTCGAGGAACTATCTGTCTCTACTCCACCCTTTATTCAGTTCTTATAGGCACAGGAGTGAGTCATTCATTCATTTCCACTGCCCTTGTTCGGAGCTCGAAGATTCTGACGAAGCCGTTGGCTCGATCCTTACAGCTAGAGACTCTTACGGGAGCAGACTCGATGATTACGTACTGGTGCCGGTAGTGTGAGCTTACTCTAGAAGGCAAGAGCTTCGGCTGGGATCTTCTTGTAGCAGCGTCGAGGCCTTATGACGTCATCTTGGGTTTGGATTGGTTATCTACAGTCCATGCCCAAATCGACTGTATTTGGAAAAAGGTGTGGTGTATCCGCACCGATGGGAGAATGTTGACCTTCACCGGTGAGAAGGGAGCCTTTGCAGTGTAGGATGGACTCACGTAGAGGAGAGGACAACCGATCACCCATCAGTTGGCTAGTCTCATCCTAGGAGCAGTTCGGGTGCGGAGTCTAAGTTTTCTATTTGTGGTGGATCAATATGCATACATTTTTACTGATGACGTTCCCGGACTACCTCCTCACAGATAGGTAGACTTCTATATTGACCTGTACCCCGAGACAACCCCGATATCTACTCCAGCATATCGGACGGCTCCCACTGAGCTTCGAGAGCTATGGGTACAGCTGGAGGAATTGCAAGGAATGGGATTCATCTGACCTAGTGTTTCACCCTTGGCTTCCCCGATATTTTTCACTAAGATGGAGGACGGGAGCTTGCGACTATGTGTCGATTACAGTTGGCTGAACTAGGTGACCATGAAGATCAAGTATCCACTTACGAGGATCGAAGAACTCTTCGATCATCTCAAGGGAGCATGATGGTTCTCAAAGATAGACCTCAGGTCAGGCTATCATCAGCTCAGAGTTCGAGATGAGGATGTGCAAAAGACGACCTTCTGGTGTCGGTATGGCCACTATGAGTTCTTGGTTATGCCTTTCGGTGTAACAAATGCTCCAGAAGTGTTAATGAGTCTCATGAACAAGATCTTCCAGCCTTACCTCGATCGATTTGTCATAGTCTTCATCGACGACATATTGATTTACTCGACTACTGAGGAGGAGCATGCCTTCCACTTGCGGGTTGTACTAGATACACACTGAGAGCACCATCTTTATGGTAAACTCTCGAAGTGCCAATTCTGGATTCGATAGGTCCACTTCTTAAGGCACGTTATCTCTGAAGCGAGAGTTGCGGTGGATCCTGTGAAGATCGAGGCAGTGCTAGCTTGGGAGCCACCCATGAGCATGATGGAGGTGCGGAGTTTCCTAGTTCTGGAAGGGTACTATTAGAGATTTGTGCTAGACTTATCTAGAGATTCAGTACTACTCATAGCTTTGACGAAGAAGGGGAAACCCTGCATGTGGTCAGAAAGATGTCAGCAAAGCTTCCAGGAGATGAGACAGAGATTGACCAGTGCACCCATCTTGAGGCTACCAGAGGAGGGCGTAGGGTACGTAGTTTACTGTGATGCATCAAGGATGGGTCTCGGGTGTGTCATGATGTAGGAGTGGGCAGTGATCGCCTATGGATCATGACAGTTGAGGCAGCATGAGCAGAACTACGCTACCCATGACTTGGAGTTAGCAGCAGCGGTCTTCTCCCTCAAGATGTGGTGTCACTATCTGAAGGGCGAGCGCTTTATAGTCTACTATGACCACCAGAGTCTCAGGTACATCTTCTCGCAGAAGGACCTGAACTTGAGACAGCGGCGATTACTCGAGTTCCTCCAGGACTATGGAATTGAGATAGTATATACTCTCTGGAATGGGAACGTAATAGTTGATGCTCTCAGTAGGAGGTCGGGCATTCAACTACTTGGAGAGGCGACAGAGAAGCTAGCCGCATTGTAGATATCCTTCATGGATAGAGATGGGGATGCCTTTCTATAGTCACTCACAGCCACTCCTCCACTTCATCAATGGGTCAGAGAGGAACAACGTGGGGACGTTGACTGTGAGATGCTACGTGCACAGATATCCTCCGGACAGACACCTGATGGATTCTCTGTAGGAGGGGAGCATGTCGTTCTTTTCAGAGAATGTACCATGGTACCTTCTTATTTGTAGGAGTACGTGATGAGGGATTTTCATACTTCCCCTTTGGCGGTACATCCATTAGTAGTAAATATGTACCGGGATCTCAGACGACAGCACTCAAGGTCGGGTATGTAGAAGGTTGTGGCATAGTTCGTTTCTCGATGCCTCACCTGTTAGCAGGTGAAGGTAGAGCACCAAGTACCAACAGGCTTAGTATAGCTTTTGGAGGTCTCAGAGTGGATGTGGGATGGGATATCTATTGATTTTGTGACTGGGCTTCCACTTACTTATAGAGGACACGACTCCATTTGGGTGATTGTAGACTGAATCACCATATCGGCCCACTTTCTACATATCAGGGAGCATGGCTCAGTGGAGAGCTTGGGATGCCTCTACGTTCATGAGATCATGCAGCTTCATGGAGTGCCATCGACTATAATCTCTGATCAAGATGCTCGCATTACTTCACAGCTTTGGAAGGGGTTGGAGGAGGTATTTGAGACGCAGCTACGCCTAAGAACCGCCTTTCAACCACAGACGGATGGTCAGACGGAGAGGACCATTCAGACTCTCGAGGATATGCTCCGTGCATGGGTCCATGAATTTGGTCTCAGCTGGGAGGATCACCTAGCCTTGGTGGAGTTTGCGTACAATAAAATCTACTACTCCACCATCGGGATGGAACCATATAAGGCATTGTACGGACGACCTTGCAGATCACCTCTGTGCTTGAAAGACCCTGGTGAGTTAGCACTTGTAGGACCATATATGGTCCAGGCCACGACGGAAAAGGTTCAGATCATCCAGGAGTAGATGAGGACTCCTCAGAGCCGACAGAAGTCCTATACTGACATGAGGGGGAGACCACTAGATTTTGAGGATGGAGACTACGTTTTCTTACGTGCCTCACCTTGATGTGGATTACAGAGATTTGACTGGGGCTGAAAGTTATATCCACGCTTCATCAGACCATTCTAGGTTCTCTACAGGATATGAAAGGTGTCTTATCGATTGGCTCTTCCACCTCAGTTGCACCAGGTGCATGAAATCTTCCACATATCTCAGCTGAGGAGATATGTGCATGATCCGATGCATATAATCGACCATGGGGAGCTGGACATCGATGTCGAGGGACTTTTGCAGAAGTCCCAGTAGAGATAGAGGATAGACAAGAGCAGGTCCTACGTGGACATTCGATTCCTCTAGTGCGCATCAGGTGGCAACACGGGAACCCCCAGGAGAGAAAATGGGAGCGGGATACTCAGATGCATTCTCAGTACCCTCATTTGTTTCCCTAGTTTGTGATGTATCGTTATGATGATGTAAAGCCCTGAGGTGGGAGTAATGTAAAGAATCGTAAATTTAAAGGAAACTTATTTCTTAAATTCTTTGAAATTTTACGAGTACGCAGTTTCTTACAACACCTGATTCCGAGGCCCAGTGTGCCCAGAATCAATTTCCGAAGTTTAGCTCATATACGTTCAGTGAACGAACGAGCGGGTTTTTTTTACCTTTTGATCAAGTTCTTGGAATTGATATTCGAGGGAACCGATGAAACCGTAGTGCCTGTTTTTTCTTAGGAGGACCTTTTCCAACGGTGCGTTTGCTCAGGAGGAGTTGTTTAAAGAAATTGGATTAATTGAAGAGTGAAATAAAATATGTGTTACAATTTTATTTCTTTTATATGTGGTTATAACCTATGTGTGGAAGTTGGGATGGGACCCACTAGGTTGCTAACTTCTCTTGAGAGGTTAAAGGAGAGGAGGGGCCCACACAAGCCCCTGCCTTTTGATATTCCTTAACTCCATAACTCCCCTTAAATTTGAGTAACTCTTCTCTCTCTCTCTCCCTCATTAATCTTTCCAACATTACACCCCCTTTTAATTTGACAACTCATGCTCAATTAATTAAGTGGTTTAGTTTTTGAATTTGAGTTTTTGAAAAGGCATGGAAAATATAATAAAATAAGGGGAAGGGCTTATTTTATTAGGTTGGCTAGTTGTGTGAGGATATAGAGAGACGGAGAGCTCTAGTCACTTGGAAGAACATCTTCTTCTCCAGTGAAGAATGTTTACACTTATTTCTCTCATCGAAGAGCACCAAGAACGTCAGTTCCAACCTCGGCTTCATTCTTCGCGACATTGACGAAGCGACGTCTTCATTTTGCAGAAATGTCAACGGAACAAAAAAAGCATCTCCATACTTCGTCAAGCAATCAAACTTCTTGAATTGAGGTAGGGGTGTGTATTGATTGAGCAACGTTGGTTTTCCTTCCATGTTGTTGGTTCTCTCTAAACCAATTGCTATCAAACTCATGCGGAAGGAACTGGACCAAACTGAAACGGTCTGATTCCTCCGCCGATCTTTTTTTATGGTGTTCTCATACCGTTCTTGAGCGGTGAATCAAGGCAAGTTTTCCGAGCCGATCAGAGGCGCGAAAACATCAAAAACGGCCTCGGAACATCGGGACGACCTAAGAGCGAGAGTTTAGTAGCAAACAGATCATCGTAACGAAGAACGAACACCTTGGGAGGTGTGCTGGCCGGAGGCTTCATTTCTAGAAAATTACGGAATACACGGTGTGTACTTATAAAGCACACGACGTGCAGTACACGCATACAGCGGTAGAAGTAACAGACATCAGAAGAAGTGACACGTGACGTGTGACACTAGTCACATGGCATGTACTGTCCACACAGTTTAACAGAGTAGACTTCGATGGACATGGCGTGTATTTAAGGAAAATACACGAACACAGATAGAGATACACGGTCACGAGGCATGACATGTATTATCTTCATAGAAAGGCAGAAGCTGCTTCGTGAGGCTCGTTGTGTAATCTTGGAAATACACAGACACGGGCATAACCACACGGCTAAGAGGCACGACGTGTACTACCTTCACCATGGCAGAAGAAGATTTGTGATGACTCGGCCTGTATTCCAGGAATACACAGACACATGGTGGAGTACACGGGCATGAACTCCACCACACATCTAGGCATGGACAGCGCTCATGGAACCGACCCTAGAGGCTTGGACACGGCGAGTAACCATACCACGCACCATGTAATTACTTATTTACATGACTAGCCCAGTGACACAGGCCGTATCACATACGCAGTACCCGATGTCTAATGACACGGTGTTTATTGGTTACCTACATGCCGTGTACTTTAGAAAAATGTCTTGGTCGTCTTGTTCTCCATGACTTGGGCACGTTTTTCTGGGATTTTCCCCTATGATGTGGGAAGGGACTATGGGGTGCATCAACTCTGGTCTTCATGGTAGTTGATGTATCGATCTACGAATCAAGGAGCGGACCCTACGGAAAACGAGCATACTGTGTGCGGGAACCCTAGAGCTGGCTGCAACTGCGACAACGATGACGACTGTACTTGGATCCTATGTGGGTTCAGCAGTGAGGACGACTGTACTTGGATCCTCTGTGGGTTTGGCATCGATGATGACTGTACTTGGTTACTACGTGGGTTCAGCAACAATGGTTACTGTACATGGATCCTACGTGGGTTCGGCAGTGATAACTTCTGTACTTGGATCATATGTGGGTTCGGTAAGGGATATGATTCATAGGCTAAATCAATCATCTCCACCCCTCATTGTGAATCATATACCTATGTGAGTTGTGTCTTGGCATTCAGTCATTATCTTCGATATGATTGTCTTGCTATCCTGTGTGGATTGGGTTGTGCTTTCTTGTGTGGATTGAATTTTACTTTCCTGTGTGGACTGGGTTGAACTTGGGCTCGTCAGTTGGAGCAAAACTGGAATTGATGACTTAGGTATATGTATGGGAATATACCTAAGTAGATTTGGTTGATAACTTTTGTTTGTATCTTTTCTTTTTGGTTTATCCTTCGTGGATTCTGGGAGACCTTCGGGAGTTTCGGGGTCCCTAATGAGTATCGTATACTTACACCTACACAGGCTATTCCCACACTATGTTGTGCTGGATGCAGATGACAGACAATGCTGATCGAGGTGTAAAATCGTAGACCTACACTGTTCCTGTAGGAGGATCACTGGACTGGACATACGCAGAGCGGACGACCAGACCCGAGGAGCTGAGGAGACTATCTGTACCCACCCTTCATGTCGGAATTCTAGTGGATGACTCAGTGTTTCTACTTTACTTTTCTATTGCTGTACTTTCATTCATTTGTACTTTAAATTCTGTTGGGTTTGTATTCTTGCCCATTTACTTTCCATCACTTACTTTTGTATTCATTTTACTTAGTGTTTACTTTAGATTGTGTACTCTGTGATGTTTGTTTACTTTATAAAGGAAATTCCTTCCCTTTTATCTAGACTTATGCCTTTGGTGCTAGTCTCCAGCCCCTAGCCTATGGATGGCGGGCTTAGGGTAGTCACGACACAGGCCCCAAGGACAGCTCATGAAAGATTCATGAGGAAAAAACCACCAAAATTCAATGGGTCTTAAAATCAATCTGTAGTTAATCAATTGATAAGTTCCTTAGAGAAAATATTTCATGCTTTGGGGAGTAGCGAAAGGGAAAAAGTTGTCATGGTAGTTTGTTACCTCATGGGAGATGCAGATAAATGATGGTCATTAATTCAAAACACAAAGGAGGATGAAGAAGCATCATGTATGGAATGGAGGGAGTTTAAAGATCTATTCATAGAAAAATCCTTTCCACGTGACCATCGACCAGATATAGAACAAAAAATTCCGACTCTGAGGTAATAAGAGGATGAGAATGTCGCAATGTATGAGGGTAACTTTACAAGGTTAGAAAGACATGATGCAAATTATATATATAACCCAATAAGAAATATTGATCATTTCTATGATGGGATAAAACCATTTCTATGTCAAGAATCAGTCTCGCAATCCTTCTCATCGTATGAAGATATTGTCTCATGTACTATCAAGATACAAAATGAATTATCTAGGTCTTACGACTTTAATGCAAAGAAAGAGAAGAATAGATCCATTGAACACTATGGGAAAGGAAATTAAGAAACATGGAAGAAGGGAAGATTTGAACATCAACCCTATGATATTTGTGGAATGAAGCACCCTGGTGCTTATATAAAAGGAATGGGAGTTCATTATAAATGTGGAGAAAAGGGTCATCAGAATCATGATTGCAAGGGAATGAAAAACGATTTCAATGTTTAATGCTACAATTATTGAGAAATGTTTCATTATGAAAATTAATTTCCGAAGTGCCAATGAATCTTACCTCAGAAAAGGCCATGGGGGAATGTCCATGCGTATGTTGTTACTATAGTTGAAGTGGAATAGTTAATGTATTTGTGTTTTTAGATTCAAGAATTTTTTTCTATTCATTAGAAGAATGTGATATATATAAGGAATGTACTGTAGTATGTTTTTCATATGGTTTTAATATGATGATGGTAATAATATTTTCAGTACGTGAAAAAAGAGAAAATTAAAATTGTTTGAGGAATATGATGTTACAATAGATTTTGAAAATTAGTGACCTTTTAGAGAGATTTTGGGCAGATGTATTTTAGATAGCTATAAGTGATAGAATGGATAAAGTTGTACTTTGGATAGTGTTATTTTTTGAATATAATAATACAATAGTTTCAGAAAAAAGATAACCTTCAGGTTGGGCGATAACTCGTCACGTCCTACAAAATAGTAGGAATCGAACACACATTCATAGTGCAATAATGCTTTGTGATCTACCACTAGACTACAGGAAGTCTCTGTATATTATAAATTTTTTTCTTCATGGTATATGTATGGTACCTTATACGATTATGATTAATATAACATTCTGGAGTTCTATTATCTTTTGGAGTGAAGGATGACTATGTGGTTGAAATTAGTTAAATGATGGAACTCTAATTGTCTAGTATATATATATATATTATTCTATGATGAAATTTATTCCTAAACATTAGGTAAGGTATATTTAAACCAAAAATATGTAATCCTAATACCATAGGTTTTGATGAACCAATGATATTCTAAAGCATCATTGATTGATGTCTTTGAGGCCCTCAATTTTACACATGTTTGTAAATGATGACCTAAATAACTCCCTATAAATATATATGTATATCTTCTAATTACATGTCTCAAATTTCAACTAATTTTCTCCTAATTGATATAATAATTTTGCGGTGACTTTTTCATTACCATTTTCTTCTTATTAAGACTAAATTTTATTTAACCAAGTTCCGATGTGGGGTTTCCACAATGGTATTTTTCTATTTTAACCATTTAATTTCAAAAAACAATTTCAAATTTTGAGAATTAAATTTATTGAAGTATGGGATAATGTAACACCCAAATATTTCTTTGTGTGTTATATCTTCGAAGTATATCAATAACATGCACAACATGCAAAACCGAGTATGAGGGAACCATGAATTACAAATCCCTCCATTCAAAAAAAGGATATGAATAGTAATTACCAAATTTTAAATTTTATATATCCTATATAACATTCATATTTTTTGATTATTAAACATAATATAAGTAAAATTCAATTTTTATGATAAAAGATGTACTTTTCAAAAAATGCAGTTTTATGCCTTTTAATGGAGAACCCTTTTTAAATCCAATATTTTACAATTAATATATTCAATTTAGTGAAATTATATTCATATTTAGAAGAAGGACATACAAATATAGTTTGGACAAAATTTTGGTACTTTTCTAATAACGTTAATATTTTGATGAATAGTAAAAAATATATATTTTAATTGAAAACATATTTTCTAATAAAAATAATTTGTAGTGGTAAATTATACATTTTGATGGTTTTTAGGTATAATTAGACTATATTTTTATCATTTAATATAATTTAGGTCATTGGATATACAATCACATTAAATTTGACCTAAAAAGGTGTCAATCTTTTGATAGTTATTATTTCTTAAAACCCCGCTTTTTGTTTTCAGAGTGGGAATTAAATTTAATATATTTTCTCCCACTTCTGTGTTTTGAATTTTTAAAAATGGGTTCCATATAAGTAATCAATAATTCTAAATTGTGTATATTGGAATATATTATTTTTAGACATTATGAATAAATATTTTGGTAAATATTTTATTTACCATGGTTAAAAGGTAAGTCTGATAAATATGGGTAAATAAATAATATTAAAATAATATTAAATTACCCTAACACATTTAATAACCCTATTTTAAGATACATATATGACCTTAGAAATCCTTAGTTTGATTTTGGGATCCATTGGGGAAACTTGGGAATGCAAATGCTATTTTATATAAAATAATCTAAAGAGAAGACAAAAATAATAAAATAAAATATCTTTTAGTAAAATATTCTTTATATGAGGTAATATAATTGATTTATTCGTCTATAAATAATAATTAGAAATATCAAATTATTTTCTATATCATAATAGTTTATTTATAATTTTTAGACATAAAATAAATATATTTATATATTGCACAATAATGATGCAGTATTATCCTTATTAATGTTACAATCAAATAAATGACATTATAAATATTAAAATAAAAATAATTTGAAACTTATGATGAAATACGCAAATTTTATTGGTGAATATGACATGTTAGGGTTTATCAATAGAATATTTTTCGATGTAATCATGCTGTTATGACTTTAACAAAAAAAATACCAATTAGTGTCCAAATTGACAATTAAGAGTTCTAAAAACTAATATTATATTATTAATTGATATAATTTATCAAAAAATCTATTGATCGGACAAAATACTTATATAATGATATTTTTATAACTAATGAACCACATAAAGATCTATAGGAAGTTTATAGTATGTTTATAATGCATATAATATAAAAATACAAAGATACTTGGTAAATGTCATAATATTTAACTAAGAGTCAAATCTAAAAGATAAAGTTAATATGGTGAAATAAACATGACAAAAACTTATTTTTTGAGACCTTTGAGGCCCATACCTACATATTCATTGAAATAACTTAATTTGGAGCCATTAGAAACGAAATATTATTTTATTATAAAATAATATTTCAAGCTTTTTATAAAGTGACTCTAACCTCTCTTATAAAAGGGCACTTATCTATCTCTTACTTTCATACGTCCAAATCAATTTGGATCGGATAATAACTTCCCAAATATCCTCCCAACCTCCCTCACATCAACCTAAAGTCTTTAATTTTATCTTAAATCCATCCAATGGAGCCTTTTTGATCAACTCAACTGGAAATACCCAAAGAAGAGGTAATAATTTCAACTACCTCTTTCAAGTTCTTATCTTCTTCCACTTCCTCTTTCATTGTTGTTTCCATAAAAAATAATATATCTACTACCTCGTATATACAATGATGTCATTAAAAATATGTTACAACCATATTTTTTATTCTATCCATCCTATAAATGAAAAAGTCACCATACGTGCATACATACGGCTTAATGTCTCCACGTTGTGGTGTAGTTTGTTATTCAAACAATTGGTTATTTGGTTGGATATAACAATGAGTGTAATGAATGTAAATAATAAATAAAAAATTTATGAATCTGTATATATGATATACCATCCAATTAAATATTATGTTACCGTCAATACAAATATATTTTCGCTCGTGCGTACGTACGGATTACTGTCTTCACGACACGATAAGATTCATTTCCATGTTCCTCATTCAACGATGATTATAAAAATATATATTATTAATATGTATGTAATATATGACATAGTAATGTTACAAGATATATATATATATATATTTGTATGTATGTATGTATGTACTTACATATATATTATTCATTTACTTCCATTCAGTACGATATGAAAACGAAAATAGTGTTTATGCGTACGTAAGACCTACCATCTCCATAAATGGTGCATTCCAATTCATATATCTTACATTTTTATTTTTTTATTATAAGTATATATGATATATAATTAATGTTTTATATTTTGGAAGTATTTAAATCATGATCGAAATGATACGATCAAGAATAACAAGTTAAAACACATACGATACATAATGTAGTTATTACCCAAATTAGTAATTTAACATGGAAAACATTATTAAATGGGTAGTATAAAGTCAAAAACGAATCATGTATGAAATAATAAATATTAATAATGTTTGGATATAATTTAATAACATACTATGGTCATTATACACGAGGTTAAATGTATATTCGACCAAAGGAAAGTCAAGGTAAGGGTCAATTACACAATATCATTATTATCGGAGGATGTTTTTACGTGAGTATCTTCTTGGGGATATTTATTATCCACGTCCATGTTTCATAAAAGTGTTTTTAAATGGATTATTTTTAGAGAACTGTTTTAATAAAATATTGTTTTAAATGTTTTAAAGATTTATTCTTCTAATCATTTCTCATTAATTTCCATGTTTTCAAAATGGTTTTAAGGAATTATTTATATGGACTTGAATGTTTGAAAATTTTAGTTCCATTAAAATGTTTCATAGTGGTGTGTCACACTTTGAATCAAAACTATATTTTAAATGACTTAATATATAAATTATGTGTATATTAAATAATTTAATGAGAATGTGATATCTCTCTCAATGAGTTCTATAAATAATTTTCATCTATGTCAACATCCTTTAATGGATTTTAAAATTGTTAGATGTTGATTTATTATGATACAAATCATCCATATTTTATTGAAGGTTTTGTGATATGTTTGAAAATAGATGTGTCATTTTTATACCATTCATATTTTATTGTTAACATGTTGACATTTCGTATGTTATTTATAATATGAATATTAATGTTATATTTCAACCTTTTCATATTAGGAATGCATTAGACATAATAAGTGACGGGTGGAGACCACTATAGCTCCTCGATGCATCGGTATGTATCATGAGACAATTATATGTGTAATTGGTTGAGGACTTTCCTAATTTGATATATGGTTTTGGCCGAGGGCATAATCATTTTTTGACATCATGGTTGAGGCCTTGAGAAACTATTTTAGAATGTCTGGCATTATACATTCCCTCATCAGGAAAATAATATTTATGGATTATATAGTTATTTGACTAGTGTGATACCCATGACTATGTTTCATTATGGAATTATTTAATGAACTCATATTTCGTACATATAGTTTTTATGTTTATTATTTGTAAAGGCATGTGTTTTCAATTTTTTACAATTCCTATTGTTTATGTTATCTTTCGCTAAATTGTTTACCCTTACTGAGAATCTAATATCCACAAATTTTTATGTTTTATTTTCCCAAGATTCCATGAAGTGTATTATTATTGATATGTAGGGTTAAGAGACATTGAATAATGGTGTTCTCAAAAAACTATTTATGTTGTGTTTTATTTTTGAAATTGTAATGTAATGTTAATTTATGTAATCTATTTTCCCAGACTGCTAAATTGATAGATCATTTAGGATATGATTCCTTGTAATCATGTGAATGTATTAAATTAATTCACCAACTCTTGGCTTATAGGGTCATATAATTACAATCTAGATCAAATAATGAAGATATTTGATCCAATGGATCAAATAAGGATGGTTTATGGTTCCCTATGCTCGAGAAAACAAAAGGTTGTCACAAAATTGAATGAAACCAAAAATATTGATCATAAAGTATGATTAATATTTTAAATATTTTTTACATCGGTTATTCAATAATCGATGTGAAAAATAATATTCTCCATTTTTATTAAATAACCAACATGAAAATTTTGTGTTTTTATATTTTAAATCAATTATTTAATAACATAAGTTGAAAACAGTGTTTCACATCAGTTATAGCTAACCGATGTAATTTTTTTTCTCTCAAATGAATTTTGTAATAGTTCCACCTCCTTCATGTACATATTTTGAACTCATCTGATTTAATCTTGTGTTGAATCAAAATAATCATGATAAACCTATATTGATTAATTTTTTAGTGGTTTTTTAAATAGAAAAAGAAACTAATGAAACCATCTAATCAAAATTACGGTTAACTCCATTGTGAAATATCCTTCATTGTGAAACTCACTTGATACGGGGTTCATATTTTTTATAACCCCCTATTCAGTAACCTCTAAACCAATATCTATTCTCAAATGATTCACAATGTCTATGGTCAATATTTATTTCTATGCATTTTAAATATCATTGTTGATTTTTCGTTGGGTATTTTCATAAGTTCTATTCGATTAATATTGAAAATATCCATTGAAGTGTAGTTTTCATTACTAAAAACCCACCAAGAAATCATTTAGGTTCTATAAGATCCTCTAATTTTTATATGTGGTAAAACATCATTGGATATAAAAATTTGCAAAAAATAATGAAAATGTTGGGAAATGATTACACCATCAAAGAACCAATTTTGGAATAAAATATATCCGAACATTGTCATGTGGATTTTTAATGAACTCTAATCAACCCAAATACCTAACACCCTATTGAGAGGGCTTTTATGAAAATAGTATCCCCCTTTGGGTTCAATGAGAACACTTCAAAAATTATCAAAGATCTTTTGTTGGAAAATATTCATACACTAACTATAGAACCAACCACTTGAACTTTATAACACCATAAATTGAACTGAGATTTACTCAACATGAACCCTAATCTAGTATGATCCAACCAGGTCTGGTGAAATAAGAGAAACATGGAAATTTTATGAATGAATCACTGCATATAAAAACCACTTAAAAAAAATATTCTTATGCGCTCGAGTAGACCAACTCTTCATCGCCTACAGGGAACTGGTTTTATAACCAAACTCCCAAGAAAAATATAATAATATATCGTCTATGAACAAACAACTTTAGAATCATCATATTTAAAACTCCCACTGTCTCCCTATACCCCTTATCAGCTTCTCTCCCACCTTTACATTCATCAAGACATTTTCTCCCCCTTTTTAAATAAACCTAAATTTCACTCCTTTGTGATCAGCAACATTGTAAGGAAAACATATAAATTCATAGGGGAAAACACACTATACTTTGCGGAAAGGGTCCTCAATTAAGATTTATATGACATGTTGTTCAGTAAAAACATACCTTTTTTCCACATGGTTTGGCTCTAATTTTTTCTTCATATAATGATAGATAATTTAAATTTTATTTTTCTATATAATATAGATAATATTTATTCAATGACTTATAAAAATTGAGTAATCAAAATGGATTTTTTTGGAGATATCACTTCAACTCCCATATCTCCATGCTACGTCTTCAAACAAAATAACTATGTGAAAGCATGAGAAGCTATAATATATTTATCATTTTTAGTTATCAATGAAATTATATGTTTATTATTGGTAAACTAAGAAATAATAAGGTCACAATATAAAATCTAACAGATGATGTTGATTTTCTATCATATGAAGAATTAACCAAAAATGCATCTAATAACCAAATAACCCTGCAGATATTTTTCATTTTATAGACAAATAAAATATATTGTTCCGTTTAAAAAAATAAAAATTTTATTCTCTATATGTAACTATTTCTCATTGGGATTACCATGATACCATATATCATGGAATGGGGAAAACATATTATGTCATGTTACTTTTTATTTAAATAGGATACTAATAATCCAAAAATATTCTATTACATTCACTAATTTTCCTTCACTGTTTTATGAAAACTTTATCATTGTAGTATCTAGAGTTATCATCTCATTGTAATTTTTCATTTAAAATCACCTCAGAAACACTTTAGAATATTTTCATTATTAATAAGTGTTCCATGTATTTATTATGTTACATATTAAACAAAGAAAATGTTAGTTCTCTAATTATTGACACTTCAAAATTATATTTTGTGATTTGTACAAAATATTGTTATTCTTCTTCTATCGATCCATCAAATATTAGGATGTCAACATATACATGAATCATCACACTTTGTTTACTCTCATTATTGACATATAAATTATAATAAAATTATCCATTATTAATACCAATATTCAAACAATATTGATGAAGTCAAGAATACCATGCAATTTGTTTCTGTTTGAACCTGTATAGAATCATATTTCACTAAAAAAAACATTTATAATAATTATGAATCACAGACCATTTTGTTGTTCAACTTAAATGTCTTCCAAAAAAATATCATTTAGATATAATGACCTTACATCCATTTTAGTCACATTTAATTTCCTCTTCACTACTATGTATAAGATTTATCAAACTATCAATATCCTTTAAATTGGTGAAATGGAATCATCTATATATATTCCATCAATTTGGTACTGTCTCTTGCATATTAGTCATGATTTTTTGAAATTATATCGTTGTTTTATATAATTTTGTTTGGAATCCCATTTGGTTTGGATTATGTTTTTTTCTATCAGACTTGAATGAAACAACCATGTATTATTATTTTGATTTTATTAGTCTTTTCATTCATATCATGAACTATATTTTCATCTCTAGTTGATTATTCAAAACAATTCAACTATAAATAATAGTTGAAGGATTCTTACTCTAAAAACCTTATTTACATTATTTTGACTACAAATTCTTAATAACTGATGATATTCATCTTGTAAATTTTATTATTCCACCTTGGATTTTTTTAGATACAGGTCTAAAAATACCCTCTTAATCATTAGTACCTTATTTTGAATATGAATTATCCACTTATTTTCTACCAGAGTTTTTTTACCTCCTCATCACTATCATTAGGGAAATATTCACTATATTGTTTAAGATCATAATAATTTTATACTAAATGTCAATTTATTTCCATTATTAACTTTTTATACACTCTTTTTGATCAATTTATATGCATTTCTTTATAATTTTTACCAAAGGGACATCCCATCATTTCCCTACGGCTCAAACATCATTTATTCTCTTTATTGAGAATAAATAACATCAAAATATTCAAAATTATATCAATTTTGGACATTATATACACTAAATCTCATTTAGATTCCATTATTCTATCAGACCCAAAAAAGGATCTATTGGATAAATATACCAATGTGAATAATACTTCCAAAATTTATTTGGTATGTACTTTTGAATAAGAATTATTCTATCCATTTTGTTTATGATATATTTTTTCCTCTCGAACACTCCAGTTTTCAAAGGAGTTCTCACAAGTAAAACATGGTTCCTTATACTATGGGTCTTGAGATAATCTTCCACTTGGTTGTTTATTAATTATTTTCTTATTGTGGTCCAAAACATCAAAATACTCTATTCCAACATCCATTCAGCTTCGCTGCAATATTTTTTTTCAGAAACAAAAACCCTGGAATTTATGGTAAATGAAAAATATCCACCAAATACTACAAAAATAATCTATTAAATTACCATAATACTTATTCCCATCAATATTCTTGGGGATAAAAATCTACACATGTGAACATGAACCAATTCAGGCACTCAATACTGCATTTTTTCTTTTTTCCTTGTACATCTTTTGAATGTTATTAACCTATTCCAAATAATCCCATGTGGGTTTATATTAATTTTATATCCTAATGATATCTCAATTTTTATTGCATTTCACCATAAATCTGAAGGCTGATTGGGATAAATGAATAATAAATTATTTTGTAATCCTTTTTTACTTCAACATTGGATAAAAAACACATATCTTCTTCTCCACATAGAAATTAGATATTCCACTGGATTCTATTTCCCTAAAAAACACTACACTATCCATTACCTTTATGATATACAAATTCTAGGTAAATATTATTTCATACAGCAAGTCACATAGTTGACTCATGCATATCATGTTGTGACTAAAAACTTCAAACAACAAGACATTAAAACTTCTCAATTAATTGCCTCTAAGCATGGATTTATCAGAGCTAATAATCATCAATCCTTATTTCATTACTAATCTAATGACACCATAATTTTTTTACTTAATTCCTATTATGAAATCCATATTTATTATTATATATGAGATACATCAACTACCAATGATCTATATTCTAGTGTTATCAAATAATTTGAAGAAATTTTTTGAAACCTCATCTTTCACAACCCTTTTTTTGATCGATATCATTGGCTACATAATTCATGTCTAAAAATATTCATTACCTTCCACATATTATTTTAATCAACATCAAATTTCAAATATTTTTATTGATTTTTCGTTTTCATATCATTTAATTATTTCTTTATCTACTACTTATGACCACTTTAGGAATTCTTATTCAAATTACCTGATATTGTTTATGAGAAATACCTAGCCATGTGAATAAATCATCCACACAAAAGTCCTTCAAATAATTCATTGAAATTGAACTATATATGGTCATGTATTCTTCCTTTGTTCCCATAGGTTTCATTTTTATTTGGAATATACATTTTGGGAATGACTTATCATTTCACAACAACAACATTGAATACAAAGTTCATTCTGGTGTGTTGTTTTTCTAAGACTCATATGTCTTTGGTTTCTCTAATCTTTTTTATTATAAATTTTAGTTTAAAACATTTTCAACCTCAAAGTGGGTTCTTGTAGATCAAAAACAAAAATAATGGCTTTCTTTTTGTGATCAAGACCTATATCAACCTTTTTTAGATATGAATGTCACATGGTTTTTTTCATACCATTATGCTCCACACACATCCTTTCATTAACCTAACCGGTCTTCTTTCCCAATGACATTAATAATGTAAAAAAGACTCTCATGTCCACATACACCTATTCAATGTCCAATTACATCCTCTTCGTGTAATTTGATATGCTGGATTTGATCTTTCACTTCATTATAAAAACTATCTATAACTCTAATATGCACTTCAATATTGATATTTTACCAAATGAATTTTTTTAATTTCAACGAAATTTAATATGAGATATTTTTAATTAATTCGTTGATTTTAGATATCTATCTATAATAATAATATATATAGATATTTTAATCATGAACCACTCTATTTTCATTATTTTTATGGATAAAAAATTTGTCATCTCCTCAACACATGATTCTTATTTATTATAGAGATATAATCTTCTTTCTAATAGTGTTTAATTATTGGAAAATTCTCTCATATCATAATTATCATCTACTAAAATTGTATCATTTTCCTTGTGACATTTTCATCCATCAATTTTTTTTACCTCAAACACTTCAAAACTATCATTTTTTTGGTAAATCATGTTCTTCTTCTTGAATAAATTTAACATAATTCCTTACAAACCTTCCAAATTTTCTAAATATAATTTAAAGAAGATTTATTAATTATCCTCTTCATCATCTTAACACTTATTGGGGAATAGTTTTTCAAGATTTATAACAATTCCATATAAAAAACTTATTAGTGGAAGTTTCCCATTATACATTCCATTTCACCCTTTGTTGGAGTGGGTAAATTAATTTCGTGGATTCATCTACCTATTCATTATCATGTAAATCTTATATAGTGAACTTATTCCTAGTTTCCAACTCCACGTCTTTCGTTTTCCCTTTTTACACATCCTCATTATCATCAAGTCACATCTCATACAAGAAAACAGTGTGTTGTGTTAACTATTTAATGTCAACTGAATTGGATATTTTTACTTCTGTATTGAGACATTCATATTAGAAAGAGGTGGATA
The DNA here is from genome assembly GCA_963277665.1 of Viscum album. Classification (NCBI taxonomy): domain Eukaryota; kingdom Viridiplantae; phylum Streptophyta; class Magnoliopsida; order Santalales; family Viscaceae; genus Viscum; species Viscum album. Next base: position 1,368,059,621 of record OY728158.1, on the reverse strand, counting down.
ACATAGCAGGATGCACATTATGATATTTAAATATTTTTGTATTTATCAAAGACCATTCATATCATCCATGACAATATTAATGTAGATAGAGAATGCATTAACTAACGCAATAAATTTTATAATTATTTCTTCTTCAATTTTACACTGAACCATAAATTTAGCTTCTTTGAAATTCGTATAAACCTCATAGATATTTTGAAAATATTCCCACATGGTAAGTGATTACTTTCATAACATCACCATTGTGTAGAATGTAGTGGATAATGCTCTACCTAAATCATTGATTCCTCTAACATCAGTATCTAATTAAATTTGGACTACATTTGATAATGTATAACTATCCATAATAGGCAAAATTACAGGTATCTCAACTGAAAAGACATACACAACAAAAAATAAGATGTAGTGATTCATCGAATTCATTAAAAATTCAAAAAAATCAATAAATGATCATAATTCCTTGGTGATTATAAAAATCCATTACATCCTCTGGAAGATAACCACCAATTTTAAGAATTACCTCAAATACCAAGTGTTGAATCTACTATGTTAAATAAAATGAAAGGTGGTGAATTATGGTATGATAGATTAAAACACTCTCCCATTTGGATCTTGTATCATTGTTGAAGAGAACAGACTTCTCTCCCCTTCACGTTGAAACACATATATAGAAATCAAAACAAACACAATATATAGAACCTTTACAATGTTCACTCATATTGTAATTTGTATAAGGATCCCACAAAAAGTTGTATTCAATGTTTCAAAATCCACTAATTCACACTATTATTAAATGTAAGTATACTCACCATCCATTATGGGTTACAAATTGTCGAGAATTCAAATGTAACAGATCTCTCACCTAAAGTGTGTACAATGATCTTTCATAATATTATTACATTTATATAAATGAACTCAACATAGTTTCACAAATATATTAGTGTTCCATGAATCTATGTTTTCACATTATAGATGAAAAATATTCCACAACATGTAATGTTATTTTTGATGAGTCCCTTTGTGAACTATTTTTTCCATCATGTAATGATTTAGTCTTCTTTTGAAAGGCCTTGTACCACATAACATGATTTCTTCATGAAAAACCATTAATTTGAAAATAGATGGTACCTGAAAAAAAAATAACAAATTTTAGCTCAATATTTCACCATAAAATGATATTTCCTACAAAAAAGTTAATTATTTGACTATACATCCTTCACGAACTAAAATTCCTTCTTAAAACACCTCATTTGTGAAACACATCCTTCATAAACCCCTTTGGGAATTAGCTAAATTCTTCTAGTTATGATTATTTCTAGTCACATTATAACCCTATTGGGGAAGTGAATAGTGGTCCTTTGTAAAGACAATGAATCTTGAAAAACACTCTAATAATAATAATAATTAACTTCTTTGTGAAATTTCCTTCACCGGGGATTGTAATTTGTATATGGTTTGCATAGTGCATAACTCCACATTCTAAAGCATCTGAAAAATATTGTCTTTAAAACATATGACCCCCATTTCATTTTAATAATTATGTATATGGTTATAATTACATTGATAATTTTTCTTCATGAATTAACATTATTTACAAGATTTTTTCAAAGAAAATAACCTATATGGTCACATATAATTTAATAAAAATCATCCTCAATCTCCTTTAAATGGGTTTTTAACACCATTTGATATTGGGGAATGCATCAAAGGTCAATAAAATCGTAATTTTCTTGTACAAAAATATGAAATCCATTATGAATCAGTGCTACCTTTAAAACACCTACTTTGGTATTAAAACATTAACAACATTATAAATTATATTTTTCAACCACCACAACAAACCCAAAAACATAAATCACCTCTAGGAGGGACTTTTTCACAACACTCGTCTACCAACTCTAAAAATCTAAAAAAATATGCTCTCCCACATTGATTATAACTCTTTATGTGGCTAATAATATCCTAATATAATGATGGAAACCACTTGGAAAACACCATGCCTGAAACAAGAAAATCAGCAAGAAAAATAGCTTTTCTACACCAAAAATCAAGTCATTGACTCTCTCTCTATGGGATATATGACTGGTCTATCATCCAACTATAGAATAAATGTTATTGGATGAATATCACTTAATAAAAATTGTTAAAACACTAAGAATGGTATAATTTTTATTCATTCAATATGATTACAATGAAATAGAAATTGAAAATTATTCCCTATGGTAATGGTAATAAAAAACCAACTGGATCTAAAAATTTTTAGGGTATTTTATTTTTATGTTGAAATTTGTGCATTACAGTGATTCATTAAAGGAAATAATTTTCAAAAATATTATTATTTGAGGCAATATTCCATAGTGATATCAGATACAGAATAATCCAAATCAATTAATTGAAGAACAAAATGTTTATAAGATATTACTAATAATTACAATAAACCAAAGTAGCTTTGTTTTCAAGTTTATAAAATTCATTTACTCAGAGATTGGGATTAGTGTTGTATAGTTCATAAGACTATATGGAATACCCTTAAAAGCTTCACAAATTTCATCTTTCATTTTGTTATTATTTTTCTTGTCATATTCATCATATTTTTATGAGAAAAACTAATATTTCATTCATTATTGTTGATAATTCTCATTAATTCGTATTTAAATTTTCATATTTTTTTACTTCAATATTCATTTATTTTTCCAATTTGATCTTACCTAGGGATATTTGTGGCATCTATTTGAGAATTTTAGATACTTATTATGAAAAAATTAACTTTTCCCAAGGGTTCAATTATGATCTTCTCGGAAGTTTCCCATTTCTCTTTACCAACTAACTAGCAATAAATTTTACTCAATTAAGTATGAAAACTGAAATTTAAATTTTATATTCTCTACTTGGTAGTTATACCAACTCATCATTTTATCCATATTAGAAATAATTTTTCTCTAAAAAATACAAGGGTAATTATAATATTCACCCCTTTGATGTTTTTGAAAATATTGTTTGGGATGTTCAAGGAATCATGGTTGAGGTTATATTATCATTCCATGTTATTTCAATGAAAAGATTCTATGATTTCTATAACTACAGTGATATTTATCATAGAATAGATCATCTAAATCTTGAAACCCAAAAATATATATATTAAAAATAAAATTTTCATGATTTTGAGTGGACATATCAATGTTAAGTAAAAAATTATCATTGTTTCCAAAAACTAAAAAATTGAAAAACATCTTTCTATGTGATTATTCTTAATTTTATAGAACACTTTATTAGCACATTGCATGTAATTTTACATCATCAATGATTTAATTTCATCCAAGATTACATACATTGGATAATTCATATCAACACCTAAACTAGTTTTATTTCCCCTATATTCCCCCTTTTCTCCTATAATTATAGTGTTGTGAAATATTATTGTAATTATTTAAAGAATTTCACAACAATTCATCTATTTTATCATTTTGAATCACACAAGAAGATTGAACCACTATAATCTAACATGTAGAGGAAAATAATTCATAAAACATATCCATGATGGAATAAGCTAAGAGTTTATATTGAGGGAACTTCCATTGATTGTCCCTAAATATATCACATACCTAATTTAAGGTCACTCTATCCTCTTGAAAAAATCTAGTGATCTAATTTTAAATATATCCATTTATCTCCTTCTTTAAATATCCTTCAGATATAGTTATAAACTTTTTCCCATGTTTCATACTTTTTCGCATATATATATTAAAAAAAATATCCAGAATTGAATTTATGGGAAAAGAGAAACAATATCATTTTAAGGTCAACCTCAATGATCCCCCAAAATTTAAATTATTTAAATATGTAGTATAAGTCTCTAATGAAGACTCATATATCCTAATTAGACAAACAAATAAATGTGGGAATCAAGGAGATGTATAAATTACATTTCATAATTATTGTCTCTATGTGGAAGTATAATCAAATTAAGTTTTCATGAAAATTTATTATGTAGATAAACCCATATACTAAGACTTCTTAAGTTGTCTATCATTATCATTAGTTGATTATTTTTCCATTCCTAGTAGGAATCCCCACTCTCCCATATTCCATTAATAATTTTTTTCCATTTTCAATAAATCTAATATATTTTTTATTCTTGGAATGTATGCCGATGTCCTATAATAAGATAACTTTATGGTTATAAAATATTAAAATTTTAAAAATTTTGGAAAAAAACTAGGATTGCACATAGATTATAGTACATAACATTCAATTTCTAAAAACTAGATTCAATCATCAATTTATATAATTTTTTTACATTTTTTTATTATTATGTTTTCAAACATTGTGAGGGGATGCCCTACCTATAAATGGTGCGAAATAGTTGACACATATATGATTTTAAATGTATAAATTTAATTATTTTAAAACCCTATGAACTAAAATAATGTAATGAATATGTTTTCAGACCCCTAAGGATGGTAAAATTACTATTTGGACCCAAGATTTGGAACACCCAAAAAAAACATGATAGAATATTTCTTATTCAAAAACAAAAAAATGTGGGTAGAGATTTTCAATTTTAAAATAAAAGGACATGGTATGAAATAATTTTTTAAAGCCATGGTAAAGTTAAAAAAATAATTTTAGTTTATTTATATCAAAATATATTTTTAATTCCATGTAGAAATTAATTAAATGCACACACATTAAATGATTATATAAACCTCCCTCAAGAAGAGCACAATCTTATAAATTTTTGATTCATGTAGCTATCCACTTACTACTGTCTTCCAAATATAAGGAAGTTAAATAAATCAACATAAAAATAAATCTCATCAAATAATTCTAGTAATATAAAAGAATAAAAAGTAGAGTCGCAACTATTTTTAAATTGAATACGATAATGTGAATAATTTATGAAATTAGAACCTATCAAAATAATTGACCAAACAAAAACATACACAATCATTGCTCTCAGAAAAATATATATAATAATTAAAAAATTAACTTCATCAAAATGAATATAAAAATATATAATCCAAAAATCATTCCAAATATTCCACAATGCACGACATCTTGTTGGTTATATTTATTTCCATCACCATATCTCTAAGGGACACTCTATAAAATATTCTTTGATAGAAAGTGTATGGTCCCCCAATAAGTGTGTAACCAAAGACTCTTATTGTTATTTTTAGTTCCCAATAATGATAAACTAACTTATATCTATTCTTTCACTACCACCAATAATGTGTCATTAGTCACTTGTCCATTATCACCTACAGGTGAAACGATCCAAAACATTTAAAAACATTTAAAATAGAACACACAAACAAAATGTATCCATTGAATAAAATGAATAAGGAGATGTAAATGTATTGATTCACTATCTAAAAACCCTTATTATTATTTTATTACTCATAAAACATTTTATATTAATTAAATAATTTTATCGCTATATCTTTTATTAATTCCACACGGTTATAAAATTTCAACACAAATGTAAGAACATGTCCTTTCTAATGAATATATCTACAATGACCCAACCTTAAAACATTAAATAATATTGAATTAAATGAATTATTCACATTGAGGATATTTTTATGTGTAGAGTTGTATAGAATTAGGCCATACCTATTACATGACATCTCAAAAGATAAAAAGATGACACTTCTACTCAGATTCCATTTTTTTCATAAAAGAAAAACTCTTAAAAAGGAGTCTTTTCTAGTTCCATGTTTTAGATAGCATGACATTCCCTTGATCCCAGCCTTTAACCTAGTCATCATTAAGTCTTGTGAAATACATTTCAAAAACATTGTATGGGTATAAAAAGCACAAAAGGAGTTATAAGATAATGAATGATGACATTAGTCTATAAATACATACCAAGCATAAAATCATAACTCATGAAATCATACAATTTATGAGTAACACATAGAAATAATAAATCATAAAGGTAACTTATGGAATACTTAATATCCTTACGTTTTAGCTTTGACAGCTAAAAAGGGAGCTCCATTTGAAATACCCATCATAGTATATTCCACACATCTTTTAGGAGAAACATTAACATTTACCTCCATCACGTTACCTAATGCATTGGAGAGCTATCTCAGGATCACCCACCCATGTTCTATCATAGAACCCCCTGTATTCGAAAACAATTCCCAATAACCATTACATTTTCAAAACATAAAAATAAATATAATGGAAAGATAACATTTCCACTTAATAATAAAAATATATCATTAAAATATATTGACATAAAAAATACATTATCAAAACCATTTTCAATACCAAAACATGTAAAACTATAAATGGTATTTGTTTTCCTTTAAAAAACATTACGTCTTGTTAAAGAAGCCGAATATCAAATAACACACAAGATGGTGGAAAAAGTCATTTTTACCACTTATGTTAAAAAGATACATTCTTTTTTTTTGGTTTAGTAAAACACCTTGTAGAAAAAATTTCAAATTAAATGAAATGTAAAGTCAATGGTGTTTATACACCGTATAATAGAATGTTGTGTATAAAAAAATATACCTCAATGAAAGGAGATTGAGATGAAGTCCCTTACCTCGTGTCCGACTTGATTTGATCATTATTAATCTCCATAATAATAATATAAAGTTAATTTTTACTTTCTTAATAACCTTTTAAAAGTTCATTATACCTTTTATATCAATTATTACCTTGCTATAACAATTAGTTTATTGTTTGAGTTCATATCAGACATTTTTTCGATCTTCTGAAGTTGAGTTATAAATAAACTTGTTATAATTATAAAATGTCCATTTCATTGAAATTACATTATCACTAGGCTTATATTCATTATTTAGATACCATATATATCATATGTATCTATTATATATGTATTTATAATATTGCATATCATTTGGAGAAAAGAAACGTAATGAACCATTCATGTAGGTGGTAGGCCGTACATACACAATAATGGTACATTCATTTATATTTCATATTTAATGGAATAAAAACATAATGATACATAGTTATATCTTAATTACAGTATAATATAATATGTATTTCATTAACACCATCCTCAATACATTCCACGTATAGCATGAACGAGTAATATCACATTGAGGGGGTCATAGTCTGCATATCCTCAAATTAAATTATCCTATTTACCCACTATTGAAAACCATAATGGAATTCTATAAATGAAAATAACAGAAGAATAGAAACAATATAAATATAATATATATCACATATAAATATAGTTCCTTCTTAATGGCCACTATAAGAGGTGGTAGGAGAGTACTGATCAATCATAGTTTCATGAAGAGTTACTTTTCCATCCATAAAAACAATATGTCCTTTACCAATAAGATGGAGGAGTCTGTATGTTTAGTTCGAATAATTATCATAGAAACCACATAGTATATTGGAGATATATTCGTTGTTATAAAATGATTTAATAAAAATATTTTTGGAGGATGGATTAGTAAAATAAAAAAAGAACTTAAAAGAAGACGTTACCTTTAAATTAGGTATCTCCCATTGGATAGAACCAAAAGGATTAATTGAATTTACTTATCTTTAGGGGAAGGATTATAAGTGGAGTAGAAGGATATAGGGTTCTTTATTGGGTAAATTATGGATGAGCCATGGGACTTGAGAAATGTGTGGAACGGGTTAGAAGTGAAGGCTTTTTATAAGGTGGAGGGACTCTTTAAGAATGTTTGAAAATATTATTTTATAATATAATGATATTCATTTTATAAATGGAAAAAATAAATTATAATCTAATATAAGATGAATCATTTTCGAAATAAAATTATCCAAAAAGAATTGGACTGGTTTTGGATATTTCATTAAACATTATAAAATAATTTTTTAAATCATTAATTAATGAGGTAAACACTACATCATTATTTTTTCATAAATAGTTTAATTTATATTATGTTTAAAAATTATAAAAAATATCTTGATGTAGGAAGTATTTTTAGATTTTTAATGAATATTTATAGTTGAATAGATAACTTATATAACACCATTTAATAATTGATTTACAAAAAGATATATGATTTTTTCATTTTTGTCTTTACTTTAAATTAATTAATATTAACATCCATTATCACCACCATGTGTCTCCATGGGGTTCCTAAATCGACCCAAGGATTCCCATTGTCAGAAATGTATCAACCAATAGGTATATGACACAAGTTCTTGTAATTTATTATTTTTATAATATTATTTTTTTCCTTATTTACCATATCTACACTATAACCATGGTAAATAAAATTTTTACTGAAATATTCATAATATCTAAAAATAAAAGATACCAATTTAATATGTTGTGAGCACCTTTTTACTAATATAGAATCCATTTTTCAAAATTTAAAACACAAAACTGGAAAAAATTTATTTAAAATTATTTTCCATTGTTAAAACAAAATGAAGGTTTTTATTAAATAATAACTATCAAAATATTTACTCTTGTTTATGTAAAATTTCAAAGTGAAATTACTTCCAGAGACCAATTTTTTTTAAATGGTAAAAAATTATTCTTATTACACTTTGAGACCAATTAAAAATATAATGTTAGCATATAAATAAATTATATTATAAGGTAGTTTTGAATTAAAATATAGTATTATTCACTAATCATTAAAAATGAATTTTATTAGAAAAATACCAAAAATTTTCCCAAAGTAAATTTTGATGTCCCATTTATAAATAAATATTTTATTTTGTAAAATATAACATATAGAAGTGTCAAAAACTATATTTAAAAATGGTTCACCATTAAAAGGTGGTAAATCGACCATTTAAAGAATATAAGATTATTTATGTTTAAAATTAGATTCATTCAAATTCTAAGCCTCTAACATTTATTTAATAAATTTAAAATCATTTCAAAAACATGTATAATCATACTGTAGTTTGTCTTTTCCATTCCCAAAAATAAAATGACTAGGAGTTAACTACCAATTAAAATAATGCTCTATTATTATTTTTTAGTATGAGCCAACGTAGTGTGCAACGTAAGATTTCAAAAAAACCCATTGTTGTGTATCAGTTACTATATCGAAAATAGAATCCGTTTTAATATAAAATTAATATTTAAATCAAAAACATTATCAATTGTGGAAATGACTTAGTATGTATTAAACAAGGATGTTACATCCTTCACCCTTTTAGAAATTTTGTCCTCACAATTTTAATTCAATTATCATATAAATGGGGGTATTTATCCCTCATAGAATATTCAGATTCTCATATTGCCTCTTCAACCATATTGGGTTTCCAAAAAACATTTTCATGATGAATTAACTTATTCCGCTACACTTTCTCTCTTTGGTCAAGAATCTGGATTGGTTATTTCTCATAAGAGAGACTATCTTCCAACTGTACAACCTCTGGGCTCAAAACATGAGATGGATCTGGAATATATATTATCCACATTGAAACATGAAAAACATTGTGTACCTAGGATAAACTTGTAGGTAAATCCAATTTGCACGCAACAGATCCATCGTTCTCCATGATTTCTTAAGCTCTAATGAACCTCACACACTACTTTTACTTCTTACCAAAACGCATAACAGTTTTACATAGAGAAACATTGACAAAGACTTGATTACCTACCTCAAAAGAAATATCCTTTCTCTGGTTTTCCACATAAAATTTTTGCATATTATTGCCTGTTCTCCTGTTCTTTTGAATCAACTGAACTTTTTCTTCCATCTCTTATACCAATTATGTTACCATCAATTCCTTTCACCTAATTCATCACATAAATCTAGTGTTCGAAACCACTTTCTATATAATGCCTCAAATGGAGCAATTTGTATACAAGAATGAAAACTGTTATTATATAAAAATTCAACAAAAAAATACATTGGTCCGAACATCCCAGGTAATCCATCGAGCAATAATGTTACATATCCTCCAAGGTCTGAATTGTTCATTATGACTGCCCATCTGTTTGGGGATAAAAAGCTATTCTAAAATTTAATTCAGTAACCAATGATTTATAAAGGCATTTTGAAAAGTTATAAGTACACCTGAGATCACAATCACATACAATGGATATGGGAACACCATGCAACCTGATTATCTATTTAACATAAAACCGAGAAAGTTGATCAATAGAAAAAGTATCTTAAATATGAAGAAAATGTGCATATTTAGTCAATTGATCAATAATAACCCATATTGCATTATTACCTCGATATGTCTTTGTTAATCCCTCAATAGAGTCCATTGATATATTTTCCCATTTCCATTCCCAAACTAAAAATGACTAAATCATCCCGTTTGGTAACAACCGCTTTTCTTTATCCTGTTGACAAGTCAAACACTTCACAGTAAAATCAACAATTTCTCTTTTATATCCTTCCCACCAGTAATACTTTTGATGATCACTGTATATCTTAGTACTGTCAGGATGAACTAAAAATAGAGATCTATGAGATTCATATAACAACTCATTCTTAAAATATGATTCACAAGGCACACATAATATCTTCATGAACGTCAAAACACAATAATTATCAATAATAAAATCATGAAACATACCCTTATGAACCAACACTAACTTTTTCTCCAACACACTATCTTCCTTCTACAATTTCATAATTCTGTCAAATAGAGATAATTTCACTGACACTTGAAGCAAAACAGATGAATTTCATACACCAAAAACTTTTATGCCGAAGTTCATCATTTCAAAAACCATAGGATCTCATTATAAACATTGCATGGTTAATGAAGAATTATTTTTTCGACCCAAAGCATCGGCCACTTTATATTATTTTCTTGGATGGTAATGTATCGTGCAATAATAATCCTTTATTAATTCTAGACATCTCCTATGTCTCATGTTTTATTCTTTTTGAGTGAATATATAATTCAAAATTTCTCTGTCAGTATATATTTCACATTTTACTCCGAAAAGATGATGGCTCCATTTTTTTAAAGAAATAAAAAATATCAGCTAATTCCAAATCATATGTAGGGTAATTTAACTCGGGATGTTTCAATTGATGTGAAAGATAAGAAATTAACTGAAAATTCTGTATAAGGACACTACCAAGTCCTTTCAACAAAGCATCTCTATAGATAACCAACTCACCAATTTTGGAAGGCAGTTCCAAAACTGGAGCATTCACAAATTCTTTTTTCAATTCATGAAAACAATCATCACATTCACTGGTCCAAATTAACTTAATACATTTTCAAGTTAACTTAGTCATTGGGATACATTACTGTGAAAAATATTCAATAACCCTCTTTTAATAAACAACCAAACCATGAAAACTACCAATCTCGGTTATATTTGTGGGTCTTGTCCATTATTAAAGAACGCATGTTTTAATAGGATCAACAGTTATGCCGTTTTTTGAAACAATGTGACCAAGGGAAGAAATTTTATGTAACAAATACTCACACTTGATTAATTTTCGAAATAGTTTCTTTTCTTTTAAAGTATGTATGAAAACCCTTAAATTTAATTCATGGTCCTCTTTACTCATAGAATAAATTGACATATCATCAATTAACACAACCACAAATTATCCAGTAAATCACAGAAAATTCTATTCTTATGATCCATTAATACAGTAGGTTCATTGGTTAAACCAATAGGCATAACTAAAGATTCATAATGGCCATATCTAGTAAGAAATGTGGTCTCCAGAATGTCTGCTTCCTTTACTTTCATCTGATGTAACCCCGAACTCACCTCAATATTCCAAAAATACTGAGCAACCTAATGTTGATCAAACAAATCATCGATATGTGCCAAATGATACTTCTTATAAATAGTGATGTTATAAAATTCTCTATAATCAATGAAAAGTCTCATTTAACCATATTTATTTATAGAAAACATGACAGGAGCACGCCATGGTGATGTGCTAGGGAGAATGAATACTTTATCTAATAAATCATGTAGTTTCTTCTTAAACTCTAATTGTTTAATTTGAGTCATTCGATAACGGGGTTACGAACACATATTAGAATAATGAACTAATTAAATAGTAAATTCAACGTCCCCATCCGGTATAATACCAGGAAATACATCATGAAAAACATCAACGTACTCATTTACCACTAGCACAACATTAATCTGAATAGTTCTTTTATTTTCAACAATATGTGAAAGCTAACATTTTGTTCCATCATTTATTAGTTTATCGGCTTCTTGATATGTTGTCAAAAGTAAGCGTTCATTCTTGTACACAAATTGAAAATCATTCTGAAATGAAACCACTTTATTTCAACCGTCATATATAGCATGATAAATAGAAATCCAATCCATAAACAAAATAACATCTAACTATACTAGTGGCTAAACAATAAGGTTTGTATGTAGATTCTTTTAGCACACAAGGAAATGTTGTTTCTTATAATTTCTTTTTATCTCATCATTTCTTCCATGTGTCTTTAACAGAAGTTATGGATTCATATCATTAGACGGAATTCCCAATATTGTTGAAAACTTCTAAAAAATGAACGAATGTGTAGACCCTTAATCAAAAAACACATTGGAATAATCTAAATAAACAAACAATGTACCTAATACTACTTCAATTGATGGCCCAACATTGATTGAATCAGTTGAAAAGGATTTCATCACCCCTACGTACTTGTAATCTGTATGCTTTCCCTCAGTTGAGTTCTTCATTGGACACTTATATGCCTAATGACCCATTTCATTACACTTAAAAAAATTTACTAACTCTAAATCAGATTTTTACATACCATTACCCTGATCTATTTTAGTGAACTTACGAGCCTTATGCATTATTTTACAACTTTTTTAGCACTTACCTTCATTCAAAAGACATTCCCCAACATGCATTTTACCATAATTATCACAAACTGTGAATTTATGTTTCTTACCATCATATTTTTTTGAAGTGTTCTTGCCTTTCATCTTCCAGCTTGACCTCTAATTCCATTGTTTGTCAAAGATGACCTAATCATATGAAATCTCCATTTTCACCTTATACGCACATCGAACATGTTTTTCAAGACTTTTGAACACACTAGAAGCTAAATAACTTCGATATTTGGCTTTAATCCTTATTAAAAATTGATGATTTTACTATCAATAATTCATTTGATATCTTGATCATACCTTGCCAGTCGACTGAATTTTTCTTCATAACATACACTAGGTCATCCTCTAGCCTCAATTACAAGTATTTTTTTTCATTATAAGACAAACCACCATAGGAAATTATTTTCAAATAAACATACCTTTGAATTCATCCCAATCAAGAGAAGCAATCTCCCCACTATCCCTTATTTTTTTCTCCATCGACCACCACTAATCAGATTCACCTTCGAAATGATAATCTTCGAGACAAACAGTTTTAATTTTCATAACACCCCATGTCATCAAAATTATTCTTTAGGGAATTAATCCACCCTTCAGCTAGAACAAGGTCAGATGATCCTCTAAATGATGGGGGATGATGCATCATGAAATACTCCACTACTGACATGTTACTCTATGGTTGTTCTGGATGATCTCGTGCATGGATACCACAACCATTAAAAGCCTGAGTCAACTGTGCCATCACTATAACAAACTGTTCTGTTCTGATTCAAGCCATCTCAGGTTGCTGATCTGGAAGGTTTCCTTCCTCTTGATGGAGTCCCCTCAATGATTCTATGTTTCCTCTGATACCCACTGTAAGGATCCATCCTTAAAACATTACATAATCATGAATTAAAGGAATAATTATCATTGTGGATATTTTTAGGTTTAGATATTTAGAGAATTAGGCCATAACTATTACATGACATCACAAAAGATACAAAGTAGACACTTAAACATAGTTTCCATTTTTTTAATAAAATAAAAACTCTTGAAAAATAGAGTCATTTCTACTTCCATATTTTATAAAGCATGATTATCCCTTGATCCCATCCATGACCATTTTCATCATTAATTCCTATGAAAAACATTTCCAAAACATGGTATCAGTACAAAAAGATCTGTAAGTGTTATAAGATAAATAAATACTACATTAGTTTATAAATACATACCAAGCATATGCTCATACCTCATGAAATCATAATATTTTTTAATAACACAAAGAAATAATAATTCATAACGGTAACACGTAACATACATAACATATCTACGTTGTATCTTTAACAATTATGAATAGAGTTACATTTGAATACGCATCATAGTATATTCCCTAAATCTCTTAGGAAAGACATTAATTCTTACCTCCATCACATTACGAAATGTATTGAAGAGCTATCTTAGGCTCAGCCATCCTAGTATTATCACTGAACTATGCGTATTTGTAAATCATTCCCAATAACAATAGCATATTCATAACACATAAAAAACATAATGGAAAGATAAGATTTCTAGATTTCAATCACAATATATCATCTAAATATATTAACATTGAAAATAAATTATCACAGCCAATTTCAATACCAAAATATGTATAATAGAAATTGTATTTATTTTCCTTTTAAAAACATTACTACATGTTAAGGAAGCCAAATATCAAATAACAATCATGGCAGCGGAAAAGGTTGTTATCACGGCTAATGATAAAAAGAAACATTCTTTTTTGGTCTTTTAGTAAAACGCCTGATAGAAAAATATTCAATTTTAAAGAAATTAAAAGACAAATGGGTTTATTCACTGTATAAAACAATGTAGTTTATAAAACAAAAAATGCCTCAATGAAAGGAGATTGAGATGAAGTCCCTTACCTCGTGTTCGACTAGTCTGGATCATTCTTTATTCTCATGAATAATAAACTAACGATAATTTATAAATTTATAAGAAACATTTTCATTTTTATTATTCCTTCTATATAAATTATTACCTTTCTATAACAATTATTTAATTATTTGAATTCATATCAGACATTTTGTCGATGTTCGGAACATGAGTTAAATATGAACTTGTTATAATTATATATTGTCTATGGGGTCGAATTTCCATTTTCTATAGAATAATTTTCATGATTTAGATATCATATATATAATATATATCATATATATTTAGTATATAAATGTATTTATAATAGTACATAACAATTGGTGATAAGAAATAAAATACACCGTTTATAGAGACTGTAAGCCGTACCAACTTATGAATGTTGCTTTTATCTCTATTGAATATTTAATGGAAAAAAACACAATGATACATAGGTATATTATAATTATAGTATAAAATCATATGTAATTTCATTAAATCTATATTTTATACGTTCCATGTATGGAATGAATGAGTCATGTCACATTGAGGGGGCGGTATTCCGCAATTACTCAAATGAAACTATCGTATTTACCCACTATGGAAAACCATTATTTTATTCTATAAATAAAAAGACCAAATTATAGACAAAATATAAATATAATATATAACATATATAAATAAAGTTCCATCTTAATGGCCTATATAATAGGTGGTAGGAGAATATTGAACAATCTCTGTTTAGTGAGGCATTAGTTTGCCGTCCATAGAAATAGTATGTTCTTTACCCATTAGAAGGTGGTGTGTGTAAGTGTAGTTCGAATCCTTATCATAACAACGGCCTAGAATATTGAGGATAATTTTTATATAATAAAATAATGTAATAAAAATAGTTTAGAGGGTTAGAAAAGTAAAATAATACATAAGAACTTAAGAGAATACATTACCTATAAATCAGGTATCTCCCTTTGGTTAGAACCAAAATGATTAATTAAATTGTTTTATTCCTAGTGAAAGGATACTATGTAGAGTATAGGGATGTAGTGAGCTTCATTGGTAGAGGATGGACGAGCAATGGGGCTTGAAAAGTGTGTGGAATGGGTTAGAAGTGGGGGATTTTAATGGGGGTGGGGCTCTTTAGTAATGTTTGAAATATTATTTTATTATTTAATGATATTCTGTTTCTAAAGGTCCAAACCTAATTAAAGTTCAATATAACACCACTAATGTTCCAAATACAATCATAAAATAATAATTGGTCATCTTTTTGATATTGTTTTAATCTTCGTAATATTATTTATTTAAATCATTTATTAATGAGGTATACACTGCATCATTATTGTGTCAAAGATATTTATACTTATTTGATTTCTAAAGAATATTTAAAAAATATCATGATGTAGGAAATATTTTTAGATTTAAAATTAATATTTATATTCAAAGAGAAAACTTATAGAACCCCATGTAAGAATTGATTTACTAAAAGATATATGTTTAGGTCATTTTTTACTTTATTTAAATTACTCAATAAAAAGTGTCATTATCTCACCCAATTTGAACCATAGGGTCCCAATAATGACCAAAAGATGACCATGGTCAGAATTTTATAATCCAATAGGATTAAGACACATGTTAAGGTAATTTATTATTTTTATAAGATTATTTGTTTACCTTATTTAGAATATTTATCCATTAACCATGATAAATAAAATTTTTACCGAATTAAATATTCAAAATAAATATAAATAAAAGTTACCTATTTACACAATTATTACCTCTTAATTCCAAATTTAGAATCCATTTTTCCAAATTCAAAACACATAAGTGGTAGAAATTAATTTAAAATTAATATCCACTGTCAAAACAAAATGCGTGTTTTTAAGAAATAATAACTATCAAAATATTTTCATTTTTTTTATTTAGAATTTCAAAGTGAAATTACATACAATGGCCATAATTCTATTAAATTTGAAAAAATATTCTAATTACACATTATAACCAATTGAAATGATAATATATCCATACAAATAAATTCGATTAAATGTTGGTTTTGAATTTAAATACAGTATTTTACATTATTTATTAAAAATGAATTTTAGCATAAAAAATACAATAAATTTACCGAAAGTAAATTTTGATTTCCCATTTGTAAATAAATGTTTTTCTGTCAAATATGACACATAAACGTGCCAAAAACATGATTTTAAAAGGGTTAACCATTAAAAGTCTATAAATCGGCCTTTTAATGAATATAGAAGTATTTATGCTTAAAATTAGATTCATTCACATTTTATGCCTCTTACTTTTATTGGATAAATGTAAAAATCGTTAAAAAATATGTATAATAATATTTTAGTTAGTTCGGTCAATTCTCATCAATACAATAGCTAGGCGTTAACTACCATTTAAAATAATATTATATAATTATATTTCTGTATGACCCAACGTTGTGTGAAACATAATATTTCAAACAATCATGCTGTTGTGTATCGAGAACGCTATTGAACATATAGTTCCTTTTGAAATAAAAATAATATTTAATTGACAAATATTAATAAATATGGAAATGTCTTATTCATTATTTACCTGGTATGTTACAGTATCTCTCTGAGTTTTTTATTAGATCCTATGGGGATGAGTCTTGATCAGAGATTGAGAGAATTTATTAGGGAAAATAACCAAAAGATCTAGGATGAATAATTTTTTAAAAAAATAATGGAGTCTTAGTATAAATATTATAAATAGGCATATGAGGACTTTATATGAGTTCAAAAGGCTTTAGAGGTAGATTAGACACTTTCATAGATGTTGGGATGAAAATTTTTCCTTAGAAAATACACCATGTATTTGTTAAATTAAGTGGAAATACTTCAAGACATAGGTCAGGAACTGGTTCATGAAATGATTTTTTTACACTTTGTGAACCTAATTTTTGTCATAAAATTTTTCAGTTGGTAAAATATTGACTCCAGGAAATGGTGTTTTTAACATTATATAAAAATGAGTAAATACATGACATGAAAAGATTACACACCATATTTGACATGGATCATCAGTTTTTATTGGGAAGAGAACATGATTCAATTATTTATTATGTGTATAATCTCTCTCTCATTCCAATTAAGAGTTCCCTAACTTTTTTGGTCTCTTATTTCTCTCTAAACGTCCTAGTTATGCATGCGATCCCTGGGGAGTGTTTCTTCATTGGATCCCCATCTCTCTCATCATTACGTATTCATTATAGTGTAAATATCTTGAAAAAAATTGATTTGTGTTTTTACCTTCAACATGGTTCAACTATTTTATTATTGTGATCTTCTTCATCATCTTCCATGTTTGCATTTTCCATTGGAAGTGTTACGGATATCATAGGTTAATGGATTGTAGTATAAAACAAACCCTATTTTATGTTTAATTGTGAATTTGTTAAATAAGTAGATTGTGAAATTATAACATGTTCTTCAATTTAAATATTTATTGTTTAATTGAAAATCATTGATTGGAATATATGTTTGAGTCATCAAAATTAAATTGTTGATGTGTCTTGGCTTATGGGTACACATTGGGTTAGAAATCCCTTGGATAAAAAGAAAATGGATAATCGTTTAAAGTGTGTTTAGCATAAAATAAAATTGCAGGTAATTAACTAATTTAGTATCCTATGGTAATGGATTAATTCTTATTGATATGACTATTGATCATTTGAGATATAATTAAAAGTGTAATTTAATGAAAATGGTAATATGTAGAATTTTCCAATGAGTTTTATGATGTGATATTATGATATCCTTGATATTAGGACCAGTTGAGTTGATGCTAACATGATTATATATAGGGAAATGTTAGAGGCTGAAATCCTTATACTATGGGATTGGCCCGATGGTAAATGTTGTAACAATTGAAATGCATTTTCCTCGTCACATACAAGATTACTTAAATTGATTAGGTTCTACCTAGTACCATGATGAAATTCTTATATAGTGGGATTGGTCTAGATTTGTGTGATTTTTCCATGGATATGTGGTTACTAATTGGAATGATTGTATTAAATGCTCACATAGATTATGGAATGATTCCAAATTAGTTTAACTGATGTATTATATTAATTGATTATCTAATACATTCATTTATCACATTATTGCATAAACTTTTATCTGACTCGTTTTCTTAAACATAGTGGTGTAAAAATACATTGTTTTAATAAAACTATTTTAATGCTATTTTATTGATCCCAATAATATTACATGAATATCAATTTTGATAAGTGAAGGTGATCTTGTGGATGATTAATTTTTTTCATTGTGGACGTGCTCGAGTTTTGAGATGGGTCTGAAAAGTAGTTTTAGACCGGGGTATTTATGGATTATTTTATGCCATATAAAATTATTTTTTTATTTTTTTATTTTGATATTTTGATACATCTATGATTTTCCTTACAATATTATTTTCTATTGATCTACTAGTTTTTCATTTATTTCATACTTATATAACATACAGTTTCTGTCGCTTCCTATTACACGCATATTTTTTATTAACAAATTTTCTTTACTTTATTGTTATCTATACCTAGGGTTTTAGTATCCACAAAATACATATCACAACCCCACTACTATTTGGTAACCATTGGAATACAGGGGCGCACACCTGATGTCATGTAACCATCCTTTTTTGTGGCATGTGAGAGAGTGGTGTATAGGGAAAAATAAAAGTACCTTGGGATGGGATTAGTATTCATGATATTTGCCGGTTATAGTTGATTGTATTTAGCGTTGGGTGATTCAAATGTTGTGTGATGTTAATTTTTTATGATTTAAATATTTCATGATATTTATACGTTTGTCATGATATGGAGTTATATTTGTGTGAAAGAATCTTGTCAGGAACCTAAGGATAAATATTTACACGCATGATAGGGACATATTTATTAAATTTTATTTATGTCTTCCTATATAAAATATTATATGACATATATATTGTGTCAGATAAATCAAATGAAAGAATTGTTCTGTACTGCTAAAAGACATGTAATCTATGTTTAGAGAGACCAAGAGTAGTGGTTCTCTTTTCTTACCACTTTTTGTGGTAGAATTGTTTATAATAAATTGTGTTCAAATAAGTGTATTTTCCTTATAGAGAAAATGCCTCATCATCTTCTTCAATTTGGACATCATGGGAGTTGAAATTATCATGATCCTAACATATTCGATCTATTTTTAAGCTATAATTTCCTATAACTCCTACGGATAAAATGGATTTTCATCTTCATGATAGATTTTTGTGGGTCATTAGATCCATGGAATGGGAGACTATTTTCATCATGCCTTTTATGTGTGAGATAACTAGAGAGTTTAATCTATTGTATCTACCTAAATTAACATAGGATGGTGTCCTCCCAAGATTATGAGTTTAATATTTATTTAGGGTAGATTATAATCTAGAATATTATTACATCAGTGTATAGGAAAATTAATATTAATGTTTATATGCATCATACACCATCTATGAATTGGTAGGATATTTTAGAGAAGGATGTGCAGTATGAGTAGTCATCTTGAATGGAATTAAAGGTGTATCTCATGACCCCTTCAATCCAGAGAAATGGGGTGATAATAAGGATCATGATTTTATGAAATTCTAATTAGTGGGAATGTTATTGATTGTCAATGTTGATAATTTTACTGACCATCATTTGTTTGTCTTGTCTTAAAAACCCGACGATATCTCCATGGTAAGAGGGTTTAATGATGGTCTATACTATGTTATTAGGTCACATTTGAACATTTCTTTTTCTGAGTTGATTTTCATATGTGATGAATAATTCACTCATCCTATATAAGAATCAATGATAGTCTCTAGGAGGAGGCCATACTGATTCTGTATAGTGAACATAGAGATCTTATTCATGTGGAATTAAGTTCCACTATGATTTTTTCCAAAACGAAAAGAGTGGGAAAAGTATTCATATAATTGAAAATGAATCCCAAGACTATGTTCTATTGTAGTTCTATTAATTTTTATAGTTAGGCCTTAAATGGACTTTGTGTCTTTACCCCACTCTGGAGTTCCCTACTTGTGAAAGGATAGTCCATGTCATATATTATTTCAAATATTATCAAAGAATAGTAGTCTTAGGGGATTAAGAGAGGTACCGTAGTCTAGAAAGAACAAAAATACTCAATATAAGATTAATATCGAGAGTTACATAGGTTATTTGGGTGATGTATGAGGGAGCGGTAGCCCATTGTAAGAACAAATGAACAATGATGTAGCTATATATTAATGGGATCCATCAGGAGCCCATGTATGAGAGGATGGTTAGCTTCACATTGTGATGACTACACCATCTGTTATAGATGCAATCCCTTATACCATCAGAGGATCCATTCCTGTATCATCTACCCTTTCATGAATTATTTGATATAGGATAATTTCATTCCTTTTTATCACCTCTCTGTGAAAATGGATTGTTCTTGGTTTTGGAAATCTTGGATGGTTCTTTAAACAACAATACACCATTAAGAGTTAAATAATATAATATAAAATGTTTCAAGGAGTTTTCTCAAGTGATTGGTGTTAACCATTTTGTGTGGAACTACTTTTTTGATAGATTATAGGTTTCAATTTTATTCTTCGTATGTAGTTTTTAGTATTATAACATTTTCACATCATATGTTTTTAGAGTTGAGTCATCGTTCTATATTTAAAAGGATGAATGTATTAACATTAAGGTGATTTGGATCTTCAGGAAGGTCACAATTGATCAATTCAATGTAGATCATACTATCTCATGACATATATAGGAGGTGTAACTTTGGGTGATTGTAAAAAGTGTAGGTTTTTTATGTAGTGGCAGACCATTTTCAGAATGTCATTCTAGATGCGTTCTATGTCTTACCTACCATGTGGGTCATCAATTTCATGATTGAATAGATTTTAGGAGTAGATCTACTTTATATAATGTCTTTATATGGTGGAACCAATAATGTTTCAACATTTAAATGTTTATTTGGATGATATAAAAGCTAATGGATTCATTAAACCTAGTACATCTATTTGGGATTAACTAGTTAATTTTTACATAGAGGATGATGGTAGTTTTAAAGTATTTTATATTATTATAGAATGAATTAAAAGAAGGTCATGAACTGGTATCCTCTTCCAGACATTGAAGATCACTTTAACCAGCAATGGGGTTTTAATATCTTCTCTATGATCGATTTTATATATAGATACCACCAGTTAATGGTGATACCATCAAACATTACTCGAGCTACATTATAGATCAGATATGGCTGGTATGTGTTTTTAATGAGGTTTCTTAGTTCCGAAAATGCACTAGTGGTATTTAATGTCCTGATGAATTAGATATTACATCCTTTTCAAGACTGGTTTTGGTGTTTTTTTGAAAATATATTAGTTTAATTCTAGTAACCATACAATCATTCAAATCATCTTGACATTATCCTATGTACATTGAGAGAGCGTCAACATTATTACTAGCTAACTGAACCCAGTTTATAGATTCAGAAAGTTAATTTCTTGGTCTTTGGAATGTATGTGGAATGAGTGTCAACGGACATAGAGAAATTTTTCGTGATGGTATCTTGGGAGAGTATCAATAATGTCTTCTAAATTCATAGTTTTATTAGTTTAGCTGGTTATTATTGACGTTTCATCCTATACATATCCAATATATAAGCACCAATGTTTATAATTTCCATGAAAGGGGTGATGTTTTTTTCTAATGCATGTGGAGGATTTTTGTTGAGATTAATGGAAGGATAACCATAGTAATTATCCCAACATTACATGTTCTAGGAAAAATAAATAATATGTTCTGTAATGCATCTGGATTTAGTCTCATTGTAGTTCTGATGATAGAGTATGGATCAGTTAATTATGGTTCCAAATAGATGAGACCACATGAGATGAATTTCTCAAAACTTGATTAAGAGTTTGAAGTGGATGTAATGAAATAAGATCCTAGACATGTGGTCTTATGGTAGAGAGGTTTGTGGTATACATTGAAGACATATATCCAAGTATATCTTTTCTAAGCATGGTACAAACCTTTTAAAAATAGTGTGGACCATTTATCTAATGTCCTTCATTAATGAGTTTTCCTATATATTTGGAAAAGTGAAGCAATGTCGATGATTATTTGAGAAAAATGATAGTGATAATGGTAGTATGAGAGTGTTGTGATGAGTGGTGAATGATGGAACTCTTTGAATACATGCGTCTAGATGTTTAAGAGTCCCGGGGAGGAGTAAATCTAACATAGACATCAATAATTCCTATTCTTTTGGATCCATTCAATAAAAATAATGTATTTTATCCAGAGGGATTAGTTATATGATATAGCTTTCATGGTGTGGAGACATCCTCAGGATGGTCTATTGGTATTGAAAATTCTATTCATTTCTATGGTTGAGTTTGTGTTCCAATTGGATTGATCAATGAGATTATGAGAGTGTTTCATGATACTATATCAGTGATATATCCCGGGTTGACAATGTTGTATCATAGTCTTCATACATTTTATTGGTGTTCAATAATTAAGAATGAGTTGGAAGACTTTTTAGTCAGACGTTTCACCTTTTGGATGGTGAAAGCTGATCATCGAGGGCTAGCTGATCTTTTGTATCCATTTCCCATTTATGAGTGGAAATTAGATGATGTAAATATGGATTTAATGATAGTATTACATAGAACACTCCATATGAATGATTACATTTCAGTGATCTTTTTTCAACATATTAATTTATCATACTTCTTACTTATCATGGAAACCATCATAGTTGACGATATATGTAGTATGAATGTGTGTGGGATTTTTTGTTACAATTTTTTATGAGGAGTATAATTTCTAATTGATATACTTGATTCACATCATTGTTCTATATTGGTATTCTGAATGATCTAGGATCACATTTTTTCTTTTTTCCAAAACCAGTCATCATCAAACTAGTGTTTAATATGGGTAGACTATTCAGACTATTGGGGATATGTTATTATCCAGTGTTTCTTATTTTGGTGTTTAATGAGAGAATAATATGGAAATCTTGTAGTTTTTATATAATAATATATTATTGGAGTCGATTATATTGGAACCTTTTAAGGGTTTGTATGGAATTAATTTTCACTCTAATATTTAGTGGTTGGATGTACGTGAGTTTGTGCTTCTGGGGCCTAGTATCATGGTGGAGACTTCTTAGCAGGTTTTCCTGATCAAGAGGTTTTTTGTGACCATTATGATTAAAAATAAATAACATGTTGAGAATTAGAGAGAATCAACAGTGTTTTAGGTTGTTAATAATGTTTTCCTTCATTTCATCTTATGATGCGGAAACATTGTATTATGAAGTAGGGAAATATAGTACCCCCATATATCATGTTGTTTGATATAGTGGATAGGGTCAGTCCAGTGGAATACTGATTAGTCCTTCCATAGTGATACATTTATGTGCATGTTGTTTTTTACTTGTCACATATTTAGCGATATTTTATGGACACTTCTGTTGTCAAAATCAATGACTTTATGTTTTTTAAATGAGTCCATTGATGGTTATTTAATGAGGAACGTGAGTTGTAGTGAGCAGTATCTTTAAGGATGGACTATACATCTGTTTTGAGTGAGTTGGTAGCATGGGAATGTTTAGGAGATCTCCTGGGAGAGGGAGTCTGATATGCAAGCATAGTGGACAGTCTTGTTTTCCTAGACCCCATAGTTCCACTTTTTGTTGCTTGGGAATGAGCAGTTACATAGTGGGGAGGGAGTAAGATCTCAAAAATTTCTAGGTAAAAATATATTTCAGTTTTTCATTTGATCATTAGTGGCCAAGTCTTGTTTAGATAACGAGATCATTCTTTAGGGGAAATGTCAAAAATTTAGGGATATATGTTTTTCAAATTAATAGAGTATAGGTATAAATGTGATAAATTATATTTTTGGTGTTTCTGCGAGATTGGATGACCTCAGAGGCAGTTCAGACAATTACACAGAAGATAGGCTGAGAACGTTTCATTGTTAAATTACATATATTGTATATATTACATTGCATGTATCTGCTATGAGCAATAGGGCGTGAAATAGTACATGAAATTAGGTTCTTACACATTGTGGACCAAATTCACATCATGATATTTTTCATTTGGATAATTGTTAACCCAAAGTGATGAGATTTTTTCATAATAGAATAATTTGGAAATACATGATGTGAAAAAGATTACTTGCTATGTATTCCACTAACCATTTGGTTTTAAGTAGTCGAAATGTATGATTATCTTATTCATTTGGTGCATCCTATCCCTCTCAGAAATATATTTAGTTCCACGTGATTTTGAAGTCACTTCCTCTCATATGGACATCCTCATTACACATATGATCCCTGATGAATGTTGCTTCTATGTTTCCCTTATCTATCTTAGTACCTTGATCATTGTGGTTTAAATATCTGGGTATTATATAGTTTTTTGTCTTGATCTTGACAAGGGTTTGTCTAGGTTCTTCTTGAAAATTTCTAAACCTTCATACTTATTAGAAATAATCATTGAAAGTGTTGTACTAATCATCAGTTAAAGGTCAAGAGACAACACCTAACCCTGTGGTCTGTTTACTTTTGAAATATATGAAACAATATTACTGTTCCAACAAAATTAAAAATATTATAAAAGTAATCATTGGTTTATGGTAAATCTGGGATTTTTATATTTATTGGATCCCTAAGAATGAATCTGTTTTTGACACTAATGAGCATGTACCCTAGTGGTACAGGCTCCTTCATGACATCCAAAAGACCCTGGATCAAATCTTTTTTTGGGCAAATTTCCTGGCACTGTAGTAGTAAAGTAGAATCATTGACTGTAGCAGCGATGAAACAATTGTGGTGGAGGGACTATAGCAGTACTGTAGTGGTGGCGATACTGTAGAAGGCACTGTAGCATCAAGGGTACTGTATAAGTACAGTTCACCGAGGGGTCCTTTGGGCCAAAAAATGGGCTTTCAGGCCTTGTATTCCGACCACTTGGTCTTGGGCCTTCATGCAATGTAATGGGTCACCCTCTACCCAGTCTAATTAGGTCTTTGATTTAAATAACAAATTGAGGCTTCGACCCTAACCTTTTAAAAAATGTATCTGTTTTTTTCCACCTAGCATATAGTTTCCCATTGGTTGAGAAAACCCTAAATTAATAAGAACTTGCGTAATGGATTAAAGCATGTTTATTATGACATGAGACCATATGTTATTTCCTGATATTGAATCACAAGATAATGTATTAATTCTTATTGATATGATAGTTGATCATTTTATATATAAATGAATGTGTAATTGAAAGAAAAAAAATGTAATTTTCATAATTAACCATTGAGGTTAACGGTGTGATATTGAGGTATCCTGGTCCTTATGAAGTGTTTAATTAATGTTGAAATTTTTTTATATAGGGATATTATTAGAGGTTGAAATAATTATATTTTGGTCTTGGCTTAGTGATGCATGTTTACTTGATTATGTTGAGTGGTCTTGGCCCAATGTCCATGTGGTAATGCTTATATTTAGCAGGTTATGCCTAGTACCTTGCGGAAATGATTATATAGTGGAATATATCTTCTTATTCTTGTTGTAGTGATTATATTCAGTAGGCTTCTCCTAATCCCATTATGAAAATTCTTATATCCCTTGGTTTTTGCATATTTGTGTCATTTTTTCTGGAAATGTGGTTATTTGTTTCCACGGTAGTGAAATATACTCAAAGACATCAAAAAATGATTATGAAGCTAGATGACTAATGAATTATATTAATTAATTAATTAATACATATTTTTATATCTTTGTTAAATAAAATTATTATAATACGAGTTTTATTAGACGTGGTGGTTCCAAACTTTTGATTATTACCCACACCCTATTCAGGAATCTATTTGGAACGTGAGCATATTACACAGATGTAGGTTTGGACAAGGTCAAAGGAACTTGTTTCTAATTATATTTTTTATTGGGGGATATTCTAGAGTTTGAAGATAGGTCCAACAAGGGGTTTATTATAGGTGTATTTTGGGATTATTTTATATCATCCGATTCTTTATTTTTATTGTTTTAAGCTTGAAATTTTGATACAATTAATCTTATCGTTACATGATTCTTCATTGATGATTTGATGGATTCTCATTTATATACCATTTTTATGATATATTTTTTCTATTGTTTCATGTTAATATGATATTTTTCATTGTCTATTTTCTTTTAATTTATTTTACTATATATCGGGGTTACATTCTCTCCACTATACATATCACATCCTCGTTTCTAGTCAGAGACCTCTTGCATACGAGGTGTCATGCTTGAGGTCACATAACCAACCCATTTCAGCCACATGAGGGTGTGTCAGATTGGAAGATATTACAAAAAACTAATTCTATGAATATATCAACATCATATAAGGCCCATATTTAGATCTAGAAAACCATATTTTAGTTAAATATCAATAATTTATGCCGCCTTGATAAACACAAATTAAACACGAAAAAATCAATCATGGTCTATAAACTCTCCCAGGTGTTTTATCAAGCCTGTAGGATTCATTCTATAGCAAAAATATTGTTGCAATATTTGGATCCAAGATGTCGTGAAGTTATCCTATCATGTCGATCCTTGTAAACATATCAAAATCCAAACGTCCAAAATATTTTTGGTGCATTGATCTAATCAGCATCAGTCCTTGTTATTTTGGAATGTAAACTGTGATCACCATAGTTTCATTTAAAAACATCTAAAAAAAGATGAAATCTTTATAATCATTATATATTAATGTAGGATATTTGTTAAACTATTTATAAATGTGTTAGAGTCATCACCTTAGTTTTGATCTTCACCATGTTCTTGTTTGGGATCGTGTTTCGATAGTGCATCTCAAAATCAACTATGTAACTCTCAATTTTCAGTATCTTAAATATACAAAGTTCAAATTATATATCCAAATGAACCCCATGAATAGAAAATGATATTTTTATGCATTCAATGTCTTCTCAAATGGTGGTTTCACCTTCGACTGTATCTCATTCTTGAATACACAAATACATAGATAATATTTTATCATGCATCATCTGTAGAAGGATCCATTTGCAATAACTCCCCCCCAAATTCATATTAAGTTGAGTATAGATGAAAATAATGTAACTTTTTCAAGAAATACTCTTTTGCTGAATCTATGGGGAAGCATTATCCCTTCATAGTGGTCCCACTCATGGGTTAAGTACTTTTTTATACATCATTGGTTCATCTTTTTCATGCAGTAGGTTCTTCCCTCAACACTCACGTCACTTCAATGACCATGATTGATCAATATGGAAATTTTTTTCATAGTATGTTAAGACTTCTTGTTCACACAAAAAAATTTCTATATAATCACTATCAAGGTAACATGGCATGGTTATTTTTATTCACTTCTACAAGGCTTCCTAACTGTAAGTAAAGTATTTTTTAATTCTCCATACGTGTTCACTATAAGAAACCACACACAATAAGAAGATTGTTATTTGAATTATGATGAATTTAGATATTATAAATTATTGGTAATAAATATTTATCCATTATATTTAATTTAAATATTGGAAGTATATATTTTATAGTCGAAATTTCCCTATGATAATTCTGTAGAATTTCTATAATAAAAGTCGATGTGTTTTATTACAATATTAAAAATATCTTGGGGGAAATCCTTACCACGTCAAAATGGATGACATTAAATTTTCATCCAAATTAATAGAATTTGTAAAATTTAATAGTATCACACTATTACTAAAAAATCCATTAACTATACAAAAATTCAATAAGGATTTAACAATAGCCAAAAAATCATTTATGGATTTTATTTTCTCCATAATAGAAATGGAAGATATCACTAAATAGTTATCTTATCTAAGAATTTTTTATTTTATTTTATAATTTCCCAAAAAAAAAATCAAAATGTTTATCAATTCCAATATTTATAGGTTTATAACCATTCAAAATTTCAAATTGAGATGTAATTAATTTCTTTAGCTCCTTAAAATGTAATTTAGAATCTAGTTGAGGTTACAATACTATGGAGAGAAATATTAAAACTATATTTTCCTTCCATATATGTAGTTTATTTTTTTAACCCCTCAAATATGATTTCATATAATTAGTTTCATCTTGTAATTTTTCATTTTCAAAAAATATTCAACTGGTAAACTGGTTGATATTTTCATCAAATAGTGATTATTTTTCCTATAGTTGGTGATTGAATATTATCATCATAACATAGTTTCATCCTTTGAAAAAATGATATTATATTATGAACTATAATATTTCCCATGCCTTTATCCAATATATTTTATTCTTATCAGGAAAATTTCCACCTGACAGTTCGTTATATTTCACTTTGAATGTCCTTTACATTGTAATGATCACCAATAAAGCACTCACAACAACATGGTCATTTAAATATATTTAATTCTCAAAAAAAAATATTTTTCTTCTGTAATTGATTACATTTATACATCCTCGATATTATGATTATGATTCCCTATATTCTCAAAACCAATATTTTATTCGTAGTTGTAGTTTCAAAATTCAATAAAACATTTTCATTTTTCTTGTTATTCATCGTCCACAAGAATCTAATTAATCTCAATAAAAAATATGTTTAAATTTATTTTTTCTCAAGAACATCATGTTCATCCACTACATCTTCAATAGAAATT
The DNA here is from genome assembly GCA_963277665.1 of Viscum album. Taxonomy (NCBI): domain Eukaryota; kingdom Viridiplantae; phylum Streptophyta; class Magnoliopsida; order Santalales; family Viscaceae; genus Viscum; species Viscum album. Next base: position 1,368,030,195 of record OY728158.1, on the reverse strand, counting down.
ATTTTAGTCCAACCTCAATAGATTTGGGGATATCTTCATCAATAACATAATTCTCTCTTATTTCTCCCCCTCTTTAACCCCTTATTTCGCAGGACTTTTTTTGAGGATTCATTACAAATATATAAAATAATATTTATAATTGTTTCCTTAATAATATTATAAAGATTAATTTAAATGGAATAATTTCTAATAAAATTTATTTAAAAGTTATCAAATTTCAAATTGATCAATTATCCAAAGGTATAGATGATTAACTTATTAATTAATTTAATGAATTAATGAATTTACCTTATATTGTATCCTGGAAGACTCACCATCATCCCATTAAATATAAAGTATAACTAATACAAATCATTAAATAATAATTTCTCCAATTTACTTAACGTTTGAGATATTCCTATCAAGGTAAATTTTATATGATCTGTTTTATTGAAATATGCGTTTCTCTATAACATCTTCTATAATAATTTTATTCGAAACATGTATAAATTATTAATGACATATTCCATTTTAGATTTGAAAAGTTAAAAGAAATTATAATTTTGGTATTTTATAGAATGATTTATTTGGGGGGTTGTATATAACTAATTTTTTTATATTTTTGATATAAAGATACATTATAATTATATCATGGGATATATCCTTTTCATTTTAATCCTTACCCTTCATTGTTGTTATTTAAAAGGTACTTAGTATAGTGGTGGGAATCAATAAACCCCTTAAAGTATGTGTTCTAGTGATTATCTTAAAGATGGTGCTACTATTTCTTGTTTGAAGTAGGTTTGTATGAGATGTTATCATAGATATGTAATGTGTACTTGTGTTGTTTTGTGGGGTGTGATGTTGGGAGTTAAAATATGTAGATATAAGGATATTTTTAGATTCTTATCAATATTTAATAGTTTTTTTGAGATTTAATATTTCAATATATAGATTTCTTAATTTTTGATTCCTTTTCTATATTAGGAGGTGTACTCAGAGTTTATGGAAGGTTTAGGATGATATTTGATATTAACTAAATTAATTTTGATGTGTAAATTTGTTAATTATCTATTTAACAATATGTTATTTCTATTTTATTTAATGATGTTTTTACCTGAACTATGATTGATGAAGTGGAATAGATATGAAATAATCCTCTTTATAAAGAAAAAATTGTGAAAGAGGGAGGATGGGGTCCAAAAATCATTTTTCATAATATAAAATACAAAGGATAATAAAAGGGAAATAAGTAAACCAATTCAAGCGATGTTACAAATACTTTGATATGGAATTATCCTCCCCTAGCCACAAGGATGTTTCCCATTCTCCATGTCCTGGCCTGCTTCCAAGGTCCACTTACATCATCAATATGCTTATAATCAAGTTCATCAAATTCATCTATGACATTAAAATCATAATAAATTTGTAGCCCTCTTCTTAACTACTTTACTCCAGCAGAAAAATGAAATTATGAGTATGAACCTTAACAAATACCATAGAAGGAGAATGGGGTACTTCTTTAAATCCAATGAATACAAGAAGCACTATTCTATAATATCTTCTAGAATCATCGAGATTACCTATTAATATAAACTGTGAAGTTTTCATGGGATGATTAGTAGATGCATGTCCCACCTGATATTTCACGTCCCAAAAAAATATTATTATGAGTAACAAGAACAATATTGTCACCAACCGAATCTGGTCACCATCAATACCGGCACCAAACCTAGCCTGTGACAAGGCCCAAAGGGAATTACCGATCCCCACGGGCTGGCACAAGTTCCTGGGTATCATAAAATGAAAATTGGGAACAATTTACATGAGTTTATAAACATAAAACAATACAAGAATCCCATAAAACAAATCTGGAATTTTCAATCAAAACAATCTTTTACAAAAAATAAGAGCTAAATTACATATTTTAAAACAACTCAACAAGACTTTAACAAAGGTACAAAACCAAAATGAAATATCCTAAGAACCCTCCTAGCAAGGGGCACCGCCCTCAGGCCATTTTTCACATGACTTCACCACCAAGGACCTGCTAGAATCTCGAACCATTGGAACTAAAAACTTTACCCAACCTGCTACAACAAAACTAAACAAGTCCACATACACCCAATGGCGTAAGTAGGGTGTGAGCAAAATCAAAATATGATACCACCACTAAAATTTTCCATGTGATAATCATTTAATGATGAAAATCATGCTTGTTTTCAAAAAATTGAAATGATAGTTACAATTTCTAAAAGTTACAACACTAAATAAATTTTTTTTTCATGTGGGATAATTTAAAGAATAATCAATTTTAAAATAAATAACAATGGTACAGAATTTTCCAGCCACTCATACCGTATGCTGACGGTAAGCACAAAATATATCGTGAGCACAAGAAATGGGAAATAACCCCTAAGAACAAGATAGTTGTGGGTCATAGGTACATCATATATTGGTGAGAGTAACCATCACAAATATATGTTCTCACGCATGAGCCACTTGTAGGGAACTTACCCATAACCTAGTGGTTCCCAATCATCATCATCATAGATTAGTTAGAGTTGTATGTCTCAATCTTGCTAAGTTAAACTAAGGCCAAACCCCACAAATTCACCAGTATACTAGTACACGTTCACCCACCTAGATACCCGGGTTTTCACTTTGAGCTCAAGAATGTTCACCAAGTCAATGAATATACCATTCACATGAAAATATCATTTCCATATCACAAATTCACCAAAAATCCCACATGTATACAACACAAGTCACAAAAGTACCCTTTTCAATCAAATTTATTTTGAAATCTTACTCACACCAAAATAGCCAACAACACTTTTAACATTTCTTTAAGACTTACTCAAATCCATTAAAAAAAATTATAAAACCATTACAATATATTACAACTCTCATAACATCCCACTAACTTGTTACATAATACCCATTTTACATTTGAAATTATTTTATCATCAAACTTACATGAAACAACCCACAAACAAGTTTCTCTCCAACATCAAAATTTAATTAAACATTTCCAAAATTTACAAAATATCCTAAACATTATTTACATCTTTAAACATCACTTCACATTTCAAAACCCCTTAATATGTGAACACACATTTCAAACAGTACATATGAACACCATTCCCACTTTTTTTAACCAACTAAAACAATTACAATTTTTTAAAAAAGTCCCCAAGTGGTGTAAATATGTCTTACACAAAAAACCCATTTCAAAACCCCCATTTAATACCAAAAACCATAACAATTCCTATCAAAAAAATACATTTAATCCCTATAGACAGTTATAAATCAACCTTCATTATTTATAAAATCACCATGAATAATACTACAAATGATCCAAATGAAAACACACATTTTCATAAAACGATATGAAGAAGTATACAGATGTTTTACACATAAAACCTATTCAAAAACCCTATTTTTAAACCCACATGACACTAATACATTACCAAACTATAATTGGAAGTCCAAACAATATTTCGTAAAAAAATGCCATATGATATAAAATACACCCAAATAATACCCCAGAAGAAACACATGAAAAGACCCAATTTCTATTAAAAATGAAACTATAAAATTAAACACTGAATTAAATCAATCATAAATAGTTTTCGCACCGCACCCATCATATGAAGTATATGAAAAATGAATAATACAGAAATCTAACTCATCAATAATTGTTTACACATCGAACCACCTACTGAAAGTGTCGAATCCCTTAAAACATTGTGCGAAACATCAACTGCAGCACTGCTGCATCACAAGGATGATAAATCCAGCCCTAGACCGCAATATTTATCCTACAATACACCAAATCAAACCATATGTTTGAACCCTAACATCTGGAAATTTTAGAACATAATGAAAGAGGGAGGAAACCCTAAGGAGAAGGAATAAATTGAAGAGAGAAACACATACTTAAAACAATATTGAATAAAATGACCAAAAATCCACCAATATCTGAATTAGAAAACATCCAACCATTCAAGGGATGATGGAAAAATGATTAAGAGATCAATTTGGAAATGTAATGGAGTAGAAAAAGTAAAAATAAGAGTTATTAAGGGATCAATTTACGTCTCCAAATCTGGGTGATTTCTGAAATTCAGAGTATCTTCGGACAATTCCGTGACTCTATTGAGCTCCAAATTGAGGGAGGAGAGATTGGTGGCGTGGATTAGGTATTTGGACTCGGTTGGGAGTTGGAATCACTGAAAAAAGTTAAATATTGAAGGTGATATTAAAGAACTAATGTATATTTTTAATGCAGAAAATGGGCTTTCGTGCAGGCCCAATCTCTAAAATAAAAACCCATATCCACCATGAATATTGATTTCTAAATAGTCCAAATAAATATGTTGGTGTTAATAGGTCGGGGGATTACAATTAGGAATTGGAATGGATGAAAAATATTTAAAAATGAAGTAGTTATAAAGGAATATTTTTTTTTCTAATCTGGAATTGGGCTCATGATTTGGCCCAATTCATGAAAACTCTCCCATTCATCCATAAAATCATGAAAACCCCCAAAAAACATGAATGGAAATTAAATAAAATTTAACTATAAAATAAGTCATGTATGTTTCAATTCTCCCCACCATGAAAACTATCCTCCTCAGAAAGTCACATCAAGGCCAAACCAACAACCAAACCCAACAGAGAAACTAAGAGGTACTCCCTTGCTAGATTTCACCCCCAAAGGCCAAAACTCCTCCAGTGATCAATTAATTAATTATTACTCTCACAAAAAAACTTACACCACTTTCCGGAAATGATCATTCAAATTCATATAGTATCCCAAAATAAAACTTCTTAAACACTATCTGAACAAGACTCCATCAATTCACCAAAACGAACAACAACATCGAACAAGGTTAAACAAACCTTTCAATAACTTAACCATTGGACAGTCTCTAATCCCAACGTTTACCCAAGGAAGATGTATGTACCTTAATATCTCTGAACAAGAATACCTACCGGTAAGCCAAGACCATGGATAAATTTGATCTATTGGTTCGGGGGAACAAAAATAGGCTCCCCACCATAGGAGACAACCAATATTTATTTCCTAGACCGAATCAGGACACTAATAGGTGGAGGCCTGAATGGACTCACTGATACAATGGGTATAATAACATTAGAAATTTACAAAAGAACATATATAAGATGCATAGTGGGTCTCCCCTTTATAAGAACCAACCATCTTAACCGACCAACACATGCTGGTACAAAAAGAGCCCCCAATTTAAAGAGTAGGGATGACCACATGGTCAGTCTGTACGATTTGTGAAACCATCCACTAACAGTGGAGATATATCTATCTACATGATTTTTTTGGGAATGGTCACTACTAACCAAGTGCAAACCATGTTCTCAACCTGTCTAGACAAACCTCAAACCTTTCTCCAAAGATTCAATGAAAACCAAAAGGGGAGGGAATACATTGGGCGATGACATGGGTACAAGGCCCTCCACCTATTTCAACCAAACAGGAAAAAAGAACAAATATGATGACACTATAGGTTTAAACTATTCCTATATTTCATACCGAGGATTGGACTTCGTACAAGGGTTTAAATGAACATGTGATTTACCATGACTATGATCCAGCTTCTCTCCAAGACCTATGGCTGTAGCTCAAATGATTGAATCATCTTCGGCCTCACAGTTTAGCTTTGGAATCCCCCTGAACAGGAATTCTTCATTCGGTGAAACTAACCACTACACCGCAATCCCAGATAAGTTTTCCCAAACATAACACATTCCAAAGACACTTTACCCTAACCTGATATTTCACTGAAACAGGGGCTTAGAAGATGCACACACATCACACCATGTTTGTTCAGGTGCGAAATAATATATGTCCAAAACACCCATACTCACATTCCTCTAAAATGTAATATTTTTATGTTTTTCCAATGGACACATACTCCCAACATAACAGAGACTCTAGGATGATTGTCCAATATTCACCTTTATGGTCAATCGAGCACATGACATCATAAGGCATCACAGAACATGACCATTGCAACTAATATAAACAATGCTTGGAGAGGGATATTATATAACATCCCCAAACAACACATAATTCTAGAACGTGTGCACAATAACCGATCGTGAACATATTTCCCACACTAGTGGTTCAACATGAACTCATGCTTCAAAGAAAATATGAAGAACCCAGAGTCCCTCTTAGACACCCTCGAGACACTCATCCTTACTAACAACCCTAGAACACTTCCAGCTTCGACGAATTAGGAAACTTAAGAAATTATGTTCTCTTTCAACCTTCCACAAGCACTCTCCCACTAAAAGAGGATTTCAAAATCAATGAAATGATTGGTTTTATACTCAATCAACCAAGATAGATAAAATATTCTTTATATTGATTAACTGGAGGATTTTATAATGGTGAAACAATCCGGGTTGCACTTCAGTTATGCATTAACCCTTAATTGGGGCATACCTTATCCAATGAGAGAACCCAAGGACCCAACCAAGATGGTCCATTGGTCAAAACAAGCCATAAACCAGATCCAAACACATGAAGGGAACCACCATAAAGGTGTCCCGAAACATATCTCATAGGATAATACTCACTAGTCCTTCTTCCCAGCTTACCTACCAAACATAAACCCAATACACAGTTCAAATAGGAGGGGTTCTTAGACTCAAAAATCCCACACCATCAACATTTTTACAAAAAAACATAATATAATCCATCCTAAACAATTCATCAAGACATCATGTTTTTTTAAAAGAACTTCTTGAAAACAAACTGTTCAGAGGTTAGCGTATCCACCAATAGTACCCTATGGGCCGTACACATGCATGTTTTCGTGCCACACCAGGCACCCACTTCATTTCCATCCAGACACTCATCCAGTCATGCCATCAACAATCTATCATCCCATATAGCCCCATGCATGTGGTTTCTCACAGAAATACCAAAGGTTAAAACCAAAAGTTATTTCCACTTTTAAAAACCAAAACAGTCAACCAACACATCATTTTTCTCAAAACTACTAACCACAAGATCAAAATCCCAATTCAAATATTAAATTTTTTTCATAAAGACACATCCATTTAGAAATTGAATCTCTTTCAAGATATTCACATCAATTTCAAAACATCTCATCCCATTAAAAAGTCATTTGATTTTTTAGAAACCTCTATTAGAAACACTTATCAAAACCAACGTCAATATAGTTCCTACCTTCCAAAAGAGGTGTAAGTACACCATTGTCCATTTCAAAACATATCTAAAAATTAAGATCCACCATTTCATAAATCAAACCATTCCCTATTTATTTGAAAATCATTTCACAAAATCATTACACTTCTTAAAACCAATGTCCAATGTCTTCAAAACTAAAGCACAAAACAATGAGAGAGGAAACTAGTTTCAGTGGGTGACTAGGAAATATGGGTGGCAGCCATATTACAATCACTTCACTATAATATAGAGTGGTCTAGGTAATATCCTTGTCTCTTCATGGCTTTCTAGGCCCTGCAAGCTCACTAAAACCATTAACCCAACTCTTTTTTCATTTCCCTTAATCATCATTGAACAAAGAAAACAGAAGGACATAGATAAATCCCGACTTATCCTAGAAACTTTAATTTCATCATGAAGTTTGGTAATTAGGAACATTACCCATAACTAGAATTCCAAGTCCTAACAATCATAACTGCAGACTATCTTGGCTCTTCCACAAAATAACATGACCCAAAAAATTAACTTGAACCTCCTCTGATACCATTTTGTCACGAACAGAATCTGGTCACCACCAATACCTGCACCAAACCCAGCCTGTGACAAGGCCCGAAGGGCTTTCCCGATACCCATGGGCTGGAATATGTTCTTGGGAATCATAAAATGAATATTGGGAATGATTAACCTAAGTTTATAAAGTAAAAACTACAAAAGAATCCCATTAAATGAATCTGGATTTTTCAATCCAAACAATATTTTACAAAAAATCTAAGCTGAATTTCATATTTTAAAACAAGTCAACAAGACTATAGCAAACTTTCAAAACCAAAATGGAATATCCCAAGAACCCTCCTGGAAAGGGACCCCTCCCACAAACCTATTTTCAAAATACTTCACTGTAATGACCCGGACCCGGCCGGCCACCCGAACAGTGCCGAACACGTCAGGTGTCACAACCTTAGGCACACCTCCCCTGAATGCCAAAGGCTACCGACTAGCAGCAAGGGACTGTTAGGTATAGTGGGGAGGCTATACCCTCACGGAGGAATTAAAAGTACTGGTCCAAGTAATAAACTAAAATATGAAGTGGAAATAAATGACTCGACAGACTCGAACCAGACCCACATAGCGGATGCAGATTCAATAACAATAAACAGCGGAAGAAATATAAAAACATCAGCAGTAGAAACTAAACAGAACATCATGACAACAATCAACTGCATTCACTACTAATACAACCAAGAATGCATCCAATCAAGTCATACAAATCAATATATATATATATATCACGGCGCTACTGGCTAACCAACTGTAGCTACAATATAAAATAAACCTGATGATGCAAGAAAATAATAATAAACAAGTAACTCTAGTACGGCACGACCTCAGGGTCTGTGCCAGTATCCAAGTCAACAGCACTAAAGTCCATCTCCTGAGGCTGACCCTTTACCTGCACACAATTTTATAAAGTCTACACGCGTCCCGAAGCGCCCGTGTAGGATGTCAGACAAGTCTCAGTAGCATACCACCCAAGGGTGCGTACCTAATATAAGTGTTTAGGAAGACATGTTTATATAAGAAAATAGTAAACAGTGCAATTCTCAAAAGTAAACAAAAATGTCACTAGTGCTCAGCAGCCACCATGAAGTGTCACCTGCTTCGGCCAACGCCGGAAAGTCTGCTCTACAGCCCGGCACCTCGTGCCACATGATCCCATGTGTCTCAAGTACCGATGTCCTGAAGTCATGCCCAACCGTCGTAATCCAGCTGGAAATCTCAACCTACCCATGGCACAACACCCGGAGGAACATCGATACCTGTCCTCAAAAGATAACCAGAGGGACAGCGATGTCTACCCTCAAATTACGGCGGGCCTCTGCCCCCAACCTGACCGCCTCAAAGCTGTCTCCCGAAGTCTCCTCACCTTCCAGGTGGCTTCATATTACAAGAACCCCCAAACCTTATATACCTAACCGCATCTTCCGGGGGCCTCTACACAGCGAGTGGCCGTACCACCTCATCTCAGAGTCTATCTGTGTGCACACTACTCAAAAGTACCCAGTGAGTGGTAATCACCTCAATAAGTTCCCAAGCCACAACATCTCTGACACCTCATGCCCCTGCGAACCTGTCGCTCTAGTCTGATGGTCTCGCCATCCAGTAACCTGGGTGAAGCCCAACCTGATAGTCCAACTGTCTCAACCGATGTCCGTGATGCACAATCCTTTGGTAGAAACCACCCAAAGTAACCCGAGCCAAAGGCCCCAACCTGTGATCCTTGTCACTCAACAACATATAACTGGGACATACCCAACCATCAATAATTTCAACACAAGAAAACCCCACATTGAAAAAACATAATTGAAAGCATAACTTTTACCAGACAATTACTAAACAGTCAATTTGCACCAACTTATGTTAACCCAAACCAGCACCTACGGTCTCAACACCTTACAAAAATTAACATCATGCTTCAACAAATCAAACTCGCCAGTTTAATTCAACACCAACAAAATCAGTCTAAAAACAACAGTTAGTTACTGGTCCAAAACATTCGCATTTCGGCACCCCCAGACTAATTGACCCAAATGAGCTATGACCTCTCACCCGACCTTGCTCAATCACAACATGGGTCAGGGAATACATAGAGGCATCCCACAATGATGATAATTAATTAACATCAAATAAACAGGGTTCCGCTCAACACCCGATATTGCACCCGAAGGTCACAACCCCAAATTTTCTATGAAAACACGAAAGAAGGTATGCACCACCCACCTTGTACTCGTACCATGACACTCCTTTGATTTCAGCCTCTGAATCAGACTGATTTGCGGTAGATCTGCATTTCCGTCAAATCTGGCAATTCCGTTTGGATGGAATCTGTGGAGAAATAGGTGAAGAATCAAGGACGAAGAAGGGTGTGTGGGGTTAGCCTTTCTGATGCGGTCTTGCTGCCTCCGACGAATCGAAGAACAGAGGTCGTACGGCAGATCTAGAAGGATTTGTGTTCATGGAGGTCTTTCAGACGGACTGTTCGTCCAAAGGGGTAGAAGAAGAAAATTCTGGGAATGAGGCGCGGCGACGCCTCGGTCGATCGAATAAAAAAAGTACAGGACATGTATTTCCCAAGTACACGCCGTGTATACGTGTTTCCATACTACTACTTAAGCAGAGTCCGGAACACGGTCTAGACTGGGTACACGGTCTGCACATGGCCAGGGTCTCGGCCGCTTCACGGGGCATGGGTACACGGCGTGTCAAGGAAGGCTACACGCCATGTAGATGGGAATTTACACATGGGCACCACACAACATGTACCTGGCCTCACACGGGTAAGATATACATGACATGTCTATAAATACACACTGTGTAGTAGGAATGTTCTACACAGTCTTTACATGGCATGTACTCGACAAGCAAATGGTCGGTCACTCGGGTAACTCATACACGGCGTGTACATAAAGTACACGGTGTGTAGTCTGGAAATTTCCAGAAATTGCCCAGATTTTCCAGACTTCTCAAAAACCAGTCAAAAGTTTAAACCGGGGCGGAATTTGACCCGTTTCCAAAAACTCGGGTTCTTACAAACTCCCTAGCTTAACGTAGCTCGTCCACGAGCTACCAAACGAAACTAGGAGATGGCACCGAACACACCCATCCTGGTTAAACAACCCAAACTACCCCGGTCTCAATGTTCTGGCTAAATTCCTAAAAAGGGGCTCCCCACCTTAGGAATCGCCTGCTCGGTCTCAACTCGAACAAAGCTCAAAGCAAACAATTAAACAAACAAGGCCCAACGACCTATTTCCCGAACCCATGGTCCTTCCGTGATGCATTGTCACCCATGCACCTCCTCGGTGCTCACGTGTCGCTTCCAACACCAAACGTAACTCTCATCGAATCGGTGTCTACCTCCCGGAGGTCCTGCATCTAATAGATTCTCAATTCAAACCTAGTGCCATGCACCTCAAGTAACCCGCATCCACGATGCCCCGATTCCCACGACACCTCAAGTATATAAATAAAACATAAAACACATCTGATATGATTCCAATCCCACTAACTAGCATCTAGTCAGCCCACAAGTATCCTGTGCAGCCTGTGCACTCAACCAGACATTCCTCAAGAGTCCATGCCAAAAGAAAGTAAAGAAACTTACGGCCACACCTGCGGTGTACCTGCCACCGTCGTCGGCTCTCCAGCCTGCCCAATCCCTGAAAGCTCCAGAGCGTGCACCTGGCCTAAAGCCCGACTGTCTGATGTCTGAACTCCCTATAGTGCTGCCCCAATCTCCGGCCACGGACACCACAGCTGGGTCATACTGTCCCTGTAACATCCTCCGCGTGAAGCTGAACCTCGGCCACCCTCTCCCGGTACCGAACCTGAACCAACTCATGATGCCACAGTCTATCCGGGTCCCTGTCTGCTGGATGTCTGAGAAGGCTTCCTGCAAAACCTATCTAGATGTCCAACTTTTCTACACGCCCGACACTCCTTCGGAGGCCTATCGCACTGAGCCCGAACATGTCCTGGCTGTCTGCACTGAAAGAAAACCACCGCTGAACTGCCACGAGGTGGTCTAGCTGAGTGCTGGGCCTGCCCACCCTGCTAGAACTCATCTCTCCCTAGCTTCCTGCTGTCTTAACCGTCACCTAGGGTTGTCACCCTGCCAAAACAAGATTTCTCTCTCTCATTTCCCTCTGCTATGAGTGCCTGATTCACCGCCTCGGAGAAAGAACCCAGCTTGAAGATGTTCACCTGGACCCGAATGGCGTGTCACAAGCCATCCTCGAAGCGCCTCACCCTAGCTACATCATCACTCACCATACCAGGTGCAAAGCGAGACAACTCTGTGAAAGTAGCTGAATAGTCCATCACAGACATATCTCCCTACTGAAGACTCAAGAACTCCCAAGCTCTCTCTGCCCTCAGCGTCTCCGGATAAAAGTGCTCGAAAAACCTGTCCTCGTAGTCCTTCTACGCCAGTCCCTCGTGCCTACGTGCCTATACCTACACATCCCACCAACGTTTCGCTGGTCCTCTCAACATGTACGTCGCCAGTTTGACCCTCCTCCCTAGAGGCGTCTCGAGCTTCTCGAAGATCATGTGAATACTATCTATCCAGTTCTCTACCGCCTGTGGACCACCCACACCCTGCAAAAGCGGCAGGTGCTGCGACTGGAACTCCCGCGTCAGATACGCCATCGAAGGATCTGTACCCTATACGCCTCTTTCAATCCCCTGCAAGACGCGAACTAGACTAGCTTAGACCTGCTCGTCGAGCCACGATCCGAACGCTTCCAAACCCGGCTGCTGCCCTGCCTGCACTGGATCCTGAACCTGATCTTGTCCCTGAGCCTATACCTGCGGCTCATGCTCTGCCTGCACCAGATTTAGAACCTGATCCTACGGTGTCATATCCTCTACTGCTTGTCGCTCCATTGTGTTGTGAAGAAGTAACCTGATGAATACCATAAATGGTCAGACAACCCACACATATATATATATAACGATATATTCTACGCAGATAAGGAATGCAGTAAAAGGCAGTTCATAACAACTACCCTTACTCCCCCTCACGGAAACCCATGCCCTCAGCATCCCGACCTCACAACCACCTTACCATCCCTCAACAGAGCCAAGTATCAATAGTACCTCAGGTCATGCCCGTCCTAAAAACCAACGTTGCCTCAGTCCCGACGACCAAGTTGCACAATCCTGACAGTTACACTGCCTCAACCATAGTACCTGCCTGCTCTCTTAAGAACCAGACCCATATGTCCTACACATGAAATTTTACAAAATACAAATCATGGCATATACATCACCATAAATGAGAAATTTTATTAGGTGTTGTACATATTCACATTTCAGAGCATACTTAGCATGACAATTGATTTTTATTCACATGGTATTATCACTTCACAAAGCATACGCGCAGTTATGAAATTGAAATACCCTAAAATGTGCCTATCAAAAGCCAAGAAATCAACCCTTTCCATACCGGCCAAGGTTTACATATCATAATAAATAAAATCGCACAATAAGTGATCCACCGAGGTAGAAATCATATAAACTGTAATCTGAGAAAAAAGTAAACAGCAATTCCCACCGCTGGAAACTCAATCCATCCCTCGTACATGGGGCTGCAGGCACCCAAGCACAAGTTCAGAAATCCAGTTCCAACAACAACCTATCTCCAGTCTACCATATCCCAAATAGTAAAACCAGCAGAAATAAAAAGAGATGTCTTAATCTCATTACTAGCCAGAAAAATACTGCTACTAAATCCTTGTCAAGAACCCCTTTGATACCACTTTGTAATGACCCGGACCTGGCCAGCCACCCGAACAGTGCCGAACGGTTTAGGTGTCACAACCTTAGGCGCACCTCCCCTGAATGCCCAAGGCTGACGACTAGCAGCGAGGGTCTATTAGGTATAGTGGGGAGGCTATACCCTCACGGAGGAATTAAAAGTACTGGTCCAAGTAATAAACTAAAATATGCAGCAGAAATAAATGACTCGGCATACTCGAACCAGACCCGCATAGTGGACGCACATTCAATAACAATAAACAGCGGAAGTAATATAAAAACAGCATCATCGGAAACTAAACAGAACGTCATGCCAGCAATAACCTTTAATAACTGCTAATACAACCAAGCATGCATCCAATCACGTCATAAAAATCAATATATATATATATCATGGCGCCACTGGCTAACCAACTATAACTACAATATAAAATAAACATGATGATGCATGAAAAGAATACTAAACAAGTAACTCCAGTACGGCATGACCTCAGGGACTGTGCCAGTCTCCAAGTCAACAACACTAAAGTCCAGCTCCTGAGGCTGACCCTTTACTTGTACACAATTTCATAAAGTCTACACGCATCCCGAAGGGCCTGTGTAGGGTGTGAGACAAGTCTCAGTAGGATACCACCCATAGGTGCGTAACTAATATTAGTGTTTTGGTAGACATGTTTATATAAGAAAACAGTAAGCATTGCAATTCAAAAAAGTAAACAAAGACGTCACTGGTGCTCAGCTGCCACCATTAAGTGTCACCTGCTTCGGCCAATGCCGGAAAGTATGATCTGCTGCCTAGTACCTCGTGCCACATGACACCATGTGTCTCAAGTACCGACGTCTCGAAGGAACGCCCAACCGTCGTAACCCAACTCGAAAGCTCAACCTTCCCATGGCACAACATCCGGAGGAACATCGATACCTGTCCTCAAAAGATAACCGGAGGGACCACGATGTCTTCCCTCAAATCATGGCGAGCCTCTACCCCCAACCTGACCACCTCAAAGCTATCTCCCGAAGGCTCCTCACCATCCATGTGGCTTCCTATGGAAAGAACCACCAAACCAAATATACCTAACCGCATCTACCGAGGGCCTCTACCCAGCGAGTGGCCGTGCCACCTCATATCGGAGTCTATCTGTGTGAAAAATACTCAAAAGTAACCAGTGAGCGGTAATCTCCTCAATAAGTTCCCAAGCCACAACATCTCCAACACCTCATGTCCCTGTGAACCAATCACTCTAGTCTGATGGTCTCGCCATCCAGTAACCCGGGCCAAGCCCAACTTGACAGTCCAACTGTCTTAACCGACATCCGTGACGCCCAATCCTGTGGTAGCAACCACCCAAAGTAACCTGAGCCATAGGCCCCAACCTGTGATCCATGTTACTCAACAACATATACTCGGTCCATGCCCAACAATCAAGCAGTTCAACACAAGAAAACCCCACATTGAAAAAACATACTTGAAAGCATAACTTTTAACAGACAATTATTAAATAGTCAATTTGCACCAATTATGTTAACCCAAACCAGCACCTACGGTCTCAACACCTTACACAAATTAACATCATGCTTTAACAAATCAAACTCAGTAGTTTAATTCAACAGCAACAAAAGTAGTCTAAAAACAACAGTTAATTACTGGTCCAAAACATACGCATTTCGGCACCCCCGACCGAATTTCCCCAAACAAGCTATGACCTCTCACCCGGCCTTGCTCAATCACAATAGGGGTCAGCGAATACCCAGATGCATCCCACAATGAAGAGAATTAATTAAACACAAATAAACAAGGTTCCACTCAACACCCGACATCGCGCCCGGAGGTCGCAACCCCAAATTTTCTACGAAAACATGAAAGAAGGTATGCACCACCCACCTCATACTTGTACGATGACACTCATTTTATTTCAGCCTCTGAATCGGACTGAGTTGCGGTAGATCTACGTTTTATTCAAATCCGTAAATTCTGTTCGGATGGAATATGTGGATAGACAGGTGGGGAATCAAGGATGAAGAAGGGAGCGCGTGGTTAGCCTTTCTAATGCGGTCTCACTGCCTTTGACGGATCGAAGAACGGAGGTCGTACGGTGGATCTAGAAGGATTTGTGTTCATGGAGGTCTTTCGGACGGACTGTTCGTCCAAAGTGGGGGAAGAAGAAAATTCTAGGAATGAGGCGCGACGACGCCTCGGTCGATGAAATAAAAAAAAGTACACGGTGTTTATTTCCCAAGTACACGCCATGTATACGTGTTTCCATACTCCGACTTAAGTGGAGTCCGGCACACGGTCTGGACTGGGTACACGGTCAGCACATGGCCATGGTCTCGGCAGCTACATGGGGCATGGGTACACGGCATGTCAAGGAAGGCTACATGCCGTGTAGATGATAATTTACACCAGGGCACCACACGACATGTACCAGGCCTCACACGAGTAAGAGATACATGACATGTCTATAAATACATACCGTGTAGTAGGAATGTTCTACACAGTCTTCACACAGCATGTACTCAGTGAGCACACGGCCGGTCACTCGGGTAACTCATACACAGCATGTACTTAAAGTACACGGTGTGTAGTCTGGATATTTCCAGAAACTACACAGATTTTCCAAACATCTAAAAAACCAGTCAAAAGTTTAAACCGGGTCGAAATTTGACCCGTTTCCAAAAACGCAGGTTCTTACATTCACCGCCAATGACCAGCTAGAAACCCGAACCACTGGAATTAAAAACTGTACCCAACATGAAACAACAAAAATAACCAAGTCTACTTACCCATAATGGTGTATGTAGGGTTTGAGAAAAATTTTAATAGGATACCACCACTAAAATATTCCACGTGATAAAAATTTAATGACGAAAAGCATGCATGTTTTCAAAAATATGAAATGCTAGTTACAATTTCCAAAGGATGCAACATTAAATAAAAACATTTTTTAGGTGGGATAATTTAGAGAATGAAAAATTTTAAAATAAATACCAAATATACTGAATTTTCAAGACAAACATATTGTATGTCTATGGTATGCACAAAATATCTAGTGAGGAAAAGGAATGGGAAATAACCCCGAGGCACTAGCTAGTTGTGGGTCCTAGGTACCTCGTATCTCGGTGAGAGTAACCATCACAAATATCTGTTCTCATGCACAAGCCACTAGTAGGGAATATACCCATAACCTATTGGTCCCCAATCATCATCATCGTAGTTTAGTTAGAGTTGTAAGCATCAATCTTGCTAAGTGGAAGTGAGGCCAAACCCCACAGATTCACTAGCATACTAGTACTCGCCCACCCACCAAGATTCCCGAGTTTTCGCATTGTGCTCATGAAATTTCAACAAATCAATGAATATACCTTTTACAAGAAAATATCACTTAAATATCACAAATTCACCTAACATCCCACATGAATACAACATATGCCCCAAAATTCCACTTTTCATTCAAATTGATTTTGAAATCTGACTCACACCAAAATAGCCCACAACACTTTTTACATTTCATTAACACATCCTCAAATCCATTAAAAAATTTTATAAAACCATTCCAATATATTAAAACACTCATAACATCCCACTAACTTGTTACATTATACCTTTTTTACCTTTGAAATCATTTTATCATCAAACATACCCAAAGAAACCAACAAACAAGTTTCACTCCAACATCACAATTTAATAAAATATTTCAGAAATTTACAAAACATTATAATTTTTTTGACATCTTTAAACATCACTTCACATTTCAAAAACCCTTAATAGGTGAACACACATACCAAACAGTACATATGAACACTTTTCCCACTATGTTTAACCAACTAAAACAATTAATATTTTTATAAAAAGAACCCAAGTGGTGTAAATATGTATTACAAAATGAAGCCATTTCAAAACCCCCATTTAAGAACAAAAACCATACCAATTCCAATCTAAACAGAATTTAAAGACCTAGAGACATTTATGAAACCACATTCATGTTTTATAAAATCACCTTGAGTAATACTACAAATGATCCAAATGAAAACACACGTTTTCATAAAATGCTCTCAAGATGTATAAAATTGTTTTGCACATAAAACAATTTAAAAAACAACCTTTTTAGGCCCACATGACACTAATACATTACCAAACCATAACTGGCTGGCCAAACTAGATTTAGTAAACCAATTACATATGTTATAAAATAAACCAAAATAATACCCCACATGAAACACATGAAACCACCCAATTTATAGTTAAAATGCAACTATAAAATTAAACACAAAACCAAATCAATCATAAACAGTTTTTGAACCACACGCAACATATACGAAATATGAAAAATGATTAAATAAATAAATAAAACTTGTCAAAAATTGATTACACATGGAACTACCAACTGAAATTGTCGAATCCCTTATAACATGGTGTCAAACATCTACCGCACCACTGATCCATCCCAAGGATGATAAATCCATCCCTAGACCATAAAATTTAACCTAAAAGACACCAAATCCTTCCATAAGTTAAAAACCTACCTTCTGGAAATTTTAGAACCTAATGAATGTGGGATGAAACCCTAAGGAGAAGGAAGAAATTGAAGAGAGAAACACTTACTCAGAAAAATATTGAATAAAACGACAAAAAACCCACCATTATCTGAATTAGAAAACAACCAACCATTCAAGGGAGATTAGAACTAAAAATAGGAGATCAGGTAGGAACTGTAATGGAGGAAAAATTGTAAAAATAGGAGTCATTGAAGTTTCAATTTACCTCTCCAAATCTATGAGATTTCTGAAATCCAGAGTGGTTTCGACCAATTTCACGATTATATTGAGCTCCAAATTGAGGGAGGATAGACTGGGGGTGCGCCATAGGTATTTGGGCTTGGGTGAGAGTTGGAATCACTAAAAAAGGTAAATATTGAGGGAGATATTAAAGAATTAAATTTTAATTTTAATACAGAAAATGGGCATTCTTGCAGGAGAAATCTCTTAAATAAAAACCCATCTCCACCATGATTATGTATTCATAAATGGTCCAAATTAATATGTTTGTGTTAATAGGTCAGGGGGTGAAAATTAAGAATTGGAATGTATGAAAAAGTTGAAAAATGAAGGACTTAAAAAGGAATAAAAATTTATTTTTAAATCTTGAATTTGGCTCATGGTTTGGCCCAATTCCTGAAAACTCACCCATTCCTCGATAAAAGCACTAAAATCCCCCAAAACAAATCATGAATGAGAATTAAATGCAATTTTACTTTAAAATAAGTCATTTATGTAAAAATTACTAGCATATACAATAACCATGGTAGAATCAAGAAGTACTTGATTTCCCTTAACCCCATTTGTAATTCTAATGCATGTAACCCTTCCATTAATCTATTTCTCCATACATTCTAGAAAATTATCAGTAGACTTAAAACCAAACCCATATTTCTCATTCATATACTTGGAACTCTTCACAAATGTTGAAACTCTTATTAAAGCGGACCTATCAACATCATGATATCCTTCATGTCAGTCCATTGGTTTCCTGTATTTCCTACATAAAACACACAACATCGTGGTCTTCTCATTTCCTTTTGTAGTGGTTGGAAGATTATCCTTCCATAATTCCATACCATCCATGGCTGGTATAAAATTTACACTATTATATTGGCCAGTAATATATTCCATAGGTTTATTCTTCATCTCCCTATATTTGTGAAAACAATATATAAATTAATTCATTATATTGATCAATTTTACCGTGGCCTCCTCTTCCACTACAATATGATAATTAGTCATTGTTTCTAGGGATTTGGGTATAAATTCCACATCCAGTACTTTAGTAATATATGAATTCATTCTAGGGGATGGAAATTTCCTAAAATACTATGAATTGGGGATATCTCCAACCGAAAGAAGATTTTTAAACTCCTTGGAACCTTTGTAGAATTAATGGGATTCTCTTTCTTCTTATATTCCATTGCCTCGTCTCCAGACTGAGTACAAAATTGGAGGAATTTATTCCTTCTATTTCCTGATCCATTATTCCCTATGGAATTTCAAAATAGAAAATAAAAATCAGGAAACCTTTCATACAAAACCATTAATTGAAATTCAATCTTCAAAGAAGAAAGGAGGATCATATCAAGTAAATTGGAATTACGGTCCACTTCCACCATCATGAATGAATAATTATCATACTGAACATTATTTTTTCCTTTTATTGTCTAATTAGAACTCTAATTTACAATGTAATATCATTAAAAAATTACTGGATTCCCTAAAATCCATTGAAGTCCATAAATTATGAACCATATCTAAACAGTTGTATTCTTCACAATCAGACTGATACTGCAATATCATTGTTATGTATATTGAAATTATAGATTAATGGTAGTATACCTAAATCCTAATTCTTCAATAATCAAATATTTATTGGAAAAATTACGTGATAGAATGCAGAACCCATCAATACATAGACCCAGTTTTTAAATCCCAAAATAGAGGAATGATTATTTTATAATTCATTGATCTTTCTTAGCTTATCACCCCTTGGAACAATATGATGATGGGATGTATATTTTTACCTTATTTAAGTATACTAGTGATGGATTACTCTTGGGAATCTATGTGTACCTTATTAACCTTACACCAGATATGACAAGATTTTACATCCTTAAAATGGGATAAAAACATAAACCAGGGTTATCTGATTTTTTTCAACTTGTCAAGGGACCCACCTGGATGATAATGATATAATTCATGCGATTATAAATATGAAACAAATATTTATGGTAGAATACCACTTTATGAGTCGATAATCTCAATAGATTACGATTCCCCAAAAATTGAGGTTTCATGATGAACAATATGAATCCCTAGATTCAGCCTACGTTGTAATTGGAGAGCTTCTTAAACCCCATCCCTCCCAAGTGAAGACATGTTAATATGAAAGAAGATAAGATAATTGAAAGAGATCATTAATATTTTTGATATACATAATGGTCTTATTAAATGAAAATGGGACGAATAATATTTCAAAAGTTAGTAATGTTATGAGTGAATAAACTATATGTTAAGATGAGAAAATTCACGTTGGTATGAATTTTACCTTGATTTTGATAACTATTTTATTTAACACTAGTGATTTGTTATTGATGTTTCTTACCTTATTGTATGGTTATTAAAAATTTTATCCATGTTTACAATGTTTCCATTTATGTGTATGATATTTATTTGGTTATCAACCTGGATAAAATAAAACGGTGGAATGTGGGACTAGGCTATGATGGATATATGATTATGTTTCAAAAGGACAACTGATATTTTGATGTTGATATTATTTTTGGAAACAGTGATATGGTTTTTTTGGGATATTGGTAATGGATAGTGATATGGGATTCTTTGTAAAAATGATTATTAATTTCATATTTATCACCTTGTTTAGTTGGTGAGGGGTTTTTCTGCATGATCAATACAAATTGGAGTTCTAACAACCATTGAATTTAATTGTTATTGTGGTAGTTGTTATATAATCATTTTCCCTTATTATTAATTCTGATGATATTTCCATAATTTATTTACTCCTTCTATTTTTTGATGTAAATGAATGGTTTTAAGAAAATTTGATGATGTTATGGATTGTAAAATCCTTATGTGATTTATTTTAAATTTTTTTAAATTTTGATATATGATATATCTCCCTTGAGTATTGCTATTTTTCCTCAAAATAGCATCCTCTACACATTGATTTCTCATAGATATTAATTTTATTTGAAATTTGATCATGTTAACTATGAATATGTGTTATACCCTATATAATTTTATTTAGTTATTTTTCAACATAGATCAAGGGAGATTGGGAATGCAACTATTTGGGTATCTAGAGTAGAGCTCTATGATCCTAGTATTACATTATATCTGATTGTATTATATTTATTTTATTATTTATATTATATTTTATTCATGTATTTATAGTTGGGATTAGGTAATTTTAACTTTATCATTTATATATATGTTGTTTATTTGTTCATTGATTATATTTTCCTTTAAATTAAGAGGGTAATGAATCCTATAATTGTAATTGGTACCCTTAGTGCCAGTCACCAAACTATGGAATATTAGAGGTGGAATTTGGGGGTCAATCACATCTGCATTGTTAACTAATAAGGGTTTTGTGTTGTGGAATGTCATATAATAGTTGGTTCAATGATTTTTTTGAGATGTAATGAAGTTCAATATTAAGAACCATTATGGATTTCAGGGTTCTGTTAGAAAAATAGTATCATGAAATCCTATAATTTGATGTAGGTAGATAATATTGAAAAGTAAATGAGTATTTAGAGCCCATGTGATTCGATATAAATCCTTTATTAGTCTACTAAACATGTTTACATGGAAATACATTGATTTTGGGGTTGAAAATCCTCATAAGAGTGCATCAAACAATCTCATTTGTTTCATTCTATGTTTTGATTTATATACGTAATTATTATTATTTTTTCTATTTATGTTAATGTATAATTATATAATGAAATATTTATAATTATGATAAATATATTTTAATAATTTTAATAATTTGGTTCTAATAATTCATTCTTGTAAACATATGTACTGATACATTACATTATTCTCTTAGTAAGTCATGTTTAGTTATAAGATAAGGATTGATGCATATTAATTAACAAACTTGTAGAAACATGTTATAAATAAGAAATATTATAATTACCTATTGATACATCGTGGATACAACATTTTTTCTATTGGAAATGTTTTTTAGAATCATTCCCAAATAATCATCAGCATGATGATTAATTATTAATTGGGGTTTCAATTGAAATGTTCAGTGACTTGCTTAAAATTAAATATCTCTTATAAACAAATCTCATTTTAATTTATAAATTTAACCTATGATTTATGATTATTTAAATGAAATAATTATATATAAATTCATTTAATTACTAATCATGATATATTTTGGAATTTTTATTTATTTATCATGTGCTATTTAATGAAATATCATGACACATTCAGATGTATAATATATATAAAATGAATTAATGATGCATGATTTAATTGACATGTAATGTTTCATACATGAACTAATATTTATTGAAATTATAACTAAGATTGATATAATATATATGTGATATTTTATGAAAACAATTTTTGATAAATGAAGTTTTGATTTTTTTTCTATGGAATGTTGGGAATGATGCACTCAAAATTTTACTTATATTTTAATATAAAATTATGCGACTATGATCTACTATTATATAAGTATTAATAAATAGATAAAA
The DNA here is from genome assembly GCA_963277665.1 of Viscum album. Taxonomy (NCBI): domain Eukaryota; kingdom Viridiplantae; phylum Streptophyta; class Magnoliopsida; order Santalales; family Viscaceae; genus Viscum; species Viscum album. Next base: position 1,368,007,377 of record OY728158.1, on the reverse strand, counting down.
CATATAATAATCATCTGGTAGTTTAAATAAGGAATTTTTTATATTGTTAACAAATTAGTATAATGAATGTACATTAAATACCTCAAATAAAAAAAATGAATACAAATATTATGTGCTTTCCCCCATATAAAATTTCTAGAAATATTGTATAAATATTATATATTTAAATTATAACTGTTGTCTTGATTATTTTACATAAAGATATATATTTGTATCACCATGTAAATGACAAATTATGAGTTTGATGCATTTCCCTGAATGTATTACTAATATTTAATTGTTGATATAATTGATGTGATTTTTATACAATATATGTGATGAAATTGGCTAGGGGGTAGGAATGAATATTTTTGGGAAGTATGATTTGGTGAAACATGTATATATTAGTGTTATGGGTTTGATAATGTGGTAATGGTATATTAAATAATTAGTGGAATAATAGGGATTTTACATAGTGCATTTATAGCTAGAAAGAAAGTTTTACTACTTAATATCACCTCCATTATGATGTTTATTTGGATTGTTTGATGTGTGAAAACCTCGTATTTTGTATTTACCCAAAGACATGTGATCAAAAATTCATCTATACATTGCATGGTGTGAGAAGAAAGAGGGGCCTAAAAAAATTACTGAATCCTTGATGACCAGATAATGAAACAAATTCATAGGAGAATATGGGTTGGTGGATGTAGAATACTTAGAATATGTTGATATTTTTTTAGTTGTTAAGGAATATAAATTTATTTCACACAACTCTTGTGGATGGATTTTTTTACATGGTGAATCCATGATGGAGGAAGATAAATCATGGTTACCCGTAAGAGATGTGATTGGTAGACTTTGTTGAAATATTAAGGAATGATTGTTTTTTTAATATGAAGATTGATATCTGGATGAAACATCTAAAAGAGATGAAAATTTGGAATGATAGTGTGCACAACAGTTTGAATCATTTTATATACCTGGTGTTTTATTTCCACATTTCCTAGCCAATGAAGTAAATCAAGCATAGCCTTTTGTATCCCAATTAAATTCTACAATTTATTGATCAATTATGTAGCTTTATTTGAAGTATTTTGGAGGGGTAATTAATCATGATAATGTTAATGGTAGGGGATTTATCTGATAAATCTTTTAGGTATCATGGATTATCAGGTTTCTGGAAATTGATTTGAATGATCTAATTTGAGGGCCTCAAGGCTCATAATGATGGATAGTGACGATATCATGAATGGATGGAGTGTGGATTTAATCCCTTTAATTGTGGATCATATGGTGTCTTTTTCTAGTTGGTTATATTTTTCTATTTTAATGTTATGGGCCATAATTACTATGATTTGTTTGAGTTTCAGTAAGATTTATAGTCATCAATGGGTAGGTTCTTATGGTTTTAGAGCATATGTATGTTCAAGGATAGTAATGGTAAGGTATCCTTACTATATTTTATGTATATCCATATAGATATAATGGGTTGGGAGTTTTATATATTTAAATATATTTAAATTTTGATATTTTTCATAATTTTAGATGTATTAAATTTGAATTCCTTTGTTTCTCTATTCCTTTATAAGGGTTTTAATGCTATATTTATCGGTTTTATTTTAAAACTTGTAGTTGAATAATGGTTGAGAAGTATATAATAAAATGTATTTGAGTTTCCTAGACCCTTAATATTTTATTTCTATAATTGGAGGTCTTCCAAAGGTGGGGAGTATATTTTTGGATCTATGGAGTCTAAAACTCACAAGGTTCATGTTGTGGTTGAGGTTATTCTAAATATGTGGCTATAGGAATTTGTTACTGTTGTTTTTTAGAAAACCTAGGGTGTGAAAAACCCATTTTTTCTAGTTTCAAGATGACTTCCCTATTTCCATGGGTTGGATTTTAATGCAGTTGTTTAAGGTTATGGAAACATATGTATTTTTTAATTATCTTTTTTATAATATTCAAATATCCTTAGCATCATCTTCTTCTTATGGAGAGTATCCCTTTCACAATTTGTTAAACATTAAAATTTTCTTTTATGTCATGTGAATATAACCATGTCATAGTGATATTCATTTAATGGGAATGGTACTTGGACAATTACCATAGAGAAATATACAATTTTGAAACATTTAGTTTTGGATCTAAGGTAGTATTATGTCAGAGATGGGTTCAGTTGATTACATGTCTTGTAAATGGTGAGGGTGGGTTCCTTATGACATGGTATGATCTATGATATTATGAAAATAGTGAGGATAATTCCACCATGTTATGGTGTATTTTTGAAGGGAATCAGGGTGGAGGGAACCACGGTCTTGTGGAGAGACTACATTAACGGTGTTGGTCAATAATATATAAATAGCTAAACAACCACCATGTACAATATGGATCAACTGTATTGAATTCATTGGATTTTGGGCCAATATTTTTCAATGTCTAATACAAGTTTTTTGTAATCTACTGCACTATAATGAATTTTACTTGATTTTCTCTATATATAGTCTTTACTATTATTTTTGTTTCAGGTTTTTCATTCTTCTAGAACCCATAGTAGTTTAAATTACACTTTTCAATAATTTTGATCATCCTTTTAAAGATACTATCATTCCCAAGTCATGGTTTTTAATCCATCTTTGTTATAATGTGTATTTCTCATCACATTTCATTTTTTCATATTCATCCTTTTCCAAGGACGATTGAATTATTGTTGATGATTATTTATGATTGATTATAATAAATTATTTAATGACGCATATGATGTAACGCCCAGACCCCAGAAGCCTAGACTGAGTGCATTATTATGTATCATTGGCATGATCATAAAAGATCAAGTCTCAAAAGGCCGATTATTTTAGTAGCCTTGGAAGTACAAGATACATTCATAAGGATTACATAACATCATAAAATGGGAAACTACAACAACATTGTCTCCATAGACGAAACTGAGATCCCATAGACTATCCCTGGAGGTTAGTCAAAATATAATTATTTGGATCATGGGAAAACATAGAAATGGGTGAGCTCAGATTCTCAGTAAGGATACCATTATAGAGAAAACTTTCATAATTAAGCATAAACATATAAGGCAGTGTATAATACTAGAACACAAGAATTTTAAACATGAACTTCAGCATAATATGGAAAAGATTAAATTAATTAATTCCATTTACTTATTCAAATAGATATTCAACTAGTCAAATGATCTCATTCAATATCAATAACCACTTTCATAATGATGGAATGCATAATGTCAGACTATCAAAACCACATAGTCAAGGCCTTGTTCCATGACTACAAATAATATTTTGTCATGGACTTATTCCATGACACTAGTTTGTCTCATGAGACCTATCGATGCATCGAGGTGTTATAGGGGTCTCCACCCGTCAGTTACTATGTCCAATTCATTCCTCATATGAAAATATTAAAACATAACATAAACATTCTTAGTAAAACTAGCATACAAAATGTCAATACTTTATCCACAAACCATGAAAGTTATAAAAATAACATATCTACAGTCAAACATAACTCAGTCGATATAATATGGAAGATTGTATTGTATCAAATTAATCTTTGTCCAGAATAATGAAGGATATTGACAACGATGAAAATGATCATCAAAACTATTAGAGAGAAATATCCCCCTTTTTACTGAAATCATTTAAAAGTCAAACGATTTGTCAAGAAGCCATTTATAAATATATTTTTGAATCAAAGTGTCCCATACCACTTTGAAAATATTAAAGTTATTTTAATTTTTAACCATTAATGTCCATAAAAATAAATCCTTAAAACCATTTTTAAAACATGGACATTAATGAGAAGGATTTAGAATAAAAAATAATTAAAACATATAAAAGGATATTTTAGTTAGAGTTTCTAACCAAAATAGAGACAATTTAATAAAAATAATTGAGGTAATATTTTTTTTAATATCATGAGTATAAAGGTATTTATGATATACTATGCGAAGGTAAATTATGTACACCATATAAAAGTGATTTGGTGTATAACCACAAAAAGTCTCAATGGAATGTAAATTGAGATGAAATCTCTTATAAAGACTGTATATTTAGATTAAGGATAAATCATTGACATAATTATGTCTGAAAAATATAAATACACTCAATATTATTGGATATTCAATGTAAATCAATCAGAGTACATTCACACATATTCTTGTAAAAACAACACTAATGAAGTGGATATTTTACTCAACAAATAGAGATTGAGTTAAAATTACTCTTATCAAGTTCATATCAATGACTTGAGATTTTATCAATGGAGTGATTATGTGTATCAAAATTATATCCATAGAAAGGGGAGTGGAAATTACAACATAAGAAAATAGATAGTGATTCCACATATATTCTTGGAGTAAAATAATCAATGAAGTATGTGTAAAGCTGAATGAGTCGAAATTTAAAAATGTAATTCCAATAAAAATTCGGTAACTTACGAAACATAAATCCCATGAAAGACGGATCATAAAATGATGATGTAAATATAAATAAATTAATATATATTACACAATGAATATAATCATTGGCAGTACACACACCACATGCAATAAATAAGTTGTGAACAATGGAAATCTAATGGAATTAAAAGTGAGATAAGAAAATCCTTATTATTTACCTTTTCCTTGGTCGAGGGTAATTTAACCTCCATAATTATGGTGAAATTATTGTTATTTATTTATGAAAGAGTCATATACATTAATATGATACCATATATGATCTTTTAGCATTTATTTGTTGATAATATCTTTGTATTATCATCGTTTTGGGTGTTAACATATTCATTTTCCTTTATATTATTTGTTTTGTGAGACATATTTGTTATGGATGGGATGTATCTTATTCATATCAAGAATTATATTATGTTTTTAAACATTATTTTTAACCATCAAATGAAAATAATTCTGGAATGGATATGATGGGGAATAAATCTCATCGGGTTCATGGAGACGGTTGTCCGTATGTACGCACGAGCAAGAATATCATTATTTTGATATTAAAATTATATTTAATTGGATGTTATATCATATAAAAAGATTCATTATAATGTTATATTTATTATTTACATGAATTACACATCATTATTATACCCATCCAAATAACAATTAATTGAATAACAATTACACCACGACACGGAGATGTTAATCCATACATACGCACGTATGATGGCTTGTCATTAAATGGATCCATAAAATAATGAAGATGGTTTTACCATATTTAAAATAAAATCACATTATATAGAAGATACTGGTGTTATTATATTAGAATAGAAATAACAAAGGAAGAAGAAGTGGAAGAAGAAAAGAACATGAAAGAGGGTGGTGAAATTATTACCTCTTCTTCGGGTTCATCCTTATGATTTGATCAAAAGGGTTCCTTAATTTGGATTTATCACCAAATTAGGTCCTATAGGATAAATTTAAGGAAGTTTAGAGGATATTTGGGCAGGGGTTAGCTGAGTCAAAAGGCTTTGATGGTGTGAATTTGTGAGTAGGGGGAGTGCGCTTTTATAAGAGTACTGAGGGGAACCATCGGAAATGTTAGAAATATTATTTTATAATAAATTCATATTCGGTTTCTAATGGATTTAAAGTGTATTATTTAAAGGTTAAGGTGGGGATAGGTCTAAAACCACTCAACCAATAGGATTTAGATAGGTTTGGATCACTATATTAACTTTATCTTTTTTATTTAACTCTTAGTTAAATAGTTTGACATTTACCATGTATCTTTGTATTTTTATATTATATAGTTTATAAAATACAATATACTTCCAAAAAGCCCCAAAGTGGTCCATTAATGATACAACTATCATTATATAAGTCCTTATGCTGAACCTTAAATTTTTAGAAATAGAGTATCAATTAATAATATAATATTTGTTTTTAAAACTCATTTATGTCAATTTTGACACTATTTAATAAATGATTTTTGTTAAAGTCATAAAAACTATATTAATTCAAAAAAAATTTATTTAGGAAATACTAAAATGTCATATTAACCAATTAAATTCTTTTATGTCATCTAAACATTGAAATTATATTTATTTTAACATTTATAATACCAATTATTTGATTCTTTCATTAATAAGGAAAATATTGTATTATTAATGTGTCATAAATAAATTTCATTATTCAATGTCTAAAAATTAAAAACAAAATATAATTATTTAGGAAATATTTTTATCTTTCTAATGAATTTTTATTGTCGAAAATATAACATATATAACCTTATGTAAGAAAAATTTCTAAAAGATATTTTCTTATGCCATTTTTGTATTTACTTTAACTTAATTAATATAAAGTGACATTATCACATAAAGTGGCTCCTTGTTGTCCCAAAATCGACGCAAATATGCCCATGGTCGGAAATGTGTCAACCAATATGGTTATTAAATGTATTTGGGTAATTTATTATTATTACAATATTATTTTGTCACCATTATTTACCGGATTTATCCTTTACTCATGGTAAATAAAATATTACCGATGTAATTATTCATAATTTATAATAATAAAAGTTAACTATTTACACAATTTGGACCTCATGATTCTAAATATGGAATCAATTTTTCTAAATTAAAAACATAAAACTGGCAGAAATTAGTTTAAATTAACTCCCATTGTCAAAAAAAAGAGCGTGTTTTTTAAGAAATAATAACAATCAAAAAATTGACACTTGTTTATGTCTAGTTTAATTGTGAAATTACATAAAATTACGAATATTGGATGAAATGGTAAAAATATATTCTAATTATAATTTAAAACCTTTCAATAGTATAATTTATCATTACAAATTATTTGGATTTAAAAAGTTATTTTTAATTAATGTTTAGTAATTTTCACTATTCATCAAAATTTGAATATTTTGTAAAAAATACAAAAAATTCATTATAGGCTAATTTTGATATTCTGAATCCAAAAATGATGTCCATTTTGAATGATAAAATTTATTTGATTTAAAAAAGTGGGTATTACTATTCATAACGACTATTTGGATTAGTTTGGGTGTGTGTTTGAACTCGAAGTTGCGTACAACACACGCTATAGTATTATTCTATGGGAAGCGTACCATGGATGCTTGGGGAATTACATTCACCTCTCCTTCCAATAATTTCATCTGATAATTTTTTTTAAAATTGTGCTTGGGAATATAATGGAATGTCCTACATTGAAAAAAGAGTCCATAAAACTATCACATTAAAAGAAAGAAAACGATGTACAAAGGTCACCCAAGATAACCCATAGTAGGATTATATGTAGGAAAACATGGATATGGATGATAAGTGTCATGTTCTGATGGAGAGGGATAAAAAACATGATCAGGAGAAAGTTAACTACAAGAAAACCACAAACTTGTGATGGTCCAAATAGTCATTAGTCTCCTAGTAGGAAAAGTAAACAGAGAAAATTTTAATTTGTTTTAAGTTACATTACATAGTAAAGAGTAATTAATTTATGAGATTGACTAAGAACATAAAAAATATATACATACTTTTTAAGTAGAGATTCATTCTTTAATAAATTTCTACCGATAACTCAATTTTTTAAACGATTAGTATTCAAGAACACATTGTCACACTGGAAGAGCTAGAATAAACATCTATAGAATCACATGATCCACAAAGGATATACTATATATTTACCTTTCCTTTAGAGATTAATCAAAAATAAAATGGTTTGTATAAGATCTTATGATACCCCAAATGGATATTCCATTAAAAAAATAAACACTAATCTTATTTTCTAAAACTAGTCCAACAATACCCCAAAGCTAAATAAATACCATTCAACAAACAATTATCCTTAAAATCCTCCAATATAATCCAAACTAATATTGAAACACAAAACATATAATAATTTGGTTATCTAGTCTTCCCTGATAAATTGAATCTCTAAATGACATCAACTACTCTTAAAGTCACATACTTAAAAGTATGTAACATAATCACATATTCTCTATTATTGTTTAATCATTTCCATAAATAACTAAAATCACTATAAATCAAAAATAAAAACATAGATAAAATACACCATTACTCCTCAAATGAAATCCCATAGTATTCTACTTTCCTTGGTCATATAGTGTTCCCAACAAAGAGAACATCTTCCAAAATAATATTTATCACTTAATCACACAATCATTTTCCTATACTAAGGGTATTCATTTGATGAGACATAATTTCCCAAATCAACTTATTATTGATAAATAAAATAATTTAAGTAAAAATAATTAGTCACACTAATCAGGGACTTCACATAGTCTAGTGGTAGGCAATAAATTCCAATCACACTTCAGTTGTGGGTTCGATTCCCACATCTTTTTCTAACGCGATTGGTTGTCACACGGTATACGTGTTGTCCTTTTTCAAAAACTATGTTTTATAACATTACCAAAATGAGATATATTCCTCAAAATAACCATAACATAATTTAAAAACAATTGTTATCTCATAACTTTCATTTTCATCCAAAAATATAATAACTTGTAATTTATTCAAACCCAATGATCATATAAAACCAAATAGTTATTTATAACTATATCAACAAAAGAAAAGATATGTCTTCCTCAAATATAATTTTCACATGACAAACATCAGGGATTCAAATACAAGAGAAAATTATTCTAAAGTAATCCCATCAACAAGGAGTACTTGTACTTTTAATATATTCTCAAACCATTTATTTCAACATAGCATATTATTTGACCAAGAAAATATCCTATAGAATTGGGCATTCACATAGGTAATGGAATGGTCCCCTATATTTATGGAAAATAACTATAAATTGATTCTTAGGACCATTCTTATTTTCTTCCACATTACTCTTCATTTTTCCCTGACATTTTTCACTTTATGTCCTTCTTTCTGACACGTAAAGCATTTATTTGTTCCATTGAGACACTTTCCTGGGTGTCTCCTTCCACATTTCTTGCATTATGGAAATTGGGGATTCTTTTCTCCATGGTCTCCACTACTGTAGCTCTTATCATTTATCACCTATATCTTCATTGTTGAGTCTGGGAGTTGATTAATATATATTTCGTTGATCATTTTTTTTGGAAAACTGATTTGGCATGAACATTATATCTTTTACGCTTATCAACATTCTATTTTGATGCTCATTTCCACCACTGTTCCCACCTTGTACATCATTCTCAAAGTTACTATGGCTTTCTTAGAATCCATCCATTGACTAAAACAAGAAAGCATTGTGTGAGTAACAGTAGTTATAAAATCATTTAGAGAATATCATGACACCATATTTTAAATTTGAAATACCTTAAGAGTAACCAAGGTCATTTATTCTCATCTTATATTAAAATACATCAAATCAGTTTGTAAATAAAATGTAAATTATCTTAAGCATATCCCCTGGGATTTTCGTAACCAAGAGGGCGACAAGGCCCATTGTCGTGCGCCAGTTCTTATTCAAGTATAGCTCAAATTAGTGTTTTCAGGATTTAACATGTGGTAAATCGGTGCTAGAGCCACCTCTACCTGCTCATATCTAGACAAGGATGTATTCCTCGGAGAACTCACAAAATCTCTACAATACCAAAATTCTAGAAAGTTATTCTATACTTATTCTCAAAGTCCATCTTAGGTCTATGTGATCAAATCATAGTTTATATGAATCTAGTTTCAAATGATTATATTAAACTTCCTATAATACCAAATGTAACGCCCCGACCTTAGAAGCCTAGTGTCAGTGTATTATTACATATCATTTGCATGATCATAGAAGATCATGTCTCGAATGATCGATTAGTTTAGTATCCTTTAAAGTACTACATTCATTCATAAGTTTTACATTACAATATAAAATGGAAAACTACAACAACATTGTCTTCATAGAAAACACTGAGATCCCATATACTATCCCTAGAGGTTAGTCATAATATACTTCTTTGCATCCAAGGAAAAAAACAAAGAAAGGGGTGAGCTCAGATTCTCAGTAATGATAACATTATAGCGGAAACTTTCATAAATAAGCATAAACATTTAAGACATTGTATTAGACTAGAAAAAAATCCTTTTAAACTTGACCTTCAACCTTGTATGGAAAGGATAAAATCAAATAATTTCATTTACTTATTAACATGGATATTATACAAGTTTAATGATCACATTAAATATCAATAACCACTTTAATAATGGTAGAATGCATAATTCCAGACTATCATAACCACATAGTTAAGGCCTTGTGCTAAGACTACAAATAAAATTTTGTCAAGGCCTTGTTACAAGACACTAGTTTTTCTAATGAGACCTACCGATGCATCGAGGATTTATAACATGCTCCACTTGTCACTTACTTATTCCAATGCATTCCCCATATGAAATGTTTGAAATATTAAATAAACATTTTTATTAAAACTATCATATGAAATGTCAATACTTTATCCACAAACCATGAATGGTATAAAAATAGTAGAAACACAGTCAAACATAACTCATTTGATAGAATATGGACGATTGAATTGTATCAGATTAATGACAATCAAGAATACTGAAGGAGATTGACATATAATAAAATAATAATCAAAACAATAAGAGAGAAATATCCCCCATTTTATTGAAATCATTTAAGAGTCACACTATTTGTCAATAAGTCATTTTTAAAATATATTTTGAATCAATGTTTCCCATACAACATTGAACCTTTTAAAGTAATTTTAATTTTAAAACATTAGTTTCCATATAAAGAAATCCTTAAAACCATTTTTAAAACCTGGAAATTAATGAGAAATGTTTATAATAATAAATCATTAAAACATTTAAATTGATATTTTAGTTAGAGTTCCTAACCAAAAGAGAGACACTTGATTACAAATAATTGAGGTAATAAAAACATTGTAATACCATTAGAATAAAAAGATTCATGATACACTATTTCAAATTACATTATATACACTATAAAATTGATTTGGTGTATAACAACAAAGAAGTATCAATGGAATGTAAATTGAGATGGAATCTAAAATAAAGACCTTATCCATAGGTTAAGGATAAATAATTAACATAATTATGTGTGAAAAATATAAATACACTCAATATGATTGAATATTCAATTTAAATCAATCATATGACATTCACACGTATTATTGTAAAAACAACACAAATGAATTGGATATTAAACTCAACAAATGGAGAATAAGTTAAAATTACTCTTATCAAGGTCATACTGATGACTTAAGAATATATCAGTGGAGTGTTTATGGTTATAAAAATTATATCCACATAACGAGGAGTGGAAATTATTACATAATCAAATGGATAGTGGTTCCACACATAATCTTGGAGTAAAATAATCAAGGATGTATGTGTAAAGTCGAATGAGTCGAAATTGAAACATGTAATTCCCTTACCGATTTTATCACTTCCAAAACATACATCCCATGAAAGATGAATCATACAATGATGATTTAAATATCCATAAATTAATTTATATTACCTAATGAATACAATCATGGGTTGTATACACACCACATGCAATAAATAAGTGGTGATCAATGGAGATCTCACAGAATTGAAAGTGAGATAAGAAAATCCTTACGTTGTATTTTTCCTCGGTCGATGGTAGGTTAATATCTTGTATAATGGTGAAATAATTTTAATTGAATTATAAAAAAATCACATACATTAATGTGATATCATATATGATCTTTTAACATTGATTTGTTAATAATATATTATTGTTATCGTCATTTCGGGTGTAAACAGATTTTGTTTCCTTTATATTATTTATTATGTGAGCCATATTTGATATGGATGGGATGTATATTAGTCATATAAAGATTTATATTAAGTCTTTAAACATTATTTTCAACCATCATATGAAAATTATTATTGAATGGATACGATAGGGAATAAATCTCATCACGTTCGTGGATACGGTAGTCCGTACGTACGCACGTGCGACAATATCATTTTTTTGATGTTAAAATAATATATAATTGGATGGTATATCATATATACGGAATAATTATCATGTTATATTTATTATTTAAATGAATTACACATCATTATTACACCCATCCAAATAATAATTTATTGAATAACAATTACACCACGACGTGGAGACGGTAATCTGTACGTATGCACGTAAGGTGACATTTCATTAAAAGGATTGATATAATAATGAAGATGGATGTACAATATTTATAATAACACCAAAGTATATAGAAGATACTGGAGTTGTTATTTTAGAATGGAAATAACAACTAATGAAGAAGTGGAAGAAGAAAAGAATTTGAAAGAGGGTGGTGGAATTATTACCTCTTCTTCGGGTTCTGCATTTTGATTTGATCAAAAGGGCTCTTTATGTCTAGTTTAAATGTGAAATTACATCCAATTAACAATATTAGATTTAATGGTAATAATATATTCCAATTATAATATAAAACCTCTCAATAGTATAATTTATCACTATAAATTTTTTGGATTCAAAAAGTTGTTTTTAATTAATGTTTAGTATTTTTCACTATTCATCAAAATTTGAAAGTTTTCTAAAAAATACGAAAAATTCACCTTAGGCTATTTTCGATTTTCCAAATCCAAAAATGATTTCCATTCTTAATGTTAAAATTTATAAGATTTCAAAATGTGGGTATTACTATTCATAACGGCTATTTTGATTGGTTATGGTGTGTGTTAGAAATGAAGTTGCGTACAACACACACTACTGTATTATTCAAAGGGAAGCGTACCGTTGAAGCTTGGGGTGTTACATATGATGTCGAAAGTTACTAAAATAAATTCATGGAGCCTTTTGGGCTTGAATCGGTTGTCCTAACATGGTCTTCTCCAGATCTATTGAGCTTGGGTATTTTGGATATTTCATCCATCTCTAAAAATATATATTCCATAATATATTGTGGCACAATCTCAGTTAAAAATTATAAACATAAATATCATTCATTTTATCCATTGTATTGAATCATTGGATTTTTCATAATTATCCTCCTTTTGTTCACCCCTTATAATGAATGATTAGAATGTCAATTATTCCCTTTAATTGAAACAAGACCATTGAAAATTTTGATACATGAAATCTTGTACTATTTCAACCATTGATAATCATCCAAAATAAAATATTTCATCAAAAACCATATTTTATTACACATTCCTATGGATTAGTGGATAGGGTTTGGTTTGGATTGTGGGGTTTCTATTTTATATTATGAATTTCATTATAAAACTATTCCCTTAGTCATGATATCATTGTTTTGGTCTAGTGAGGGGTTATTTTATATCCTATATTCTTTCATTACTCTCTTATTTGTAGCATGGTGTTGTGTGTTTTGATCGTGGGTAAGGGGATATTGTATGTTTCCTTTTTTCTACATTTATTGGGGATATTTTATCCAAGATTTTTATTTTTCCTCTATGTCTTGAAATAAGTCTATACTGGTATTACATTATAATATTATTATATATATATTCAATGAAATCTATTTTAGGGGATATATTGACTTCATATGAACTGGGAGACGTAAGGTGATCATATTGGTTGACTTCATTTTGTTTCATATTTGAAATTTTCATTTGATAACTCATATATACTACTTAATAGATGTTGTTAATATTGGGTTATAATTTTTGTACTGAATTGAAGCATTGATGAGATGGAAAATAGCAAATTGAATAAATGAATATGAATTATCATTACAACAAGAATATGAATGGAAGATAATGTAGAATTAATATATATTATTATGGTTAATTATTAATGTATTGTAATTTGTGAACATATTGAGTAGAGTTTCATTGATCCTGATCAGATACATGCCTCATTGTATGTTGTTGTCTTGTTATGTAGTTCGGGGCTAGTTTTGTTTTAGATTTTTGTTATTGAATTTCATACATAGTAGGATAAATAGGACATGTTTTTATCTATGAGGGAAATATAGAGTTATCTTTTAATACATTTCGGTGTTGTCAATTCCTTCTTAGAATTTCCCTTCAATATTGTGATTTCTTCCCTCTAGGTTTGAGTGGTAAGAATATTGATATCCTCAAAAAGAGGTGGTCTAGTGATTCTACCTCAGGTGGAGCTCTAGTTCAGTTCATTTTGAGGATTTTCTGAGCAGCTAGCATATATGAAGAGTGTATTGGTTTAGTTTTGAGTAATATTGGGTTCTACAATTTGGAAGGATTTATGAATGTTTTAGTGGGGAAACTATATGGTATTTAATATCTTATGTGGGATTGAAAAGTTTCATATCTCTAGGTCTAAATTTAGGTTTCTTCATGTACATTTTTAGATATATTCATAGTTTTTCAAATGCTTTGGTTGATGATTAATATTTACTAAATAAACGTAGAAGTATAATAACTAAACGAATTTACTAATAAACCTAATCTTATACATATATATTTTAATGAAATGGTATCAATAAGAAGGGTTGAATTAATTTTAATAAATTAAGAATATCAAAATAATCTTTTGTTTAACATTGAGATAGATTTAAGGAGATTCTTAAACAAAAATCAGATTAATTATACTAATTTCAAGTGAAGTAATTTGTAAAAAAATGAAATGATATGATGACATAATTCATAGGGGTTTAAAATTAACATGATTCTAATATAATTTTTAGATAGAAATTGGTATTTCTATTTCATATTTATTACCATGATGTTTAGTTTTTAAATATTGTGTAATAATGTGTATGTTTTTCATATTAATGATATTTTTATGATGTGATCCATAGATCATTTGAATTTTTCACATATGAGAATGGGATCTGAATGTTCAAGGATTATTTTTAAAAATGATATGTTATTGGGAAATATTAATTTAGAAGTGGATAGAGTTATTTGGGTAAGTGTTTATGAGATGATGGATGAATGGTCATTTGGGATATTATATTTACATGATTATTCATTTTATACTCAAATTAATAATCATTTTTGCGGGGATTATTATATCATCTTACAATCAATTTTAGTTAGAAAGGACATTGAATGAACGAGTTAGAGCGTTGGTATTTTTCTAGTCCATTCTTACTTAATATTTTATTAATGATATTTCCCTTAATTATTGATGGATGAAATATGATAATATTAATTTATAATTATCTGAAAATTAGTTAATGACATGTATTGTAATATCTATAAGTGATTTAGCATTTGAGTATGTGATAACTAGAATGTGGTATATCTTTATTGAATATTGTTATATATTGTATGTGACACATCTCCCTTGAGTGTGATTTAAATATAAACTATTTATTGATTATAGATTTACCATACTCTTTTTTCAAACATATTTTTATTGAAACAAATATTTCATAGTAATTTTAATTTTATTTTTAATATGATCATAATAGGTACCCTTTTGTTCTCAATGTTCTATAGTTATCATATGATTTTTTAAAGATAGTTGAAAGGATATTGGGGATGTTTCAAGTTGGCTAAATGAAGTTGTCACGAACCAGCCCGGGTCGCCATCCGACCCGGCGCCCGAGCCGACCCGCGACATGGCCCGAGGGGCGTTCTCGATCCCCACGGGCTGGCAACTAGTGCCGAGAATCAAAAAAAGACAAGTGGGAATGATTTAACCCAATGGAAATAAATAAAACAATGGAAAAGTATAAGAACAAAACGTAAATAAATGACCCTGAAAAGAAAGAACGACCAATGAGACACACTAACCTGGTCTCGACAAAAACTCATCGCGACTCTGAGAGTCACTCTCCACACCAAAACCAAGTCTCACTCATGGAAAACATGCTCAAATCAATCTGCAATAGAACCAAAAATAGGAATACACTATAGGAGTGAGTATTAAACTCAGTAGGTAGGCCCGACTAATTCTATTCCCAATGCATATACCATTAAATAAAGAATTCATTAATTCCAAGTTTGAACTACATTGTACAAAATACGGTTTTTTTACACACACTTTCATTTCTGAATAACTATCAGTCCATTTCCTTTTATAATTAAAAAACAATTTTTAATGTTTGAAAGGAACAGGTGCATTTCATTTTAAATTTTTTTTGCAAACAATTAGTGATCCAAACATTAGTTATTAGCCAAAAAGGAAAACCACTCATAACACAAAACACACGCCAAGGGAAATGGGGAAAATGTCACACACGAGCTAGCAACCAAACTAGACTTCTCAATCGTGTGCGACACACAAATAAACACTAAATAAAACATGGGTCGAAGCTAGGAGATCGTGAAAAATGCAGAATGTACTATACATTTGACTCATCCTGATGGAATGCCCTAACTCGTTGATGTCATAACGCCCATACTACTACCTGGTATAGCCATGAATGGCCTAACCGAGGGGCTGAATCCCCATAGCAGCAATAACTCAGTATTCCCCTTCTATGGGGCCACTAGCCAGTGCGTGGTCTAAACTAGTGCAACAATCGTTCTCAGAAAAATTACTCAATATGCCAGGTTCCCATGTCAACACAAGAAATAAAAAGGGGGTGTGTCCACAAGGTAAATTTATCAATCATGATGCACAAACATCACATATAGCTCACGCAATCAACGCACACCAAAGATCACCCCCAAGTGGGTTTTCCAAAATAATTTATTTTATTAATGTTCGAAATGGGCCTTCACCAATTTTACAGCAAAACCTCATTTCTTGAGAAAACCCAAAACAATTGTTCCAAAAAAATCATTTATATTTACAAATAAAAGCTCATTTGAAGTTCTGTAAATTATGTTTAAAGGCCAAACAGGCATTCTTTCAATACTGGGTGTTCGCTCGTCAACAAAAATGTCCCAAGTGTTCGGTATAAAATAAACAGCTCTTTTCATAATAAATAATCATTTAATGTTTTATTATGTAATATTATTTATAATTCATTAAAAATTAATAAAACAACAAGAAATTAATAAATTCTAAATCTAAAGGTATCTGCAATGGGGGACCTACCTCGACTCGCTGCTCGATCGTGATGACACGACTCGCTTTGCATTTGCGCATAAGTACACGCAACCCGAAAATCGGAGTGTCGCGGTCTTTCGCTGACGACACGCTGCATCAGCTGCAAGACATTTAAAACCAGAAACCATTACCTAACTCAAACAATATATATTTACATCCTTAATAATTATTTAATAAAAAATTTTAAAAATTTGTAAATAAAAATTTAAAGACCATTTCCACGGATAAACAAAACACTAGAAAATTTATTAAATATTTTTCAAAATATTTCGAATGACTTTAAATGCAAAAAAAATTACTCAAAACATCCTTTAAAAACCAAAAGCACCTTAGCGAAACACCAAACCTAAACATAATACACAATAACTCATTCAAAAACTTACATTATGACCAAACACAACCCAAAACATTTCAAAATAGAATCTGCAACCCCAGTAATATTTCATAAACTAGTTGCACAATATACAAAACACCAACTAATAATGCAATATGAGTATCCATCCAAGACGCACCACGATTCACATGAAAATGACACTTTAATAAAAATAAAACTCATAATAAACACGAATAAAAACTAATTCCGCACCAACCAAACAAATTAATAAAAAAGATAGATTAACTAAATGATAAAATTAATACATCAAACTTTAATTATATGTGTAACCCCAAATAACAAGGCAAAGCTCCAATCACGCCCCGAATTCACCGTAGTAAACTAAAATAAGGTAATGTCAAAACAACAATCCAATTACACCAAAATTTAACCAATCACAACTCATCCATAAAAGAAACATCATCAAAAAAATAATTAATGAACAACGAGTCTGAAGAAAACGAACATACGACGAGGAGTCTGAGAGGCTATCCAACACACAAAGAAGGCTACCGGAGGTGCGCAAAACTGGAAAAGGGGTCGTCAAAACATCATCCGAACCAAAAATGTTATGCAGCTGAAGGAGGGGACTGTCGGGTCTGGTCTGTTGCGCCAGAGGAGGTCGGTCGGGCAGCGGTGTAGGGCTGTCGTGACGGGGAGATCCGCCGGGTGGTCTGGCCGAGAGGGAGGCGGCGACTCGGGTGGTAGCCGGTCCGGCAAAGAGGGGAAAAGGGGAGGTCCGCGTCGGAGGGGGGGTCGCGCTGTAGGAGGCCACAGAGGAGGTCACGCTGAAGTAGGTTGTGCGAGAGCTGCCTGCGCAGATGGGAAGGGTGTGCGGCCAAGGGGCGGACTAAAGGGAGCAAGGAAAGAAAGGGGCTGCAATTTAGGGTTGTAGGGGGAGGGGGAGTCCACTGTGCAAAATAGGAGAGGGGGTAGAAGAGGCCCATGTGACGGGAGAGAGTAGAGAAAGAAAGGGATAGGAAAAAAAGAGGAAAAGCAAGAAGAAGAGAAAAAAAAAGAAAAAAAAAGAAAAAAAATAAAAGGAAAATACAAGGAAATAAAGATAAAAATAAGGATATATTTATATCCTAAAAAATTATAACAAATTTTATATTAATAAGAAAACTAAAATAATAAAATCAACCACAAAAAAAACATTATTTATTTGGAACGGACACCGTGCATTGTCGCACGCATGGTCATGTGCATAGTCGCTTTCCCGCAAAAGAAACCAAAATAATAGAAATGATCAGGTTAAAATATTAGATGAAATAATAATAATAATAGTAATAATAATAATAATAAAATAATAAAACAAACCAAAATAATAAAATCATTATTAATTTGTGTTGGACACCGCACACGGTCGCGTGTGCGGTCACTTGTGCGGGTGCGTTCGCGCGCCTAGTCGCGATTACGGTTGAGAACTCGTAAAAGAACTCAAATATCTTTTAAAAAAAGAACTGATTCAAACTGAAACTCGAAATAACGACTTAAAATAATTAAATTAAAAGAATTGTCAGTCGGGGTGTGACAATTCTCCCCACCATGACACTTTTTTTCCCCAGAAAGTCCCAAGAGATGAGGTCAACCAAGAGTTCCAAGCAAGACCACAAAGATGCTTAAAGCCAAACCTCAATTGCCTAAAGACCGAGAATTTAAAATGCCGACGACCTGAAACATCAAATATCTCAAAACCAGAATCACAAAGCAAAAGACCAACAATAAGGAATTCACCTCTAAATAGAACTACAACAAGAAACACCTTGACCCCTAACTTAGGGATCACTGGGGGCCGCTCGAGATCTCCAAGAACACTCATCATGTGACCGAGTATCTGATCTAACCAATTAGCATGGACGAGGTCGGTTGGAGAAAAGGCAATGGGTTGCTCCACCAAGTGCATTTTGAAAACAAAGTCTTCCATAAGCTCGTCCTATGGTGGTCTCCCCACTATATTAGGATCCTTTTCAAACATTTTTTCTCCAATCCAAAGCGACTCACAGACCCAGACAAAACCTCTAACACTGGCATGCCCCTCTAAGGTACCTAAGTTGAACCAAACCGACATAAGAGAAGACACTGGCGATACCCACAGTGGGTCTCCCCAGCATTTTAGAATTTTACTAACACCATGGAACCCGCACGGGTATTCCCAATTTACATTAAGCAATACCGACTGAACCCTTCATCGCATACCCACCACACTGGCCAACCTGCACTGATTATTCCTATAATGGAAAACACTCTGCCAAATGGGATAGCATTGATAGCAGAAACCCCTAACCAGGAGGTGAACCAGACAGGCACACGACAATTCCACAAGACATGAGCGTCTCCAACCACAAGAAGGTTCACGGAGCACACCCACTAGCTTTACAATTATACGAATTTTCCGAACCTCTTTAAGGCCCAAGAGGAAATCCCATAAAATAAGACCATGAAAAGTAGAAAAGGGCTCCATGCCCCTTACAACAAGAATGATGTCCTCAGAGAGGGTACCGCAAAAAGGAAATATAATCTTTCCCTATCCCATCACTGTGAATGTAATTCGGATCAAGTCCATCCCACGTCCGACGAGTTTTGACTGCGTGCAAGCTTCACCCCGGGGCCTATGGCTGGGGCCCTGATGTCTGTAGCATCTACAGCCTCACAGTCATAGATTGAACACCTCTGACTAGAACTTCCTTTTCTAGAAAAGTAGCCTGCATACTTCTCCTCGTGTCCCGTGCGGCCACCCTATCAACATACCAACTGAGAATTGCAACAAACGACTTAGAGTGTCTTACTGACCACAGTAGAGATAGAACTTTGAGCGTTCTGTCTGACACGCAACACAAACTGATGGAAGGAGCACTCCAAGAACTGTCCCCTTCAGTTCACACACCTGATCGGATGAGGAACCTGAACTTACCATAATATGGATGAGACCAACAACTATTACGAACATTAAGCTGATTGTTCCACACCACCTCTGAAGAACATGATACCAGCTCATCAGAAAGGTCAAACACACCTCCTTCTCTGCTAGTTGACAGGTCGAGCACCTACGAGATCCACCACATTCTCTCTCCTTCACTTCCTTAGGTACGACCGTGGGATGATGCTAGTCATGAGGATCGCTCACGTCGTCCTCATTTTCAACGAAAACAAAACGATCATTGTTTTCTAGTGTAGTCCGGCTCTACCAGACAAACTCGAGACAACATGAACCCAAAAAACTATTGGAGTTCCACAAAAACTTGAGACAATTAAGACTTTTCAAAATTATTCAACATTATTCAACTAACCTCAACGTCTACGAACAATCGACACAACCGAGCAGAACCCAACTCCGCCACTCCACTGGGAGTCTGGGCTGAGCCAAAAATTAAGACACCTACCAGAAACCCATTGGATTTTTCTAGGGGGAATATCCCAAACAAGAAACAAAAACAACCTTCCACAAATCTAATCACATTACAAAATAATCATCTATATTCCAGAAACCAATCCAACAATTCCAATTTAAAATGTCAATTCATTTTCAAGGAAAACACTCACTTGAAAAACCAAGCATAGTACATTAAAACCCAATAACTATTTGAACTCATCACTTTTATTCTAGACTCAAAACCATTTTCCAACTCCAAAACCATTTCATCACAAAATCCCGTTTGAGAGAAACCCCACTTTTCAGAAAACATGATGCAGTTTTTAAAATCAAACATTCACCACTGATATTCCTGGATGCCTTGCAGTTTTGCATTTTCGTCCCTCCCATGCACCCATCCACACAATCCACAAACTATCCATTAATCACTTCCACATGAACATATGAGCACCCATAGGAATACCACTGGAAAGGAAACAGGGATCTTTCGCTTTCAAAACAAAACATTGCCAATTTTTCCGAAATACCTTTTTTTCCATCATTTCAAAAACTCATTACAAATTTCCAAAATGATTTCCATTTATAAAACCACCCACTCCTATTTCAAAAAACCAAAGACATCCTTTTAGAAATTCAACTTCGAAAAATAAATGCCAAATTCCAAAATCAAGGTCCAAGAGAAACACACCCCAAATATAATGTCAACTGCAAATAAGAGCAGCAGTAATGTCCTCTTCACTTTTTAAAGGAAAAAATTTCGCGTCAGTCCCAAAATTGAAGCGAGACATCAAAATCATTAAATCACCTACGAGAAGGACTAGTGGTTGTGTCTAACCCGGCTACATGCTTTAGCAGACCATTCCCTAGGAAAACACCACACACTAGGAGTGTCGAACCGTACTCTCGGGCATCACATGGGTCGCTACTCAATGTGAGACCACGCGCAGTACCGGTTTACCCCTATTGTCATCCCCATCCACACAAAGCAAAACCAAAACATAAATCCCGTACTAACCATGGTTACCCGAGGATCGGAACGCATAAGAGTTCGCGACGCTCTTCTCGTACCTACTACTCGAGTACCGATAGTACTACATCTGATCTACCTGACACCCCAAATAACAAGAACAATAACCTGCCTTTGATACCATTTTTTCATGAACCATCCCGGGTCTCCATCCGACCCGGCACCTGAGCCGGCCCGCGACATGTCCCGAGGGGCGTTACCAATCCCCACGGGCAGGCAACTAGTGCCGGGCATAAAAAAATGTCTCGCTCGCGGAAAACAAGCTTAAGTCAACATGCAATAGAACTAAAAATAGGAAAACACTATAGGAATGAGTATTAAACTCAGTAGGTAGGCCCAACTAATTCTATTCCTAATGCATATACCATTAAATAAAGAATTCATTAATTCCAAGTTTGAACTACATTGTACAAAATATGGTTTTTTTTCACATAGTTT
Source organism: Viscum album (assembly GCA_963277665.1). Lineage (NCBI taxonomy): Eukaryota > Viridiplantae > Streptophyta > Magnoliopsida > Santalales > Viscaceae > Viscum > Viscum album. The sequence goes on along the minus strand of OY728158.1, from coordinate 1,367,985,233 downwards.
CATTTCTAAATAAGTATCAGTCCATTGTCATTTATAATTAAAAGACAAATTTTAATGTTTGAAAGGAACATTTTCATTTCATTTTAAAACATTTTTGCACATAATTAGTGAACCAAACATTAGTTATTAGACAAAATGGAAAACCACTCATAACACACAACACATGCCAAGGGAAATGGGAAAAATGGCACACACGAGCCAGTAACTGAACTAGACTTCCCAATCATGTTCCACACACAAATAAACACTAAATAAAACATGGGTCGAACCTAGGAGATCATGCACAATCCAGAACGTACTATACATTTGACTCATCCTGAAGGCATGCCCTAACTCGATGACGTCATAACGCTCATACTACTACCCAGTATAGCCCTGCATGGCCTAACCGAGGGGCCCAATCACCATAGAAACAATAACTCAGTATTCCCCAGCTATGGGGCAACTAGCCAGTGCGTGGTCTAAACTAGTGCAGCAATCGTTCTCAAAAAATTCACTCAATATTCCAAGTACCCATGTCAACACAAGTAATAAAAAGGGGGTGCATCCACAATGTAAATTTATCAGTCACGATGCACAAAAATCACATACAGCTCACACAATCAATGCACACCAAAGATCACCCCCCCGAGTGGGTTTTCCAAAATAATTTATTTTATTAACGTTCCAAATGGGCCTTCACCAATTTTAAAGCAAAACATCATTTCATGAGAAAACCCAAAACACTTGTTCCAAACAAATCATTTCTATTTAAAACTAAAAGCACATTTGAAGTTCCGTGAATTATGTTTAATGTCAAAATGTGAATTCTTTCAATACTAGGTGTCCACTGGTCAAGAAAATGTCCCAAGTGTTCGGTATAAAATAAATGACACTTTTCATACTAAATAATAATTTAATGTTTTATTATCTAATATTATTTCTAATTCATTAAAAATTAATAAAACAACAAGCAATTAATAATTTCTAAATCTAATGGTAAGTGAAATGGGGGACCTACCTTGACTCGCTGCTCGATCGTGAAGACACGACTTTCTTCGCATTTCCGCATAAGTACACGCAACCCGATAACCGCAGTGTCGCGTACTTTCACTAATGAAACGCTGCAACAACTACAAGACATTTAAAACCGGAAACCTTTACCCAACTCAAACAAGATAAATTTCCATCCTTAATAATTTTTTAATAAAAAATTTATAAAATTTATAAATAAAAATTTAAAGACCATTTCCACAGATAAAAAAAACACTGGAATATTTATTAAATACTTTTCAAAATATTTTGTATGACTTGAAATTCCAAAAACTTCACTCAAAAAATCCTTTAAAAACCAAACGCACCTTAGCGCAACACAAAACCTAAACACAATACACAAAAACTCATGCAAAAACTTACATTATGACCAAACACACCCCAAAACATATCAAAATCGAATCTTTAACCCCAATAATATTTCATAATATAGTTTCACAATTTACAAAACACCAACTAATAATGCAATATGAGTTTCCATCCAAGATGCACCATGATTCACATGAACATGCCACTTTAATAAAAATCAAACCCATAATAAACAAGAATAAAAACTAATTCCACACCAACCAAACAAATTAATAAACAATATAGATTAACTAAATGAGAAAATTAATACATCAAACATTAATTATACGTAAAACCCCAAATAACAAGGCAAAGCTCCAATCGCGCACTGAATTCACCACAATCAACTCAAATAAGCTAACATCAAAACAGCAATCCAATTACACCAAACTTTAACCAATCACAACTCATCCATAAAAGAAACATTATCAAAAAAATTAATTAAAGAACAACATGTCCGATGAAAACGCACCTACGACGAGGGGTCCGAGTGGCTATCCCACACGTAGAGAAGGCTACCAGAGGTGCGCGATGCTGGAAAAGGGGTTTCCGGAACTTGAGCTGAACCAAAAAGGGTATGCGGATAAAGGAGGGGGGATGTTGGGTCCGGTATGGTGCACCAGAGGAGGCCAGTCGGGCAGCGGTGGAGGGCTGTCGCGACTGGGAGATCCGCCGGGTGGGCTGGCCGAGAGGGAGGTGGAAGCTCGGGTGGTAGCTGGTCCGGCAAGGAGGGGAAAAGGGGAGGTCTATGCCGGAGGGGGGGGGGGGGGTGGGGTCGCACCAGAGGAGGCTGCGGAGGATTTCACGATGAAGTAGGCTGTGTGGGAGGTGCCTGCGCCGATGGGCAGGATGTGCGGCTAAGGGGCGGACTGAAGGGAGCAAGGAAAAAAAGGGGCAGCAATTTATGGTTACAGGGGGAGCAGGAGTCCACTGTGAAAAACAGGAGAGGGGAAAAAGAGGCCCGCGTGATGAGAGAGAGGAGAGAAAGAAAGGGAGAGGAAAAGAAAGAGGAAAAGAAAGAAAAAGAGAAAAGAAAAAAAAGAAAAAAAGGAAAATAATAAAAGGAAAATAAATGGAAAGAAAGAAAAAAATAAGGATATATTTATATCCTAATAAATTATAACAAATTTAATATTAATAAGAAAACGAAAATAATAAAATCAACCACAAAAAAACATGGTTTATTAGGAACGAACACCGGGAATGGTCGCACACACGGTCATGCGCATAGTCTCTTGCCCGCAAAAGAAACCGAAATAATAGAAACGACTAGGTTAAAATATTAGCTGAAATAATAATAATAATAATAATAATGATAAAATAATAAAACCAATCAAAATAATGACATCATTATTAATTTATGTTCTACACCGCACACGGTCGCGTGCGTGGTCGTGTGTACGGGTGCATTCGCGCGCCTAGTCGCGATTACGGTCGAGCACTCGTAAAAGATCTCAAATCCCTTTTAAAAAAAGATCTGATTCAAACTGCAACTCTAAAGAACGACTTAAAATAAATAAATTAAAAGAAGTGTCAGTCGGGGTTTGACAGATGTGGAGTATTGAGAGATTGGTTTTGTATTATCTCTTTTTGTATTGTGTTTGTTTCTTATAATTTTAGATGATATTGGTTAATATTAACCTTTTTGTTTTTATAGAAGTATTTGATTTGTTTATTGATTATCTTATCCTTGAAATGAAAAAGGATCTTCTAACCATACTCATGATGGATACACTCGTTGATAGTCTCCATCCTAATGATTATTAGTTGTGGTCTTTGTGGGTAACTCTCCTTTCCACAGTAGACCTGGCCAGGGTTCTTCAAGGGGTTCATTTCTATGGGGAGACTACATCATGAAGCACCAATGACACCATAATTCTTATTTGGTATTTTCTGGGTGTGACTTGGGTAAGGTAATTATATCTTGAACTCTATGGTTGAGGATGAAATGTGTCCCCATATGGATTTTTAATTTGTGACCTTATGGTTAACAACTTATAAAACAGTAGATTTGTTCTATTAATTTTTACTAAATTTATACGGGATTGTTACTAAATTTTTTAGATTTTCATGGATTTAAAAACCACAAAACCCCTCTTATCATTGTTTCCTTTCCATCCTCTTTACATTTTGGTCTCCCATATCAACTTCTCTTAAAACGTCAATGTGTTTTATAAAGATATAATATTATACCAGTAATGTTATGGAAAGACATATGTTCACTATCATAAACCCACCATTGTAACCCCTGAAAAAACGATCCTAATTCTTGTCATATATATGAATTAGGTTCATTCATAATCATCATGGTCTTGTGAAAAGAATATCAGAATCAAAATGAAATTATTTACAATATTTTCCATCATGAAATAGAAAATAAGAATACAGATTCCACCTAGAAATTATGCATGATCCATCACTACATCCAATAACCAGTCATAAAAATAAATTTCATTACACAAAGGGGAATATCAAAACAGAATACACTGAAAAAATTAAATAATGATATCTCATAAACTGAGTAGTATTGACAATACAAAAATGTTACAATATAGATTTTAATAATATCTCAATAAAGGATGATGCAGAAACATCCCAAAATAAACAATATATTCTAATTCAAACAATCACCAATTGACCCATAGCTCACTCTCCACATACCAAGCCCACCGGATAGAAAAAAAAACCAAGACTACGGTAGAGAAAATCCAGTAAACTTGAAAGAAATCCATTATATTTGTACATTCCAAAAGGATTATATAAGGTTTGAGAGAAACCAAACCCATAAAAAACTGACTAAACCATGTATAAAATTTATTTCAAGATACATTTAATTTACTCTATATTGAATTATATTTCTAAAATAGTTTTTTTATTAGAAATAAAATAAATTCACACCCATGAACATTTTATTAACATAATCGCCTTTTATTTAAATTAAAACTATCTATTAAATATGTTACATTTTGAAATGATTTATTTATGAATCACCCATTTTCAATCCACCTTGATAAATGACGTTTGAAAAAATTTGGAAGTTATTTAATAAAAATATAATTTAAATAAACAATATATTAAAACAATATTGAACCTTATCAGCATTGAGATAAAAATAATCCATTTTAATATACAGTTTATAGTATCGTTGAGAAAAATATAACCAACGAACATAAGGAATGAGAGTCCACTATTTAATTCATATTGTATGATGGGAAAAAATCTAGGTCATTATAAATATAGTCATTGTCTTTACAAAAAACGTGGGACCAAATTCCATCATATGTCAAGTCCAAAACGACATGAGACAAATGATTCTACTCACACCAACTTCAATAGGGGAACAAATATACCCTTGACATGGTCACTCTAGGGTAGAGTAGATAATGTGTCGAAGAAACCAATTTATCATAAATCTAGTCTTCTAACATTTTTCATAATCATCGCATGAAAGCATCAATAGGGGGTGATAAATAAAAAAATTTGATAACTTAAATATGATCATATAAAATAAGTATTACCTCACATTCAAATACATTGAATGAAAATTCACCAAACATTGAATTCATATATGAATAATATACAATATCCTCATTTGGGGTAACAATCCATATCAAAACAAGTAAAATAATGGGTTATAATACAATCACCATGTAAACTCATTCTAAAGGATCAAATGGCCTTTACAGGAAACTGGATCAAGATGTCAGATCATTTTAAACCATTTAAATCTACATAAAATAACTTCATAAAACCAAACTATTAAAACCACCACAAAAACATTCTAAAAACAATTAAATATTTTATTTAAACTACTTCTAATAGAAAGATATCATTAATTTAAAACAACCCTAGGGAAATAATCCCCCATCCAACGTTTTAAAAAATAGGTTCAAACTCCTATCTAAAAAATCAATATCATTATATAATATTATTGAATTATTTTAAAAAAAACACATGGTTATTTTATGTGGGAAAATGTAATAATTTTTAACTTCTAAAAATGGGTGGATAGGGGTTATGGGATATCACATTCCTTGGTCATGAAATAAATGCTTTTTTTTACCCACCATGTTTTGGTCTATGGATCCAAATAGTTGATCATCTATATGTAGTCCTTGTAGATTAATTTTGAAGATAAATTAGAGAAATTTTCTTAGAAAAAAGAAGGGCTCTGAATCCTCACTTATCCCTCTACAAAATTAGTTAAAAAAATCATGTAAAAGTTTTGAAATCTATTGGTGAGGGTTTACCCTCCCCAAGCACACCAAAATGTATCCCTCCATTCTAAGGATGTAAAATTTTCCCCTAAAATTCTCCACATTATATCATCAAGATAATTATATGGATCACCTATATCACGCAAATATGAGTGCCCTATTTCAGTCACTATGGTATTCCCTTCTTGTATAACTGTGTGGCACACAACATCACAATCCATTAGCCACACAAAACACAAAAAATTTTCACAAACTCCCATAAAACATTAAATAACACAAAATAACTGAATAGATAATGTAATAGTGACATGGGGGTGTTTTAATTCCATGCACCAAGACACATTATGTGCTTAATCATTTGTTAAGATCTGGAAGGAAGGCTATAATGACACCCAACATCAATAAGATAGAAAGTGGGGATCCAATTACAAATTTTCTATAGAATGATGCTAATAAAAAATAACTAATTAGAATTAAAAACATATATAAATCCATAAATTTATACAAGTACAAAACAATAGTGATCACCTGATTTGAGATCTAAAGGAAATAGTGATTTATTGTAGCTCTCCCAACCATTTATGATATATCTAAATTTTAGAAATTATAGACGTACAAACCATTAAACCAAAAAATCATCCAAGAGAACACACCACCATGAATTAACCATGAATCACCCAGTTTCATCAATCAGAAATAATTGTCAAAGGAACCAAGATAATTTTCCAAGGGAAACATAAACCAAAGGGAACTCTATAACTAGAAAACAAAATGTATCACCATTATCAACAATTTAGTCTAACCATAAAACCCCAAAAGAACAGTTTATAACATTGAATCCATATGAAATACTATAGGATATTGTCCACATATCACAATACACTAGTGGGTAAACTAGGAACCCAAACTCAGAACACCATATCATGGGAAGCCCCATAAATAAAATCTAGCAGCATTAAGTGAACAACTGGTAAATTATTTTTGGGAAGCATAGGCCTCACTAACAATACATGTAACCTTCCATAAAATTTTCATCAGTTCCTTGACCTCTTAGAGACACCAATTTCACCAAAAACATATGGTGTCCCATCTCAAGGTCCCAACCACATGCCTGATTGAATCATTATACTAATAATTTCCCCATAACCAAAAATATGTTTTAAAATTTTTCTTTAACCACACTTACACACTCTATTGGAAACTTATTTGGATTTCCACCTTCTTAAAACTACTCCAGGATAACCTCAATTAACCATTTATTTTTAATCAGGTAGGAACCTAAATTGAATTTAGAAATTTTTTTACATGGGATGAAACATCTACCCTTGTAACCCTTCTACTTTATAGAGTTTTAAATTCCCACCCCATCCCTATTATAGAACACAATCATCATTGTATACCATATATTAAAACTGATTTTGTGTCACTGTACTTCTTGTTGGGTAGAACTATAATACCATTGAATCCTCTCGTCCCTTCTATGTGCACATGCACCCATATATAACATGTCCTTCTGGTCCTGTCTTTCTAACCTCAACTTGTTTTAAAAGAAAAAATACATGTATCCCCTCCCTAAGGAACACCCACTATGTTAAATGAATCATCAAACTAATGTATATACCTAATGTACAAATAATATTTCGTCAATGTTATTTTTCCTACCTCACACAAACCCTAGAAACAATCATACGGGGCTCCCATACAAACACTACTCCATAGAAATATCACATAAACATGATGTCTTAATCATTTAGGATACCAAAAATATAGGTAACTGTATTTATATGGGTAGAAACATTTATCATTATTACTTGTAAATTTTTAGAGGGTTATATCAACATTATTCCTATTTTCACAAATATTTCCACTAATCTCTCTTATAATCTAATCACAAAGAATCAAACATCAAAATATTCAAATCCCATGATTTCTCCATGAAAAAATACAACGTAAATATTGACACCCATAAAAAACCAAAATTCATTACCATATAGAATAAAAAATAATAATAAATCATTGATATACCAAGATATTGTCTCTAAAAAAACAGCCACCCAAAATAGGATTACACCATAGAATTCCTTTTTTGACAATGTAGCATACAAAACCTCCTAAGATGGAAAAAGTGGTGAAAACAAGATGGATAATTTGATATTTAATGAAATATAATATGAAATTTTTAGGCACTCTACACTAAAAGAACATGAGGTGCCTTTTATTTTTTCTTTGATATGAACATCCCTATCCAAATAGTCCTTTCAACTCAAACCCATCCTACAACTTCTTACTTCTTGAGAAAACAACTCCACTCTTTTTAACTATAACTATAAACAAATCATTTATTGATAGGGCTCTCAAAACTGACACCTCACAAGATGATAGACATGTTCCAACTATATTAACTCTAAAATTTGGGAAAATTCCCCTATGATTCAATTTAATATAGCATCCAGATGCTCTGAATATTATTTCTCAATGACCTGGCTATGATTATAGGTAGGGTCAAAACTAGTTGGAAACAGTCTAAAAAAATGAGGAGAACCACCCACAAGATCATCCCATATGATATAATTCACACTCTTGTTCGAAGGATATATGGGTGGAAGATTCAATATAAAAAAGGAATTAACCTCAATAAGTCTTCTTTCTAGAAATTAAATCACACCACTCCATCTGAAACCCAAAAAATTTTAAAAAATTACTCACTCAAGAAAAAACATATTGAATCGTTACTTAAAAATAATCCACTCTATGGAAGGATTTATGAGACTCAAACCTGTCGATATCAAGGCATTCATGGAAAATATATTCCATCACTTAAAAGTATAATAAAACACTATTTTTTGATGATAACTCAATTTCTATTTAAAACCATTTACATTTATCTAATTTCAGGATTAGAAAAAAAAATTCATAACAATTAAAAATAGATTTCAAAATCAATCCACACCATCAATATACTTTTCCTCCAAAAAAACTAATTTTACAAAAATTATAAATTTGTCCCAAAATGTAAATATGTATATGGAAACCATAAATATAATCTAAAAATATCATATAAAAAATAAATTTCACCATAAAAACAATTACATTTATCCTCATGACAATGGTAAACACCATTGTTTCCAATATGTTGATCAAAAAAGGAATGAAGACAATTTCATATGAGGGACCAATAAATGTACATTATGGATGAATAGGATGATAAACAATTATCAAACCATAATATAGGCTCTAAATTGTTCCCATGATCATTTTTTTAGTTTTTAAAAGTTTAAAAAACTATTCTATCTAACTATGATTCTCAAAAACCTTCCCTTATTTTTCCTCTAAAACTCAAGTCAACCCCCATAATAAAGAATGGTCTCATTTGGAATCAAAATATAATGATCACATATAACAATCCCATAAATATGAATAAATATATACTAAAAAACACATATAACTATCCTTAATAGAAATTAGATGTTTGTTATGCTGAAAAGGTTTCCCATATCATTCACATACCCTTTACAGTATGTACCAATAATTATCCTTGTTGGATTTCTACAAGGACATGCCATAATTAGTAATACCGCGATGTACTGCAATTTTTTAATATTCAACATGGGTTACCCATTAACATTGAACTTGATTTAGGCGAAGTAAAGTTATGAGGAATGTTCCCAATATCTCTACACTAGTGATAATTTACAAGGTATCAAAACAAATTCATTAGGAATAATTTCACCAATTGAATCCAAATCCAAAACATTGATTCCAACATGAAATATTCAATGACGCATCCATATGATGGATTACCATACATCTAAATAAATAATCAAAGATAAATAGGAACATATCAATTGTGTGAACAATAAAATTAAATTAATAAACCTCATAATGTGAACATTAATTACAAAAAGAACTTGAAAAAAGTCATATCAAAATAAAATCCATAGATAATAAGGAACATATATGAGCATCCAAAAATAAAATACAATATAAAAATGATACGATCTATATCTTTTGGACTCCATGATCACTCTCTAAATCTCACAAAAACCATATTGATCAACCCAAACTGGTTATGTGACTGAGATTGAGGCTAGGGAACCTAAAATGAGTATATAAATTATACACACATCAGATAGTGTATAAACGATATGAGGGAAACAAGCCCAATAGGATTCCACCAAAAAGATTTCATAATAAAACTAAAACATAATACCATTTCTAATTTTACAAAATTAAATTATAAAAAAATTGTTTTCAATTAATGAGTATAATATAACTAAATGACACCCCGCTAATCAATTTATAAACATCCTTCTATTTTTAATTAAATGAAAACAATCACATTAAAATTTTACCATAACCCTTATTTACATTATGAAACTTCCCTTTTTTATAACGCTTCAGAAATATAGTTTCAAAACTATTTGTATGTCGTTTAAAAACTGAACCCAATGTAAATGAATAATTGATTAAAATATCGAGGCACCATATCACCAATGAGATTAAAATAAATAATAACCATTAACTCATCAAGGTTCCACAATGGAAAATATAACCAATAAATAGAAGGAATGGGAGTCCCATACGTAATTCATCTAGTATAATGTTAAAAACCATGAAAAATTGTAATAAAGTATTATACTTGAAAAAAACATGGGAACAACTACTGATAGTTGTCACATTAAAATAAACACAAGCCCCTTATTTTAGTCACATAAGATTCTTCTATGGAACACCCCAAGCCTACTAATAGTAAATCATGGAGACACTAGAGGGTGTGTGTAGTCAACTATGGTTGAATAGGTCTTGAACTCTCACTTGGTTAATATTTTACCCATGAATTTAGCTATTAGAGGTGATAAATGAAACTATTCATAAGATCAATATGGTAGAATGTAATGAATCTCACTTCACCTTCAATGCCATTAAAAGAAACTATCCCGTCCATGTCATCTATATCATAGTGATAAAAACTATCACCCACAGAGGCCATAGTCTAATTCAAAACAAAGGGATTAAAAGTGTATCATACAAACACCTTGTGAAACTATTTCAAGGTGTTAAAATAGCCTTACTGAAAACTGACCTAGGATGTTGGGTCCTTTATAACCATTGTAATCCAATTAAAATCACTTATTTAAACCAAAAAATTATAACCTATAGAAAAAAATTTGTGAAACATTTATACCATCCTTTTAAACCACTTGAAACAGATAAAATGTTTTCTCCCATTTAAAAACATCAATAGAAATAATACATTACCCAAGACATGAGCAAAAAATGGTCATATACCATTCTAAAACATCAATTTCATTGAAAATAGGTCATTAATTTATTTTCAATAACCCTTCGCACTAAGAACCCCTATTTAAAACCATGAATCCATTTAATACCTTTAATATTGTGTTTCAAATCAGTTCCAATTAACTTATAAAATTAGTTCAACCATTTTATATTGGTGTAATCTACTAAATTAAATCAATAAATACAAAAATAATCAAATAAAATAAAAATTATTGGAATCCCACCAAAATTACAACCTATTTAAAAGTGAATGCCTATCACTACTAGTTGAAAATAACCATAAAATATCTCCTTTTATTGTTAGTATCTAACCAATCAATAAAATGGCCACCAAAAGGAATAAATCCCTACTTAGCCAGGTTGGGATCAACCAAACACAAAATCCATCTTCTGTAGAGTGAGGTTTTATGGTAGAAATGTATTAGGGATTAAATGTTAATTGAAACCAAGAGATTATAGGTATATGACTTGAGAAATCCCTTGAATTTAAAGGATGAGAAGAAAATAAATCGAGGAATATGTGAAGGAGGATCCCATCTGACATGTACCTTAACTGGTTTGAATGAGAGGGGTAGAATGTGGACCATGTGATTTAAGGACATATTTTGAAAAAAGGTTATATCACCCTTTTCAAAAATATTGGAATGCAAGGGCCACAACATGACCCTAGAAACCGTGATGAATAAATGCTCAATGATTCCCTCCATGGTGAATGTTATGGCGGCACACCATGGAGAATCCTCACGAAGGCCCAATTGAAGAAGCATAAATGAACTATACTTTATCTAGACTAGAAATATCCGGGGATCATGAACCCTCACTCAGACCCTCTATGGTGGTACCTAATGATCTTGGGGTAGGATTTTGATAATCGATAGGGGTCTTAGTCTCTTACTTATTCACCAGACAATATAGCCCTCCACACTATTATGTGGATTCATTCAAAAGAAATCTGTTAAAATATTGTGAAATTATTTTGTTAACAATTTTATCTTATTTTTTAAAACTATAACTTTTTATATGTTTTCTTCTTGTTAAGTATTGGTTTCAGTCTATCATAATGGGATTTGAATGAATGCTGAATATTGATTAATGTTTGAACCCAAACATATAGGGGGAGAAGAGTTTTGTTTTCATAAATTTTGTTTTTTGAATCATATGATCATACAGATATACACTAGACTCAATTTATTAGATAGGGAATCACCATAAGAGGATTTGGTCTAGAATAATAAGTTGATGATTTGATGCACCATCATTATCAGGTCCATTAGTATAATGGTCAGTAGACATCAGACTCGGTATTTTCTAGATGGTAAGATGTTGCGGAGTGAATAAAGCTTAATATTGAAAAAGAGTTTTTGAATGAACGTAATGAAATCAGAAGTTATAAATTTTTCATAATTTCCAAATAAAATTAGACAATGATTTATTGGTCATGTATTTTCCAAAAATCAAGAAAACATTAATGGTAAAATATTATTATGAAATGTTGGAATCATAAAGATCTTATTTTTTCTAGAAACTCAATCACAAAATATAAGATCCAAAAGTAACAGAATCTACAGTTGTTGGAAGTCAGCATGTATCAAGATAATGATGTTTGATTATTTTCAAAATTTTTAGTGGAGTCGTAATCGGATATAGAACATAGTAATTGTGATGATATTGTAATGATAATTAAATTTTCATTAGAATTTTAACAAAACTAATTATGAGAAGGATGATCAGACTGGTGTTATGGAGGAAATCTGGTCATACTAACTTGTGCGAAGATGGTCATCATAATGAGTTGAGAAAGATCATAATATTGTTAATATTGGAGGGATTGGATACTAAAGATGTTCATCATAATTATAATAGGAATTCAATGATGTGGAAGTTCGTTGTAATGAGTTATTAGTTGTAATAAAATCACAATGTGTTAAAGATAGAAAGATCATAATGTATAAAGGAATAACGTCAGATCATAGTGAGATTAGATATTATCATCATAATAAAGATGAGGAAGATAAATCATAATGAGACTGGGGATGTTAGTCAAATTGAAGAAATGTTATATTTCACATGATAATAGATGTCATAGAAATCATGATAAGGTTTGAAGAAGTCAAATTTGAAGATTAAATTCAAGTTTATTTCGGATTTTAGAAATTTACATATGTGAGAATAATATTAATTTTTCCACTTATTCTTCTATGATTCGCCTATAAAAAGTAGAACACGTAATTCTATTTTTGTAACCATTAATTTTAGAAATAAAATTTGAAGGCCTCAATAGATTTGAGTGAAAATTTATTTATAGAATGAGATCTCACTAGAAGATCAGACACCTAAATGTTTTGTTTACCAGACCGAGGAACATCATACTGATAAATTTAGTAGAGTTTGAGTTTTTCGTATTAAGAATAAAAAAATCCTTATGAGTACATCGCATTGAGTCAATCATACTGAGGGAGAACATTCTTTTTAAACATTCTTTAACCAATATAATCATTCCTATTAGTAGATATAAGATATCTAATGGGAGTTGGTAGATGTATTATTGTATTATTCTTAATATTTTGTTTCCATAGACTCATGGGAGTGGATATGGGTAAGTTATAGGTCCACTATGGTGGAAACATATAAACCTCATGTGCTTTATATGATTTCCTATTTTTTATATGAATGAGTATTTATAATATGATGATAAATATATAAACTATAATAGGTTGGAGGGGTAATGTTTTTAAAATTATTGAAGTGGGTAAAAATTGAAAAAATTGATTCACCCTCCCCAACTCATTTTTTATTTGATTATTTGTAACATCAATTGGAATCAGATCCATGGGTCCCTTGTTGAATCCATTTGAGGGATAATATTAATTACATAAGTTGTAGAGTAAATCCTATAACTAATAGAATTAATTATTCTTGATAGAAATGTATTATTATTCATTTTTTCAAATATCACCGGTTAGATGTTGTTGAGGATTGTACCATAGGTTTTTCTCCTATAGGGAACAGTTCCTTGATGTATTTTTCTTATAATAGAAATATACTCGTTGATAGAAATAATAAAAATTATATCCTTTTTTCATTATTATAAATTATTTATAAAATCTTATTGTGTCATTCCACATCAAAGAGTTTGATGGATAAGATAGAAATTTTCATCGATTGGAATAATAATGTGATGGACAAAAATATAAGAAACATGGTTAGTAAATATGAATACATAAGGATGATAGATAATGAAACTATTGATGAATACTTCAGTGGAGTAAATAAAATTGTTTACTACATCAAAGGATTTAGTGATGTCTAAAAGATCCTAAAAATGTCAACTAGCATATGATAAACTTTCCAAACGTGAATGATTCTAGAATTTCCTATTTGGAAGATAAGGATGACTAATCTATTGATAAATATCATCATATTACTATTTCTAATGAAATCAGAAAACATCCAATGTTCAAAAATGATGTGAAAGATGAAATGGATTTTGAATATATCAAAAAAAGAAAAATACAATATGTTGGAAATGTTGATCCATGTAACTCCAAATATATATAATATAATGAGTTGATTGACAAAATCACGTCTCTTATATCCAAGAAATATTGAATAGCATGAAAAATGTATGTTGGTAATCATACACTAAATTGATTTGAGTGTGGAGGAATAACGATCTTTGCATTGAATTGTCCCAAGAATAATTCTGAAGAATGTCAAGACTCTTCTTATGAAATCCCTTAATAGAATAAGTGGAATAAATTTTCAAAAGAAGAAAAGGAATCCATCAAATATAAGAATAAAGTTTTGGAAAAAAAATAATTATACTGAGTCATAAATTTGAATTAGACTCAACTGAAAACATTTCATCATTAGATGAATGTTTGGAAACATTGAAAAACTTCATTTAAAAATTTTGGAAAACAAAAGACACCTCATAATGTGAAGAATGTGGTGAATAATCACATAGAGAGTACCAACTCAGAACATACATTTTTGGATGTATTTTGAAAAAAAACTCATGGAATAAATCAAATTATGGAAGAAATTTTGTGAAGATACATTTCAGGATATAGAATATGTCATCAAGCATTCTAGACACTACATTCATGAGATCATAAGTCACAAATTAATAATTTTATAATAATTCCAAATGATTTAAGATCCTGGTACGAAGTTGATGGATAAGAAAGAATAAGTCACCATGATTAAATCTAAGCTGATAGAGTCTAAAATTTCCTTGAAGAAAGGTTAATGAAATTTTAAAAAAATATTTAGATCTAAAATATGATAATTCTAAAGGTGATAAAAAAGAACAACTCAATAATCAGTTGAAATCATCGCCCATAAAAAGAATGTTTTATTTGAATTTTCTATCATTTCTAGTTCTAGAAAGGGATTGGAAAATCCTGGGTGAAAAAGGGTGTGATAAAACTATTTCAATGATAAAATATGAAAACCCACTCAGAAGAAAAGATGGTACACTTCCATATATAGTTATAAAGTGAATAAGTTATCAACCTCAATAAATTTTTAATAGCGAGTGATTGTAATTCAATAAATAATCAATATTTAATGTCCAGTGCTGCTGTTATGGATTATATGGGAACGAGGCTTAAAAATTTTGGTATAACTTTTACCTCCATTTAAATCTATTTAAAAAGTTTGAAAGCAATAATGGAAGAAATATGAGTAACATTCCAAAACCATAGTATGATAAAATTAAAAAATATGAAGATGTTAGAATCCTTAAATGAAAAAAATGAATTTGAATAACTGGATTTTTTGGGAAGATGTGATAAGGATGTTCGTTATGTATAAAGTTGTATGGCACTCCATACAAAACAAGTTTTGTTTGATATAAAAGAAAAGAAAGTGGAACAAAGAAATTTGAATAAATTGCTTTTGTTTGTGAGATGTCATTATAAAAAGAAACGCTGAAAAACAATGGGTACTTGATAATGGGTTTTTATTTATATATGATTTGTGATATAAATATCATGAATCTTGTCGAAATTCATTATGGAGGGGTAGTTTTAATTGGTTATGATTTCTTCTTAAAAATCATAGGAAATGGAATGACTGAGATTGAAGATGAATAATACAATTCTTTGGACATTTTTTTGCTGATGGGCTAAAACACAACATACTTTTTGTAAGAAAACACTGTGATGTAGAAAAATAATTTGTTTGGAGAAAAAAAAGTTATCGTCAGAAGAGTGAAAATTAATAAAGTTATTAAAAATGAATAAAGAACTAGTGGAAATATCTTTGAAATAGGAGAATTCAATTCCTACTATTACATAAGTGATGAGGGTAAAAAAAATTACTAAAGACTTAGCGAATGTTGGAAGAAAAAAATGTACATATATATACTGTTGATTCTGATTGAAATATTCTAGAAATGAAATGGTGCAAAAATGATGTTTTGTGTAGCATATCTAAAGGTTAGATAACAAATAAATGTCATATGAAATTTGAGATTTATTCTACTAGACCTCTTGAACATATTCATTTGGATTTACATGGGTCAATTAGTCATCAATAAAAGAATGGAAATTTATACTTTATCACTTTTATTAATGATTTTACTTAGTTAAAAAATATCATATTTATGAGACATAAGTCTGAGGTTGTAGAAATGTTCAGATTTCTCAGAAAAGAATTTGAGGTGGAAATGAGGGATTGTATAAACAAGTTTATAATAGGTAACTTTTCTTAATTCACAAGAAATACATTTGAAACATATTCGAGAAGTCATGGTATCAAACCTTAGTATAGTTATCCATAAACTCCACAAATAAATGGTATAGTACAAATAATTAATAAAAATTTGGGCAAAATGGGCTGATGTTTGTTAGTAAAATTCAAACCTTCAACGTTATATTAGAAAGATTCTATAAATATTGTTCTACATGCTCAAAAAATATTCTTGCTATGACATGAAACAAACATGAATTCTTATGAAATGTGTTATAACAAAAAAAAGCTTCATTCAAGTACTTAAATGTTTTTTAAGTCCATGTTTATAGAACATAAAAATACGTATCTGGGAATATTGGATAAAAAAGATGTGGAATGAATTTTTATGGGTTATTCACTCAATAGAAAACGTTCAAAATGCTTGAACAAACATTTACAATGGTTGGTGGGATCTTACTATGTTAATGTAATAGAAAATAGAAATCTCATAAAAAAATTTGTTAAGAATAAGGTGGAGGATAAGCTACATATTTCCAATTATAGTGGACGTATGTCAAAACATCCTTACTAAGATTCAGGGGAATCGTGTGACGATAAATTATTATCAAGAAAATACACATTAAAAATTCCTAACGCACAAAATATATAGAGTATGAAAAAAATTATTTGAAATTATTATGCTGTAATTCAAACTAGGAGAAAATTGAGATTCGAAAAAAACACCACTTTTCACATAAGTTGAACAAGATTCAGTTTTAGAAGTAATTTTACCCAAATAATGAGTGGATGATATGGATTACTAATTATATTGGATTGATAACATTTGAACATGGGAACATGTTCCAAGATGATAAAATAAAAATATTATTTAAACAAAGTGGGTTTATAAATGTAATTAAAAGAACCATAGAGAAGTTTCAACAAAAAAGGAATGACTTATTTTTAATGTATTTGCATACAAGGAATGTTTGGATTTTAATTAAAGTTTTTCCCAAATTCAATGATTATAAGTTATTATAAAATATTTTAAGTATTAATTCATAGGAATGATAATGTTTATTAGATGAATGTAAATTCATATTTCGTAAATGGTGAGATTGAGGAATAACATTACATTGAATAACCTTGTGGGTTTAAACATTACGTGAAAGAGAACAATGTTTTTAAAATAAAAAAAATCATTTTATGGGATGAAACAAACTCCACTTCCATGGTATTAAAAACCATATTTTTTTTGTAAATTTTTATTTTTCTAAAGGAAAAGTCGGAAGAAACATATACATGGAATATATTAAGTCTATAAATAGAATGGTAATTTTATTATGTGACTGATATAATTTTTTCTAGAAATGTCAAAAATACTTTTAATGAGTTTTCGGAGGAATGGAATCGAATTATGAAATGTCAATGTTGAATGAATTACCTTTCTTCCTTGTCTTACTATTTAAAAACATATATTTTATTATATAAATAATAGTAGGAAATCTAATTTTTAATGATGACCGGGAAGTATGAATTCAAATAATTTTCTACTAATATATATTTGATCACAAATTTGTGAAAATATGAGTTCAAATAATATGTCGATCAAAAATACATTTATAAGAGGATAGAAAGTATACTTTAAAATACATAATCAAGGCATGATATTGTTTATGTTATGATTTTTTTGTTATATATCAAAGAAATATGAAATAATCACATATGATGATAGTAATGATAATTATCATATATGTAAAAGTAACATATTCAAAATGGGTTTTAAAGAGAACAAATTGTTAGATAATGTTTCATGGTTACACTATTTCAGATTGGGATGGAGATCGTAATGATAGAAAATCAACCTCAAGAGGAACATTATCATCGGTCAAATGTTGTGTAAGTCATCATAGTAGGAAAAAATATTCATTACCATTGAGAAGAGTAGAATCATATAATGTTATATCTACTCAATCTTTTAATCTAATTTTTTGAATGAATATTGAGCTGGAAGACTAGAATGTGAATGTTTATAACCCGTTGAAGATACTTGTGGATAATCAGATTTGAATTGACCATTCATGAAATCATGCCCAACATTAAAGATCAAAACAAATTGATATTAAGTTTCTATTAATTCAAGAGAAAGTAACAAATAGACATGTTATGTTGGAATATATCTCAACAATCTATCAAATTGATGATATATCCACAAAATATACGGTGAAAGAAAGATTTGTGTAATTGAGGATGAATCTTCATGTTTGGCCTCCTCCCATGACTTTCTAAACTGCATAAGTAATTACCCCCATTGTTCTATGGAGTCTTGACAATTGTGGAGAGAAAGTAACCACTTTTTATTTTGTATGAACTTTTTAATTATCATTCATGTATGAATATGAATCTTTGTTATCCTAAAACAGAGAAGAGGAAAAGAAAATTGCGGAAGTGATGAATGATTATCATTACATGGTTGAATATTTTTCCACAGACTGGGGGATGGAATTCCATTGCGCAGCCATGGTTTCTATCTACACATCCATGGTGTCTCGATTCTCTGAGCAAGATGATCGACCTCAATTGCAACTTCAATCATGTTGAGTTGTTTGTTAGCCCTCCAAGGAAGGATGCCATGAAGGTAAAAACTGCTACGATAGAGGTATATACATCTGATGTCTTTATGGCGCTGGTAACAGATGATGCAGATCTTCAAGATCCAGTGTTTGATACTGAGGTTGATCATCAACATGTGTTGTCAGTATCCAAGCATGGATCATCTCATAAATATGAGTCATATGGCCCGATTTTGGTGAGATCTGAGAAGGTTGAAGGCCACAACGCTCCATCGATAACCACATCGGTTGATGCGGTTGTCATGGCGGTGGCTGGGAATTATGTGCCGGTTGCAGGTGAAGTTGTTTATCATGAATCAGTGGTGAATACAGAGAAATCCGTGGTAGTCAAGCATGATTTATTTGAGGGATCTGTCCTAATTATGGAGAGATCTGGGAAAATCAACGAAAAGAATCCCTCATTGAGGGATGAGGATCTGTTTCCATGAGGGGAAGTGTCTTGTGCAGTGGAGATACGGTCTAAAACCACGGCGGTTGAGTCGAGGAATTATGATGATGTGGCTGGCATGACAGGTGCAAGAAACCTTAGGAAGTACAATGTTGGGATGGAAGGGGATTTTACTAAACGTTATTTCAAATATGTGGGTTATGGTGCTACTAAACAAATTTTGAAAAGAGGAGATACTGCCCATGTAGTTGAAAATAAAGAATTTTTACTTGAGAAATTTAAAATTTGTGATCATTTAATCATTACTAGACTTTTTATCCCTCATGGAGGAAAGATTTGGAAGATTGATGATTTGCTCAGAAAGTTGACTATTGTTTGGGGTTTTTCTGATTGGTGATTCATATCCAGGTGTCAAGGATTATTTCATATTATTTTCACATAGTAGAGGAAATGTCAAAATGAATATTAAGCGATGTTCATGGGGGTTTGGTTCTGTTGTGCTAAATCCAAGTATGACTTGTTTTAATGAATGGGACATTCATTTCAAAGCTTTCTCAGTAAAAACACTAGGGTTCAAGTTTGGATTAAAAATTATAGTCTTCATTGGATTGTGTGGAATCATAAGAATCCTTTTGACATTGCCTATGCTGTGGGAATTCCAATCAAAATTGATAGGAACACTGAAGATGAAAAGATTGGTCATTATGATAGGGTCCTCATTGAAGTCAATATAAGTTCTTATCTGATTTATAATATTGTTTTGTCTGCATTGGATGCTTAAATCTCCATAAAAATTGATTATTAGGGATTACTAGATTTCTTCTTAGACTGTAATGTTATTTCTCATGTAAAAAATAAGTGCTGCAGGAACATCATATACTCTTTTTTCTCGAAAAATGGCACCATGAGGCCTATTTTAAGAAGAGGTTGATGAAACATTCAATGCAGAAAAATGGTGTTAACTATGACAAAAGATTTACCGATGTTAGTGTTCCACAAGCTATGGAAGATATTCGTTCTGAATTAGCACAAGGGCCTCAGGTGGCTCAGGAGGCAGAATAAAGCATTCTTATGCATGGAGGGGAAGGTAGGACTGACATGACTAGATCTGAGCCAGGTTTGGCCCTGGTGTTGGTTCCTTATTAGGGTGTTGAGGGAGACATGATCTCAGGAATGGAGCAGCAAGACTTTGGTCCTACACCCGAGGAGAAACAAAATACAAGCAGTGTTTCAATGTTTCAGGAGGAATTACCAAATTAAGGGAAACACAAGGCATCCGTAGAAGGTGGGATGATGTTGAAGATGATTCCGCAAGAAAGTTAACATATAGTCAGAATTTATCCAAAGGAAAAGCGGTTGTGGACCAAACTATTCCTCTTAACATAGAAAGACCGAGGAAATAATACTCACATCTGAAGGCAACTATGGTTACTCAATCTCATGTTTCTTTTGACTATGAGTCTGATTTGGATTATTATTATTATTCTGCCTACTGTGGCTATAAATATTGAGGTCTTTTATTTTACTTGGCATAAGGGCATGTTGCTTGTATGACCTCGTCCATCCCCTCTTTGTTTCATCCATTGTTCATAATAAAATGGGCTATGCACTAACTTTTTGATAATAGTAAAATAAAATGGGTATTTTACGAAATTATAATTGTGAATAATTTATAGGATTTGAAAAAGAATTAACAAGGGGTGTCAAAAAATAAAAAGGGGATATTGAAGGACCTTTGTGATGTTTTTTTGTTAAAAACGTTTTTGTATTTGTTGAAAACTAATTTTTTTATAAATTAATTTTTATAATTTAGGATTAAAAATAGTCATTCGTAATGATATTTCATTGAAATTTTTATGTTGTTTAAAATTTTAAACCAAACATAATGGGGGAATAATTTTTTTTATATTTAATAATGCCTATTTTTGGGCTTGGTGGATCGAAATGAGAATAACCAAACATAGAGTATTTGACCCATCAACACTGGGCACAATGGTGTCAAAAATATGATTTTTTTCTGACACACCATTAGTCTCAGGTCTATAAAAAAATTTCAAGATCCATAAGACATGTAATTTTAATGATTGTCATAATTTTCTGAGTGAGTAATTCATATTGTTTCTAATGTGTTTTATAAAGAAGGGAATTAAGTTATGCGCTAAAAAATATTCACTTGTTCAAAAAAAATAGATAATGCAATATTGGTCTTGATGAATTCAAAAATTGTAAAACCTAACATGATAATGTTTTTTGATGATATGGAGTTATCGTAAATATTGCATTGGTTCTAAAAACATAGAGAAAAAATATTGGATCCTGGAGTACCAAACTCAAGAGTTATTAGAAGTTATAATGGGTGAGGTTGGTGAAGTTTGAATATTTCCAATGTTTCTGAGTGGAGACATAATCCGATGTAGAACATCCAAATTATAATTCTATCATAATGATAATTACATCATTATGAGGATTTTAACCATACAGTATTGGAGATGGAATATTTCACTGACTCAAAGTAGGATGTTCAATCAGGAATACTCTTATCATGATGTTTATCATAAAGAGCAGAGAACGATTGGTTGATCCTAATGAGTAGAGGAAGCTTAATTTTAATATGTTCATTATAATTATCAAAGAGACTGGAATGTGTGGATGTTCTTGGTTATTTTTAGTGAAATACAATGTGATCGTAATGAGATGTATATTGTAATATCATAGTGATCATATGAAGAAATATAGATCATTGTGAGATGAAGATGTATCGTCGTAATTAACTAGTTGATGTTACATTGGAATGAATATGAGGTTGTTAATTAGAATGATGAAAAGTAAGTTTGCTCAAGGAGATAGATCTCAGATAAATATTGAGAATGTTTTATAACTGAATGTCTATGCTGAAATGGGAATTTATTTCTTTGTTTTGAAATTTCATCAACAAGAAATTTTTTTTTCAGTTTCTTAATTTTTCTTTTATTAGACTCTTATAAATAGTATCATGAGACATTTTCATTTTTTAACTTTTCACAAAATGAAAAAATGTGGAGCACTAAAACAATAGAGAGATTGATTATTTATAGAATAATATCCCATCATAATATCTAACACCTAAATTTTTGGTTTACCGAATAGATGAATATAATATTAAGAATTTGAAATTATTTTTGAGTTTTGCAGATTGACCCTCAGGAACCTCATATTTAAAATATCATATTGATCCAATCAGACTAAGGAAGAACAGATTATTTTATTTAGGAAAAATGGAGAAGTGAATATTGACAAAGGGATTGTTGTATTTAGTTAATCATATTGAGTCAATCAGATGGAGTTCATCAGAAAGAAGGCCTCCAGATTAAAGGTCATCATACCCTGGAACACTTTTGGATCAATTTGAAAAACTTATTTAATTTGTTTTCTCAGTTTTTTTCAAAAGTAATTAAACAGCTGGGTGTGAGTATAATATTTATTATCTAGATATAGAATGTTTCTAATAGGAGTTGTCATAGTTATCATCAATTCATCCAAATTTTGAATCTCTATAGACTTATGGGAATGTATATGGGAAAGATTTATGTTCTCGTAAAAAGTTTGACCCTAGTAAATTTCCTATTCTTAAATTGATTTCCTATTTTTTCATGCATGATTATTTACAAAAAAATGATAATGATATGACCTCTTACAGGTTTCAGGGGTTACATTTTAAAATGTTTTGAATCATATAAAAAATGAAGAACTAATTCAAACCCACCACCCCACCATCTCATTTTTATTCGATCCTTTGTAAATTAAAAATCCTACATTGAGAATACCTAGGATAAAAATGTGGATAACATTTTCTGGGAATGCTAGAAGGCCCTAATTTCAGCTTATATGGAATAGTCACCCTGGGCCATAGCATGGACAACTACGGAACAAGCCTATAGTCTCTACAATCTCCCAATAAACCATAAAACATTTAAATGATCCTATAAAACATTTATATGACCCAAATACCAAAATAAATAATAAAATAGTGAAATTGGGGGTTTTCATTCACTCTTTATCTATTCTGTGTTTTACCCCTGCATTGGAAAACCCATCTTTTTAGATCATATTTTTTTGATATATGAATTTCTAGAATTTTTTGACTAGCCATGATATGATATCAATGTAGTGAGATCCTATAATATTGAGGTACATGGTTCCTTTCCTATTCTATAATATGTTATCTTTTTGTATGTCGTGTTCATGAATGTGCATAGGCTAATGAGTTTCTGATTTCATAAATTTTCTCTTAGAGGGTGTAGTGAGCTAGGTGATAGCCTCTATAGTTAGAAATACATTTAGTACGCATGGATTAATGATTTAGAGTGACATAATGGCATTTTTACTAAGGATATAATCCAATATTTTTCATTCATATATCCTGTTGTTGTGGAGATTTTTCTAGTTGGTGGTATTGAACTATTTATGAGGGAAAGGGGGGATTATTAGGTTCCCTCATGCGGTGGGGATATTTAGTAGAGATTTGTGTAAGTGAATTCCTTCACATATTGAATATAAATTTGGTCATGTTATCCTTATGATCCCCAAAACCCCTTATCTTAGATTGGGTGATGGTGGTCTGGTTTCATTCTATTAGAATATCTCTTATAAGAGGGGTTTTGTTATGTATTGGATTAATCCATAATGGGGTTTTTATGTATGGTTTAATTCGTAAATAATTTATGGCCTTTAGTTACGGCAATACCAAACCTTGTTTGATTCATACGATATGTAAGTAGTTGCATGTTCATATGTTACAATGAGTTCTCGACAGTTTTTAGGTAGCTTTTGTAAAGTTAACCCCTAGTTAGTGGAAGTGTGGAAAACATTATAACCCTTTTGATCATAGTAAATGTAATGTATGAGAAATGTCATGAGGTCATTGTTGCACCTTGTGGTGACATTTTAGATCTATTATTGTTATGTTTGTGTGATGATATGGATTCCTTATATCCTTTATGTTTGGGTGACCTCCTAGAGGGACATTATGCATGGTTATGGATGAGTGATATTGACTACATTCATTCTAGAATAAAAATCCATGGAGCCCTATAATTATGAAGGTATTCACAATGTATGGGGTAATTTATTGATAGAAATTAATATTATGATGAATTGGTATAGTCAATGATGATCTATTTCGTACAGTATTCTTCATCAATATGCTATTTTACCTTAGTGGATAATTGAGTGCTTTTCATGGGGATATTATTTAACGTTAGTTGATATGTGTTGTTGTGTACCATGATTGTTATTTGGTTTATGATAATGAAATTTGATGTCTAAACTCACAGTAGTAAATTATTATTTAGTCAATATATGATTTGTGAAATCACCCAATGTGATATTTTTTTTGTTCATATGTGATGTGTGACCTTTCCTTGAGCGGTACGGTGGTGGTTGATAAGTGAGGTTTGTCCTCTCCCTTAGTGATATGGTGGTGGTAGAGATATGATATGGTATTTGGTGTTTGTTGAGATGTAACAAGTAATATCACACTGAGTGATAAGGTTTAGGATGATATGTAATGAGTGACCACACCATGAGTAATAGGGTATGGGTCACGATTTTTTGTGGGGCCTTGTAGTAATGGATTGGATGGTAAACCATATTTGATATGTGGACATAGCCTATGTGACAGGGTGGTGTTTGAGATGTCATGTGTGTCCTCACTCTAAATAATAGGGTGGTGGTTGAGATTTGCGGTGTGACCTCACTCAAAGTAATATTGTGGATATTGAGAGGATAAATGGTATTAGATATCCCCCTAAGTGATTTGGTTGTGGTTTGTGGTAGGACATGCGATCAGGAAATTTTATTGTGCCCTACCCTTAAGAAAAGGGTACCAATCAAGGATTTATTTTTTATCTAGTACACGATTAGAGGGACCATATAAAAGTTTTATTTTGAGATGAATTCTTAAAATTTCATATTCCATAATAGTTAAGTTCATGCATCATGATATTTATCTGGAGTAGATTGAAAAGGATTTCAGATATCATTTTGAGGAGGGTCCTAAGTTTTTAATTGATTCATTCCATTTTTTATTTAGTTAAAAATATGTATTATATTAAAATGTTACAAGATAGTTATATATGTTGGAATATATGTTAAGAAATAGCATCTATTTTATAGAATATTAATTGATTTTGTAATTTTTGGATAACTTTTCACTGCAAATTCTTTTACATACTATACTTTTTTATTGATTAAATTATTTATATGTTATTGTATGTGATGGTAGAATGAGTGTAGTCTCTCCATTTTTTGGTTATATACTATATATATTATTTTTAAAACATTGGTATTTATGGAGTTGTGTTTAAGGTGTTGTACTATTTTGACTATAGTGTCATTATGAATCTTTTTATATTGGAATTACAAGGTTTTATAAAAAATAATGATTTATTTTTTGGGACATGAAAATATGTGATATAAAATTAATAGATCTAAAATAGGACCTTGAACAGTCGATAATCAAACAAAATTTTTTATCGTATTCTCATGGTATCTAGTGGTGTTGGATTTTTGATCTGGTTTTGAATTGTTTTGATTAATATGTTTATTAGAGTAATATATTTCTGGTTGAGTTTCTTATTTTTTCCATTTACACTATATCAGGGTGGTAATATTTTTTGAGTTCATCAAGTATATCAATCATGTATATTTATCTAGAAAAGTTAATGACTACATATCTATGTGAAATATTATTTAAATGAAAAAATAGTTGTGGAAAAAGGGTTCTTAATAATGAATTTTTCCACAAAAATGGTTGCAACATGGTCAAGAAACTAATTTTTATTAACTAAAATTTAAAAAAAAATTCATTATTTTCTAAATAACTTATAGATGATTGTATAATTATTTTAAATCATGATATACTTTCTATATGATTTTTTATTAAATGTCATTATTATGGTTTTTTGGGTATAGTGGATGGAATCCCCAAACTAGTTTGTATTATGTCATTCTTTCATAGTTTGGGAAATATATGTGGTATGAGGGTAATATTTTTCATTTTTTATTGTGATAATTAAGCTGATGAGATACCCTCGAGTTGGTCATATTGGTATGTTATATTAATGTTACATAGTGATTTGGACCTTCTGTAATGTGTGTCGAATGTGGTTTGATTTGACGAATGTGTTTTTTTGTTTTTACCTTAAAAGGATGGCTTTAGGATTAAAATGGATATCAATACTAATAAATACATATAGTTATATTGGATCAAACTATATCATGATATAGTATATTTAAATATGAGATACTATTCAATTCCATATTTGGGAGACATTAGATTTATCTTATTATTAAAATATTTCCCTTGTGTTTTTTAGATGAGATTCATGCATGAGCAGAAACATAGTTGAAGAAATTTTGATTGGAAAGCACTAGTCACACTTTGATCATCCTCTAGGATACTAGTTATAAGATTTTTGATATGTGATTCATGTAAGTTATTAGTTTTGTTTTCCGGTTTGAAACTAAAGAAAATAGATGAAGTTATGACTTGGATTATTGCGATCCGTGTTGAACATGGTGGTCTGGAGGAGTGTGATAAATTGACATGATTGGGGAATCACATTTTAGACACCAAAGATGGTTGATTATGAGGTTTTGAGGAACCATAATGATATTTATGGATTATTATATTGCAATTATAAGATGAGTATCATAGGGTGGGTTAATTATTTTCTGTGTATAATATTTCTGGGACGTTTATTTTGATAAGAGATAACCATTAATTGGTGGTTACATATCAAAATCCCCTAAGTGATACATTTTTTAAGTCTTTAAATTCATTAGTGGTTGGGTCTGGAAGGATGCTGGGTGTATATTCCTCTCTTTAGATGATGGGTTTTCTTTTTTTCCATTATATTAGATTTAAAATATGATGGGATGTGTATGTAGTTAGGTTCCTAGTATTATTTAGGTTTGTAATTTATAAAATAAGGTTATTTGATACTTTGGATGAGCTCTGTATGTCCATCCTAGGTGAAATGAGTGTTCTTGAGAAATTTGTGACAGCATATGATCATTATGGGAAAGATCTCCAAATGGTTCCATATATTACTTATATAATTTAAAGAAATTGTATCATGTTTATTTTTTGTGATGATGACCAAGGGCTAGGAAATTCAAATGGGGGTTCTTTTGGAAAGCTCAAACTCATAGGACATAGAAGATAGATTTATGGGATGAGGTAGATGGGTTTAGATTATGAAGGATTTCATGATGAAAACCTTGATGGGATATCTTAATTATGATTATAGATTCATCTATGGGATGACAGCCTAAAAAAATCCTATTATGTGGATAACCCAACAAATTTCACTCGGTATAGAAACATAGTGGAATCTGGATCGACATCCACTCTGTGGTTAATTTCACTACCTTATGATTATAATGGTAGGATTATTTATACCTAGTTTTGCAGGTATAACAGATTGAGGATTCACTTATGATGGTTGATGCAGTTAGTGTTTTTAAAAAGTGAGGATCTTGGGATTAGGAGGCCTTTTGTGTGTATCTTGGGTGTTGGATATATTGTCACATGGAGAATAGTGTGACGTTGTTATGAAGTGTTTGGTTTTTGATCGAGGAAAATATTATGAGACATGTTTGGGATTAAGTGATGTTGATTTAAATTATTTGGTGATGTTGTGTTGAATGTTCTGATTGTATCTCACGTGTTTCAATGATTTCCTATAGGTCATGTAACATCCCAATATTTTATATGTATTTACATGGAAATAAACAGGAGGTATTTTATAGCTTTCTTTACCTTAAACTCCGAGTCAAATTGAATCAAGATATAGTGATCCTTTATAAAAAATCTTTAAAAGTTGTTTGTATAAATAATAATTACCACAAAATTAAAAACATATATAAATTTTCTAAAAATTAAAATTTACTTATTAATTCAGGTAAATATATGCTCAGGTTTTTGGGAAGCCATTTTATGCTTCAAAAATATGTTATCTTTAAAAATGGTTTTATCGAATTTTTCATGTGGAAATTAAAAATTATATCTATAATTTTAATAATATGTGTTTTAGTTTATGAATATAATTTATTAAATTATGATATCAAAATTATATTAGCGTGAATTATTAGGGTATCTCTATAAAGATATGTTTTTCAGTGACTAGTGAACAAAACTATTTTTGGAAAAACTAATATTTATTTTCATTAAATAAACTAATTTAAAAGTATCATTTTATTTTTAATTTTATATAAAAATAAAATATCTATCCTTTAATTATAAAAAAATAATTAATTTTTATTTTACATTATTTTTGTGTAACTTTATTTTTAGTCATTAATATAAATTTTTTAAACTATTTTTATGTGTGTAGTGTGTTTCTATTTTAATAAATTGAATTAAAATCTATTTATTAATGTTTTTAATGATATTTATTGATTATATTTTCAATAAAAAAATTTAACATTAATTTCATTGTCTTATAGTTCATTGGATGTAAGTTAATTCAATTATATGATTAAAATATATTTCTCTAAAAACATATTTTGTTCCATTCTACACTATTATTCAAAATTAAATATTTAAAATTAATGAAATTTAATGAAATAAAATTTATTATATATTTATATTCATAATAATGAATATAAGTTAATAGTTTCCTCATACTTTTTCTCATAATTAAATTTTAAAATGGTAAAATTTTGTTACCCTGCTTATGTTTAAAACGAGTTTATCAAGGGGTTATAGTAAGATATATGGGTAGTAATGCCACATAATAATTTAAAATTATTTTATTTCAATATATGTAAACTTTATATTTACATATCAGATACTTTTTGTCTTTTTCTACCACTTTAAAATGAATGATTCCATATGTTATTGAAATATTTTACATAATCTCATGTGTGTCCCTCCTCTAAACCTTTTAAAAGGGGCTCCTATTGCAATCATTATTAACAAAAATTTATCCTTATATATCATATAATACATACTCCAAAATATTTATAGATTATGAAAATTCATCCTAGATCTTAATTCTTTCTCATAAAACCAACCTCTTTATCCTTTAGGTGTAATCCAATGTACTCTCAAATAAGAGGTATAAATCTTAACAGTACACTTTCAATTTTTTTCTTCTAACACCTTCTCTAAATAGGTAGTATCCATAAAAATATTTTAAATATAGTTAAATAAATATTTTTTTTTGTGATTTAGTAACATCCATTTATCGACCCTTCTATAGTAAATGTGAAATAAAATTATCACTTTTCTGTTTGTGTGGACCACCACCTCCACACAGCGGCATGAATGTTTTTCTATCACCATATTTCATGATTGGTTGTTATTTTTTATTTAATATACATATGAAATTTATTATATAATAATTATTTTATACATTAGAATTACTATTTAACATTCATTCATTCATCCATTGAATAGTGGAAAACATCAGTCATGCGTATGAATAGACTACTGTCTCCACCAAGTGATATAATTTATTTTAAATAACCTATTTTATGGTTGGCAATAAATTTTTATGTAATGATTCGAAATTTTAATTATGAAATGATTATTAAAATGGATATTATGTAACCATGATCAATGTTCAAGGACCATAACCATAGAACATAGACATACATGGAAAATGAAACAGTTAGCACCTACAATCGACGATTTTTATAAATAATAAATAATAAATGGGTGCTGAAATGTTATAAGTTGAAATTATTTTATATTATAGGTATTAATATGATTCTTTTATTGGATTATTATTAATTTTAATTTACTATTCTGAAGGATAGGGTGATAAAAATGTGTGTTAGACATTAAATAATGGTATTACATTACGATTTCACATTTTATTGTGATTGTTTATGCATAACTTTTTTGTGTTGAAATTATATGATCTATAACTCATCAAACATATTTAATTTTTTTCCTTAATTGATTTCATTATATTACATGTTTTCATTTCCATTCTCTCTCTTTAGAAACTCAAGATACAAAAAGTATTTTTTCTATAGAAAACAAAAAATATTTCTCTCGTCGGTGAGATATGTTTCCATCCATATCCTTATTCTGATTAATTTTTTTTAAGATTCTTTTTATTAATCCCAAATGATATTATAAAGTCCCTTTTAACCATGTTTTACTTTCAAAAAAAATGTTTAAAAGGAATCATATTTTTTTTCTCAAAGAGTAACATTTAAATTTTACAAAAAATTAGAAAGGAATAATTAATTTATATTATAATTCATGAACATATAAACTCACCATCTAAAATTATATTTTCACTAAATATTCCATTAAAATTTCCATGGTAATTTTTGACAAAATATTCCATAATATTTTATAACTTTTTATTTTCTAAATAAATATTTTTTAATTGAAATGGGTATTTTTAACACCTTGAGTTCTTATGAATTATTATTTTTATAAAAAGTTAAATATTTTTAACACCTTCGATGGACATGGTGTGTATTTAAGGAAAATACATAGACACGAACAGAGATACACGGTCACAAGGAACAGCATGTATTATCTTCATAGAATGGCAGAAGCTGCTTCGTGAGGCTCGACGTGTAATCTAGGAAATACACAGACATGGGCCGAACCACACGACCAAGAGGCACGACGTGTACTACCTTCACCATGCCAGAAGCGGCTTCGTGATGACTCAGCCTATATTCTGGGAATACACGGACACGAGGTGGAGTACACGGGTATGAACTCCACCACATGGCTAGGCATGGCCATCGCTCATGGAACCGACCCTAGTGGCTTGGACACGAAGAGTAACCATACCATGCACAATGTACTTACTTATTTACATGACCAGCCTAGCGACACAGGCCGTATCACACCGGCAGTTCCCGGTGTCTAATGACACGACGTTTATCGTTTACCTACAAGCCATGTACTTTAGAAAAATGTCTTGGTCATCTTGTTCTCTATGACTTGGGCACATTTTTCTTGGTTTTCCCCCTATGATGTTGGAAGGGACTACAAGATACATCAACTTTGGTCTTCATGGTATTTGATGTATCGATCTTTGACTCAAGGAGCCGACCCTCCAGAAATCGAGCATACAGTGTGCGGGAACCCTAGAGCTGGCTGTGACTGCGACAATGATGACGACTGTAGTTGGATCCTATGTTGGTTCGGCAGAGAGGACGACATTACATGGATCCTCCATGGGTTCGGCATCGATGATGAATGTACTTGGATCCTATGTGGGTTCGACAGCGATGGTTACTGTAATTGGATCCTACGTGGGTTTAGCAGCGATGACTTCTGTACTTGGATCCTATGTGGGTTTGGCAGGGGAGATGATTCAGAGGCTACAACAATCATCTCCACCCCTCTTTGTGAATCATATACCTATGTGAGCTTTGTCTTGAAATTCAATTATTATCTTCGATATGATTGACTTGCTATCCTATGTGGATTGGGTTGTTCTTTGTTGTGTGGATTGGGTTTTACTTTCCTATGTGGAATGGGTTGATCTTGGGGTCCTCAGTTGGAGGTGAACTGGAATTGATGACATAGGTATATGTATGGGAATATACCTAAGTATCTTGGTTGATACTTTGTGTTTGTATCATTCCTTTTTGGTTTATCCTTCGTGGATTCTGGGAGACCTTCGGGAGTCTCGGGGTCCCTAATGAGTATCATATACTCACCCCTGCACGGGTTATGCCCACACTACGTTGTGTTGGATGCAGAAGATAGAAAACACTAATTGAGGTGAAAGCTTGTGGAGCTAGACGGTACCTGGAAAAGGATCACTAGATGAGACGTACGCCGAGCCGATGACTAGACCCGAGGATCTGAGGAGACTATCTGTACCCAACCTTCAGGTGGGAATTCTAGTGGACGACTCGGTGTTGCTGCTTTACTTTTCTACTGCTGTACTTTCTTTCAGTTGTACTTTGCTTTCAGTTGGGTTTGTATTCTAGCCCATTTACATTCCAGAACTTACTTTTGTACTTAGTTTACTTAGTTTTTACTTCATATTGCGTTCTCTATGGTGTTTGTTTACTTTATAAAGGAAATGCATTCCCTTTTATTGGTATTTACGCATTTGGTGCTAGTCTCCAGCCCCTGGCCTATGGAAGGCGGGCATAGGGTAGTCACGGCACGGTCCCCAAGGACGGGTCGTGAAAGACTCATGAGGAAAAACCACAAAAATTATATGGGTTTTAAAATCCATATGTAGCTAAGAAATTGATAAGTTCCTTAGAGAAAATATTTCTTGCTCTGGGGTGTAGCGAAAGGGAAAAAGTTGTCATGGAAGTTTATTACCTCATGGGAGATTTAGATCAATGACGGTCATTAATTCAAAACACAAAGGAGGATGAAGAAGTATCATATATGGAATGGAGGGAGTTTAAAGAGATTTTCATAGAAAAATAATTTCCACGTTACCATCGACCAGATATGGAATGAAAAATTCTGACCTTGAGGTAATAAGAGGATGAGAATGTCGTAATGTATGAGGGTAACTTTAAAAGTTTAGAAAGACATGATGAAAATTATATATGTAACCCAATAATAAATATTGATCATTTCTATGATGGGATAAAACCATTTCTCTTTCAAGAATCAGTCTCACAATCCTTCTCATATTATAAAGATATTGTCTCTTGTGATATCAAGATAGAAAATGAATTTTATAAGTCTTACGACTTTAATGCAAAGAAATAGAAGAATATATCCATTGAACACTATGGGAAAGCAAATTAAGAAACATGGAAGAAGGGAAGAGTTGAACTTCAACCCTGTGTTATTTGTGGAAGGAAGCACCCTGGTGCTTGTCTAAAAGGAATGGGAGTTTATTATAAATGTGGAGAAAAGGGTCACTAGTATCTTGATTGCAAGGGAGTGAAAAACGATGTCAATGTTGAATGCTATAATTATTGATAAATGTTTTCTTATGAAAATTAATTTCCTAAGCGCCAAGGATTATTACCATAGAAATGGCCATGGGGGAATGTCCCAGCTTATGTTGTTACTACAGTTGAAGTGGAATAATTAATGTATTTGTGTTTTTAGATTCAAGAATTTTATTCTAGTCATAAGAAGAATGGGATATATATAAGGATTGTATTGTAGTATTTTTTTCATTATGGTTTTAATATTATAAAGGTAATAATATTTTCAGTATGTGAAAAAAAGAGAATCTTTAAATTGTTTGAGGAGTCTGATGTTAAAATAGATTTTGGAAATTTGTGACCTTTTAGAGAGATTTTGGGCAGAAGTATTTTATATAGCTATAAATGATGGAATGGATAAAGTTGTACTTTGGATAGTATTATTTTTTGAATATAATAATGCAATAGTTTTAGAAAGAAGACAACCTGTAGGTCGGGCGATAACCCATCACGTCATACAAAACAGCAGGAATCGAACCGACAATCAAAGTGCGACAAGCCTTTATGATCTACCACTTTTCTATAGGATGTCCCTGGATATTATAAAATTTTTTCTTCATGGTATATGTATGGTACCTTATACAATTCATATTAATATAATATTTTTGAGTTCTATTATCTTTTGGAGTGAAAGATGACTATGTGGATGAAATTTGTTAAATGATGGAACTCTACTTGTCTTGTATATATATATATATTATTATTCTATTGGGAAATTTATTCCCAAACATTAGTTAATGTATATTTAAACCAATAATATTTTATCCTAATATATTAGGTTTTGATGAACCAATGATATTAAAAATCATCGTTGATTGATGTCTTTGAGGCGCTCAATTTTACACATGTTTGTGAATGATGAACTCAATCACTCTCTATAAATATATATGTACATCTTCTAATTACATGTCTCAAATTTCAACTAATTTTCTCCTAATTGATATCATAATTTTGCAGTGACTTTTTCATTAC
Source organism: Viscum album (assembly GCA_963277665.1). Lineage (NCBI taxonomy): Eukaryota > Viridiplantae > Streptophyta > Magnoliopsida > Santalales > Viscaceae > Viscum > Viscum album. The sequence goes on along the minus strand of OY728158.1, from coordinate 1,367,950,725 downwards.
CATTTTCCTCTTATTAAGACTATATTTTATTTAACCAAGTTCCGATGTGGGTTTTCCACAAAGGTATTTTTCTATTTTAACCATTTATTTTCAAAAAACAATTTCAAATTTTGAGAAAACAATTTATTGAAGTAGGGGATAATTTAGCACCCAAATATTTCATTGAGTGTGATGTCTTTGAAGTATATCAATAACATGCACAACACGCAACACCGAGTTCGAGGGCACCATGAATTACCAAACCCTCCATTCAAAAAAAGGATATGAATAGTATTTAGCAAATTTTATATTTTATATATCCTATATAACATTCATATTTTTTGTTTAATAACCATAATATAAGTAAAATTCAATTTTTATGATGGAAGAGGTACTTTTCATAAAATACAGTTTTATGCCTTTTAATGGATAAACCTTTTTAAATCTAATATTTGACAATTTATATATTCCATTCAGTGAAATTAAATTCATATTTAGAAGAACGACATAAAAATTTATTTTGGACAAAATTTTGGAACTTTTCTGATAACGTTAATATTTTGATGAATTGTAAAAAAAATATTATATTTTAATTAAAAACATATTTTCTAATCAAAATAATTTATATTGTAAAATTATACATTTTGATGGTTTTTAGGTATAATTAGATTATGTTTTTATCATTTAATATAATTTAGGTCATTGGATATAATTTCACAATAAATTTGACCTAAAAAAGTGTCAATCTTTTAATAGTTATAATTTCTTAAAAACACGCATTTTGTTTTGAGAGTGGGAATTAATTTTAATATATTTTCTCTCAATTCTATGTTTTGAATTTGTAAAAATGGGTTCCATATATAGAATCAATAATTATAAATTGTGTATATAGGAACCTTTTATTTTTAGACATTATGAATAATTACTTGGGTAAATATTTTATTTACCATGGTTAAAAGGTAAGTCTGATAAATATGGGTAAATAAATAATATTAAAATAATATTAAATTACCCTAACATTTTTACTAACCCTATTGGAAGATTCATATATGACCTTGGAAATCTTTAGTTTGATTTTAGGACCCCATGGGGCAACATGGGAATGAAAAAGATATTTTCTATTAAATAATCTAAAGAGAAGACAAAGATAACAAAATAAAATATCTTTTAGTATAATATTCTTTATATGAGGTAATATAATTGATTTATTCGTTTATAAATAATAATTATAAAGATAAAACTATTTTCTATATCTTGATATTTTATTTATAATTTTTAGAAATAAAATAAATATATTTATATATTGCACAATTATGATGCAATATTATCCCAATAAATGTTATAATCAAATAAATGACATTATAAATATTAAAATAATCATAATGTGAAAGTTATGATGCAATACAAAAATTCTATTGGTGAATATGACATGTTAGGGTTGATCAAAATAATATTTTTCGAATTAATCATGATGTTATGACTTTAACAAAACAAATACCAAAAAGTGTCCAAATTGACATTTAAGAGTTCTAAAAACTAATATTATATTATTAATTGATATAATATTTCAAAAAACGTATTGATTGGCCAAAATACTTATATAATGTTATGTTTATAACTAATGAACCACTTAAAGAGCTCTAGGAAGTTTATAGTATGTGTATAAGCCATATAATATAAAAATACAAAGATACTTGGTATATGTCATACTATTTAACTAAGTGTCAAATCTAAAAGATAAAGTTAATATGGTGACATAAACACGAAAAAAACTTATTTGTTGAGTGGTTTGAATCCCATACCTACATATTCATTGAAATAACTCAATTTGGAGCCATTTGAAACGAATAATTATTTTATTATAAAATAATATTTCATGATTTTCCTAAAGAGATTCTCGCCTCTCTTATAAAAGGGCACTTCTCCATCTCTTACTTTCATACCTCCAAATAAATTTGGCTCAGACCATCACTGCCCAAATATCCTCCCAACCTCCCTCACATCAGCCAAAAGTCTTTAATATGATCCTAAATCCATCCAATGGAGCCTTTTTGATCAACTCAATAGGAAATACCCAAAGCAGAGGTAATAATTTCAACACCCTCTTTCATGTTCTTTTCTTCTTCCACTTCCTCATACATTATTGTTTCCATACCAAAAAATATATCTAGTACCTCGTATAAACTATGATTTCATTAAAAATATGGTACAACCATATTTGTTATTTTATCCATCCTATAAATGAAAAAGTCACTATACTTTCATACATACGGCTTACCGTCTCCACGTTGTGGTGTAGTTTGTTGTTAAATCAATTGGTTATTTGGATGGATATAATAATGAGTGTATCGAATGTAAATAATAAATAAAAAAATTTATGATTCTGTACATATGATATACCATCCAATTAAATATTATGTTACCGTCGATAAAAATTTATTGTTGCTCGTGCGTACGTACGGATTACTGTCTTCCCGACATGATAAGATTCATTTTCACGTTCCTCATTCAATGATGATTATAAAAATATATATTATTAATAAGTATGTAATATATTACATAATAATGTTACAAGATATATATATATATATTTATGTATGTATGAATGTACTTACATATATCTTATTTATTTACATCCATTCAGTACTATATAAAAACGAAAACAGTGTTTATGCGTACGTACAACCTACCATCTCTATACACGGTGCATTCCATTTCATATATCTTACTTTTTTATTTTTTATATTATAAATATATATGATATATAATTCTTGTTTTATATTTTTTAAGTTTTTAAATCATGATCTAAATGATACGATCAAGAATAACAAGTTAAAACACATACGATACAGAAAGTAGTTATTACCCAAATTAGTAATTTAACATCGAAAACATTATTAAATGGGTAGTATAAAGTCAAAAACGAATCATGTATGAAAAAATAAATATTAATATGGATTGGATATCATTTAATAACATACTCTGGTCATTATACATGAGGTTAAATGTACAGTTGACCAAAGGAATGTCAAGGTAAGGTCAATTACACAATCTCTTTATTATCGGAGGATGTTTTTACATGAGTATCTTCTGGGGGATATTTATTATCCATGTCCATGTTTCATAATAGTGTTTTCAAATGGATTATTTTTAGAGAACTCTTTTAATAAGAAATTATTTTAAATGTTTTAATGATTTATTATTCTAATCATGTCTTATTAATGTCCATGTTTTCAAAATGGTTTTAAGGAATTATTTATATGGACTTGAATGTTTGAAAATGTTAATTCCTTTAAAAAGATTCAAATTGGTATGTCACACTTTTATTAAAAGAATTATTTTAAATGAATAACTATATAAATTATGTGTATATTAAACAATTTAATGATAAAGTGATATCTCTCTCAATGATTTTTATAATTAATTTTCATCTATGTCAACATCGTTTAATGTATTTTGAAAGCACTTGAAGTTGATTTATTATTATAGAAATCATCCCTATTTTAGAATGTCTGGCATTATACATTCCCTCATCAAGAAAATAATATTTATGGTTTATGTAGTTATTCGACTAGTGTGATACCCATTATTATGTTTCATTATGGAATTATTTAATGAACTCATATTTCTTCCATAATGTGTTTATTTTTATTATTTGTAAAGTCACGTCTTTTCAATTTTTTACAATGCCTATTGTTTACGTTATCTTCCACTAAATTGTTTACCCTTACTGAGCATCTAAGCTCCCCAATTTATTATGTTTTATTTTCCCAGGATACCATGAAGCCTATTATGATTGATATGTATGGTTAAGAGACATGGTATTTGATACAATGAATCAAATAAGGATGGTTTATGGTTCCCTGAGCTAGAGAAAACAAAAGGTTGTCACAGAATTGAATGAAACCAAAAATATTGATCATAAAGTATGATTAATATTTTAAATATTTTTTACATCGGTTATTCAATAATAGATGTGAAAAATAATATTATCCATTTTTATTGAATAACCAACATGAAAATTTTGAGTTTTTATATTTTAGATCACTTATTTAATAACATGTGTGGAGAACAGTGTTTCACATCAGTTATAGATAACCGATGTAAATTTGTTTTTCTCTCAAATGAATTTTGTACTTGTTCCACCTCCTTCATGTACATCGTTTGAACTCAACGAAATTATTCTTGGGTTGAATCAATATAATGAAGATAAACCTATATTGAATAATTGTTTAGTGGTTCTTTAAATAGAAAAAGAAATTAACGAAACCATCTAATAAAAATTATGGTTAACTCCATTGCGAAATATCCTTCGTTGTGAAACTCACTTGCTATGGGGTTCATATTTTTTATACCCCCCATACAGTAACCTCTAAACCAATATCTATTCTAAAATGATTCACAAATTCTATGGTAAATATTTATTTCTATGCATTTTAAATATCATTGTTGATTTTTCTTTGGGGATTTTTATAATTTTTATTCGATTAATGTTGAAAATATCCATTGAAGTGTAGTTTCCATTACTAAAAACCCACCAAGAAATCATTTAGGTTCTATACGATCCTCCAATTTTTATACGTGGTAAAACATCATTGACTATAAATTTTGATCAAATTTATTTGCTAAAAATAATAAAAACGTTGGGAAATGTTTACACCATCATAGAACTAATTATGGAATAAAATATATCCGAACATTGTCATGTGGATTTTTAATGAACCATAATCAACCCAAATACCTAACACCCTATTGAGAGGGCTTGTATGAAAATAGTATCCCCCTTTGGTTTTGATGAGAACACTTCAAAAACATTCAAAGAACTTCTGTTGGAAAATATTCATACACTAACTAAAGAACCAACCACTTGCACTTTATAACACCATAAAATGAACTGAGATTTACTCAACATGAACCCTAATCCAGCATGATCCAACCTGGTCTAGTGAAACAAGAGAAACATGGAAATTTTATGAATGAATCACTACATATAAAAACCACTTCTAAAAATTATTCTTATACACTTGAGTAGACCAACTCTTCATCGCCTACAGGGAACTGGTTTTATCACAAACCTCACAAGAAAAGTATAATAATATATTGTCTATAGACAAACAACTTTATAATCATCATATTTAAAAATCGCACTGTTCCACTATACCCCTTATTAGCTTCTCCCCCACCTTTATATTCCTCAAGACATTTTCTCCCCCTTTTCAAATAAACCTAAATTTCACTCCTTTATGATCTGCAACACGGTAAGGAAAACATATAAATTATGAGGGGAAAACACACCATACTTTTGGGAAAGGGTCCTCAAGTAAGATTTATATGACATGTAGTTCAGTAAAAACATACCTTTGTTTTACATGGTTTGGCTCCAATTTTTCCTTCATATAATGATACATAATTTAAAATTTATTTTTCTATATAATATAGATAATATTTATTCAATAAATTATAAAAATTGAAAAATCATAATTGATTTTTTTGGAAATATCACTTCAACTCCCATATCTCCATGCTACGTCTTCAACCAAAATAACTATGTGAAAGCATGAGAAGCTACAATATATTTATCTTTTGTAGTTCTCAATGAAATTATATCTTTATTATTGTTAAACTAAGAAATAAAAAAGGTCACAATATGAAATGGAACAGATGATGTTGATTTTCTATCACATTAATAATTAACCAAAAATTCATCTAATAACCAAATAACCCTGCGGATATTTTTCATTTTATAGCCAAATAACATATATTGTTCTGTTTAAATATATAAAATTTATATTCTCTATAGGTAAATATTTCTCATTTGGATTACCATGATACCATATATCTTGGAATGGGGAAAACGTATTATGTCATGTTACTTTTTATTTAAATAGGATACTAATAATCCACAAATATTCTATTACATTCACTAATTTTCCTTCATTGTTTTATGACAACATCATCATTATAGTTTCTAGGTTTATCATCTCATTATAATTTTCCATTTCAAATCATCTCAGAAACACTTTAGAATATCTTCATCACTAAATAAGTGTTTCATGTATTTATTAAGTTACATATTAAACAATGAAAATGTCAGTTCTCTAATTATTGACACTTCAAAATTATATTTCATGATTTGTACAAACTATTTTTATTCTTCTTCTATCGATCCATCAAAAAGTATGATGTCAACATATACATGAATCATCATCCTTTGTTTACTCTAATTATTGACATATAAATTATAATAAAATTGTCTATTCTTATTACCAATATTCAAACAATATTGATGAAGTCTGGAATACCATGCTATTGGTTTCTTTTTGAACATGTATAGAATCATATTTCACTAAAAAAAATTTTAAAATAATTATGAATCACAGACCATTTTGGTGTTTAATTTTAATGTATTCCACAATAATCTCATTTAGATATAATGAATTTACATCCATTTTAGTCACATTTAATTTCATCTTCACTACTATGTATAAGATTAATCAAACTATCAATATCCTTTAAATTGGTGAAATTAAATCATCTATATAGATTCCATAAATTTGGTTGTGTCTCTTGCACATCAGTCATGATTTTTTGAAATTATATCATTGTTTTATTTAGTTTTCTTAGGAATCCCATTTGGTTTGGATTATGTTATTTTTTATCAGACTTGATGGAAACAACAATTTATTATTATTTGGATTTTATTAGTCTTTTCATTCAAATCATGAACTATATTTTCATCTCTAGTTGATTCTTCAAAAAAATTCAACTATAAATAAAAGTTGAAAGATTCTTTCTCTAAAAACCTTATTTATATTGTTTTAAAATTAAATTCTTAATCACCGATGATATTCTTCTTGTCAATTTTATTACGGCACCTCAGATTTTTTTAGATATAGGTCTAAAAATACCCTCTTAATCCTTAGTACCTTATTTTGAATATGCATTATCCTCTTATATTATACCAGAGTTTGTTACCTCCTCATCACTATCATTAGGGAAATATTAACTATATTGTTTAAGATCATAATAATTTTCTACTAAATGTCAATTTATTTCCTTTATTAACATTCTATACACTCTTTTTGATCAATTTATATGCATTTTTTTTAATTTTTACCAAAGGGACATCCCATCATTTCCCTACGTCTCAAACATTTTTTTCTATTTATTAAGAATAAATAACTTCAAAATATTCAAAATTATTTCAATTTTGGAAATTATATACACTAAATCTCATTTGGAGTCCATTATTCTATCAGACCCAAAAAAACAATCTATTGGAAAAATATACCAATGTGAATAATACTTCCAAAATTTATATGATATGTACTTTTGAATAAGAATTATTCTATCTATTTAGATTATGATATATTTTTTCCTCTCGAACACTACATTTTTCAAAGGAGTTCTCACAACTAAAACATGGTTCCTTATACTATGGGTCTTGAGATAATCTTCCACTTGGTTGTTTCTTAATTATTTTCCTATGATGGCACAAAACATCAAAATACTCTATTCCAACATCCATTCAGCTTCACTCTAATATTTTTTTAAGAAACAAAAACCCTGGAATTTATGGTAAATGAAAAAAATCCACTTAATACTACAAGCATAATCTATTAGATAACCATAATACTTATTCCAATCAATATTCTTGGTGACATAAATCTACACATGTGAACATGAACCAATTCAGGCAGTCATTGTTGCATTTTTTTCTTTTACCTTGAATATCTTTTGAATGTTATTCACCTTTTAAAAAGAATCACATGTGGGTTTATATTAATTTTATATCCTAATGATATATCAATTTTTATCGAATTTCACCATAAATCAGAAGGATGATTGGGGTAAATGAATAATAAATTATTTGGAAAACTTTTTTACTTCAACATTGGATAGAAATCAAATATCTTCTTCTCTACATAGAAAGTAGATATTCCACTGGAATCTATTTCCCTGAAAAAACACTACACTATCCATTCCCTTTATGATATAACAATTCTAGGTAAATATTATTTCATACACCAAGTCACATAGTTGACTCATTCCTACCGTGTTGTGACTAAAAACATCAAACAACAAGTCATTAAAACTTCTCAATTAATTGCCTCTAAGCATGGATTTATCAGATCTAATAATCATCAATCTTTCGTTCATTACTAATCTAATGACTCCAAATTTTTTTACTTAATTACTATTATAAAATCCATATTTATTATTATATGATAGATACATCAACTATCAATGATCTATATTCTAGTGTTATAAAATAATATGAAGGAAATATTTGAAACCACATATTTCACAACCATTTTTTTGATCGATATCATTGGATACATAATTCATGTCTAATAATATTCATTACCTTCAACATATTATTTTAATCAACTTAAAATTTCAAATATGCATATTGATTATTCATTTTCATATCATTTAATGATTTCTTGATCTACTACTTATGACCACTTTAGGAATGCTTATTCAAATTCCCCGATATTGTTTATGAGAAATACCTAGCCATGTGAATGAATCATCCACACAAAAGACCTTCAAATAATTCATTGAAATTGAACTATATATGGTCATGTATTCTTCCTTTGTTCCTACAGGTTCCATTTTTATTTGGAATATACATTTTGGGAATGAATTATCATTCCACGACAACAATATCGAATACAAAGTTCATTCTGGTGTGTTGTTTTTCTAAGACTGATAGATCTTTCAGTTCTCTAATATTTTTTATTATAAATTTTAGTCCAAAAAATTTTCTACCTCAGAGTGGGTTCTTGTATCCCAAAAACAAAAATAATGGCTTTCTATTTGTGATCGAGTCCTATATAATACTTTTATAGATATTATTGTTACATGGTTTTTTTAATACCATTATGCTCTACACACATCCTTTCATTAACCTAACTGGTCTTCTTTCCCAATGACATTAGTGATGTAAAAACGACTCTCATGGCCATATACACCTATTCAATATCCAATTACATCCACTTCGTGTTATTTGATATACTGGATTTGATATTTCACTTCATTATAAAAACTATCTATAACTCTATTATCCTCTTCAACATTGATATTTTACCAAATGAATTTTTTAAATTTCTATGAAATTGAATACGAGATATTATTAATTAATTACATGATTTGGGATATCTATCTATCCTAATATTATATATAGATATTTTAATAATGAACCACTCTATTTTCATTATTTTTATATAGCTACAATTTGTCATCTCCACAACACATGATTTTTATTTATTGTAGTGATATAATCTTCCTTTCAATAGTATTTAATTATTGGAATATTCTCTCATATCCTAATTATCCTCCACTACAATTGTATCATTTTCCTTGTGACATTTTCATCCATCAATTTTTTTTACCTCAGACTCTTCAAAACTATCCTTTTGTTTGTAAATCATGTTCTTCTTCTTGAGTAAATTTAGCATAATTCTTTACATTCCTTTAAAATTATCTAAATATAATTTGAAGAAGATTTATTAATTATACTCTTCATCATATTAATACATATTGGGGAATAGTTTTGCAATATTTCTAACAATTCCATATAAAAAACTTGTTAGTGGATGTTTCCATTTATACATTCTTTTTCTCCCTTTGTTGGAGTGGGTAAATTAATTTCATGGATTCATCTTCCTATTCATTATCCTATAAATCCTATATAGTGATCTTATTCCTAGTTTTGAAATCCATGTCTTTCATTTTCCCTTTTTACACATCCTCATTATCATCATGTCACATCTCATACAAGAAAACAGTGTGTTGTGTTAACTATTTGATGTCAACTCAATTGGATATTTTTACTTCTGTATTGAGAAATTCATATTATAAAGAGGTGGATAACATCACACTAGGCACATTATGATATTTAAAAATTGATGTATTTATCAAAGACCATTCATATCATCCATGAAAATATTGACGTAGATAGAGAATGCATTAACTAACTCAATAAATTTTATATTTTTTTCTTCTTAAATTTTACACTGAATCATAAATTACGCTTCTTGGAAATTCGTATCAACCTCATAGATATTTTGAAAATATTCCCACATGGCATGTGATTAATTTCATAACATCACCATTGTGTAAAATGTATTGGACAATGCTCTGCCTAAAGCATTGATTCCTCTATCATCGATATCTAATTCAATTTTGACTACATTTGATAAAGTATTGCTATCCATAATAGCAAAAATTACATTTATCTCAACTGAAAAGACATACACACCAAAATATAAGATGAAGTGATTCATCAAATTCATTAAAAATTAAAAAAATCCATAAAAGATCATAATTCCTTGGTGATTATAAAAATCCATTACATCCTCTGGAAGAGAAGCACCAATTTTAAGCATTACCTCAAATACCATGTGTCGGATCTACTATGTTAAATACAATGAAAGGGGGTGAATTATGGCATGATATATTAAAACCCTCTCCCATTTAGATATTTTATCAATGTTAAACGAAACACACTTTTCTCCCCTTCATGTTGAAACACATATACAGAAATCAAAACAAACACAATATATAGAATATTTACATTGATCACTCATATTAAAATTTGTATAAGGATCCCACAAAAAGTTGTATTTAGTGTTTAAAAATACACTAATTCACACTATTATTAAATTCTTAATGTATACTCACCTTCCATTATGAGTTAAAAATTTTCTGAAAGTCAAATGTAACAGATCTCTCACCTAAAGTGTGTACAATGATCTTTCATAATATTTTTACATTTATATAAATGAACTCAACATAGTTTCACAAATATATGATTGTTCTATAAATCTATGTTTTCACTTTATAGATGAAAAATATTTGACAACATGGATCGTTATTTTTTATGAGTCCTTTTGTGAACTATTTTTTCCATCATGTACTACTTTAGTCCTCTTTTGAAATTCCTTGTACCATGTAACATGATTGCTTCATGAACAACCATTAATTTAAAAATAGACAGTACCTGAAAAAAATAACAATTTTTAGCTCAATATTTCACCATAAAATGATATTTCTTACAAAAAAAATAATTATTTGACTATAGATCCTTCACGAACTAAACTTCCTTCTTAAAACACCTCTTTTGTGAAACACATCCTTCATGAACCCCTTTGGGATTTAGCTAAATTCTTATAGTTATGATTATTTATAGTCACCTTCTACCTATATTGGGGAAGTGATTGGTGGTCCTTTATAAAGACAATGAATCTTGAAAAATAGTCTAATAATAATAATAATTAAATTTTTGTGAAATTTCCTTCACCAGGGATTGTAATTGTTATATGGTTTGCATAGTTCATAACTCCATATTCTAAAGTATCTGAAAAATATTATCATTAAAAAATATGACCCCCCATTTCATTTTAACAAGTATTTATTTGTTTAAAATTACATTGATAATTTTTCTTCATGAATTAACATTATTTTCAAGTTTTTTTCATAGAAAATAAACTATACAGTCACATATTATTTTACAAAAATCATCCTCAAACTCGTTTAGATGGTGTTTTTAACACCATTGATATTGGGGAATACATTAATGGTAAAAAAATCAAATTTTTCTTTTCCAAAAATATTAAATCCATTATGAATTAGTGTTACCTTCAAAAAACCTACTTTGGTAGTAAAACATTAACAACATTATAAATTATATTTTCCAACCACCACAACAAAACCAAAAACATAATTCACCTATAGGAGGGATTTTTTCACAACACTCATCTACCAACTCTTAAAATCCAAAAAAATTATGCTCTCCCACATTGATTACAACTACATATGTGGATAATAATATCCTACTAGAATTATGGAATCCTCATAGAAAACCCCATGCCTGAAAAAAGAAAATTAGCAAGAAAAATAGCTTTTCAACACCAACAATCAAGTCAATGACTCACTCTCTATGGGATATATTATTGGTCTATCAACCAACTATAAAATAAATGTTATGGGATGAATATCACTTAATAAAAATTGTTAATACACTAAGAATGGTATAATTTTTATTCATTCAATATGATTACAATGGAAATTAAATTGAAGGTTATTCCCTATGGTAATGGTAATAAAAAAACCATCTGGATCTAAAACTTTTGAGTGTATTTTATTTTTATGTAGAAATTTGTGCATTACAGTTATTCGTTAAATGGAAAAAATTTCAAAAATATTATTATTTGAGGAAATATTCCATAGTGATATCAGATACAGAAGAATCTATATCAATTAATTGAAGAACAAAATGTTTATCAGATATTACTAATAATTACAATATACAAAAGTAGTTTTGTTTTCTAGTTTTTTAAATTCATTTATTCAGGTATTGGGATTAGTGTTTTATATTTAATAAGACTAGAAGGAATATCTTTAAAAGCTTCACAAATTTCATCTTTCTTTTTTTTATTTTTCCTCTCATATTCATCATTTTTTATGAGAAAAACTAATATTTTGTTCATTATTGTTGATAATTCCCATTAATTCGTATTTAAATTTTCATATTTTTTTACTTCAATATTCATTGATTTTTCTAGTTTGATCTTACCTAGGGTATTTCTGGCATCTATTTGAGAATTTTAGACACTTATTATGAAAAAAATTAACTTTTCCCAAGGGTTCAATTATGATCTTCTTGGAAGATTCCCTTTTCTCTTTACCAACTAATTAGCTAGAAATTTTACTCAATTGAGTATGAAAACTAAAATGTTAATTTTATATTCTCTACTTGATAGTTATACCATCCTATCATTTTATCTATATTATAAATCATTTGACTCTAAAAAATCCAAGGGTAATTATAATATTCACCCCTTTGATGTTTTTGAAAATATTGTTTGGGATGTTCAAGGAATCATGGTTGAGGCTATATTATCATTCCATGTTATTTCAATGGAAATATTCTATTATTTCTATAACTAGAGTGATATTTATTATAGAATAAATCATACAAATCCTGAAACTCTGAAATATATATATTAATAATAAAATTTTCATGATTTTGAGTGGAAATATCAATGTTATGTAAAAAATTATCATTGTTTCCAAAAACTACAAAATTGAAAAACATATTTCTAGGTGATTATTTTTAATTTTATAGACCACATAATTAGAAAATTTCATGTAATTTTCCTTCATCAATGATTGAATTTCATCCTTGACTACATCCATTGGATAATTCATATCAACACCAAAAAAAGTTTTATTTCTCCTATATTCCCCCTTTTCTCCTATAAATATAGTGTTGTGAAATATTATCGTAATTATTTAAAGCAATTCACACAACTTCATCTATTTTATCATTTTAAATAACACAGGATTATTGAACCACAATAATCTAACATGTAGAGGAAAATAATTCATAAAACATATCCATGATGGAATAAGCTGAGAGTTTATATTGAGGGAACTCCCATTGATTGTCCCTAAATCTATCGCATCCCTAATTTAAGGTCACTATATCCTATTGAAAAAAAACTAGTGATCTAATTTTAAATATATCCATTTAATCTCATTCTTTAAATATCCTTCAGATATAATTATAAACTTTTTCCCATGTTTCAGACTTTTTCGCATCTATATATTAAAACTAATTTCGAGAATTGATTTTATGGGAAAAGGGAAACAATATCATTTTAAGGTCAACCTCAATGATCCTCCATAATGGAAATTATTTCAATATGTAGTATAAATATCTAATGAAGACTCATAAATCCTAATTATACCAATAATTAAATGTGGGAAGCAAGGAAATGTATAAATTACATTTCATAGCTATGGTCTCTATGAGGAAGTATAATCAAATTGGGTTTTCATGAAATTTATTATGTTGATAAACCCATATACTATGACTTCTTAAGTTGTCTATAATTATCATTAGTTGATGATTCTTTTTCATTCCTAGTAGGAATACCCACTCTCCCATATTCCATTAATAATTTTTTTCCATTTTCAATTAATCTAATATGTTTTTTTTTCTTGGAATGTATGCCGATGTCCTATAATAAGATAACTTTATGGTCATAAAATATTAAATTTTTATTAATTTTGGAAAAATACTAGGATTTATCATAGATTATAGTACATAACATTCAATTTCTAAAAATTGGATTCAATCATCAATTTATATACTTTTTATACTTTTTTTATTATTATGTTTTCAAACATAGAGAAGAGATGCACTGCCTACAAATGGTGCGAAATATTTGACACTTATATCATTTTAAATGTAAAAATTTAATTATTTTAAAACCCTATGACCTAAAATAATGAAATGAATATGTTTTTAGACCCATAAAGATGGTAAAATTACTCTGTGGACCCACGATTTGGAACACCCAAAACAAAAAATGATAGGAGATTTCTTATTCAAAAAAAAATGTGGGTAGCGATTTTCAATTTTAAAATAAAAGTACATGGTATGAAATAATATTTTAAAGCCATGGTAAAGTTAAGAAGACAATTTTAGTTTATTTATATCAAAATATATTTCTAATTCCATGTAGAAATTAATTACATTCACACACATTAAATGATTATATAAATATCCCTCACGAAGAGTACAATCTTATAAATGGTTGATTCATATAGGTCTCCACTTACTATTGTCTTCCAAATATAAGTAAGGTAAATAAATCAACATAAAAATAAATCTCATCAATTAATTCTAGTAATATAAAAGAATAAAAACCAGAGTCGCAACTATTTTTAAATGGAATAAGATAATTTGAATAATTTATGAAATTAGAACCTATCAAAATAATTGACCAAATAAAAACACACACAATCATTGCTCTCAGAAAAATATATATAATAATCAAAAAATTGACTTCATCAAAATGAAAAAAATATATAATCCAAAAATCATTCCAAATATTCCACAATCCATGACATCTTGTTGGTTATATTTATTTCCACCACCATATCTCTAAGTGACACTCTATGAAATATTCTTTGATAGAAAGTGTATGGTCCCCCAAAAAGTGTGTAACCAGAGACTATTATTATTATTTTTAGTTCCCAATAACGATAAACTAACTTATATATATTCATTCACTACGACCAATAATGTGTCATTATTCACTTGTCCATTATCACCTACATGTGAAATGATCCAAACATTTTAAAAATAATTAAAACAGAACACACAAACAAAAAGTAGCCATTGAATAAAATGAATAAGGACATGTCTAGGTATTGATTCACTCTCTAAAAAACCTTTTTATTATTTTATTATTCATAAAACATTTAATATTAATTAAATAATTGTATCACTATATTTTTTATTAATTCCACACTGTTATAAAATTTCAACACAAATGTAAGAACATGTCCATTCCTCTGTACGTATCTATAATGACCCAGCCATAAAACATTAAATAATATTGAATTAAATGAATTATTCACATTGAGGATCTTTTTATGATTAGAGTTTTATATAATTAGGCCATAACTATTACATGACATATCAAAAGATACAAAGAAGACACTTCAACTCATATTCCTTTTTTTTCATAAAATAAAAACTATTGAAAAAGAAGTCTTTTCTAGTTCTATGTTTTAGATAGAATGACTTTCCCTTGATCCCAGCCTTTACCCTATTCATTATTATGTCTTGTGACATACATTTCAAAATCATGGAATGGGTATAAAAATCTCAAAAGGTGTTATAAGATAATGAAAGATGACATTAGTCTATAAATACATACCAAGAATAAGATCATAACTCATGAAATCATATGATTTATGAGTAACACATAGAAATAATAAATCATAAAGGTAACTTATGGAATACATAATATACTTATGTTTTAGCATTCATAGCTACATAGGGAGTTACATTTGAAATACCCATAACAGTATATTCAATACATCTTTTAGGAGAAAGATTAACGTTTACCTCCATCACATTACCTAATGCATTGGAGAGCTATCTCGGGCTCACCCACCCATGTTCTATCATAAACCCCCCTATATTCGAAAACAATTCCCAATAACGATTACATTTTCAGAACACACAAATAAACATAATGGAAAGATAACATTTCCACTTAATAAAAACAATATATCATTTAAATATATTGACATAAAAAATACATTATCAAAACCATTTTCAATACCAAAACATGTAAAACTGTATATGGTATTTGTTTTCCTTTTAAAAACATTACTACTTGGTAAGGAATCTGAATATCAAATAACACTCGAGTTGGTGGAAAAGGTCATTTTCACCACTTATATTAAAAAGAAACATTATTTTTTTCCATTTAGTAAAGAACCTCATAGAAAAAATTTCAAATTAAATGAAATGTAAAGTCAATGGTGTTTATACACCGTATAATAGAATGTTTTGTATAAAAAAATGCCTCAATGAAAAGAGATTGAAACGAAGTCCCTTACCTCGTGTCCGACTTGAGTCGGTCATTTTTTATTCTCCATAATAATAATATAAAGTTAATTTTTACTTTCATAATAACATTTCTAATGTTTATTATACATTTTATATCAATTATTACTTTACTATAACAATTAGTTAATTTTTTGAGTTCATATCAGACATTTTTTCGATCTTCGGAACTTGAGTTATAAATGAACTTGTTATAATTATAAAATGTTCATGTCATTGAAATTACTTTATCACTAGGCTTATATTCATGATTTAGATACCATATATATCATATGTATCTGTTATATATGTATTTATAATATTACACATCATTTGGAGAAAAGAAATGTAACACACAATTCATGAAGGCAGTAGGCCGTACATACGCATTAATTCTACATTCATTTCTATTATATATTTAATGGAATAAAAACATAATGATACATAGTTATATTGTAATTATAGTATAATATAATTTGTAATTTCATTAACTCTATCCTAAATAAATTCCATGTATAGCATGAACGAGTCATATCACTTTGAGGGGGCCATAGTCTGCATATCCTCAAATTAAATTATCCTATTTACCCACTATAGAAAACCATAATGGTATTATATAAATGAAAATAACAAAAGAATATAAACAATATAAATATAATATATATCACTGATAAATATAGTTCCTTCTTAATGGCCACTATAATAGGTTGTAGGAGAATACTGATCAATCATTATTTCATGATGAGCTAGTTTCCATCAATAGAAACAATATGTAATTTACCAATAAGATAAAGGTGTCTGTAAGTGTAGTTCGAATAATTATCATAGAAACCACATAGTATATTAGAGATATTTTTTTTGTTATAAAATAATTTAATAAACAGATTTTAGGAGGATGGATTAGTAAAATAAAAAAAAGAACTTAAAAGAAGATGTTACCTTTAAATCAGGTATCTCCTTTTGGATAGAACCGAAATCATTAATTGAAAGGCCTTATGTTTTGGGAAAGGATTATAGGAGGAGTAGAGAGATATAGGTTTCTTTATTGGGTAGATGATGGATGATCCATGGGACTTGAGAAATGTGTGGAACGGGTTAGAAGTGAAGGAATTTTATAAGGTGGAGGGACTCTTAAAAAATGTTTGAAAATATTATTTTATTATATAATGATTTTCATTTTCTAAACATCAAAAACACATTATAATCTTATATAAGAAGAATCATTTTTGAAATAAAATTATCCTACAAGAATTGGACTGGTTTTGGATATTTCATTAAACATTATAATATAATTTTTTAAATCATTCATTAATGAGGTAAACACTACATCATTATTTTTTCATAAATAGTTTTATTTATATGATGTTTAAAAATTATAAAAAAATATCTTGATGTAGGAAATATTTTTATATTTTTCATTAATATTTATAGTTGAATTGATAACTTATATAAAACCATTTAATAATTTATTTACTAAAAGATATATGATTTTTTCATTTTTGTCTTTACTTTAAATTATTTAATATTAACACCCATTATCACCCCCATGTGGCTCCATGGGGTTCCTAAATCCACCCAAGGATGCCCATTGTCGGAAATTTATCAACCAATAGTTATTGGACACATGTTCATGTAATTTATAAATTTTATAATATTATTTTTTACCCTTATTTACCTTATCTACACTATAACCATGGTAAATAAATTTTTTACTGAAATATTCACAATATCTAAAAATAAAAGTTACCAATTTAAACAATTTGGAGCACCTGAATACTAATATAGAATCCTTTTTTCAAAATTTAAAACGCATAACTAGAAAAAATTAAATTAAAATTATTTTCCATTGTTAAAACAAAAATAATACTTTTATGAAATAATAACTATCAAAATATTTACACTTTTTTATGTCAAATTTCAAGGTGAAATTACTTCCAGTGACCAAAATTTTTTAAATGGTAAAAAATATTCTAATTACACTTTGAGACCAATTAAAAACATAATGTTAGAATATAAATATATTATATTATATGTCATTTTTGAATTAAAATACAGTATTATTCACTATTCAATAAAAATAAATTTTATTAGAAAAATACCAAAAATTTTCCCAAAGTAAATTGTGAAGTCCCATTTATAAGGAAATATTTTATTTTGTCATATATAACATATAGACGTGTAAAAAACTAGATTTAAAAATGGTTCACCATTAAAAGGTTGTAAATCTACCATTTAAAGAATATTAGATTATTTATGTTTAAAATTAGATTCATTCAAATTTTAAGCCTATAACATTTATTTAATAAATGTAAATACATTTAAAAAACAAATATAATCATATTTTAGTTTGGTTTGTCCATTCCCAACAATACAATGACTATGAGTTAATAACCAATTAAAATAATGCTATATTATTATTTTTCAGTATTACCCAACATAGTGTGCAACGTAAGATTTCAAAAAAAACCCCATTATTGTGTATCAGTTACTCTATCAAAAATAAAATCCCTTTTAATATAAAATTATAATTTAAATCACAAACATAAATAATTGTGAAAATGTATTAGTATTTATTTAACAAGGATGTTACATCCTTCACCCTTTTAGAAATTGTGTCCTCGCATTTTTTATTCAATTATCAAATAAATGGGGGTGTTTATACCTCATAGAATTTTCAGATTCCCACATTGCCTCTTCAACCATATGGGGTTTCCACGAACCATTTACATGATGAATTACCTTATTCTGCTACACATTATATCTTTGGTCAAGAATCTGGATTGGTTGTTTCTCATAAGAGAGACTCTCTTCCAACAGTACAACCTCTAGGCTCAAAACATGAGATGGATCTGGCATATATATTCTCAACATTGAAACATGAGAAAAATTTTGTACCTATGATAAACATGAAGGTAAATCCAGTTTTCACACAACAGATCCATTTTTCTCCATGATTTCATAAGCTCCAATGAACCTCACACACTACATTCACTTATTACCAAAACGCATCACACTTTTACATAGAAAAATTTGACAAAGACTTGATTACCTACCTAAAAATAAAGATCCTTCCTCTAGTTTTCCACATAAAAGTTTTGCCTACTATTACCTATTCTCCTGTTCTTTTGAATCAACTGAACATTTTCTTCCATCTCTTATACCAATTATGTTACCATAAATTCCTTTCACCTACTTCATCCCATAAATATGGTGTTTGAAACCACTTTCTATATAATGCCTCCAATGGAGCAATTTTTATACTAGAATGAAAACTATTATTATATTAAAATTCATCAAAAAAATACATTGGTCTAAATATCCCAGGTAATCCATCGAGAAATAACGTTACATATCCTCCAAGGTTTGAATTGTTCATTATGACTGCCCATCTGTTTGGGGATAAAAAGCTATTCTAAAATTTAATTCAGTAACCAATGTTTTCTAAAGGACTTTTCAAAAGTTAGAAGTAAACCTAAGATCACAATCACATACAATGTATAGGGGAACACCATGAAACCTGATTATCTCTTTAACATAAAACTGAGAAAGTTGATCAATAGAAAAAGTATCTTGAATATGAAGAAAATGTGCATATTTAGTCAATCGATCAACAATAACCCTTATTGCATTATTACCTCGATATTCCTTTGTTAATCCCTCAATAGAGTCCATTGATATATATTCCTATTTCAATTCGTGAACCGATAATGAATAAATCATCCCTTTAGGTAACTACCGCTCTGCTTAATCCTGTTGAAAAGTCAAACACTTCACAACCGAATCAACAATTTCTCTTTTATATCCTTCCCACCAGTAATACTTATGATGATCACTGTATATCTTAGTACTGTTAGGATGAACTAAAAATAGAGAACTATGAGCTTCATATTACAACTCATTCTTAAACTATTATTCACAAGGCACACACAATATCTTCATGAACGTAAAAACACAATAATTATCAATGATAAAATCATGAAACTTACCCTTCTGAACCAACACTACATTTTTCTACAACACACTATCTTCTTTCTACGATTTCTTAATTCTGTCAGATATAGATGATTTCACTAACACTTGAAGCAAAACAAATGAATTTCGTACACCAAAAGCATCCATGTTGAAGTTCATCATTTAAAAAAACATAGGATCTCATTCTAAACGTTTAATGGTTAATAAAGAATTATTTTTTTTGACCCAAAGCATCAGCCACTTTATATTATTTTCATGGATGGTAAGGTATCGTGCAATAATAATCCTTTATTAATTCTAGACATATCCTTTGTCTCATGTTTTATTCTTTTTTAGTTAATATATAATTCAAAAATTTTCTGTCAGTATATATTTCACATTTTACTCCAAAATGATGATACCTCCATTTTTTTTAAAGAAATAAACAATATCAGGTAATTCCAAATCATATGTAGGTTAATTTAACTCATGATGTTTCAACTGATGTGAAACATAAGAAATTACATGATCATTCTGTATAAGGACACTACCGTGTCCTCTCAATGAAGCATCTCTATAGATAACAAACTCACCAATTTTGGAACGCAGTGCCAAAACTGGAGCATTCACTAATCTTTTTTTCAATTCACAAAAACAATCATCACATTATTTGGTCCAAATGAACGTAACACATTTTCAAGTTAACTTAGTCATTGGGATACATAACCCTGCAAAATATTCAACAACCCTCTAGTAATAACCAACCAAACCATGCAAACTACCAATCTCGGTTATATTTGTGGGTCTTGTCCACTTTTAAAGAACTCATGTTTTAATAGGATCAACAGTTATGCCATTTTTTGAAACATTGTGACCAAGGGATTAAATTTTATGTAACAAAAACTCACACTTGATGAATTTCCCAAATAGTTTTTTTTAAAGTATGCATGAAAAACCTTAAATGTCATTCATGGTCCTCTTTACTCATAGAATAAATTGACATATCATCAATGAACACAATGACAAATTATCGAAGAAATAACAGAAAATTCGATTCTTATGATCCATGAATACATTAGGTGCATTGGTTAACCCAAAAGTCATAACTAAAAATTCATAATGGACATATCTAGTAAGAAATGTGGTCTTTGGAATGTATGCTTCCTTTACATTCAAATGATGGTACCCCGAACTCAACTCAATATTCCAAAAATATTGAGCTACCTGTAGTTGATCAAAAAAATCATCGATATGTGCCAAATGATACTTCTTCTAAACAGTGATGTTATAAAATTCTCTATAATCAATGAAAAGTCTCATTGAACCATATTTATTTTTAGCAAACATGACAGGAGATCCCCATCATTATGTGCAAGGGAGAATGAATCCGTTATCTAAAAACTCATGCAATTTCTTCTTAAACTCTAATTGTTTAATTTGAGCCATTCGATAATGGGGTTATGAACACATCTTAGAATAATGATCTAATTAAATAGTAAATTCAAATTCCCCATCAAGTATAATACCAAGAAACCCATGAAGAAAAAGATCAAGGTACTCATTTACCACTAGCACAACATTAATCTGAACAGTTCCTTTATTTTCAAAAATATGTGCACGGTAACATTCTGTTCCATCTTTTATTAGTTTATCAGCTTCCTGATATGTTATCAAAGTAAACATTAATTCTTGTACACAAATTGAAAATCATTCTGAAATGAAACCACATTATTTATTCCATCATACATAGCATGATAAATTTAAAGCCAATCCATACACAAATTGACATCTAACTTTACTAGTGGCTAAACAACAAGGATTTTAGGTAGATAATTTTAGCACACAAGGAAATGTAGTTTCTTATAATTTCTTTTTGTCTCATAATTTCTTCCATGCGTCTTTAACATAAGTTTAGGATTCATATCATGAGACGGAATTCCCAATATTGTTGAAAACTTCTAAAAAATGAATGAATGTGTAGACCCTTAATCAAACAACACATTAGAATAATCTAAACTAACAAACAATGTACCTGATACTACTTCAATTGATGGCCCAAAATTGATTTAATTAGTTGAAAAGGATTTCATCACCCCTTCGTACATGTAATCTGGATGCTTTCCCTCAGTTGAGTTCTTCGCTGGACACTCATTTTCTTAATGACCCATTTCATTACACTTAGAAAAATTTACTAACTCTAAATCAGATTTTGACATACCATTACCCAGATCTATTTCAGTGAACTTATGAGCCTTATGCATTATTTTACCACGTTGTTAGCACTAAAAATCATTCAAAATTCATTCCCCAACATGCGTTTTACCACAATTATCACAATCTGTAAATTTATGTTTCGTACCATCAGATTTTTTTGAAGTGTTCTTGACTTTCATCTGTCACCTTGACCTCTAATTCCATTGTTTTTCCAAGATGACCTAATCTTCTGAAACCCCCATTTTCACCTTCTACGGTCATCGAACAAGTTTTTCAAGACTTTTGAACACATGAGAAGCTATCTCCCTTAGATATTTGGATTTAATCCTTATTAAAAATGGTTGATTTTAATATCAATATTTCATTTGATATTTGGATCATACCTTGCCAGTCAACTGAATTTTTCTTCATAACATACAGTAGGTCATCCTATTGCCTCAATTACAAGATGTTTTTTTCATCATAAGACAAACCACCTTAGGAAATTTTTTTCAAATAAACATACCTTTGAATTCATCCCAGTCAAGAGAAGCAATTTCCCCATTATCCCTTATATTTTTCTCCATCGACCACCACTGATCAGATTCACCTCAAAATGATAATCTTCGAGACAAACCCTTTTACTTTTCAGAACACCCCATGTCATCAAAATTATTCTTTAGTGATTTAATCCTCCCTTCAGCTAGCATAAGGTCAGATGATCCTCTAAATAATGGGGGATGATGCCTCATGAAATACTCCACTACTAACATGTTCCTCTGTGGTTGTTCTGGATGATCTCATGCATGGATACCACAACCATTAAAAGCCTGACTCAACTATGCCATCACTATAATGAGCTGATCAGTTCTGATTCAAGCCATCTCAGGTTGCTGATATGGAAGGTTTCATTCCTCTTGATGGAGTCCCCTCATAGATTCTAGGTTTCCTCTGATACCAACTATAAGGACTGATCCTTAAAACATTACATAATTGTGAAATAAAGGAATAATTATCATTGAGGATATTTTTATGTTTAGATATTTAGAGAATTTGGACATAACTATTACATGACATAACAAAAAATACAAAGTAGACACCTAAACTTAGTTTCCATTTTTTTTCATAAAATAAAAACTCTTGAAAGATAGAGTCATGTCTACATACATATTTTATAAATCATGATTATCCCTTGATCCCATCCATGATCTTAGTCATCTTTAATTCCTATGAAAAACATTTCCAAAACATGGGATTAGCACAAAAAGATCTGTAAAGGTTATAAGATAAATAAATATTACATTAGATTATAAATACATACCAATCATATGCTCACACATCATGAAATCATATTATTTATTAATAACACAAAGAAATCATAAATCATAAAGGTAACACATGACATACATAACATATTTCCGTTGTAGCTTTCACAATTATGTATAGAGTTACATTTGAATACACATCATAGTATATTCCCTAAATCTCTTAGGAAAGGCATTAATTCTAACCTCCATCACATTACAAAATGTATTGGAGAGCTATCCTAGGCTCAAACATCCTAGGATTATCACTTAACTATGAGTATTTGTAAATCATTCACAATAACCATAACATATTCATAACACATAAAAAACATAATGGAAAGATAACATTTCGAGATTTCAATCAGAATATATCATCGAAATATATTTCCATTGAAAATAAATTATCAAAGACAATTTCAATAACAAAATATGTATAAGAGGAATTGTATTTATTTTCATTTTAAAAACATTACTACATGTTAAGGAAGCCATATATAAAATAACAATCGTGGCAGCGGAAAAGTTCGTTATTACAGCTAATGATAAAAAGAAACATTATTTTTTGGTCTTTTAGTAAAACGCCTCGTAGAAAAATATTCAATTTTAAGGAAATGAAAAGACAAATGGGTTTATTCACGGTATAAAAGAATGTTGTGTATAAAACAAAAAATTCCTCAATTAAGGGAGATGGAGACGAAGTCCCTTACCTCATGTCTGATTAGAGTTGATAATTATTTATTCTCATGAATAATAAAATAACGATAAGTTCTAAATTTCTAAGAAACTTTTTCATTTTTATTATTCATTATATATAAATTATAACCTTTCTATAACAATTTGTTAATTATTTGAGTTCATATCGTACATTCTGTCGATGTTCGAAACATGAGTTAAAGATAAACTTGTTATAATTATAAATTGTCGATGGGGTAGAAATTACATTTTCTATAGAATAATATTCATGATTTAGATATCATATATATCATTTAGATCATATATATTTAGTATATAAATGTATTTATAATAGTACATAACATTTGGAGATAAGAAATGAAATGCACCGTTCATAGGGACTGCAAGTCGTACCAACGCATGAATGCTGCTTTCATCTCTATTTAATATTTAATGGGAAAAAACCAAATGATACATAGGTATAATATAATTTCAGTATAAAATCATCTATAATTTCATTAAATCCATATTTTATACGTTCCATGTATGGAAATAATGAGTCATATCAATTGAGGGGGCGGTAGTCCGCACTTCCTCAAATGAAACTATAGTATTTAACCACTATGGAAAACCATTATTTTATTCTATAAATAATATGACCAAAGTATAGACAAAATATAAATATAATATATAACACATATAAATAGAGTTCCATCTTAATGGCCACTATAAGAGGTGGTAGGAGAATATTGAACAATCTCTGTTTAGTGAGGCATTAGTTTTCTGTCCATAGAAACAGTATGTTCTATACCCATTAGAAGGTGGTGTGTGTAAGTGTAGTTCGAATCCTTATCATAACAAAAACCAAGAATATTGAGGATAATTTTTATGTTATAAAATAAAGTAATAAAAATAGTTTATGGGGTTAGAAAAGTAAAATATTATATATGAATTTAAGAGAAGTCATTACCTATAAATTAGGTATCTCCCTTTGGTTAGAACCGAAATGATTAATTAAATTTCTTTATTCCTAGTGGAAGGATACTATGTGGAGTGTAGGGATGTAGTGAGCTTAATTAGGTATAGGATGGACAAGTAATGGGGCTTGAAAAGTGTGTGTAATGGGTTAGAAGTGGGGGATTTTAATAGCGGTGGGGATCTTTAGTAATGTTTGAAAATATTATTTTATTATTTAATGATTTTCAGTTTCTAAAGGTCTAAAGCTAATTAAATTCAATATAATACCACTCATGTTCCAAATAAAATCATAAAATAAGAATTGGTCAGCTTTTTGATATTGTTTTAATCTTTGTAATTTTATTTATTTAAATCATTTATTAATGTGGTAAACAGTGCATCATTATTGTGTCAAATATATTTTTACTTATTTGATTTCTAACGATTTTTTTAAAAATATCATGATGTTGGAAATATTTTTAGATTTAAAATTAATATTTATATTCAAAGATAAAACTTATATAACCCCGTGTAAGAATTGATTTACTAAAATATATATGTTTAGATAATTTTTTTACTTTAGTTAAATTAATTAATAAAAAGTGTCATTATCACACCCAATTTGAACCACAGGGTCCCAATAACAACCAAAAGATGACCATGGTCAGAATTGTATAATACAATAGGATTAGGACACATGTTGACGTAATTTAATATTGTTATAAGATTATTTTTTAACCTTATTTACCATATTTACCCATTAACCATGATAAATAAATTTTTTACTGAAGTAAATATTCATAATAAATAATAATAAAAGTTACCTATTGACACAATTTGTACCTATTAATTCCAAATTCAGAAACCATTTTCCCAAATTCAAAACACATAAGTGGTAGAAATTAATTTAAAATTAATACCCACTGTCAAAACAAAATGCGTGTTTTTATGAAATAATAACTATCAAAAGATTAGCATTTTTATATTTAGAATTTCAAAGTGAAATTACATCCAATGGCCATAATTGTATTAAATTGAAAAAACATATTATAATTACAATTTATAACCAATTAAAAAGATAATATATCCATACAACTAAATTATATTACATGTTGTTTTTGAATTTAAAAACAGTATTTTACATTATTCATTAAAAATTGAATTTTAGCAGAAAAAATACCATAAATTTACCGAAGGTAAATTTTGATGTCCCATTTCTAAAGAAACGTTTTTCTTTCAAATAGGATATATAAACGTGTCAAAAACATGATTTAAAAAGGGTTTACCATTAAAAGGTTGTAAATCAACCTTTTAAAGAATATAGGAGTATTTTTGTTTAAAATTAGATTCATTCATATTTTAATCCTCTTACATTTATTGGATAAATGTAAAAATAGTTAAAAAATATGTGTAATAATATTTTAGTCAGTTCTATCCATTCTCATCAATACAATATTTAGGCATTAACTACCATTTACAATAATATTATATAATTATTTTTCAGTATAAACCACAATTGTGTGCCACATACTATTTCAAAGAAACATGTTGTTGTGTATCGAGTACGATATTGAACATAGCGTCCCTTTTAATATAAAATTAATATTTAATTGACAAATATTAATAAATATGGAAATGTCTTATTCATTATTTACTTGGTATTTTATAGTATCTCTTTGAGTTTTTTATTAGTGCCTATGGGGATGAGTCTTGATCAGATATTGAGAGAATTTATTAGGGAAAATAACCAATAGATATAGGATGAATACTTTTTTTAAAATAATGGAGTCTTAGTTTAAATATTATAAATAGGCATATGATGACTTTCTATGAGTTCAGAAGGCTTCAGAGGTAGCTTAGACACTTTCATAGTAGTTGGGATGAAAAGTTTTCCCTAAAAAATACACCATGTATATGTTAAATGAAGTGGAACTACTTCAAGACATAGGTCAGGAACTGGTTCATGAAATTATATTTTTTTAACTTTGTGAACGTAATTTTTGTCATAAAATTATTCATTTGGTTAAATATTGACTCAAGGCAATGGTAATTTTAGCATTATATAAAAATTATTAAATAAATGACAAGAAAATATTACACACCATATTTTACATGGATCATCACTTTTTATTGGGAAAAGAACATTATTCTATCATTTATTAAGTGTATACTCTCTCTCTCATTCAAATGAAGAGTTCCCTAACTTTGTGGGTCTCTTATTTATCTCTGAACATCCTAGTTATGCATGGGATCCCTGGGGAGTGTTTCTTCATTGGATCCCCATCTCTCTCATCATTAAGTATTTATTATAGTGTAAATATCTTGAAAAAAAATGATTTGGGTTTTTACCATCATTATGGTTTAGCTATGTTATTATTGTGATCTTCTTCACCATCTTCCTTGTTTTCATTTTACATTGGAAATGTTACGGATATCATTGGATAATGGTTGGTAGTCTAAACCAAACCATATTTTATGTTTAATTGTGAATTTTTTAAATAAGTAGATTGTGAAATTGTAACATGTTCTCCAATTAGAATATTTATTGTTTAATGGAAAATCATGGATTGGAATATATGTTGGAGTCATCAAAATTCAATTGTTGATGTGTCGTGGCTTATGGCTACACATTGGGTAAGAAAGCCCTGGGATAATAAGAAAATGGATAACAGTTTAAAGTGTGTTTAGCCTTGAACAAAATTATAGGTAATTAACTAATTTATTATCCTATGGTAATGGATTAATTATAATTGATATGGCTATTGATCATTTGAGATATAATTAATAGTGTAATTTAATGAAAATAGTAATATGTTGAATTTCCCAATGAGTCTTATGATGTGATATTATGATATCCTTTATATTAGGACCTGTTGAGTTGATACTAACATCATTATATATAGGGAAATGTTAGAGGCTGAAATCCTTATACTATGGGATTGGCCCGATGATAAATGTTGTAATAATTGAAATGTATTTTCCTCGTCACATACTAGATTACTTAAATTGATTAGGCTCTACCTAGTACCATGATGGAATTCTTATATAGTGGGATTGGTATAGATTTGTGTGATTTTTCTATGCCTATGTGGTTACTAATTGGCCCGATTGTATTAAATGCTCACATAGATTATGGAATGATTACAAATTAGTTTGACTGATGTATTATATTAACTGATTATCTAGTAAATTCATTTATCACTTTATTGCATAAACTTTTATCTGACTCGTTTTCTTAAACACAGTGGTGTAAAAATACATTGTTTTAATAAAACTATATTAATTATATTGTATTGATCCCAATAACATTACATGAATATCAATTTTGATAAGTGATGGTGATCTTGTGGCCGATTCATTTTTTTTCATTGTGGACGTGCTGGAGTTTTGAGATGGGTCTGAAAAGGGGTTTTAGACCGGGCTATTTATGGATTATTTTATGTCATATAAAATTATTTATTTATTTTATTTTATTTTGATATTTTGATACATCTATTATTTTCATTACAATATTATTTTTTATTTATCTACTAGTTTTTCATTTATTTCACAGTTATATAACATACAGTTTCTGTCACTTCTTATTACACACATATTTTTTATTAATAATTTTTCATTAATTTATTGTTATCAATACCTAGGGTCATAGTATCCACGCAATACATATCACAACCCCACTACTATTTGGTAACCATTGGAATACAGGGACGCACACATGAGGTTATGTAACCAACCTTTTTGTGGCATGTGAGTGAGTGACGTAATGGAAAAAATAAAAGTGCCTTGGGATGGGATTAGTATCCATGATGTTTGCTGGTTATATTTGATAGTATTTAATGTTGGGTGATTTAAATTTTGTGTAATGTTAATTCTTTATGATTTAAATCTTTCATGATATTTATACGTTTGTCATGGTATGGAGTTATATTTGTTGAAAACATCTTGGAAGGAACCTAGGGATATATATTTACACGCATGATAGGGACATATTTATTAAATTTTATTTATGTCTTCCTATATAAAATATTATATGGAATATCTATTTTGTCAGATAAATGAAATGAAAGAATTGTTCTGTCATGCTAAAACACATGTAATCAATGTTTAGTGAGACCAAGAGTAGTGGTTCTCTTTTCTAGCCACTTTTTGTGGTGGAATTGTTTAAAATAAACTGAGTTCAAATAAGCGTGTTTTCCTTATATAGAAAATGACTCATCATCTTCTTCAATTTGAACATATTGGGAGTTGAAATTAGCATGATCCTAACATATTTCTAGCTATTTTAAGCTATATTTTCCTATAACTCCTAAGGATCAAATGAATTTTCATCCTCATGATAGATTTTTGTGGGTCATTACATCCATGGAAAGGGAAACTATTTTCATCATGCCTTTGATGTGTGAGCTAATGAGAGAGTTTAATCTATTGTATCTACCTACACTAACATAGGACGGTGTCCTCCTTGGATTATGAGTTTGAGATTGAATTAGGGTAGATTATATTCAGGAGTATTAATACAATCCTGTATAAGAAAATTAATATTAATGTTTATATGCATCGTACACCATCCATGAATTGGTAGGATATTTTAGAGAAGATGGGCAGTATGAGTAGTCATCTGGAATGGAATTCAAGGTGTATCTCATGACCCATTCAATCCCGAGAAATGGGGTGATAATATGGCTCATGATTTTATGAAATTCTAATTATATGGGATGTTATTGATTTTCAATGTTGATAATTTCATTGACCTTCATTTCTATGTCTTGTCTTAAAAACCCGATGATATTTCCAGGGTAAGAGGGTTTAATGATGGTCTTTACTATGGTATTATGTCACATTTGAACATTTATTTTTCTGAGTTGATTTTCATATGTGATGAACCATTCACTCATCCTATATAAGAATCAGTGATAGTCTCTAGGAAGAGGCCATACTGTTTCCGTATGGTGAACATAGAGATCTTATTATTATGTAATTACGTTCCTCTATGATTATTTCCAAAATGGAAAGAGTGGAAAAAGTATTCATATAATTGGACATGAATCCCAAGACTATGTTCTATTGCAGTTCTATTATTTTTTATAGTTAGGCCTTAAATGGACTTTGTGTCTGTACCCCACTTTGGAGTTCCCTTCTTGTGAAAGGATAGTCCATGTCATATATTTTCTCAAATATTATCGTATAATAGTAGTTGTATGGGATTAAGAGAGGTACCGTAGTCTAGAAAGAACAAAAATACTCCATTGAAGATTAGTATCAGGAGTTCTATCAGTTATTTGGGTGATGTATAGGGGATCAGTAGCCCATTGTAAGAATAAATGAACAATAATGTAGCTATATATTAATGGGATCCATCAGGAGCCCATGAATTAGAGGATAGTGAGCTTCACATTGTGCTGACTACTCCATCTATTATAGATGCAGTCCCTTATACCATCAGAGGATCCATTCTTGTATCATCTACCATTTCATGAATTATTTGATATAGGATAATATCATTCATTTTTATCTCCTCTCTATGAAAATGGATTGTTCTTGGTTTTGGAAATCTTGGATGGTTCTTTAACCAACAAGACACCATTGAGAGTTAAATAATATAATATAAAATGTTTCTAAGAGTTTTCTCAAGTGATCGGTGTTAACCATCTTGTGTGGAACTACTTTTGTGATAGATTATAGGTTTCAATTTTATTCTTGGTATGTAGTTTTTAGTATTATAACATTTTCACATCATATGTTTTTAGAGTTCAGTCATCATTCTATATTTAAAAGGATGAATGTATTAACATTAAGGTGATTTGGATCTTCAGGAAGGTCACAATTGATCAATTAAATGTAGATCATACTATCTCATGACATATATAGGAGGCATAACATTGGATGATTGTAAAAAGCGTAGGTTTCTTTATGTAGTGGCAGACCATTTTCATAAAGTCATTCTGGATGCATTCTATGTCTTACATACCAAGTGGGTTATCAATTTCATGATTGAATAGATTTTAGGAGTATATCTAGTTTATTTAATGTCTTTATATGGTGGAACCAATAATGTTGCAACATTTAAAAGTTTATTTCGATGATATAAAATATAATGGATTCATTAAACCTAGTACATCTCCTTCGGATTAACTAGTTCATTTTTACAAGAAGGATGATGGTAGTTTTAAATTATTTTATATTATTAGAGATTGAATTAGAAGAGGGTCATGAATCGGTATCCTCTTCCAGACATTGAAGACCACTTTCACCATTTAATAGGTTCTAGTTTCTTCTCTACGTTCGATTTTAGTTATAGATACCACCAGTTAATGGTGATACCATCAAACATTACTCGAGATACTTTATAGATCAGGTATGGCTGGTATGAGTTTTTAATGAAGTTACTTACTTCAGAAAATGCACTAGCGGTATTTAATGTCTTGATGAATCAGATATTACATCCTTTTCATGACTGGTTTTTGGTGTTTTTTTAAAATATATTAGTTTACTTCTAGTAACCATACAATCATTCAAATCATCTTGACTTTATCCTATGTTCATTGAGAGAGAGTCAACGTTATTCCTAGCTAACTGAACCCAGTTTATAGATTCATAAAGTTCACTTCATGAGCATTTTCAACTATGTGGAAGGAGTGTCAATAGACATAGAGAAAATTTTCATGATGGTATCATGGGAGAGTATCAATAATGTCTTCTAAATTCATAGTTCTATTAGTTTAGCTGGTCATTATAGATGTTTCGTCCTATACTTATCCCATATAGAAGCACCAATGTTTATAATTTCCATGAAAGGGGTGATGTTTTTTTTTCTAATGCATTTGGGTGATTTTTATGGAGAATAATGGTAGGATAACCATAGTAACTATCCTCACATTACATGTTCTAGGAAAAACAAATAATGTGTTCTATGATGCATCTGGATTTAGACACTTTGTAGTTCTGATGATGGAGTATGGATCAGTTAATTATGGTTCCAAATAGATGAGACCACATGATATGAATTTCTAAAATCCTGATTAAGAGTTTGAAGTGGATGTAATGAAATAAGATCCTAGACACATGGTCTTATGGTAGAGAGGTTTGTGGTATACATTGAAGACATGATATCCATGTATATATTTTCTGAGTGTGGTATAAACCTTATAAAAATGATGTGGATCATTTATCTAACGTTCTTCATTAATGAGTTTTCCTATACATTGGGAAAAGTGAAACATTGTCGGTGATTCTTTGAGCAAAATGACAATGAGAATGGTAGTATGAGTGTGTTGTGATGAGTGGTGAATGATGGAACTCTGTGAAAACATGCATCTAGATGTTTAAGAGTCCCGGGGAAGAGTAAATCTTACATAGACATCAATAATGTCCATTCTATTGGATCTATTCCATTAAAATAATGTATTTTATCTAGAGGGATTTGTTCTATGAGATAGCTTTCATGGGGTGGAGACATCCTCATGATGGTCTCTTGGTATTGAAAATTCTCTTATTTTCTATGATTGAGTTTGGGTTCCAATGGGATTGATCAATGAGATGATGAGAGTGTTTCATGATACTATATTAGTGATATATCTTGGGTTGAGAATGTTGTATCATAGTCTTCATACACAGTATTGGTGTTCAATAATTAAGAATGAGTTGGAAGACTTTTTAGTGAGATGTTTCACCTTTTGGATGGTGAAATCTGATCATCGGGGGCCAGCTGATCTTTTGCATCCATTTCCCATTTATGAGTTGAAATTGGATGATGCAAATATGGAGTTAATGATTGCATTACATAGAACACACCATATGAATGATTCCATTTCAGTGATCTTGGTTCAATTTATTAATTTATCTTACTTCATACTTATCAGGGAAACCATCATAGTTGACTATATATGTAGTCTGAATGTGCTTGGGATTTTTTGTTACAATTTTTTATGAGGAGTATCATTTATAATTGATATACTTGATTCACATCATTGTTCTATATTGGTATTCTGAAATATCTAGGATCACATTTTAACTCTTGTTCGAAACCAATCATCATCAAACTAGTGTTCAATATGGGTAGACTATTCAGATTATTGGGGATATGTTATTATCCAGTGTTTCTTATTTCGGTGATTAATGAGAGAATAATATGGAACTCTAGTAGTTTTTATATAATAATATATTATTGGAGTCAATCATATTGGAACATTGTATGGTTTTGTATGGAAGTTATTTTCACTCTAATATTTATTGGTTGGAAGTAGGTGACTTAGTGCTTCGAGGGCCAACTATCAAGGTGGAGACTTCTTAAAGGTTTCACCTGATCAAGAGGTTTTTTGTGACCATTATGATTAAAAATAAATAACATGTTAAGAATTAGAGATAATAAATAGTGTTTTAGGTTGTTAATCATGTTTTCCTTCATATTGTTCTATGATGCGGAAACACTGTATTGTGAAGTAGGGAAATCTAGTACCCCGATATATCATGTTGTTTGATATAGTGGATAGGGTCGGTCCAGTGGAATACTGATCAGCCCTTCCATAGTGATACATTTACATGCATGTTGTTTTTTACATGTCCCATATTTAGCAATATTTTATGGACACTTATGTGGTCAAAATCAAGGAATTAATGTTTTTTAAATGAATCCTTTGAGGGTTATTTAATGATGAATGTGAGTTGTAGTGAGCAGTATCATCAAGCATGGACTATACATCTGTTTTGAGTGAGATGGTAGCATGTGAATGTTTAGGAGATCTCCTTAGAGAGGGAGTCTGATATGCAAGCATAGTGGATAGTCTTGTTTTCCGAGACCCCATAGTTCCACTTTTTGTTGCTTGGGAATGAGCATTTACATAGTGGGGAGGCAGTAAGATCTAAAACATTTCTAGGTACAACTATATTTCTATTTTTCATTTGATCCTTAGTGGCCGAGTCTTGTTTAGATAACGAGATAATTCTTTAAGGGAAATGAAAAATATAGGGATATATGTTTTTCTAATTAATAGAGTATAGGTATAAATGTGATAAATTATAATATTGTTGTTTTTGTGAGATTGGATGGCCTCAGAGGCAGTTCAGACACTTACACATAATCTAGGCTGAGAACTGTTCATTGTCAAATTACATATTTTTTATATATTACATTGCATGTATCTTCTATGAGCCATAGGTCGTGAAATAGTACATTAAATTAGGTTTGTACACATTGTGGACCAAATTCACATCATTATTTTTTTATTGGGATAGTTGTTAACCCAAAGTGATGAGTTTTTTTCCAAATAGAAAAATTTGGAAATATATGATCTGAAAAAGATTTATTGCTATGTATTCCACTAACCATTTGGTTTTTAGTAGTCGACATGTATGATTATCTCATTCATTAGGTGCATCCTATCCCTCTTAGAAATAGGATTACTTCCATGTGATTTTTAAGACTCTTCCTCTCATATGGACATCCTCATTACACATATGATCCCTGATGAATCTTTCTTCTATGTTTCCCTTATCTATCTTAGTACCTTAATCATTATGGTTTAAATATCTGGGTATTATATTGTTTTTCATCTTGATCTTACTAGGAGTTTATCTTGGTTCTTCTTGAAATTTTATAAACCTTCATACTTTTTAGAAATAATCATTTAAAGTGTTGTACTAATCATCAGTTAAAGGTCAAAAGCCAACACCTAACCATGTCATATGTTTACTTTTGAAATATATGAAATAATGTTACCGTTCCAACAAAATTAGAAATATTATAAAATTAATCATTTGTTTATGGTAAATCAGGGATTTTTATGTTTATTGGATCCCTAAGAATGCATCTGTTTTTGACGCTAATGAGCCTGTACACTAGTGGTACAGGATCCTTCTTGGCATCCAAAAGACCCAGGATCAAATCTAGTTAGGTGAAAATTTCTGGGCACTGTAGCAGTATAGTAGCAGCGTCGACTATAGCAGTGGTGAAACTATTGTGGCGAAGGGACTATAGCAGTACTGTAGTGGTTGCGATACTGTATCAGGCACTGTAGCAGCAAGGGTACTATAGAAGTACTCTTCACTGAGGGGTCCTTTGGCCCAAAAAATGGGTTTTCAAGCCTTGTATTCAGGACACTTGGCATTGGGGCTTCGTGCTATGTAATGGTTCACCCTCTACCCAGTCTAAATAGGTCTTTGATTTAAATAATAAATTGAGGCTTCCGCCCCAACCTTTTAAAAAAATGCATCTGTTTTTGCCACCAAGCATATGGTTTCCCATTGGGTGAGAAAACCCTAGATTAATAAGAACTTGTCTAATGGATTAAAGCGTGTTTATTATGACATGAGACCATGGGTTATTTCCTGATATAGAATCAGAAGATAATGTATTAATTCTTATTGATATGATTGTAGATCATTTTAGATATAAATGAATGTGTAATTGAATGAAAAAAGGTAATTTTCATAATTAACCATTGAGGTTAACAGTGTGATATTGAGGTATCCTTGTCGCTATGAATTGTTAATTTGATGTTGAAATTTTTATATATACAGATATTCTTAGAGGTCGAAATAATTATTTTTTGGTATTGCCTTAGTGATACATGTTTACATGATTATGTTGAGTGGTCTTGGCCCAATGTCCATGTGGTAATGCTTATATTTAGTGGGTTATGCCTAGTACTTTTCTGAAAGGATTATATAGTTGAATATATCTTGTTATTCATGTTGTA
Organism: Viscum album; assembly: GCA_963277665.1. Taxonomy (NCBI): domain Eukaryota; kingdom Viridiplantae; phylum Streptophyta; class Magnoliopsida; order Santalales; family Viscaceae; genus Viscum; species Viscum album. The sequence continues at coordinate 1,367,914,552 of OY728158.1, read as the reverse complement.
GTGATTATATTCAGTAGGCTTCTCCTAATCCCATTACGAAAATTCTTATATCTCTTGGTTTTCCCATATTTGTGTCATTTGTTTTGTGGATATGTGGTTATTTGTTGCCACGGTAGTGAAATATACTCAAAGACATTAAAAACTGTTTACGAATCTAGATGACTAATGAATTATATTAATTAATTAATTAATACATATTTTTATATCTTTATTAAATAAAATTAATATAATACTGGTTTTATTAGACGTGGTTGTGCCAACCTTTTGATTATTACCCACACCCTATTCAGGAATGTATTTGGACCGTTCGCATATTACACATATGTAGGATTGGAAAAGGTCAAAGGACCTTGTTTCTAATTCTATTATTTATTGGGGGATATTCTAGAGTTTGGAGATAGTTCCAACAAGGGTTTTATTAGATGGGTATTTTCAGATAATTTTATATCATCTGATTCTTTATTTTTATTGTTTTAAGCTTGAAATTTTGATACAATTCATCTTATCTTTACATGATTCTTCATTGATGATTTGTTTGTTTCTCATTTATATCCCAGTTTTATGATATATTTTTTTCTGTTGTGTCATGTTAATCTGATATTTTTCATTACCTATTTTCATTTACTTTATTTTACTATATACTGGGGTTACATTCTCTCCACAATACATATCACATCCTCGTTTCTAGTCAGAGACCTCTTGCATATGAGGTGTCATGCTTTAGGTCACATAACCAACCCATTTTAGCCACATGAGGGTGTGTCAGATTGGATGATATTACAAAAAACTCATTCTATGAATATATCAACATCATATAAGGCCCATATTTAGCTCTACAAAACCATATTTTAGTTAAATATCAATAAGTTATGCCACCTTGATGAACACCAATTAAACACGAACAAATCAATCTTGGTCTATAAACTCTCCCAGGTGTTTTATCAAGCATGTTGTATTCATTCTATAGAAAAAGTAATTTTGCAACATTTAGATCCAAGAGGTTGTGTAGTTATTATATCATTTCGATCCTTGTAAACATATCAAAATCGAAACATCCAAAATATTATTGGTGCATTGATCTAATCAGCATCAGTCCTTGTTATTTTGGAATTTAAACCATGATCACCATAGTATCATTTAAAAACATCTCAAAAAGAATTATATCTTTATAATAATTATATATTAATATAGGATATTTGGAAAACTAGTTATAAATGTGTGGGAGTCATCACCTTAGTTTTGATCTTCCCCATGTTCTTGTTTGGGATCGTGTTTCGATAGTGCATCTCAAAATCAACTATGTAACTCTCAATTTCCTATATCTTAAATATACTAATATCAAATTATATATCCAAATGAACCCCATGAATGGACATTGATATTTTTATGCATTCAATGTCTTCTCAAATGGTGGTTTCACCTTCGACTGTTTTTCATTCTTGAATACACAAATAACTAGATAATATTTTATCACACATCATCTGTAGAAGGATCTATTTGAAATAACTCCCCCCCAAATTCATAGTAGGTTGAGGATAGATGATCAACATGTAAATTTTAAAAGAAATACACTTTTGGTAAATCTATGGGGAAACATTATCCCTTTATAGTGGTCCCACTCAGGGGGTAAGTACTATTTTATACATCATTGCTTCAACTTTTTAATGTAATAGGTTTTTCCCTCAACACTCATGTCACTTCAATGACCATGATTGATCAATATGCAATTTGTTTTTCATAGTATGTTAATACTTCATGTTCACACATAAAAATTTCTATATAATCACTATCAAGGTAACATGGCATGGTTATTTTTATTCACTTCTAAAAGGCTTCCTAAATATAAGTAAAGTATTTTTAAATTCTCCATAAGTGTTCACTATAAGAAACCACACACAATCACATAAGTGACCACAGTTTCTCTATACTTCTCTAATGATCAATTATATTTCTTTAAAATTTTAACTTTTCATGTCCACATTAGTGGTTGTAGTTAGTTCATTTAATATGTTTGGACTTCATTTAATAACAGAACATGACCACTTCTACTTATATCCCAAAGATATAAAAAATGTGAAATTTTATACGTTATAATTTTGATATTTAATTCGTAAAATGTTTAATTAATTTATTTTTAATATAATATAAAATTAAAATGTATATATTAAAATGAATAATGTGGAATAATGAAAATACTAACACATTAGTTTAAAATTTTTATTTCTTAAAATCCAATTGAAAAATTATCATAATTAAATTAAAGTAAATTAATTAATAAAATTCCCATAATAATTAATTTTCAATGATCAATGAATGGGAATAATAATATTCATCATAAAAATTTCTAAAAGACACATTAAGACCATAATATAATCAATATTACAGCCAAAACCACGAAATATTCTTCTTAAATGAAATATGGAAATTCATTGCAAATAACATTTAATTAGTTTAACACTATGATCAAAAAATGTCAACCAAAAATAAAAAAAATCCTTTTTCGACTCTATAATAACAGAAATAAAATATTTAACTCTAATTTCAAATTTTGGCATTCAAAATATCCAAACAAAAAAATTATCATGCAATTAAATAGATCAAAATAAATAATTTAAAACTTATTTCCCCATTTCATTTTCATTATTAGTATATTTAAATTTTGAGTCGGTTTCTTCCCAATAAGAATATTTTTATTTGAATTATAACGAATGTAGATATTATAAATTATTAGTAATCAATATTTATATATTATATTTAATTTAAATATTGGAAGTATATATTTTACAGTTGAAATTTCCCTATGATAATTTTGTAGAATTTCTATAATAAAAGTTGATGTGTTTTAATACATTATTAAAAATTTCTTGGGGAAAATCCTTACCATGTCCAAATGGATGACATTAAATTTTCATCCAAATTAATAGAATTTGTAAAATTTAATAGTACCACACTATTACTAAAAATCCATTAACTATACATAAATTCAATAAGGACATAACAATAGACAACACATCATTTATGGATTTTATTTTCTCCATACTAGAAAGGGAATATCTCACTAAATAGTTATCTTATCTAAAGAATTGTTTTTTATATATTATAATTTCCCAAAAAAAATTCAAAATTTTTATCCATTCCAATATTTATAGAATTATAACCATTCAAAATTTCAAATTGAGATGTCATTATTTTCTTTAGCTCCTTAAAATGTAATTTAGAATCCAGTTGAGGTTACAATACTACTGAGTCAGATATTAAAACTATATTTTCCTTCCATATATGTAGTTTATTTTTATTTACACCTCAAATCTGATTTCATATTATTAATTTCATCTTGTAATTTTTCATATTAAAAAAACATTCTAGTGGTAAACTGGTTGATATTTTCATCAAATAATGATCATTTTTCCTATAGTTGGTGATTGAATATTATCATCATAACATAGTTTCATCCTTTGAAAAAATGATATTATCTTATGAACTATAATATTTACCACACATTTATCCAATATATTTTATTCTTATCAGGAAAATATGCACTTGAAAGTTCTTTATATTTCACTTTGAATATCCTTTACAATGTAATGATCACCAATAAAGCACTCACTACAACATGGTCATTTAAATATATTTAATTATCAAAAAAAAATTATATTTTTCTTCATTAATTGATTCCATTTATACATCCTCAATATTATAATTCTGATCCTCTATATTCTCAAAACCAATATTTTTTTAGTGTTGAAGTTTCAAAATTCTATAAAAGATTTTCATTGTTCTTCTTATTCATTGTCCACAAGAATCTAATTAATCTGAATAAAAAATATGATTAAAATTATTTCTTCTCAAGACCAACATGTTCATCCACTACATATTCAATAGAAATTATTTTATACCCACCCTCAATAGATTTCGGGATATCTTCATCAATGACATAATTTTCTCTTATTTCACCCCCTCTTTAACCCCTTATTTCGCAAGATTTTTTTGATGATTCATTACAAATATATAAAATAATATTTATAACTGTAGCCTTAATAATATTATAAAGGATAATTTAAATGGAATAATTTATAATAATATTTATTTAAAACTTATCAAATTTCAAATTGATCAATTATCCATTGGTATAGATGATTAACTTATTATTTAATTTAATGAATTAAGGAATTTACCTTATATTGTATCTTGGAAGACTAACCATCATCCCATTAAATATAAAGTACAACTAATACAAATCTTTAAATAATAATTTCTCAAATTCACTAAATTTTTGGGATATTCCTATAAAGGTAAACTTTATATGATCTGTTTTATTGAAATATTTGTTTCTCTATAATATCTTCTATAATAATTTTATTCGAAACATGTATAAATTTTTAATGACCTATTCCATTTTAGATTTCAAAACTGAAAAGAAATTATAATTTTGATATTTTATAGAATGATTTATTTGGGAGGTTGTATATAACCAGTTTTTTTATATATTTGATATAAAGATACATTATAATGATATCATGGGATATATCCTTTTCATTTTAATCCTTACCCTTCGTTGTTGTTATTTAGAAGGTACTTAGTGTAGTGGTGGGAATCAATAAACCCCTTAAAGTATGTGTTATACGGATTATCTTAATGATGGTGATACTATTTCTGGTTTGAAGTAGGTTTGTATGAGATGTTATCATAGAGAAGTAAAGCGTACTTATGAGGTGTACTCATAGTTTATAGAAGGTTTAGGATGATATTTTATATTAACCAAATAAATTTTTATGTGTAAATTGGTTAATTATCTATTTAACAATATGTTATTTTTATTTAATTTAATGAAGTTTTTACCTAAATTATGATTGATGAAGTGGAATGTATATGAAAGAATCCTCTTTATAAAGAAAAAATTGTGAAAGAGGGAGGATGGGGTCCAAAAAATCATTTTTCTTAATATAAAATACAAAGGCTAATAATAGGAAAAATAGTTAACCGATTCAAGTGAAGTTACAAATACATTGATATGGAATTATCCTACCCTATCCACAAGGTTGTTTCCCCTTCTCCATGTCGTGGCCTGCTTCCAAGGTCCACTTCCATCATCAATCGGCTTATAATCAAGTTCAACCAATTCATCTATGACATTAAAATCATAATAAATTTGTAACCCTCTTATTAACTACATTACTTTAGTATAAAAATGAAATTATGTGAATGAACCTTAACAAGTACCTTAGATGAAGAATGGAGGACTTCTTTAAATCCAATGAATACAATAAGCACTTTTCTATAATAGCTTCTAGAATCATCAAGATTACCCATTAATATAAACTGTGAAGTTTTCATGGGATGATTTGTAGATTCAAGTCCCCCCCTGATATTTCACATCCCAAAAGAAAATATTATTATGAGTAGCAAGACAATTACTGTCACCAACCGAATCTAGTCACCAACAATACTGGCACCAAACCTAGCATGTGATAAAGCCTGAAGGTAATTCCCGATCCCCACGGGCTGGTAGAAGTGCCTAGGTATCATAAAATAAAAATTGGGAACAATTTACCCGAGTTTATAAACATAAAACAATAAATGTATCCCATAAATCAAATCTGGATTTTTCAATCCAAACAATCTTTTAAAAAAAATCGGAGTTGAATTACATATTTTAAAACAACTCAACAAGATTATAACAAAGGTACAAAACCAAAATGGAATATCCCAAGAACCCTCCTAGCAAGGTGCACCGCCCTAAATCCAGTTTTCACATGACTTCACCAATAAGGACCTGCTAGAATCCCGAACCCCTAGAACTAAAAACTGTACCCAACCTGCTACAACAAAACTAACCATGTCCACTTACTCCCAATAGTGTAAGTAGGGTGTGAGCCAAATCATAACAGGATACCACCACTAAAAGTTTCCATGTTCTAAACATTTAATTATGAAAAGCATTCATGTTTTCAAAAACATGAAATGCTTGTTACAATTTCTAAAAGTTACAACACTAAATAAAATAATTTTTCAAGTGGGATAATTTAAAGAATAATTTTTTTAAAATAAATACCAAAGGTACTGAATCTTCTTTGCCTCATACCGTTTGCCGACGGTAAGCAACAAATATCTAGTGAGCACAATCAATGGGAAATAACCCCTAAGAACTAGCTTGTTGTGGGTCCTAGGTACCGCATATATTGGTGAGAGTAACCATCACAAATATCTATTCTCATGCATAAGCCACTAGTAGGGAACTTACCCATAACCTAGTGGTTCCCAATCATCATCATCATCGTTTAGTTTGATTTTTATGTCTCAATATTGCTAAGTGTAACTAAGACCAAACCCCACAGATTCACTAGCATACAAGTACACGTTCACCCACCTAGATACCCAAGTTTTCCCTTTGTGATCAAGAAAGTTCAAAAAGTCAATGAATATACATTTCACATGAAAAAATCATTTCCATATCACAAATTAACAAAACATCCCACATGTATACAACACAAGTCACAATAGTACACTTTTCATTCAAATTGATTTTGAAATCTGACTCACACCAAAATAGCCCACAACACTTTTCAAATTTCATTAAGACTTCCTCAAATACATTAAAAAATTAAAAAAACCATTCCAATATATGACAACTCTCATAACATCCCACTAACTTGTTACATAATACCCATTTTACCTTTGAAATCATTTTATCATCAAACTTACACGAAACAACCCACAAGCAAGTTTCTCTCCAACATCACAGTTTAATTAAACATTTCAGAAATTTACAAAACATCCTAAATTTTTTTGACATCTTTAAACATCACTTCACATTTCAAAACCCCTTAATATGTGAACACACATATCAGACAGTACATATACACACCTTTCCCACTTTTTTTATCCAACTAAAACATTTACAATTTTTAAAAAAAGTACTAATGTGGTGTAAATATGTCTTACACAAAAAACTCATTTCAAAACCCCCATTTAAGACCAAAAACCATAAAATTTCCTACCTAAAACATAATTTGAAGCCCTATAGACAGTTATAAATCAACTTTCATGTTTTATAAAATCACCATGAATAATACTACAAATGATCCAAATGAAAACACACATTTTTCATAAAATGCTCTAAAGAAGTTTACAGATTTTTTACACATAAAACCTATTCAAAAACCCCATTTTTAGGCCCACATGACACTAATACATTAGAAAACCATAATTGTCAGTCCAAACAAGATTTAATAAACCAATTCCATATGATATAAAATACACCCAAATAATACCCCACAAGAAACACATTAAAAGACCCAATTTCTATTTAAAATGAAACAATAAAATTAAACACTAAACCAAATCAATCATAAATAGTTTTCTAACCACACCAAACATATGAGGTATATGAAAAATGAATAATACAGAAAGCTAACTCATCAATAATTGTTTATACATGGAACCACCTACCGAAAGTGTCGAATCCCTCAAAACATGGTGTCAAACATCAACTACACCACTACTGCTTCACAAGGAAGATAAATCTAGCCCTAGACCACAATATTTTTCCTAAAATACACCAAATCAAACCATATGTTCGAACCCTAACTTCTGGACATTTTAGAACATAATGAAAGAGGGAGGAAACCCTAAGGAGAAGGAATAAATTGAAGAGAGAAACACTTACTCAAAACAATCATGAATAAAATGACCCAAAATCCACCAGTATCTGAATTAGAAAACATCCAACCATTTAAGGTATGAGGGAAAAAATATTAGGAGATCATGTTGGAACTGGAATGGAGAAGAACGAGTAAAAATAGGAGTTATTAAAGGATCAATTTACCTCTCCAAATCTGGGTGATTTCTGAAATTCAGAGTCGTTTTGGCCAATTTCGTGATTCTATTGAGCTCCAAATTGAGGGAGGAGAGACTGGTGGCACGCCTTAGGTATTTGGATTCGTTTGGGAGTTGGAATCTCTGAAAAAAGGTAAATATTGAAGGAGATATTAGAGAATTAAATATTATTTTTAATGCAGAAAATGGGCTTTCGTGCAGGCCCAATATCTAAGATAAAAACCCATATCCACCATGAATATGGATTCCTAAATAGTCCAAATAAATATGTTGGTGTTAATCGGTCGAGGTATTACAATTAGGAATTCGAATGGATGAATGATGTTTAAAAATGAAGTAGTTACAAAGGAATAAATATTTATTTTTAATCTGGAATTGGGCTCACGGTTTGGACCAATTCATGAAAACTCACCCATTCCTCCATAAAATCATGAAAACCCCCAAAAAAGCATGAATGGTAATTAAATTAAATTTAACTTTAAAATAAGTCATGTATGTGACAATTCTCCCCACCATGAAAACTTTCCTCCTCATAATGTCACATCAAGGCCAAAGCAACAACCAAACCCAACAAAGAAACCAAGATGTACCCCCTTTCCAGGTTTCACCCCCAAAGGCCAAAACACCTCTAGTGATTAATTAATTAATTATTACTCTCACAAACAAAACATACACCACCTTCCTGAAATGATTAATCAAATTTATACATTATCCCAAAATAAAACTCCTTAAACACTATCCAAACAAGACTCCATCAATTAACCGAAACGAACAACAAAATCGAACAAGGTTAAACTTACCTTTCAATAACTAAACCATTGGGAACTCTCTAATCCCAACGTTTTCCCAAGGAAGATGTAGGAAACTTAATATATACGAACAAGAATACCTACTGCTAATCCAAGACCATGGATAAATCTGAGCTATTGGTTTGGGGGAACAAAAATAGGCTACCCACCATAAGAGACAACCTATATTTATTTCCTAGACTGAATCAAGATAGTAACAGGTGGAGGCCTGAATGGACTCACTGATACAAATGGTATAATAAATAAAAAATTTACAAAAGAACATATATAAGACTCATAGTCGGTCTCTTCACCATAAGAACCCACCATCTTATCCGACCATCACATGTTGGTACAGAAAGACCCCCAAATTTAAAGAGTTGGGATGACCATATGGTCATTCTACACGGTTTGTGAAACCATGCATTAACAGTGGACATACATCTATCTAAATGATTTTTGGGGGGAATGATCACTACTAACCAAGTGAAAACCATGTTCTCAACCTGTCTAGCCCAACCTCAAACCTTTCTCCAACGACTCAATGGAAGGCAAAAGGGGAGGGGATAACATTGGGCGATGACATGGGTACAATGCCCTCCACCTATTTCAACCAAACAGGAACAACATAATAAAGATGATGACACTATAGGTTTAAACTCTTCATATATTTCATACCAAGGATTTTACAATGTACAAGGGTTTAAATGAACATGTGATTTCCCCTGACTATGAGCCAGATTTTCTCCAAGACCTATGGCTGGAGCTCAAATGATTGAAGCATCTCCGGCCTCACTGTTCAGCTTAGAAAACCCATTGAACATGAATTCATCATTCGGTGAAACTAACCACTACACCGCAATCCCAGATAAGTTTTCCCAAACATAACACATTCCAAAGACACTTTACCCTAACCTGATATTTCACTGAAACAAGGGCTCAGAAGATGCACCCACATCACACCATGTTGGTTCAGGTGAGAAATAATTGATGTAAAGAACACCCATACTCACATTCCTCTAAAATGTAATATTTTTAAGTTTTTACAATGGACACATACTCCCAATATAACAGAGACTCTAATATTATTTTCCAATATTAACCTCTATGGTGAATCAAGCACATGACATCATAAGGAAACACAGAACATGACTATTGCAACTGATATAAACAATGCATGGAGAGGGACCTTATATAACATCACCAAACAACACATAATTCTAGAAAGTGTGCACAACAACCTATCGTGAACATATTTTCCACAATAGTGGTTTAACATGAACACATTCTTCAAAGAAACTATGAAGAACCCAGAGTCCCTCTTAGACACCTTCGAGACACTCATCCTTACAAACAACCCTAGAACAATTCCATCTTTAATGAATTAGGAATCTTAAGAAACTATGGTCTCTTTCAACGTTCCACGATCACTATCCCAATAAAAGAGGATCTAAAAATCAAAGAAATGATTGGTTTTAGACTCAGTCAACAAAGATCAATAAAATATTCCTTATATTGACTAAGTGGAGGATTTTCTAATGGAGAAACAATCAATGTTGCACTTCAGTTATGCATTAACCCTTAATTGGGGCGTACCTTATCCAATGAGAGAACCCAAGGACCCAACCAAGCTGGTCCATTGGTCTAAACAATCCATAAACCAGATCCAAACTCATGAATGTAACCACCATAATGGTGTCCCGAAACATATCTCATAGGAGAATACTCACTGGTCCTTCTTCCCAGTTTACTGACCAAACATAAACCCAAAACACAGTTCAAATAGGAGGGTAATTGGACTCAAAAATCCCACACCATCAACATTTTTCCAAAAAAAACATAATATAATCCATCTCAATCAATTCTTCAAGGCATCATGTTTATTTCAAAATCACTTCTTGAAAACAAACTGTTCAGAGGTTAGTGTATCCACCAATGGTACCCTATGGGCCTTACACGTGCATGTTTTTGTGCCACACCAGGAACCCACCTCATTTCCATCCAGACACACATCCAGTCATTCCATCAACAATATATCATCCTATATAGCCCCATGTATGTGGTTTCTCACAGAAATACCAAATGTTAAAACAAAAAATTCTTTCCACTTTTAAAAACAAAAATAGTCAACCAACACATCATTTTTCTCAAAACTACTAACCACAAGAATAAAATCCCAATTCACATATTAAATTTCTTTTCATAAATACACATCCATTTAGAAATTAACTCACTTTCAAGATATTCAAATCAATTTCAAAACATCTCATCCCATTACAAATTATTTTGATTGTTTAAAAAACAATATTGGAAACACTTTTCAAAACCAACGTCAATATAGTTCCTACCTTCCAAAAGATGTGTAAATAAACCATTTTCCATTTCAAAACATCTCTAAAAATTAAGATCCACTATTTAATAAATCATACCATTCCCAATTTATTGGAAAGTAATTTCACAAAAACATTACACGTCTTAAAACCAGAGTGCCATGTTTTCAAAACTAAAGCACAAAACAATGTGAGAGGAAACTAGTTTCAGTGGGTGACTTGGAGATATGGTTGGAAGCCATATTCAAATCTCTTCAATATCACAGAGAGTGGTCTAGGTAATATCCTTGGCTCTTCATGGATTTCCAGGCCATGCGAGCTCACTAAGACAATTAACCCAACTCTCTTTTCATTTCCCCTAATCATCATTGAACCAAGAAAACAAAAGGACATAGATAAATCCCAACTTCTTCTAGAAACTTTAATTCCATCATGAAGTGTGGTAATTAAGCACACTACCCATAACTGAAATTCCAAGTCCCAACAATTGTAACTGCAGACTATCTTAACTCTTCCACAAAATAACATGACCCAAAGGATTAACCCGAACCTCCTCTGATACCATTTTGTCACGATCCGAATCTGGTCACCACCAATACCGGCACCAAACCCAGCCCGTGACAAGGCCCGAAGGGCTTTCCTGATCCCCACGGGCAGGAATATGTGCTTGGGTATCATAAAATGAAAATTGGGAACGATTTACCCGAGTTTATAAAGTAAAAACAACAAAAGAATCCCATAAAACGAATCTGGATTTTTCAATCCAAACAATCTTTTACAAAAAATCTAATCTAAATTTAATATTTTAACACAACTCAACAAGACTATAACAATGTTACAAAACCAAAATGGAATATCCCAAGAACCCTCCTGGAAGGGGACACCTCCCTCAAGCTATTTTTCAAAAGACTTCACCACCAATGACCTGCTAGAAACCCGAACCACTGGAAATAAAAACTGTACCCAACATGCAACAACAAAAATAACCAAGTCTACTGACCCCTAATGGTGTATGTATGGTCTAATAAAAATATTAATAGGATACCACCACTAAAATATACCACGTGATAAACATTTAATGATGAAATGCATGCTGGTTTTCAAAAACATGAAATGCTAGTTACAATTTCCAAAGGATGCAACATTAAATAAAAACATTTTTCAAGTGGGATAATTTGAAGAATGAACAATTTTAAAATAAATACCAAAGGTACTGAATTTTCAATCCACACATACCGTATGTCGATGGTGAGTACAAAATATCTAGTGAGGAAAAGTAATGTGAAATAACCCCTAGGCTATAGCTAGTTCTGGGTCCTAGGTACCTCGTATCTCGGTGAGAGTAACCATCACAAATATCTGTTCTCATGCAAAATCCACTAGTAGGTAATATACCCATAACCTAGTGGTCCCCAACCACCATCATAATTGATTAGTTAGAGTTGTAAGCATCAATCGTGTAAGTGAAACTGAGGCCAAACCCCACGGATTCACTAGCATACTAGTACACGCCCACCCACCAAGATACCCGAGTTTTCCCTTTGTGCTCATGAAATTTAAACAACTCAATGAATATAACTTTTACATGAAAATATCACTTAAATATCACAAATTCACCTAACATACCACATGAATACCAAATATGTCACAAAATTCCACTTTTCATTCAAATTAATTTTGAAATCCGATTCACACCAAAATAGCCCACAACACTTCTCACATTTCTTTAACACATCCTCAAATCAATTAAACAATTTTATAAACCCATTCAAATATATGACAACTCTCATAACATCCCAATCACTTGTTAAAGTATACCTTTTTTACCTTTAAAATAATTTTATCATCAAACTTACACGAAGAAACCAACAGACAAGTTTCGCTCCAACATCACAATTTAATAAAATATTCCAGAAATTTACAAAACATTATTAATTTTTTTTGACATCTATAAAAATCACTTAAAATTTCAAAAACCCTTAATAGGTGAACACACATGACAAACATTACATATGCACACTTTTCCTACTATGTTTTACCAAAAAAAACTGTTACTATTTTTATAAAAAGAACCCAAGTGGTGTAAATATGTCTTAGTAAAAAACCCATTTCAAAACCCCCATTTAAGAACAAAAACCATACCAATTCCTATCGAAACATAATTTTAATCCATATAGACATTTATGAAACCACATTCAAGTTTTATAAAATCACCTTGAATAATACTACAAAATATCCAAATGAAAACACACATTTTCATAAAATGATCTCAAGAAGTATACAATTGTTTTGCACATAAAAACATTTCAAAAACACTCTTTTTAGGACCACATGACACTAATACATTACCGAACCATAATTGGATGGACAAACTAGATTTAGTAAACCAATTACATATGTTATGAAATAAACCCAAATAATACCCCACACAAAACACATGAAAACACCCAATATATAGTTAAAATGTAACTATAAAATTAATCACTGAACCAAATCAATCATAAAATTTTTTTGAACCACACGCAATATATGAGGAAGATGAAAAATGAGTAAATACAAAAATCAAACTCTTCCATAATTGGTTACACATGGAACTACCTACCGAAAGTGTCGAATCCCTTATTACATGGTGTGAAACATCAACCACACCACCTCTGGATCCCAAGGACGATAAATCCATCCCTAGACCATAATATTTAACCTAAAAGACACCAAATCCAACCATAGGCTCAAACCCTAACTTCTAGAAATTTTAGAACCTAATGAAAGTGGGAGGAAACCCTAAAGAGAAGGATGAAATTGAAGAGAGAAACAATTACTCACAACAATCTTGAATAAAATGACCAAAAATCCACCAGTATTTGAATATGAAATATCCAACCATTCAAGGGAGATTAGAACTAATAATAGGAGATCGGGTAGAAACTAGAATAGAGGAAAAAGTGTATAAATAGGAGTTATTAATGTTTCAATTTACCTCTCCAAATCTGGGAGATTTCTGAAATCTAGAGTGGTTTCGCCCAATTTCACAATTCTATTGAGCTCAAAATTGAGGGAGGAGAGACTGGGGGCGCGCCTTAGGTATTTGGGCTTGGGTGAGAGTTGGAATCACTGAAAAAGGTAAATATTGAGGGATATATTAAAGAATTAACATTTATTTTTAATGTAGAAAATGGGCATTCGTGCAGGCCCAATCTCTTAAATAAAAACTCATCTACACCATGATTATGGATTCTTAAATGGCCCAAATTAATAGTTTGGTGTTAATAGGTTAGGGGATGAAAATTAGGAATTAGAATGGATGAATAATGTTGAAAAATGAAGGACTTACAAAGGAATAAAAATTTATTTTTAAATCTGGAATTTGGCTCACGATTTGGCCCAATTCATGAAAACTCACCCATTCCTCCGTAAAAGCATTAAAAACCCCCAAAACAAAGCATGAATGGGAATTAAATGGAATTTTACTTTAAAATAATTCATGTATGTGAAAATTAATAGCATATAAAACAACCAAGGTAGAATCTAGAAGTACTTGATTGCCCTTAAACCCATTTGTAATTCTAATGCATGTAAGACTTCCATCAATCTGTTTCTCTATACATTCTAGAAAATTATTAGTAGGATTTAAACCATATCCATATTTCTCATACATATCATTGGAAGTATACACAAATGTTAAAACTCTTATTAAAGAGGACCTATCAACATCATGATATCCTTCATGTCAGCCCATTGGTTTCCGATATTTCCTAAATAAAACACAAAACATCATGGTCTTCTCATTTACTTTTGTAGTGGTTGGAAGTTTATCCTTCCCTAATTCCATACAATCCATGTATGGTATTGAATTTAAACTATTATATTGGCCAGTAATATAGTCCATAGGTTTTTTCTTCATCTCCCTAACTTTGTGAAGAGAGAATATATAAATGAATTCATTGTATTGATCAATTTTACTGTGGTCTCCTCTTCCACTGCAATATATTAACGAGTTATTGTTTCTTTGGATTGTGGTATAACTTGCACATCCAGTCCCTTAGTAATATATTAATTCATTCCGGGGGATGGAAATTTCCTAAAATACTGTGAATTGGGTATATCTCCAACCGAAAGAATATTTTTAAACTCCTCGGAACCTTTGTAGAATTAATGGGATTCTCTTTCTTCCTATATTCCATCGCCTCATGTCCATACTGAGTACATAATTGGAGTAATTTATTCCTTCTATTTCCTGAGTCATTATTCCATATAGAATTTCAATATAGAACATAAAAATCAGTAAACCTTTCATACAACACCATTAATTGAAATTCAACCTTCAAAGAAGAAAGGAGGATCATATCAAGTAAATTGGAATTACGGTCCACTTCCACCATGATGAATGAATAATTCTCATACTGAACATTATTAATTCCTTTGACTATCTATTAAGAACTCTAATTTACAATGTAATATCATAAGAAATTTATTGGATTCACAAAAATCCATTGAAGTCCATAAATTCTGAACCATATCTAAACAATTGTATTCTTCACAATCAGATTGATACTGCAATATCATTGTTATGCATATTGAAATTATAGATTAATGGTAATATACCTAAATCCTAATTCTTTAGTAATCAAATATTTAGTGGAATAAATTATGTGATATAATGCACAACCCATCAATAGATAGACCTAGTTTTTAAATCCCAAAATAGAGGAATGGTTATTTTATAATTCATTGATCTTTCTTAGCTTACCACCCCTTGAAAAAATATGATGATGGGAGGTATATTTTTACCTTATTTGAGTATACTAGTTATGGATTTCTCTTGTTAATCTATGTGTACCTTATTAACCTTACTCCAGACATGACAAGATATTACATCCTTAAATTGGGATAAAGAATATGAACCAGGGTTATCTGATTTTTTCGACTTTTCAAGGGACCCACCTGGATGATGATGATATAATTCATGGGATTATAAATATGAATAAAATATTAATGGTAGAATAAAACTTTATGAGGCGAGACTCTCAATATATTACCATTCCCCAAAAATTGAGGATTCAATATGAACAATATGATTCCTTAGATTCTGCCTATGTTGTAATTGGAGAGCTTCTAAAACCCCATCCCTCCCAAGTGAAGACATGTTTATATGAAAAAAGTATGATAATTGAATGAGATCATTAATATTTTTGTTATACTTAATGGTCTTATTAAATGAAAATGGGATGAATAATATTTCAAAAGTTAGTAATGTTGTGAGGGAATGAACAAGATGTTAAGATTAGAAAATTCATGTTGGTATGAATTTTGCCTTGATTTTGATAACTATTTTATTTAACATTAGTGATTTCTGTTTCATGTTTCTTACCTTATTTTATGGTTATTAATTTTTTTATCCATGTTTACAATGTTTCCATTTCTTTGTATGATATTTATTTGATTATCAACTTGGATAATATAAAACGGTGGAATGTGGGACTAGGCTATGATGGATATATGATTATGTTTCAAAAGGACAACTGATAGCGTGATGTTGATTTTTTTTGGAAACAGTGATATTTTTTTGGGGATATGATTAATGGATAGTGATATGGGATTCTGTGTAAAAATGATTATTAATTTCATACTTA
Organism: Viscum album; assembly: GCA_963277665.1. Classification (NCBI taxonomy): domain Eukaryota; kingdom Viridiplantae; phylum Streptophyta; class Magnoliopsida; order Santalales; family Viscaceae; genus Viscum; species Viscum album. Next base: position 1,367,897,968 of record OY728158.1, on the reverse strand, counting down.
TATCCTTGTTTAGTTGGTGAGGGGTTTTTCTGCATGATCAATACAAATTTGAGTTCTAACAACCATTGAATTTAATTGTTATTGTGGTAGTTGTTATATACTCATTTTCCACTATTATTAATTTTGATGATATTTACATCATTTATTGATTTCTTCGATTTTATGATATAAATGAATGGTTTTAGGAAAATTTGTTGATGTTATGTATTGTGAAATCCTGATGTGATTTATGTTAGATTTTTTTAAATTTTGATATATGATATATCTCCCTTGAGTATTGCTATTGTTCCTCAAAATAGAATCCAATAAACATTGATATCTCATATATATTAATTTTATTTGAAATTTGATCATGTTAACTATTCATATGTGTTATACCATATATAATTTTATTTAGTTGTTTTTAAACATAGATCAAGGGATATTGGGAGTGCAACTATTTGGGTATCTAGAGTAGAGCTCTATAAACCTAGTATTAAATTATATCTGATTGTATTATATTTATTTTTTTATTTATATTTTATTTGATTCATGTATTTATAGTTGGGATTAAGTAATTTTAACTTTATCATTTATATATATGTAGTTTATTTGTTCATTGTTTATATTTTCCTTTAAATTAAGAGGGTAATGCATCCTATAATTGTAATAGGTACCCTTTGTGCCAGTTACCAAACTATGGAATATTAGAGGTGGAATTTGGGGGTCACTCTCATATGCATTGTAAACTAATTAGGGTTTTGGGTTCTGTAATGTCATATAATAGTTGGTTTAATGATTTTTTGAGATGTAATGATGTTCAATATTAAGAACAATTATGGATTTCAGGGATCTGTTAGAAAAATAGTATCATGAAATCCTATAATTTGATGTAGGTAGATAATATTGAAAAGTAAATGAGTATTTAGAGCCCATGTGATTCGATATAAATCCTATATTAGTCTACTAAACATGTTTACATGGAAATACATTGATTTTAGGGTTGAAAATCCTTAGAAGAGAGTATCAAACATTCTCATTTGTTTCATTCTATGTTTTGATTTATATACATAATTATTATTATTTGGTCTATTTATGTTAATGTATATTTATATAATTAAATATTTATAATTATGATAAATATATTTGAACAGTTTTATTAATTTTTTTCTAATAATTCATTCTTGTAAACATATGTACTCATATGTTACATTATTCTCTTAGTAAGTCATGTTTAGTTATAAGATAATGTTTGATGCATATTAATTAATAAACTTGTAGAAACATGTTATAAATAAGAAATATTATAATTCCCTATTGATAAATCATGGATACAACATTTTTCCATTGGAAATGTTTTCTAAAATCATTCCCAAATAATCATCAGCATGATGATTAATTATTAATTGGGGTTTCAATTGAAATGTTCAGTGACTTGCTTAAAATTTAATGTCTCTTATAAACAAATTTCATTTTAATTTATAAATTTAACCTATGATTTAGGATTATTGAAATGTAATAATTATATATGAGTTCATTTAATTACAAATCATGCTATATTTTGGAATTTTCATTAATTTATCATGTGTTATTTAATAAAATATCATTACACATTCAGATGTATAATATATATAAAATGAATTAATGATGCATGATTTAATTGACATGTAATTTTTTGTACATGAACTAATATTTATCGAAATAATAACTAAAATTGATATAATTTATATGTGATTTTTTATGAAAACAATTTTTGATAAATGAAGTTTTTATTTTTTTTCTATGGAATGTTAGGAATGATGCACTAAAAATGTTACTTATATTTTAATATACAATTCCGCGACTAAGATCTACTATTATAAAAGCATTAATAAATAGAAAAAACATATAATAATCATCTGGTAGTTTAAATAATTTTATTTATATTGTTAATAAATTAGTATAATGAATGTACATTAAATCCCTCAAATAAACCAAAATGAATACAAATATTCTGTTCTTTCCCCCATATAAAATTTCTATAAATATTTCATAAATTTTATATATTTAAATTATAATCATTGTCATGATTATTTTACATAATGATATATATTTGGATCACCCTGTAAATGACAAATTATGTGTTGGATGCATTTGCCTGAATGTATTACTAATATTTTATTATTGATATCATTGATGTGATTTTTATAAAATATATGTGATGAAATTGGCTAAGGGGTATAAATGAATTATTTTGGGAAGTATTATTTAGGGAAACATGTATATATTAGTGTTATGGGTGTGATAATGTGGTAATGGTATATAAAATAATTAGTGTAATAATAGGCATTTTACATAGTACATTTATAGCTAGCAAGAAAGTTTTACTACTTAATATCACCTCCATTATGATTTTCATTTGGATTGTGTGATTTGTGAAAACATAGTATTTTTTATTTACCCAAAGACATGTGATCGAAAATTCATCTATACATTGCATGGTGTAAGAAGAAAGAGGGGCCTAAAGAAAATTACTGAATCATTACTGATCAGATAATGAAAAAAATTCATAGGGGAATATGGGTTGGTGGATGTAGAATACTTAGAATATGTTGATATTTTTGTAGTTGTTAAGGAATATAAATTTGTTTCACATAACTCTTGTGGATTGATTTTTTGAAATGGTGAAACCATTATGAAGGAAGATAAAGCATGGTTACCCGTAAGAGATGTGATTGGTTGACTTTGTTGAAATATTAAGGAATGATTGTATTTTTAATATGAAGATCGATATCTGGATGAAACATCTAAAAGAGATGAAAATTTGGTAAGATAGTGTGCACAACACTTTGAGTCATTTAATATACCTAGTGGTTCAATTTCCACATTTCCTAGCCAATGAAGTAAATCAAGCATAGCATTTTGTATCCTAATTAAATTCTACAATTTATTGATCAATTATGTAGCTTTATCTGAAGTATTTTGGAGGGGTAATTAACCATGATAATGATAATGGTAGGGGATTTATATGATAAATCTTTTAGGTATCATGGATTATCATGTTTCTGGATATTGATTTGAATGATCTAATTTGAGGGCCTTAAGAGTCATAAAGATGGATAGTGACGATATCATCAAAGGATGGAGTGTGGATTTCATCCCTTTAATTGTGGATCATAAGGTGTCTTTTTCTAGTCATTTATATTTTTCTATTTTAATGTTGTGGGCCATAATTACTCTGATTTCATTGAGTGTCAGTAAGATTTATAGTCATAAATGGGTAGGTTCTTACGGTTAGAGAGAATACGTATGTTGAAGGATAGTAATGGTAGGGTATCCTTATTATATTTTATGTATATCCATATAGATATAATTATTTGGGAGTTTTATATTTTTTATTGTATTTAAATTAGGAGATTTTTCATAATTTTAGATGTATTAAATTTGAATTCCATTATTTCCATATTCATTTACAAGGGATTTAATGCAATATTTATGTGTTTTATTTTAAAAATTGTAGTTGAAAAATGGTTGACAAGTATATAATATAATGTATTTCGGTTTCCTAGACCCTTAATATTTTATTTCTATAATTGTAGGTGTTCCAAAGGTGGGGAGTATATTTTTGGATATATGGAGTCTAATACTCACAAGGTTCATGTTGTGGTTGAGGTTATTCTAAATAAGTGGCTATAGGAATTGGTTATTATTGTTTTTTAGAAAACCTAGGGTGTTCAAAACACATTTTATTTTCTAGTTTCAAGATGACTTCCCTATTTTCATGGGTTGGGTTTTAACGCACTTGTTTAAGGTTATGGAATCATATGTATTTTTGAATTTATCTTTTTTATAAAATTCAAATATCTTTAGCATCATCTTTTTCTTATGGAGAGTAACCCTTTCACAAGTTGTTAAACATTAAAACATTCTTTTGTGTCATGTCAATATAACCTTGTCATATTGATATTCATTTAATGGGAATGGTACTTTGACAATTACCATAGAGAAATATGAAATTTTGAAACATTCGGTTTTGGATCTAAGGTAGTTTTATGTCAGATATGGGTTCAGTTGATTACATGTCTTGTAAATGGTGAGGGTGGCTTCCTTATGACATGGTATGATCTATGGTTTTATGAAAATAGTGAGGATAATTGTACCATGTTTTGGTGTATTTTTATAGGGAATCAGGGTGGAGGGAATGACGGTCTTGTGGAGAGACTACATTATACGGTGTTAGTCAATACTATATAAAAAGCTAAATAACCACCATGTACAATATGGATTAACCACATTGAATTCATTGGATTTTGGGCCAATATTTTACAATGTCTAATACATGTTTTTTGTAATCTACTACACTATAATGAATTTTACTTGATTTTCTCTATATATAGTCGTTTCCTATTATTTTTGTTTCAGTTTTTTTATTCCTCTAGAACCCAGAGTAGTTTCAATTACAAGTTTCAATAATTTTGTTCATCCTTTTAAATATACTATCATTCCCAAGTGATGGTTTTTAATCCTTCTATGTTATAAGGTGTATTTCTCATCTATTTTCCTTTTTTCTTCTTCATCCTTTTCCAAGGATGATTGAATTAGTGTTGATGATTGTTTATGATAGATTATAAATAATTCTTTAATGATGCATATGATGTAACGCCCTGACCCCAGAATCCTAGACTCGGTTCATTATTACGTATCATTGGAATGACCATAAAAGATCAAGTCTCAAAAGACCGATTAGTTTAGTATCCTTGGAAGTACAAGATACATTCATAAGGATTACATTACATCATAAAATGGGAAACTACAACAACATTATCTCCATAGATGACTCTGAGATCCCATAGACTATCCCTGGAGGTTAGTCATTATATACTTCTTTGCATCATGGGAAAATAAAACATAAAAAGTGGTGAGCTCGGATTTTTAGTAAGGATACCATTATAGCGGAAACTTTCATAATTAAGCATAACCATATAACGCAGTGTATAAGACTAGAACGAATGTATTTTAAACTTGAAATTCATCATAATATGGAAAAGATAAAATAAATTAATTCAATTTACTTATTAAAATGGATATTCTACTAGTCGAATGATCTCATGCAATATCAATAACCACTTTCATAATTATGGAATGCATAATGTCAGACTATCATAACCACATAGTCAAGGCCTTGTGCCAAGACTACAAATAATATTTTTTCAAGGCCTTATTCCATGACACTAGTTTGTCTCATGAGACCTATCGATGCATCGAGGTACTATAGGGGACACCACCCGTCACTTACTATGTCCAATGCATTCCTCATATGAAAATTTTAAAACATAACATAAAAATTCTTAGAAAACTAGCATACAAAATGTCAATAAATTATCCACAAACCAATAAAGGTATAAAAATAGCATATCTATAGTCAAACATAACTCAGTCGATATAATATGGAATATTTTATTGTATCAAATTAATCTTAGTCCAGAACAATGAAGGATATTGACAAAGATGAAAATGATCATCAAAACTATTAGAGAGAAATATCCCCCTTTTTCTTGAAATCATTTAAAAGTCACACTATTTTTCATGAAGCCATCTAAAAATATATTTTTGAACCAAAGTGTCCCATACCACTTTGAAAATATTAAAGGAATTTTAATTTTAACACATTAATGTCCAAAAAAATAAATTCTTAAAACCATTTTTAAAACATGGACATTAATGAGAATGATTTAGAATAAAAAATCATTAAAACATTTTAAATGATATTTTAGTCAGAGTTTCTAACCAAAAGAGAGGCAATTTAATAAAAATAATTGAGGTACTAATTTTTTTAATATCATGAGAATAAATGTATTCATGATATACTATGACAAGGTAAATTATATACACCATATAAAAGTGATTTGGTGTATAACCACAAAAAAGTCTCAATGGAATGTAAATTGAGATGAAATCTCTTATAAAGACTGTATCCTTAGATTAAGGATAAATCATTGACATAATTATGTCTGAAAAATATAAATACACTCAATATGATTGTATATTCAGTGTAAATCAATCAGAGTTCATTCCTACATATTCTTGTAAATACAACACCAATGAATTGGATATTTAACTAAACAAATGAAGATTGAGTTAAAATTACTCTTATCAAGTTTATATCGATGACTTGAGATTTTATCAATGGACAGATTATGTGTATCCAAAATATATCCATAGAAAGGGGAGTAGAAATTACGACATAAGAAAATGGATAGTGATTCCACACCTATTCATGGAGTAAAATAATCAATGAAGTAAGTGTATAGCCGAATGAGTCGAAATTTAAAATTGTAATTCCCATACCAATTTGGTAACATACAAAATTTAAATCCCATGAATGACGGATCATAAAATGATGATGTAAATATCCATAAATTAATTTATATTACTCAATTAATACAATCATTGGCAGTACACACACTACATGCAATAAATAAGTGGTGAACAATGGAAATCTCACGGAATTAAAAGTGAGATAAGAAAAAACTTACTTTTTTACCTTTTCCTTGGTCGCGGGTAAGATATCCTCCTTAATTATGGTGAAATTATTGTTATTTAATTATACAAGAGTCATATACATTAATATGATACCATATATGATCTTTTAGCATTGATTTGTTCATAATATATTTGTATTATCGTCGTTTCGGGTGTTGACGGAATAATTTTCCTTTATATTATTTGTTTTGTGAGCCATATTTGTTATGGATGATATGTATATTATTCATATGCAGAATTATATGATGTTTTTAAACATTATTTTTAACCATCAAATGAAAATTATTCTATAATGGATATGATGGGGAATAAATCTCATCGCGTTCATGGAGAGGGTAGTCTGTACGTACGCACGAGCGAGAATATAATTATTTTGATATTGAAATAATATATAATTGGATGTTATATCATATAAAAAGATTCATTATAAAGTTATATTTATTATTTACATGAATTAGACATCATTATTATACCCATTAAAATAATAATTAATTGAATAATAACTACACCATGACATGGAGACGGTAATCCGTACATACGCACGTATGGTGACTTTTCATTCAAAGGATATATAAAATAATGAATATGGTTGTACCATATTTATAATAACATCACAATATATAGAAGATACTATTGTTATTATATTCTAATGTAAATAACAAAGGAAGAAGAAGTGGAAGAAGAAAATAACTAGAAAGAGGGTGGTGAAATTATTACCTCATCTTCGGGTTCTTCCTTCTGATTTGGCCAAAAGGGTTCCTTAATTTGGCTTTATGACCAAATTAGGGCCTATAGGATTAATTTAGGGAAGTTGAGAGGATATTTAGATAGGGTTTGGCTTAGTCAAAAGGCTTTGATGGTGTGAATTTGTGAGTAGGGTGAGTGCGCTTTTATAAGAGTACTGAGGGGAACCATAGGAAATGTTAGAAATATTATTTTATAATAAATTCATATTCAGTTTCTAATGGATTTAAAGTGTATTATTTAAAGCTTAAGTTTGGGATAGGTGGAAAACCACTCAACCAATATGATTTAGACAGGTTTGGATCAGTATATTAACTTTATATTTTTTATTTAACTCTTTGTTAAATAGTTTGACATTTACCATGTCTCTTTGTATTTTTATATTATATAATTAATAAAATACTATATACTTCCAAGAGGCCCCAAATTGGTCCATTAATGATTCACCTATCATTATATAAGTCCTTTTCCTAAACCTTATATTTTTATTAATAGAGTATCAATTAATAATATAATATTTGTTTTTAAAACTCATTTATGTCTATTTTGACACTATTTAATAATTGATTTTTGTTAAAGTCATATAAACTTTATTTATTCGAATAAAATTCGTTTAAGAAATACTAACATGTAATATTAGCCAATAAAAGTTTTTATTGTCATCCAAACATTGAAATTATATTTATTTTAACATTAATAAAACCAATTATTTGATTCTTTCATTAATAAAGAAAATACTATATTATTAATGTGTCATAATTAAATTTCATTATTCAATGTCTAAAAATTACAAATATAATATCATTATTTATGAAATAGTTTTATCTTTCTAATGTGTTTTTATAGTCAAAAATATAATATATATAACTCTATGTAAAATATTTTTCTTCAAAATGATATATGCTTATGTCATTTTTTTATTTACTTTAACTTAATTAATATAAAGTAACATTATCACTTACAATTGGCTCCTTGTTGTCCCAAAATCGACCCAAATATGCCGATGGCCGGCAATGTATCATCTAATAGGGTTAGGAAATGTTTTTCGGTAATTTATTATTATTATAATATTATTTGTTCACCATTATTTACGAAATTTACCCTTTAATCAGGATAAATAAAATATTACCGAAGTAATTATTCAAAATTTATAAAAATAAAAGTTACCAATTTACACAATTTGGACCTAATGATTCTAAATATGGAATCTAATTTTCAAAATTTAAAACACATAACTGGAAGAAATTAATTTAAATTAATTCCTGTTGTCAAAACAAATAGCGTGTTTTTTAAGAAATAATAACAATCAATAGATTGACACTTGTTTTTGTCTAGTTTAATTGTGATATTACATACAATTACCAATATTGGATTAAACGGTAAAAATATATTCTAATTATAATTTAAAACCTTTCAATATTATAATTTATCATTATAAATTTTTTGGATTAAAAAATTTGTTTTTAATTAATGTTTAGTAAATTTCACTATTCATCAAACTTTGAATATTTTCTAAAAAATACCAAAAACTCACCCTAGGATATTTTTATTATTATGAATCTAAAAATGATGTCCATTTTTAAGGATAAAATATATATGATTTTAAAAAGTGGGTTTTACTATTAATAACAACTAGTTTGATTAGTTTTGGTGTGTGTTAGAACTCGACGTTGCGTACAACCCACGCTATAGTATTATTCAAAGGGAAGCGTAACATGGAATCTTTGGGTGTTACATTAAACTATCCTTCCAATAATTTCATCCAATAGTTTTTTTAAAATTGTGCTTGGGAATATAATGGGATGTCCTACATTGGAAAAAGATTCAATAAAACTATCACTTTAAAAGAAAGAAAAAGATGTACCAAGGTCACCCAATATAACCCATAGTAGGATTCCATGTAGGAAAACATGGATATGGAAGGTAAAATAAGTGTCATGTTTTGATGGAGAGGGATATAAAACATGATCAAGAGAAAGTTAACAGCATGAAAACCCACAAACTTGTGATGGGACAAACAGTCATTAATCTCCTAGTAGGAAATGTAAACACACAACATTTTAATTTGTATTAAGTTACATTACATAATAAAGAGTAATTAATTTATGAGATTGACTAAGAACATAAAAAATATATACATACATTTTAAGTAGAGATTCATTATTTAATAAATTTCTACCACTAACTCATTTTTTTAATCGATTATTATTCAAGGACACATTGTCACACTGGAAGAGCTGGAATAAACATCTAAAGAATCACATGATTCACGAAGGGTAAACTATATATTTACCTTGACTTTAGAGATTAATCAAAACCCAAATGGTTTGTATAAGATCTGATGATCCCCCAAATGTATATTCCATTAAAGAAAGAAACACTAATATAAATTTCTAAAAATAATCCAACAATACCCCAAAGATAAATAAATACCATTCAATAAACAATTGTCCTTAAAATTCTTCAATATAATCCAAACTAATATTGAAACCCAAAACATAGAAGAAATTGGTTATGTAGTTTTCCACGTTAAATTGAATCTCTAAATGACATCAACTACTCTTAAAGTCACATACTTAAAAGTATATAACCTAATAACATATTCTCTATTATTGTTTAATCATTTCCATAAATAACACAAATCACTATAAATCAAAAATAAAAACATAGATAAAATCCACCATTACTCCTTAAATTAAATCCCATTGTATTCTATTTTCCTTGGTCATATAGTGTTCCCAACAAAGTGAACATATTCGAAAATAAGATTTATCACTTAATCACAGAATCATTTTCCTATATTAAGGGTATTCATTTGATAAGACATAATTTCCCAAATAAACATATTATTGATCAATAAAATAATTTAAGTAAAAATAATTAGTCACACTAACCAGGAACTTCACATATTCCAGTTGTAGGCAATAAATCCTAATCGCACTTTGGTTGTGGGTTCGATTCCCATAGCTTTTTCTGATGCGACGGGTTGTCACACGGTATACGTGTTGTCCTTTTTCAAAAACTATGTTTTATAACATCACCAAAATGAGATATATTCCTCAAAATAACCATAACAAAATTTAACCACAAATGTTATCTCATACCTTTCATTTTCATCCCAAAATACAATAACATGTAATTTCTTCAAACCCAATGATCATATAAAACGAAATGGTTATTTATAACAATATCCACAAGAGAAAAGATATGTCTTCCTCAAATATCATTTTCACATGACAATCTTTAGGGTTTCTAATATAAGAGAAAATTATTCTAAAGTAATCCCATCAACAAGGAGTACTTGTACTTTTAAAAATTTCTTGAACCATTTATTTCCACGAGAATCTTCTTTGACCAAGAAAATATCCTATAGAATAGGGCATTCACAGAGGTAATGGAATGGTCCCCTACATTTACGGAAAATCACTGTAAATGGATTCTTATGACCATTCTTATTTTCTTCCATATTACTCTTCATTTTTCCTTGACAGTTCTTCAATTTATGTCCTTATTTCTGACAAGTAAAGAATTTAGTTGTTCCATTGAGACACTTTCATGGGTGTCTCCTTCCACATTTCTTTCATTTTGGAAATTGAGGATTATTTTCTCCATGGTCTCCACTGTTGTAGCTCTTATCATTCATCACCATTATCTTCTTTTTTGAGTCCGGGAGTTGATTAATATATATTTTGTTGATCATTATTTTGGAAAACTTATTTGACATGAACATGATATCGTTTACGCTTATAAATATTCTATTTTGTTTCTCATTTCCACCACTGTTCCCACCTTGTACATCATTCTCAAAGTTACTATGGATTCCTTGGAATCCAGCCATTGACTAAAACCAAAAAGCATTGTGTGAGTAACAGTAGTCATAAAATCATTTAGAGAATATCATGACACCATATTCTAAATTTGAAACACCTTAGGATTAACCAAGGTCATTTATTCTCATCATATATTAAAATACATCAAATCGGTTTTTAACGAAATTGTAAATTATCCTAAGATTATCCCCTGGGATTGTCGTAACCAAGAGTGAGACAATACCCATTGTCATGCACCAGTTCCTATCCGAGTATAGCTCAAATTGGTGTTTTCGGGATTTAACCTGAGGTAAATCTGTGCTAGAGCCGCCTCTTCCTGCTCATATCCAGACATGTATGTATTTCTTGGAAAACTCACAAAATCTCTACAATACCAAAATTCTAGGAAGTTATTATATACTAATCCTCAAAGTCCATTTTAGGTCTATGTGATCTAATCACAGTTTATCTAAATCTAGTTTCAAAGGATTATACTAAACTTCCTCTAATACCAACTGTATCGCCCCGACCCTAGAAGCCTAGAGTCAGTGCATTATTAAATATCATTGGAATGATCATAAATGATCATGTCTCGAATGACCGATTAGTTTAGTAGCTTTGGAAGTACTACATTCATTCATAAGATTAACATTACATTATACAATGGAAAACTACAACAACATTGTCTCCATAGACATCAATGAGATCCCATATACTATCCCTGGAGGTCAATCATAATATATTTTTTGCATCCAAGGAAAATAAAACATAGAAAGGGGTGAGCTCATATTCTCAGTAATGATAACATTATAGCCGAAAATTTCATTAATAAGAATAAACATTTAAGGCAGTGTATAAGACTAGAACAAATTACTTTTAAACTTGAACTTAAACCTAATATAGAAAATATAAAATCAACTAATTCCATTTACTTATGAACATGGATATTCTACAAGTTGAATGATGACATTCAATATCAATAACCAATTTAATAATGATAGAATGTATAATTCCAGACTATCATAACCACATAGTCAAGGCCTTGTGCTATGACTACAAATAAGATTTTGTCAAGTCCTTGTTCCAAGGCACTAGTTTGTCTAATGAGACCTATCGATGCATCGAGGATGTATAACATGATCCACCCGTAACATACTAATTCCAATGCATTCCCCATATGAAATGTTTGAAATATTACATAAACATTCTTATTAAAACTGTCATATGAAATGTTAATACATTATCCACAAAAATAGAATGGTATAAAAATAGCAGAAACACAGTCAAACATAACACATTCGATAAAATATGGTTGATTTAATTGTATCAAATTAACCTCAATCAAGAATAATTAAGGATATTGACATATAAGAAAATAATAATCAAAACTATAAGAGAGAAACATTCCCCATTTTCTTGAAATAATTTAAGAGTAACACTATTTGTTAAGAAGCCATTTTTAAAATAGATTTTTGAAACAACGTGTCCCATACAACATTGAATCTTTTTAAGGAATTTTAATTTTAAAAAATTAATTTCCATATAAATAAATTCTCAAAACCATTTTTAAAACATGGACATTAATGAGAAATGTTTAGAATAATAAATCATTAAATCATTTAAATTGATATTTTAGTTAGAGTTCCTAACCAAAAGAGAGACACTTGAATACAAATAATTGAGGTAATAAAAACATTGTAATATCATTTGAATAAAGCGATTCATGATACACTATGTCAAATTACATTATATACACCATATAAAATTGATTTGGAGTATAACAACAAAGAAGTATCAATGGAATGTAAATTGAGATGAAATCTCAAATAAAGACCTTATCCATAGGTTAAGGATAAACAATTAACAAAATTATTTGTGAAAAATAAAAATACACTCAATATTATTGGATATTTAGTTTAAATCAATCATATGACATTCACATGTATTATTGTAAAAACAACACCAATGAATTGGATATTGAACTCAACAAATGGAGAATGAGTTAAAATTACTCTTCTGAATGTCGTATTGGTGACTTGTGAATTTATCAACGGAGTGATTATGGTTATAAAAATTATATCCAAATAAAGGGGAGTGGAAATTATTACATAAGCAAATGGATAATGGTTCCACACATAATCTTGGAGTAAAATGATCAAGGATGTATGTGTAAAGTCGAATGAGTTGAAATTGAAATTTGTAATTCCTCTACCGATTTGGTCACTTATAAAACATTCATCCCATGAAATATGGATCATACAATGATGATTTAAATATCCATAAATTAAATTATATTACCCAATGAATATAATCATGGGTAGTATACACAGCACATGCAATAAATAAGTGGTGAACAATGGAGATCTCACAGAATTAAAAGTGAGATAAGAATGGTAGGTTAACCTCTTGTATAATGGTGAAATAATTTTTATTGAATTATACAAAAATCACATACATTAATATAATATCATATATGATCTTTTATCGTTGATTTGTTAATTATATCTTAGTGTTATCATCATTTCAGGTGTAAATAGATTTGTTTTCCTTTATATTATTTATTATGTGAGCCATATTTTTTATGGATGGGATGTATCATAATCATATAAAGAATTATATTAAGTATTTAAACATTATTTTCAACCATCAAATGAAAATTATTCTTGAATGGATGCGATGGAGAATAAATCTCATCGCGTTCATGGAGACGGTAGTCCATACGTACGCATGCGCGACAATATCATTTTTTTGATATAAAAATAATATATAATTGGATGGTATATAATATATATGGAATAATTATAATCTTATATTAATTATTTACATGAATTACACATCATTGTTACACCCATATAAATAATAATGTATTGAATAACAATTACACCATGACGTGGAGACAGTAATCTGTACGTACGAACATATGGTGACATTTCATTAAAAGGATGGATAGAATAATGATGATGGATGTACCATATTTATAATAACATCATAGTATATAGAAGATACTGGAGTTATTATTTTTGAATGGTAATAACAACGAATGTAGAAGTGGAAGAAGAAAATAACTTGAAATAGGGTGGTGAAATTATTACCTTTTCTTCGGGTTCTTCCTTTTGATTTGATCAAAAGGGATCTTTATGTTTTCTTTTTGAAAAAAGGAGGGCCTCTAGGATGAAGTGAGGGATTTTTAGAGGATATATGGATAGGTTTTGGCTGATCCAAGAGGCTTTGATGGTGTGAATTATGGAGTAGGGGGAGAGCCTTTTTATAAGAGGGGTGAGGGGCACCTTAGGAAAAGCTAGAAATATTATTTTTTAATAAATCCATATTCAGTTTATAATGGCTCAAAGTGGATTATTTAATGGTTATGGTGGGGATAGGTCTAATCCACTAATATAATGTGTTTTAGATAGGTTTGGGTCACTATATTAAATTAATATTTTTGATTTAACTCTTAGTTAATTAGTTTGACATTTACCATGTCCCTTTGTATTTTTATATTATATAGTTAATAATATTACTATATACTTCCAAGAGACCCCCCTAGTGGTAAATTAATGATACACCTATAATTAGATAAGTTCTTTGTCTTAACCTTGAATTTTTAGGAATTTAATATCAATTAATAATATAATATTTGTTTTAAAAACTCATTTATGTCAACATTGGCACTATTTAATAATTGATATTTGTTAAAGTCTTAAGAACTTTATTAATTAGAAAAAAATTAATATAAGTAATAAAAACATGTAATATTAACCCATAAAATTTGTGGATTTCATCGAAACTTTCAAATTATATTTATTTTAACATTTATAATACCAATTATTTGATTCATTGAATAATAAGGAAAATACTGCATCATTATTGTGTCATAAATAAATTTCACTATTAAATCTATAAAAATTATAAATAAAATACCATTATGTTGGAAATATGTTTATCTATCTAATCAATATTTATAGTCTAAAATATAACATATATAACCCTATGTAAAAATTGTTTTTCAAAACGATATATGCTTATGTCATTTTTGTATTTATTTTAATTTAATTAATATAAAGTGTCATTATCACTTACAAGCGGTTTCATGGGGTCCCCAAATCGAACACAATTTGTCCATGGCCAGACCTGTATCTAATAATAGGTTTAGAACATATTTTAGGGCAATTTAATATTATTTCATATTATTTTTTACTCTTATTTACCGGATTTACCCCTTAACCATGGTAAATGAAATATTTGCCGAAATAATTATTCAAAATGTATAAAAATAAAATATAAATATTTATATAATTTTTAACTCATAATTATAAATATGGAATGAATTTTTCTAAATTGAAATCACAGAAGTGGCAAAAATTAATTTAAAATTAATTCCCGTTGTCAAAATAAAGAGCATGTTTTTAAGAAATAATAACTATCAAAAGATTGACACTTGTTTATGTCTAGTATAAATGTGAAATTACATCCAATTACCAATATTAGAGTAAATGGTAAAAATATATACCAATTAAAATATAAAACCTCTCAATAGTATAATTTATCACCATAGTAATAACGGCTAGATTGATTGGTTTTGGCGTGTGTTAGAAAATGAAGTTCCGTACAACACACGCTACTGTATTATTCAAAGGGAAGCATACCGTTGAAGCTTGGGGTGTTACATACGATTTAATAAGTTACTAAAATAAATTCATGGAACCTTTTGGGCTTGAATCGGTTGTCCTGACATGGTCTTCTCCAGATCTATTGAGCTTGTGTATTTTGGATATTTCATCCATATCTAAAAATATATATTCCATAATATATTATGGCACAATCTCAGTTAAAAATTATAAACATAAATATCTTTCATTTAAGCCATTGTATTGAATCATTGGATTTTTCATAATTATCATCCTTTTGTTCACCCCTTATAATGAATGATTATAATTTCAATTATTCCCTTTAATTGAAACAAGACCGTTGAAAATTATGATACATGAAATCTTGTACTATTTCTAACATTGATAATCATCCAAAATAAAATATTTCTTCAAAAACCATATGTTATTATACATTCCTTTGGATTAGTGGATGGGGTTTGGTTTGGAGGGTGGGGTTTCTTTTTTACATTTTGAATTTCATTATAAAATTAATCCCTTAGTCATGATATCATTGTTTCGGTCTAGTGAGGGGTTATTTTATATCCTATATTCTTTCATTAGTCTACTCTTTGTACCCCAGTGTTGTGTGTTTTTATCGTGGGTAAGGGGATATTGTATGTTTCCTTTTTTCTACATTTATTGGTGAAATTTTATCCCTGATTTTTATTTTTCCTCTATGTCTTGAAAAAAATTCTACACTGGTATTACATTATAATATTATTATATACATATTCAATGAAATATATTTTTGGGGATAGATTGACGTCATATAGACTAGGAGACGTAAAGTGATCATATTGGTTGACTTCATTTCATTTCCTATTTGAAATTTTCATTTGATAACTCATATATACTAGTGAATAGATGTTGCTAATATTGGGTTATAATTTTTGTACTGAATTGGATCTTGGATGAGATGGAAAATAGGAAATCAAATAAATGAATATGAATTATCTTTTCAACCAGAATATTAATGGAAGATAATGTAGAATTAATATATACTATTATGGTTAATGATTAATGTATTTTATTTAGTGAACATATTGAGTAGAGTTTCATTGATCTTGATCAGGTATCTGCATTATTGTATGTTGTTGTCTTCTTATATATTTCGAGGCTAGTTTTGTTTTAGATTTTAGTTATTGAATTTCATACATAGTAGGTTAAATAGGACATGATTTTATCTATGAGGGAAATATAGAGTTTTCTTTTAATAAATTTGGGTGTCATAAATTCCTTATTAGAATTTTCCTTCAATATTGTGATTTCTTCCCTCTAGGTTTGAGTGGTAAGAATCTAGATATCCTCAAAAGGAGGTGGTCTAGTGATTATCCATTAGGTGGAGCTCTTGTTCTGTTCATTTTGAGGATTTTCTGAGCTGCTAGCATATATGAAGATTGTATTGTTTTAGTTTTGACTGATATTGGGTTATATGATTTGGAAGGATTTATGTATGTTTTAGTGGGGAAAATATATGGTATTTAATATCTTATGTGAGATTGAAAAGTTTCATATATCTAGGTCTCAATTTAGGTTTCCTCGTGTATGTTTTTAAATATATGCATAGTTTATCAAATTCTTTGGTTGATGATTAATATTTAGTAAATAAATGTATAAGTATAATAAATAAATAAATTTACTAATGAACCTAATGTTATACCTATATATTTTAATAAAATGGTATCAATAAGAAGGGTTGAATTAATTTTAAAAAATTAAGAATAAAAAAATAATGTGTTGTTTATCATTGAGATATATTTAAGCATATTATTAAACAAAAATCAGATTAATTATATTAATTTCTAGTGAAGTAATTAGTAGATAAATGAAATGATATGATGATATAATTCATAAGGGTTTAAAATTAACTTGATTCTAATATAAGTTTTAGATAGAAATTGGTATTTATATTTCATATTTATTACTATGGTGTTTAGTTTTTAAATATTGTCTAATAATGGGTATGTTTTCATATTAATGATATTTATATGATGTGATCCATAGATCATTTGATTTTTTCACATATGGGAATGGGATCTAAAGGTTCATGGATTATTTTTAAAAGGGATAAATTATTGGGAAATATTAATTTAGAAGTGGATAGAGTTATTTGGGTAAGTGTTTATGACATGATGGATGAATGGCCATTTGGGATATTATATTTACATTATTATTCATTTTATACTCAAATTAATAATCATTTTTTCAGGTATTATTATATCATCTTACAATCAAGTTTAGTTAGAAAGGACATTGAGTGACCGAATTAGAGCGGTGGTATTTTTCTAGTCCCTTCTTACTTAATATTTTATTGATGATATTTCCTTTAATTATTGATGGATGTAATATGATAATATTAATTAATAATTATATGAAAATTTGTTAATGACATGTGTTGTAATATCTATAAGTGATTTAGCATTTGAGTATTTGATATCTAGGATGTGTTATATCTCTATTTAATATTGTTATATATTATATGTGACACATCTCCCTTGAGTATGATTTCAATATAAACTATTTATTTATTATAGATTTACCTTACTCTTTTTTCAAACATATTTTTATTGAAACAAATATTTCATAGTAATGTTGATTTTATTTTTAATATGATCATAATGGGTAACCTTTGGTTCCAAATGCTCTATAGTTTTCATATGATTTTTTAAAGATAGTTCATAGGATATTGGGTATGTTTAAATTTGGATAACTGAAGTGGATTATTGGGAGATTGGTTTTGTATTATCTCTTTTTCTATTGTGTTTGTTTCTTATAATTTTAGATGGTATTGGTTAATATTAACCTTTTTGTTTATATAGAAGTATTTGATTGGTTTATTGATTATCTTTTCCTAGAAATGAATAAGGATGTTATTCCCATACTCATGATGGATACAGTCATTGATAGTCTCCATCCTAAAGATTATTAGTTGTGGAATTCTTGGGTAACTCTCCTTTCCACAGTAGACCTGGGCAGGGTTCTTTAAGGGGATCATTTTGATGGGGATACTACATCATGAAGCACCAATGACACCATAATTATTGTTTGGTATTTTCTGGGTGTGACTTGCGTAAGGTAATTATATATTGAACTCTATGTTTTAGGATGAAATGTTTCGCCATATATATTTTTAATTTTTGACCTTATGGTTAAAAAATTATAAAACAATATAATTGTTCTATTAATTTTCGCTAAATTTATATGGGATTGTTACTAAATTTGTTAGATTTTCATGGTATTAAAAACCAAAAAACCCCACTTATCATTGTTTCCTTGCCATCCTCTTTACATTATGGTCTCCCATATGAAATTATCTCAAACGGTCAATGTGTTTTATAAAGATATAATCATAAACCAGTAATGTTAAGGTAATCCATATGTTCACTCTCATAAACTCACCATTATCACCCCTGAAAAAATGATCCTAATTCTATTCATCTTTATGAATTATGTGCATTCATAATCACCAGGTTCTAGTAAAGATGTTATCAGAATCAAAATAAAACCATTAACAATATTTTCTATCATGAAATAAAAAATAAGAATACAGATTCCACCTAGAAATTATGCATGATCCATCACTACATCCGACAACCAGTCATAAAAATAAATTTCATTACATAAAGGAGAATATCAAAACAAAATACATTGAAAAAATTAAATAATGATATCCCATAAACTGACTAGTAATGACAATAAAAAAATGTTACAATATAGATCCTAATAATATCCCAAAAAAAACTATGATACAGAAGCATCCAAAAATAAAAAAATCTATACTAATTCAACCAATCACTTTGTGACCCATAGCTCACTTTCCACATACCAAGCCCACTGGCTGGAAAAAAACTCCAAGACTAAGGTAGAGAAAATCCAGTGATCTTGAAAGAAATCCATTATATTTGTACATTCCAAAAAGATTATATTATGTTTGAGAGAAACCAAACCCATAAAAAACCCACTAAACCATGTGTAAAATTTATTTAAAGATACATTTAATTTATTCTATATTGAATTATAATTATAAAACAGTTTTTTATTGGAAATAAAATAAATTCACACCCCTGAACATTTTATTAACATGCTCTCATTTTATTTAAATTAAAACCATCTCTTCAATATGTTACATTATGCAATGATTTATTTATGAATCACCCATTTTAAATCCACCTTTATAAATGATGTTTGAAAACAATTTGGATATTATTTAATAAAAATATAATTTAAATAAAGAATATTTTAAACCATCATTGAACCTTATCACCGTTGAGATAAAAATAATCCATCTTAATATACAGTTTATAGTATCGTTGAGAAAAATATAACCAAGGAACATTAGTGATGGGAGTCCAATAATTAATTCATATTGTATAATGGGAAACAGTCTAGGACATTATAAATATAGTCATTTTCTTTACCAAAAATGTGGGACCAAATTCCATCATATGTCAAATCCAAAACAACATGAGACACTTGATTCTACTCACACCAGTTTCAACAGGGGAACACACATACCCTTGACATAGTCAATCTAGGGTAGAGTAGATAATGTGTGGAAAAAACCATTGTACCATAAATTTAGTCTTCTAACACTATTCGTAATAATCCTATGAAATCATCAAAAGGGGGTGATAAATAAAAAAATGTGATAGGTTAAATATGATCGTATAAAATAAATATTACATCACTTTCAATGACATTGAATGAAAATTCAGCAAACATTGAATTCATATATGAATAATATACAATATCCCCAACTAGGGTAACAATCCATATCAAAACAAGTACAATAATGGGTTCTCATACAATCACTATGTAGAATCATTCTAAATGATCAAATGGGCCTTGTAGGAAACTAGATCAAGATGCGAGATCCTTTTAAACCATTTAAATCAACATAAAATAACTTCATTATACCAAACTATTAAAACCACCACAAAAAACTTCTAAAAACAATTAAATCGTTTATTTAAACTACTTGTAATGGAAATAAATCATTAATTTAAAACAACCCTAGGGAAATAATCCCCCAACCAAGGTGTTAAAAAAATAGGTTCAAACTCTTATCTAAAAAATAAATATCATTATATAAAATTATTGAATTATTTTAAAAAAAAACACATGGATATTTTATGTGGGAAAATGTAATAATTTTTAACTTCTAATAAATGGGTGGATAGGGGTTATTGGATATCACATGCCTTGGTCATGAAATAAATTTTTTTTTTACCCACCATGCTGCAGACTATGGATCCACAGAGTGGATCATCTACATGTATTCTTTGTAGATTCATTTTGAAGATACCATGGAGAAATTTTCTTAGAAAAAACAGGGGTCTGAAACCTCACTTAACCCTCTACAAAATTTATTAATCAAAATCGAGTAAAAGTTTTGAAATCATTTGGTGAGGGTTTACCCCTCCCAAGCACACCAAAATGGATCCCTCTATTCCAAGGACTGAAATTTGTCCCTGAAATCCTCCAAATTATATCATCAAGACAATTCTATGGATCACCCATATCACGCAAATCTGAGTTCACAATTTCAGTCTCTATGGCATTCCCTTCTTGTATTATAGTGTAGCCCACAACATCACAATCCATTAGCCACCCAAAACACCCAAAAAATTTCACAAACTCCCATAAAACATTAAATAACACAAAATAACTGAATAGATAATGTAATAGTGACATGGGGGTGTTTTAATTCTATGCACCAAGACACATTATGTCCTCAATAAATTCTATTAATCATGTGTTATGATCATGATGGAAGGCTATAATGAAAACCAACATCAAGAAGTTAGAAAGTGGGGATCCAATTATAAATTTTCTATGGACAGATGCTACTAAAAAATAACTAATTAAAATTAAAAACATATATAAATCCATAAATTTACACAATTACAACACAATAGTGATCACCTGATTTGAGATCTAGGGAAATATATATTTAGTGTAGCTCTCCCAACCATTTAGGATATATCTAAATGGTAGAAAATATAGACGTACAAATTATTAAAACAAAAAATCAAACAAGAGAACACACCACGATGAATTAACCATGAATCACCCAATTTCATCAATCAGAAATAATTGTCAAAGGAACGAAGATAATTTCCCAAGGTAAACATAAACCAAAGGGAACAATATATCTAGAAAACAAAAACCATCACCATTATCAACAAGGTATTCTAACCATAAACCACAAAAGAACAAATTATAACCTTGAATCCATATGAAATACTATAGGATATTAACCACAGATCACAATACACTTGTGGGTAAACTAGGAAACCAAACTCGGAACACCATATGATGGGAACCCCCACCAATAAAATCTAGCAGCATTAAGTGAACAACTGGTAAATGATTTTGGGGAAGCATAGTCCTCACTTACAACACATGTACCCTTCCATAAAATTTTCATCAGTTCATTAACCTCATAGAGACAACAATTTCACCAAAAACATATGGTTTCCCCTCTCAAGGTCCCACCCACATGCCTAATTGAATCATTATACTAATAATTTCCCCATAACCAAAAACATGTTTTTAAATTTTTCTTTAACCACACTTACATGCTCTATTGGAAACTTATGTGGATTTCCACCTTCTTAAAACTACTCTAGGATAACCTCAATTAACCATTTATTTTTAATCTGGTAGGAACCTAAAATGAATTTTGTGATTTTTTACATGGGAAGAAACATCTACCCTTGTAACCCTTCCACTTTATAGAGTATTAAATTCCCACCCCATTATGATTAGAGAACACAATCTTTATTGTATACCATACATTTTAACTGATTTAGTGTCACTAATCTTCTTGGTGGGTAGCACTATAATACCATTGAAACCTCTCATCTCTACTAAGTGCACATGCACCCATATATAACATGTCCTTTTGGTCCTGTCTTTCTAACCTGAACTAGTTTTCAAATAAAAAATACATGTATCCCCTCCCTAAGGATCACCCACTATTCTAAATGAATCATCAAACTAATGTATATACCTAATGTAAAAATAATATTCCGTCAATGTTATTTTTACTCCCTCACAAGAACCCTAGAGACAATCATATGGGGCACCCATACAAACACTACTCCATAGAAATATCACATAACCATGATGTCTTAATCATTTAGGATACAAAAAAGATAGGTAACTATGTTTATATGGGTAGAAACATTTATCATTATTACTTTTAACATTCTAGAGGGTTATATCAACATTTTTACTATATTCCCAATTATTTCCACTAATCTCTCTTATAATCTAATCACAAGGAATCCAACATCAAAATATTCAAATCCCATGATATCACCTTGAAAACATACAACGTAAATATTGACACCCATAAAAAACCAAAATTCATTACCATCTATAATAAAAAATAACAATAAATCGTTGATATACAAAGATATTGTCTCTCAGAAAACTGCCACCCAAAATAGGATTACACTATAGAATTCCTTTTTTGACAATGTAACATACATAACCTCCTAAGATGGAAAAAGTGGTGAAAACTAGATGGAAAATTTGATATTTAATGAAATATAATATGAAATTTTTAGGCACTCTATGCTAAAAGAACATGAGGTGCCTTTTATTTTTCCTTTGATATTAACATCCCTATCTAAACATTCCTTCCAACTCAAACCCATCCTACAACTTCTTACTTCCTAAGAAAACAACTCCACATTTTTTAACTATAACTATAAAAAATCCTTTATTGATAAGCCTCTCAAAACTGACACCTCCCAGGATGATAGACATGTTCCAACAATATTAACTCTAAAATTAGGGAAAATTCCCCTATGATTCAATTCCAATATATCATCCAGATGCTCTGAATATTATTGCTCAATGACATGTCCATGATTATAGGTATGGTCAAAATATGTTGGAAACATTCTAAAAAAATGAGGTGAACCGACCATACGATCATAACATATGATATAATTCACACTCTTTTTCGAAGGATATATGGGTAGAATATTCAATATAAAAAAGGAATTAACCTCAATAAGTCTTTTTTGCAGAAATTAAATCACACAACTCCATCTAAATCACAAATAATTTAAAAAAATTACTCACTCAAGAAAACAAATATTGAATCCTTACATATAATTAATCTACTCTGTGGAAGGATTTATGTGACTCAAACCCGTTGATATCAAGGCATTATTTGAAAATATTTTCCGTCACTTGAAAGTATTATAAAACACTATTTTATATGATACCTGAATTTTGCATTAAAACCATTTACACTTATCTAATTTCAAGATTAGAAAAAAAATTCATAACAATTAAATATAGATTTCAAAATTAATCCACACCATCAATATACTTTTCCTCCCAAAAAACTAATTTTAAAACATTTAAAAAATTGTTTCAAAATGTAAATCTGTATAAGGAAACCATAAATATAGTCTAAAAATAACATATAAAAAATAAATTTCACCATAAAAACAATTACATTTATCCTCATAACAATGGTAAACACCATTGTTTCCAATATGTAGATCAGGAAAGGAATGAAGACAATTGCATATGAGGGACCAATAAATGTACAGTATGGATGAATAGGATGATAAACAATTATCAAACCATAATATAGGATCTAAATGGCTCCCAGGAACATTTTTTTAGTTTTTAATAGTCTACCAAACTATTCTATCTAAATATGATTCTCAAAAACCATCCCTTATTTTTCCTCAAAGACTCAAGTCAACCCCCATAATAAATAATGGCCTCATTTATAATCAAAATACAATGATCGCATATCACAATCCCATAAATATGAATAAATATATACTAAAAACACATATAACTATCCTTAATTGAAATTTGAAGTTTGTTATGCTGAAAAGGTTTCCCATATCATTCACATACCCTTTACACAATGTACCAATAACTATCCTTGTTGGATTTATACAAGGACATGCCCTAATTAGCAATATCGTTCTCTACTGAAATTTTTTAATATTCAACCTGGGTTACCCATTAACATGGATCTTGAGTTACGTGAAGTAAAGGCCTGAGGAATGTTCCCAATTTCTCTAAACTAGTGAAAATTTAAAAGGTATCAAAACAAATTCATTAGGAATAGTTTCACAAATTTAATCCAAATCCTAAACATTGTTTCCACCATGAAATATTCAATGACCCATCCATATGATAGATTCCCAAAAATCTAAATAAATAATAATAGATAAATAGGAACATATCAATAGTGTAAACAATAAAATTAAATTAATACACCCCATAAAGTGAGCATTAATTACAATAAGGACTTGATAAAAGTGATATCAAAATAAAATCCATAGTTAATAAGGAACATATATGAGAATCCAAAAATAAAATACAATATAAAAATGATACGAACTATATCTTTTGGACTCCATGATCACTCTCCATATCTCACAAAAACCATATTGATCAACCCAAACATGTTATATGGCTGAGATTGAGGCTAGGGAACCTAGAATGAGTATATAAATTATACACACTTCATATTGTGTATAAAATATTTGAGGGAAAAAACCCAATAGGATCCCACCAAAAAGATTTCATAATAAAATTCAAACATAATACCATTTATAATTATATTAAATTAAATTTTAAAAAATTGTTTTCAATTAATGTGTTTAATAAAACTAAATGACACCCCATAGTCAATTTATAAACATCCACCTATTTTTCATTAAATGAAAATAATCACATTTAAATTTTACCATAACCATTATTTATATTATGAAACTTCCCTTTTTTATAACGCTTCAGAAATATTGTTTCAAAACTATTTTTATGCTATTTAAAAACTAAAACCAATGTAAATGAATAATGGATTAAAATATCGAGGCACCATATCACCATTGAGATTAAAATAAATAATCACCATTGACTCAGCAAGGTTCCACAATGTGAAATATAACCAATAAATAGAAGGAATGTGAGTCACTTATGTAATTAATCTAGTATAATGTTAAAAACCATGATAATGGTAATAAATTTTTATAAATTAAAAAAAACATGAGAAAAACTACCGATAGTTGTCACATTCAAACAAACACAATCCCCCTTATTTTAGTCACATAAGCATCTTCTAGGGAACATCCCAAGACTACTAATAGTAAATATTGGAGACACTAGATGGTGTGTGTACTCAACTATGGTAGAATAGGTCTTGAACTCTCACTTGGTTAATATTTTACCAATAAATGTAGCGATTAGAGGTGATAAATGAAACTAGTCTTAAGATCAATATGGTAGAATGTAATGAATCTCACTTCACCTTCAATGCCATCAAAAGAAACTATACCATCCATGTCATCTATATCATAGTGATAAAAATTATCACCCACATAGGTCATAGTCCAATTCAAAACAAAGGGATTAAAAGGGAATCACACAAACACCTTATGAAACCATTACAAGGTGTTAAACTAGCCTTACTAAAAACTGACCTAGGATGTTGGGTCTTTTATAACCATTGTAATCCAATTAAAATCACTTATTTAAACCAAAAAATTATAAACTATAGAAAAAAAATTGTAAAACTATTATACCATCCTTTTAGACCAGTTGAAACAGATAAAATGTTTTCTCCCATTTAAAAAGCATCAATGGAAATAATACTTTACCCATGACATGAGCCAAAAGGGTCATATACAATTCTGAAACATCAATTTCATTGAAAATAGGTCATTAATTTATTTTTAATAGCCCTTCACACTATGAACCCCCTATTTAAAACCACGAAACCATTTAATACCCTTAAAATTTTGTGTTAAATCAGTTTCAATTAACATATAAAATTCGTTCACCCATTTTATATTGGTGTGATCTAATAAATTAAATCAATAAATACACAAATCATCAAATAAAATAAATATTATTGGAATCCCACCAAAATTCCAACCTTTCTCAAAGTGATTACCTATCACTACTAGTTGAAAATAACCATAAAATATCTCCTTTGATTATTCGTATCAAACCAATCAATATAATGGCCACCAAATGGAATAAATCCCTACTTCTCTAGGTTGGGATCAACCAAACACAAAATCCATCTTCTGTAGAGTGAGGTTTTATGGTATAAAAGTATTAGGGATTAAATGTATAATTGAAATCAAGAGAGTACATGTACATGACTTGACAAATCCATTAAATTGAAAAGATTGGAAGAAAATAAATCGAGGAATATGTGAAGGAGGAACTCCTCC
Source organism: Viscum album (assembly GCA_963277665.1). Taxonomy (NCBI): domain Eukaryota; kingdom Viridiplantae; phylum Streptophyta; class Magnoliopsida; order Santalales; family Viscaceae; genus Viscum; species Viscum album. The sequence continues at coordinate 1,367,871,034 of OY728158.1, read as the reverse complement.
GACATGTACCATAACTGGTTTAAATGAGAGGGGTAGAATGTGGACCATGTCATTTAAGGACATATTTTGAAAAAAAAGGGTATATCACCATTTTAAAAAATCTTGGAATACAAGGGCCACGACATGCCCCTAGAAACCATGAAAAATAAATGCACCATGATTTCCTCCATGGTGAATCTTTTGTCTCCAGACCATGGAGAATCCTCACGGAGGCCCAATTGAAGAAGCACAAATGAACTATACTTCGTCTAGACTAGAAATATTCGGGGATCATGACCCCTCACTCAAACCCTATATGGTGGAACCTAAAGTTCTTGGGTTAGGATTTATATAATCAATAGGGGTCTTAGTCTCTTACTTATTCACCCCAAAATATAGCCCTGCACAATATTATGTGGACTCATTCCCAAGAAACCTGTTAAAAGATTTTGATATTACTTTGTTAACAATTTTATCTTATTTTTTAAAACTATATTTTTTATATGTTTTTTTCTTATTTAGTATTGGTTTGAGTCTATCATAATAATGTTTGAATGAACGCTGAATATTGATTAATGTTTGAACCCAAACATATAGGGGGAGAAGAGTTTTGTTTTCATAAATGTTGTTTTTTGAATCATAAGATCATTCCGAGATGCACTAGACTCAATTTAATAGACAGGGAATCACCATAAGAAGAGTCGGTCTAGAATAATAAGTTGACGATTGGATGCACCATCATTCTCAGGTCCATTAGTACAATGGTCAGTAGACATTAGGCTCAGTATTTTTTAGAAGGTAAGATATTGCGGAGTGAATAAGTCTTAATATTGATAAAGAGTTTTTGAATGAACGTAGTGAAATCAGAAGTTATAAAATTTTCATAATTTACAAATAAAATTAGACAATGATTTATTGGTCATGTATTTTTCAAAAATCAAGAAAACATTAATGGTAAAATATTATTATGAAATGTTTGAATCGTAAAGATCTTATTTGTTCTAGAAACTCAATCACAAAATATCAGATCCAAAAATAACAGACTCTACAGTTGTTGGAAGTCGGAATGTATCAAGATAATAATGTTTGATTATTTTAAAATTTTTTTAGTGGAGTCATAAATGGATATAGAACATAGTAATTGTGGTGATATTGTAATGATAATTAAATTTTCATTAGAATTTTAACAAAACTAATTCTGAGAAGGATGATCAGACTAGCTCTATGGAGGAAATCTGGTCATACTAACTTATGCGAAGATGTTCATCATAATGAGATGAGAAAGATCATAATATTTTTAATATTGGAGGAATTGGATACTAAGGATTCTCATCCTAATTATAATAGGAATTTGAAGATGTGGAAGTTCGTTGTAATGAGTTATTAGTGGAAATCAAATCACAATGTGTTAATGATAGAAAGATCATAATGTATAAATGAATAACGTCAAATCATAGTGAGATTAGAAATTATCATCATAATAAAGCTGAGGAAGATAAATCATAATGATACTGGGGATGTTAGTCAAACAGAAGAAATGTTATATTTCACAAGATAATGGATGTCATAGAAATCATGAAAAAGTTTGAAGAGGTCAAATTTGATGATTAAATGCAAGTTTAATTTGGATTTTAGAAAATTAGGTATGTGAGAACAATATTAATTTTTCCACCTATTCTTCTATGATTCCCCTATAAATAGTAGAACACGCAATTATGTTTTTGTAACCATTAATTTTAGAAATAATATTTGAAGGGCTCAATAGATTTGAGTGAAAATTTATTTCTATAATGAGATCTCACTAGAAGATCAGGCACCTAAATGTTTTGTTTACCAGACAGAGGAACATCATATTGATAAATTTAGTAGAGCTTGAGTTTTTCATATTAGGACTATGAAAACTCCTAACGAGAACATCGCATTGAGTCAATCATACTGAGGGAGAACATAATATATTTATTAGATAAATTTTAGAAGTGCAGATTGAGAATAGTAAGATAATATTGAGACAATATAACTGAGTTCATTAGACTGAAGTGCATCAGATTCAATTTCATCAAACCTAGGAACCATTTTAGAGAAATTTAAAAAAAAAGATTTTATTTTTTAATCTAATATTTTCTAAGAAACTTTTTAAACATTCTATATCTAATATAATCATTCCTATTAGTAGATATAAGATATCTAATGGGAGTTGGCAGATGTTTTATTCTATTTTTCTTAATATTGTGTTTCTATAGACTCATGGGAGTGGATATGGGTAAGATATAGGTTCACAATGTTGGAAACATATAAACCCCATGTGCTTTACATGATTTCCTATTTTTTTAATGAACGAGTATTTATAATATGATGATAAAGATATAAAATCTAATAGAATGGAGGGGTAATGTTTTTAAAATTATTAAAGTGGGTAAAAATTGAAAAAATTGATTCACCCTCCCCCCACACATTTTTTATTTTATTATTTGTAACAACAATTGGTATCAGAGCCATGGGTCCGTTGTTGAATCCTTTTGAGGGATAATATTAATTACAGCAGTAGTAGAGTAAATCCTATAACTAATAGAATTAATTATTATTGATAAAAATGTATTATAAATCATTTTCACAATATCATGGGTTAGATGTTGTTGAGGCCTGTACCATAGGTTTTTCTCCTATAGAGAATAGTTCCTCGATGTATTTTTATGATAATATAAATATACTCGTTGATAGAAATGATAGAAATTATATATTTTTGTCATTGTTATAATTTTTTCTTAAAAATCCTAATGTGTCAGTCAACTTCAAAGAGTTTGATTGATAAGATTGAAATTTTCATCGATTAGAATAATAATGTGATGGACGAAAATATAGGAAACATGGTTAGTAAATACAAATACATAAGGATGATAGATAATTAAACTATTGATGAATACTTCAGTAGAGTAAGTACAATTGTTTACTACATCAAAGGATTTAGTGATGTCTAAAAGATCCTAAAATTGTCAAGAAGCATATGATAAACCTTCCAAACATGAATGATTCTAGAATTTCCTATTTGGAAGATAAGGATGACTAATCTCTTGATGAATAGAATCATATTACTATTTCTAATGAAATAAAAAAACATCCAATGTTAAAAAATAATGTGAAAGAAGAAATGGATTTTGAATCCATCAGAAAAAGAAAAACACAATATGTTGGAAATGTTGATCCATGTAACTCCAAAGATATATAATATAATAAGTTTATTGAAAAAATCATGTCTGTTATATCCAAGAAATATTGAATAGCAAGAAAAACGTATGTTGGTAATCATTCTCTAAATTAATTTTCGTGTCGAGGAATAAGGATCTTTTCATTGAATTGTACCAAGAATAATGTTGAAGAATGTGAAGACACTTCTTATGAAATCCCTCAATAGAATAAGTGGAATAAAGTTTCAAAAGATTAAAAGTCATCCATCAAATATAAGAATAATTTTTTGGGACACAAAATAATTATACCGAGTCATAAATTTGAATTGGACTCAACTAAAAACAATTCATTATTAGATTAATGTTTGGAAACATTGAAAAACTTCATTTAAAATTTTCTGAAAACAAAATACACCTCATAATGTGAAGAATTTTGTGAATAATCACATAGAGAGTACCAACTCAGAACATACATTTTTGGATGTATTTTGAAAAAACACTCATGGAATAAATGAAATTACGGAAGAAATATTGTGAAGATATATTTCATGATATAGAATATGTCATCAAGCATTATGGACACTAAATTCATGAGATCATAAGTCACAAACTAATAATTTTTAACAATGCCAAATTATTGAAGATCATGGTAAGAAGTTGATGGATAAGAAAGAATAAGTCACCATGATTAGATCTAAACTTATAGAGTCTAAAATTACCATGAAGAAAGTTAAATAAAATTTGAAACAAATATTTAGATGTAAAAGGAGATAATTCTAATGGTGCTAAAAAATAACAACTCAATAATCCGTTGAAATAATCGCCGAAAAAAATAATATTTTATTTGAATTTTCTAACATTTCAGGTTCTAGAAAGGGATTGGAAAATCCTAGGTGAGAAAGGGTGTGATAAAACTATTTCAATGATAAAATATTAAAACCCACAGAAAAGAAAAGATGGTACACTTCCATAGATAGTTATAAAGTGAAGAAGTTATCAACCTCAATAAATTTTCAATAGAGAGTGATCGTAATTCAAAAAATAATCAATATTTAATGTCCAATGCTGCTGTTGTGGAATATATGGGAATAAGGCATATAAATTCTGGTATAAAATTTACCTCCATTTAAAACTATTTAAATATTTTTAATGCAATAATGGAAGAAAGATGAGTAATGTTCCAAACCCATATTATGTTAAAATTGAAAAATATGAAAATGTTAGAATCCTTAAATGAAAAAATTAATTTGAATAACAGGATTTTTTTGGGAATATGTGATAAGGCTATTCATTATGTATAAAGATGTATGACACTCCATACAAAACAAGTTTCTTGTGATATAAAATAAAAGTAAGCCGGAACAAAGAAAGTTGAATAAATAGCTTTTGTTTTTGATACGTCATTAAAAAAGAAAATATGACAAATAATGGGTACATGATAATGGGTTTCATTTAAATATGATTTGTGATATAAATATCATGAATCTTGTCAAAATTCATAATTGAGGAGTAGTTTTAATTGGTAATGATTGCTTCTTAAAAATCAGAGGAAATGGAATGACTACGATTGAAGATGAATAATATAATTCTTTGGAAATTGTTTTGCTAATGGGCTAAAACATAACATACTTTTTATAAGAAAACATTGTGATGTAGAAAAATAATTTGTTTTGAGAAAAAAATTGTCATCGTCAGAAGAGTGAAAATTGAAAAAGTTATTAAAAATGAATAATGAACTAGTGTAAATCTCTTTCAAATAGGAGAATTCAATTCCTACAATTACATAAGTGACGGGGGTAAAAATAATTTGTACTAAAGGCTTAGAGAATGTTGGAAGAAAAACATGTACATATATCTATTGTTGATTTTGATTGAAATATTCTAGAAATGAAATAGTGCGAAAATGATGTTCTGTGTAGCATCTCATAAAGGTTTGATAACAAATAAATGTCCAAAGAAATTTGAGATTTAGTCTACCAGACCTCTTGAACATATTCATTTGGATTTATATGGGTCGAATAGTCAACAATAAAAGAATGGAAATTTATACTTTATCACTTTTATTGATGATTTTACTTAGTTTAAAAAAATCATATTTATGAGACGTAAGTCTGAGGTTGTAGAAATGTTCAGTTTTTTCAGAAAAGAATTTGAGAAGGTAATGAGGGATTGTATAAACAAGTTTATAATAGGTAACTTTCCTTAATTTACAAGAAATACATTTGAGACAATTTCGAGAAATCATGGTATCAAACCATAGTATAGTGACCCATAAACTCCAAAAAAAATGGTATAGTAGAAATAAATAATTAAAATATGGGGAAAATGAGATGATGTTTTCTAGTAGAATACAATCCATCAATGTTATATTATAAGGATTCTATAAATATTGTTCTACATGCTCAAAAAATATGCTTACTATGACATGAAACCAACATGAATTCTTATGAAATGTGTTATAACAAAATAAAACTTTCATTCAAGTACTTATATGTTTCTTAAGTCCATGTTTACAAAAAATAAAAATACATATCTTGGAATATTGGATAAAAAAGATGTGGAATGAATTTCTATGGGTTATTCACTAAATGGAAAAAGTTCAAAATGTTTGAACCAACATTTACAATGGTCGGTGGGCTCTTACTATGTGAATGTAATAGTAAATAGAAATCCCATAAAAAAAGTTGCTGAGGATAAGGCGGAGGATAATCTATATATTTCTAATTATAGTGGTCGTATGTCAAAACATCCTTACTAATATCCAGGGGAATTATGTGACGATGAAAGATTAACAAGAAATGACACATTAAAATTTCATAACATAAAAAAATATATAGAGTATGAAAACTTTATTAGAAATCATTACGCTATAATTCAAACCAGGTGAAAATTGAGATTTGAAAAAAAAACACCACTTTTCTCATAAGTTGAACAAGAATCAGTTTTAGAAGCAATTTTACCCAAAGAATGAGTAGATGATATGGATTGATAATTATATTAGAATGATTACATTTGAACATGGTAACATGTTCCAAGATGATAAAATAAAAATATTATTTTAACAATGTGGGTTTATAAATGTAATTAAAATGACAATAGAGAAGTTTCAACAAAAAAAGCATGAATTATTTTTAATGTATATGCATACAAGGAAGGTTTGGATTTTAATTAATGTTTTTCACAAATTCAATGATTAGACGTTATTATAATGTTTTTTAAGTATTCATACATAGGAATGATAATGATTATCAGATGAATGTAAATTCATATTTCATAAATGGTGAGATTATGGAATAACATTTCATTGAATAACCTTGTGGGTTTAAACATTATGAGCAAGAGAACAATGTTTTTAAAATAAAAAAAATCATTGTATGGATTGAAACAAACTCCACATCCATGGAATTAAAAACCATATTTTTTTATAAATGTTTTCTTTTCTAAAGGAAAAGATGGAAGAAACATATACGTGGAATATATTGAGTCTATTAGTCGAATGGTAATTTTATTATGTACATGATATAATTTTTTCTAGAGATGAAAAAATACTTTTAATGAGTTTTATGAGGAAATGAATAGAATTTTGAAATGTCAATGTTGAAAGAATTACCATTCTTCCTTGTCTTACTATTTAAAAACATATATTTTATTATATAAATAATAGTATGAAATATAATTTTTAAAGATGACCGGGAAGTATGAATTCAAATAATTTTCTATAAATATATATTTGAGCACAAATTTGTGTAAATATTAGTTCAAATAATTTGTCGATCAAAAATAATTTTATAAGATGATAGAAAGTATAATTTAAAATACATAATCAAGGCATGATATTTTTAATGTTATGAATTTTTATATTATATATCAGAGAAATATGAAATAATAACATATGATGATAGTAAAGATAATTATCATATAAGTAAAAGTAACATATTCAAATTGGGTTTTAAAGAGAACAAATTGTCACATAATGTTACATGGTTACACTATTGCAGATTGGGATGGAGATCGTAATGATTGAAAATCAACCTCAAGAGGAACATTTTCATGGGTCAAATGTTGTGTAAGTCATCATAGTTGGAAAAAATATTCATTGCCATTGAGAATAGTAGAATCAGATAATGCTAAATCTATTCAATATTTTACTCTAATGTTTTGAATGAATATTGAGCTGGAAGACCAAAATGTGAATGTTCATAACCCATTGGAGATACTTGTGGATAATCAGATTTCAATTGACCATTCATGAAATCATGTCCAACATTAAAGATCAAAACACATTGATATTAAGTTTCTATTAATTCAATAGAAAGTAACAAATAGACGTGTTATGTTGGAATATATCTCAACAATGTATCAAATTGATGATATATCCAAAAAATATATGGTGGAAGAAATAGTTGAGAAATTGAGGATGAAACTTCATGTTTGACCTCCTCCACTGACTTTTTAAACTGCATAATTAATTACCCCTATCGTTCTTTGGACTCTTGACAATTTTGGAGACAAAGTAACCTCTTTTTATTTTGTATAAATTTTTTAATTATCACTCTTGTATGAATTTGAATCTTTGTTATCCTAAAACAGAGAAGAGGAAAAGAAAATTGTGGAAGTAAGGAATGATTGTCATTACATGGTTGAAAATTTTTCCACACACTGAGGGATGGAATTCCTTTATGTAGAAATGGTTTCTCTATACACATCCATGGTGTCTTGATACTCTGAGCAAGATGATCGACCTCAATTGCTACTTTAATCGTGTTGAGTTGTTTGTCGGCCCTCCAAGGAAGGATATAGTGAAGGTAAAAACTAGTGCAAAAGAGGAATGTACATCAGATGGATTTATGGCGAATGTAACAGATGACGCGGATCTTCAAGATTCGGTGTTTGATACTGAGTTTGATCATCGACAAGTGGTGGCGGTATCCAAGCATGTATCATCTCATAAATATTAGGGATATTGCACAATTATGGTGATATCTGAGAAGGTTGAAGGCCGCAACCCTCCATTGATGACCACATCGGTTGATGTGGTGTTCATGGAGGTGGCGGGGAATGATGTTCGGGTTGCAGGTGAAGTTGTTTATCATGAATCGGTGGTGAATAATGAGCATGCCGTATTAGTCAAGTGTGATTTATCTGAGGGATCTGTCTTAATTGCGGAGAGATATGGGAAAATCGATGACAAGAATCCCTCATTGAGGGATGAGGCTATGTTGCGGCGAGGAGAAGTGTCTTGTGCAGCGGAGATATGATCTAAAACCATAGCGGTTGCATCATGGAATTATGTTGTTGTGGCTGGCATGATAGGTATAGGAAACCCTGGGAAGTACCATATAGGGATGGAAGGGGATTCTACTCGACGTCATTTCAAATATGTGGGTGATGGTGCTGCTAAAAAAATTGTGAAAAGAGGTGATACTACCAATTTAGTTGCAAATAATGAATTTATACTTGAGAGATTTAAAATTTGTGAGCATTTAATCATTGCTAGACTTGTTATCCCTCATGGAGTAAAGCTTTGGATGATTGATGATTTAGCCAGAAAGTTGACTGTTGTTTTGGGTTTTTCTTGTTGGTGATGTGTATCCAGGGGTCAAGGATTATTTCATATTATTTTCCCACATTCGAGGAAATTTTAAAAAGAATCTGAACCGATGTGAATGGGGGTTTGGTTCTATTGTGCTAAATCCAGGTATGATTTGTTTTAAAGAATGGGACATTCATTTCCATCCTTTCTCAATAAAAACACTAGGGTTCAAGTTTGGATTAAAAATTTTGGTCTTCATTGGATTTTGTGGCATCCTAAGATTCTTTATGACATTGCCTATGCTGTGGGAAATCCAATAAAAATGGATCGGACCACTGAAGATGCAAAGATTGGTAATTATTCTAGGGTCCTCATTGAAGTCGATCTAAGTTCTAATCTGATTCATAATATTGTTTTGTCTGCATTGGATGCTGAAATCTCCATAAAAATTGATTATTAGAGATTACCATATTTCTTCTTAGATTATAAATTGATTGCTCATGTCAAACATAAGTGCTGTAAGAATATCATATACTTATTTTTCTTGAAAAATGGCACCATGGGGCCTCTTTTAAGAAGAGGTTGATGAAACATTAAATGTAGAACAATGGTGTTAACTATGACAGAATATTTACCAATGCTGGTGTTCCACAAGCTATGGAAGATATTCTTTCTGAATTAGCACAAGGGCCTCATGTGGCTCAGGAGGCCAAATCAAGCATTCTTATCCATGGAGGGTAAGGTATGACAGACTTGACAAGATCTGAGCGGGGTTTGGCCCTGGTGTTGGTTCTGGAGTAGGGTGTTGAGGGTGATAGGATCTCAAGAATGGAGCAGCAAGACTTTGGTCCTACACCTGAGGAGAAACAAAATACAAGGAGTGTTTCAATGTTTCAGGAGGAAATTACCAAAGGAAAATCTGTTTTGGAACAACATATTCCTCCTAATAAAAAAAGACCTAGGAAAGAATACACACATCTGTTGCCAACTATGGTTACTCGGTCTCATGGTTATTTTGATAATGAGTCTGATTTGGATTATGATTATGATGATGCCTACCATGGCTATGAATATTGCGGTCTTTTATTTTACATGGAATAAGGGCATGTTGCTTGTGTGACCTCATCCATCCCCTCTTTGATTTTCCTTTGTTCTTAATAAAATGGGCTATGCACTAACTTTTCGTTAATAGAAATATAACATGGGTATTTTACGAAATAATAATTGTGAAAAATTTAAAAGAGTTGAATAAGAATTAACAAGGGGTGTCAAAAAATATAAAAGGGGATATTGAAGGACCCTTGTGATGTTTTTTTGTTAAAAACGTTTTTCTATTTGTTGAAAACAAATTTTTTTTGTAAATTAATATTTATAATTTTGGATTAAAAATAGTCATTTGTAATGATATTTGTATGAAATTTTTATGTTGTTTAAAATTTTAGCCCAAACATAATGGGGGAATAATTTTTTTATATTTAATAATTCCAATTTTTGGGCTTGGTGGATCGAAATGAGAATAACCAAACATAGAGTATTTGACCCATCAACACTGGGAACAAAGGTGTCACAAAGATGATTTGTTTTCTGACACACCATTAGTCTCAGGTCTATAAAAATAAATTTCAAGATCCATAAGACATGTAATTTTATAGAATGTCATAATTTTCTTAGTGAGTAATTCATATTGTTTCTAATGTGTTTTATAAAGAAGGGAATTAAGTTATGCGCTAAAAAATATTCACTTCTTCAAAAAAGTTAGATAATGCAATATTGTTCTTGAAGATTTAAAAAATTGTGAAACCTAACAGGATAATGTTTCTTTGAAGATATGGAGTAATCGTTAATATTGTATTGGTTCTAAAAACATTGAGAAAAATGATTGGATCCTGGAGTACCAGACTCAGGAGTTATTAGAAGTCATAATGGGTGAAGTTGGTGAAGTTTGAATACTTCTAATGTTTCTGAGAGGATACATAATCAGATGAAGAACATCCAAATGATAATTCTGTCATAATGAGAATTACATCATTATGAAGATTTTAACAATACTGTATTGGAGATGGAAGATTGTACTGACTCTATGTAGGATGCTCAATTATGAATACTCTTAGGATGATGTTTATCATAAAGAGCAGAGAACGATTGGATGATCCTAATGAGAAAAAGAAGCTTATTTTTAATATGTTCATTATAATTATCAAAGAGTCCTGAATGTGTAGACGTTCTTGGTTATTATTAGTGAAATAAAATGTGATTGTAATGAGATATATATTGTAATATCATAATGATCATAAGAAGAAAGATAGATCATTGTGAGATGAAGATGTATCGTCGTAATTAACCAGTTGATGTTACATTGGAATGAAAATGAGCTTGTTAATTGGACTGAAGAAAAGTAAGCATTCACAAGATGATGGATCTCAGATAAATATTTAGAATTTTTTATAATTGAATGTCTATGTTGAAATGGGAATTTATTTCGTTGTTTTGAAATTTCATTAAGCAGGAAATGTTTTTTTCTGTTTCTTAATTTTTCTTTTCTCAGACTCTTATAAATAGTATCACGAGCCATTTTCATTTTTTAACTTTTCCCAAAAGGTAAAAATGTGGAGCAGTAAAAAAATATATGGAATGATTATTTCTAGACTAAGATCCCATAATAATATCTAACAGCTAAATTTTTGGTTTACCAAATAGATGAATACAATATTAGGCATTTAAAATTATTTTGAGTTTTGCAGATTGACCCTCAGGAAATTCATATTTAGAATATCATATTGATCTAATCGGACTAAGGAAGATCAAATTATTTTATTTAGGAAAAATGGAGTTGTGAATATTGACAAAGGGCTTGTTTTATTTAGTTAATCATATTGAGTCAATCAGATGGATTTCATCGGAACTAAGGCATCTAGATTAAAGGTAATCATACCCTAGAACACTTTTGGATCAATTTGAACAACTTATTTAATCATTTTTTCTCAGTTTTTTTCAAAAATCATTAAACTGCTCAGTGTGAGTATAATATTTATTATCTAGATATAGAATGTGTCTAATAGGAGTTGTCACAAGTTATCATCAATTCATCAAAATTTTGAATCTCTATAGACTTATGGGAATGTCTATGGGAAAGATTTAGGTTCTCGTAAAAAGTTTGAACCTAGTAAATGTCCTATTATTAAATTGACATCCTATTTTTTCATGCATGATTATTTACAAAAAAATGAGAATGATATGAACTCTAACAGGTTTTAGGGGTTACATTTTAAAATGTATTGAATCATATAAAAAGGGAAGAACTAATTCAAACCCACCACCCCACCATCTCATTTTTATTCGATCCTTTGTAAATTAAAAATCCTACATTGAGAATACCTAGGATAAAAAAGTGGATAACATTTTCTGGGAAGGCTAGAAGGCCCTAATTTCAGCTTATGTGGAATAGTCACCCTAGGCCATGGCATGGTCAACTACAGAATAAGCCTATAGTCTCCACAATCTCCCAAAACACCATAAAACTTTTAAATGCTCCTATAAAATTTTTTTATGACCCAAAATCCCAAAATAAATAATAAAATAGTGAAATTGGGGGTTTTCATGCACTCTTTATATATTCTGTTTTTTACCTCCACATTGGAAAACCCATATTTTTAGATATTATTTTTTGATATATGAATTTCAAGAATTTTTTGATCGACCATGATATAATATCACTGTAGTGAGATCCTAAAATATTGAGGTACATGGTTCCTTTCCTATTCCATAATATTTTATCTTTTCGTTTGTGGAATTCATGAATGTTCATAGGCTTATTAGTTTCCGATTTCATAAATTTTCTCTTAGAGGGTCTGGTGAGCTAGGTGAAAACCTATATATTTAGAAATACATTTAGTATACATGGTTTAATTATTTTAGAGTGACATAGTGGCATTGTTACTAAGGGTATAAACCAATATTTTTCATTCAAATATCCTATTGTTGTGGAGATTTTTCTAGTTTGTGACATTGAACCATTTATGAGGGAATGTGGGGATTATTAGGTTCCCTCATGTGGTGGGGATATTTAGTAGATATTTGGGTAAGTGAATTCCTTCACGTATTTAATATAAATTCGGTCATGTTTTCCTTATGATCCCCAAAACCCATTATCTTGTATTGGGTGATGTTGGTCTGGTTTCATTCTATTAGAATATTTATAATAAGAGGGGCTTGGTTATGTATTGGATTAATCCTTAAAGTGGTTTTTGTTTATGTTTTAGATCGTAAATAATTTATGGCTTTTAGTTACGGCATTACCAAGCCTTGGTTGATTCATATGATAGGTAATAAGTTGCATGTTCCTATGTTACAATGAGTTCTCGGCGGTTTTCAGGTATCTTTTGTAAAGTTAACCACTAGTTAGTGGAAGTGTGGAAAACATTATAAACCTTTTGATCATAGTAAATGTGAAGTATGAGAAATGTCATGAGGTCATTGTAGAACCTTGTGGTGATATTTTAGATATATTATGTTATGTTAGTGCGATGATATGGATTCCCTATATCCTTGATGTTTGGGTGACTGTCTAGAGGGACATTATGCAGGGTTATAGATGAGTGATATTGAGTACATTCATTCTAGAAAAAAATCCATGGAGCCCTATAATTTTGTAGGTATTCACAATGTTTTGGGTAATTTATTGATGGAAATTAATATTATTATGAATTGGTATAGTCAATTATGATCTATGTCGTACAGTATTCATCATCAATATGTTATTTTACCATAGTGGATAGTTGAGTGCTTTTCATGGGGATATGATTTAACATTAGTTGATACGTGTTGGTGTGTACCATGATTGTTATTTGGTTTATGACAATGAAATTTGATGTCTAAACTCACCCTATTAAATTATTATTTAGTCAATATATTATTTGTGACATCATCCAATGTGATATTTTGTTTGTTTACATGTGATGTGTGACCTTTCCTTGAGTGGTAAGGTGGTGGTTGATATGTGAGGGTTCCCTCTCCCTTAGTGATATAGTGGTGGTAGAGATATGATATGGTATTTGGTGTCGGTTGAGATGTAAGAAGTAATATCACACTGAGTGATATGGTTTAGGTTGATATGTAATGAGTGACCACACCCTGAGTAATAGGGTATGGGTCACGATGTGTTGTGGGGCCTTGTAGTAAGGGATTGGACGGTAAACCAGATTTGATATGTGGACATAGCCTATGTGACAGGGTGGTGATTGAGATGTGATGTCTGTCCTCACTCTAAATAATATGGTGGTGGTCGATATTTGAGGTGTGACCTCACGCAAAGTAATATTGTGGATATTGAGAGGATAAATGGTATTAGATATCTCCCTATGTTATTTGGCTGTGGTTTGTGGTAGGACATGCAATCAAGAAATTTTATGGTGCCCTTACCTTAAGAAAAGGTTACCAATCAAGGAATTTTTTTATCTATTACACGATTAGAGGGACCATATCATGGTTTTATTTTGATATGACTTCTTAAAATTTCATATTCCTTAATAGTTATGTTCATGCATCATGATATTTATCTGGTGTAGATAGAAAAAGATTTGAGATATCAGTTTGAGGAGGGTCCTAAGTTTTTAATTGATTCTTTCCTATTTTTATTTAGTTAATAATATGTATTATATTAATCTAGTACAATATATTTTTGTATGATTGAATATATGTTAAGAAAGAGTATCTATTTTTCAGAATATTAATTTATTTTGTAATTGATGGATAACTTTTCAATGAAAATTCTTTTACATACTATAATATTTTTATTTATTAAATTATTTATATGTTATTGTATGTGATGGTAAAATGCGTGTAGTCCCTCCATTTTTTGGTTATATACTCTATCTACTATTTTTAAGACATTGGTATTTATGGAGTTGTGCTAAAGTTGTTGTATGATTGTGACTAAAGTGTCATTATGAATCATTTTGTATTGGAATTACAAGTTTCTATAAAAAATAATTATTTCTTGTTTGGGACATGGAAATATGTGATATGAAATAAATAGATCTCAAATAGGACCTTGAACTGTCGATAATCAAACAAAATTTTTATAGTATTATCATGGTATCTAGTGGTATTGGATTATTGATCTGGTTTTGAACTGTTTTGATTAATATGTTTCCTAGAGTAATATATTTCATGTTGAGTTTCTTATTTTTTCCATTTAGACTAGATTAGGGTGGTATCACTGTGTGAGTTCATCAATTATATCAACAATGTATATTTATCTAAATAAGTTATTGACTACATATCTATGTGAAATATTATTTAAATGAAAATATAGTTTTGGAAAAAGGGTTCTTAGTAATGAATTTATCCATAAAAAATCATTGCAACATGGTAAAGAAACTAATTTTAATTAACTAAAATGATAAAAAAAATTATTCATTATTTTCTAAATAAAATATAGTTGATTGTATAATTATTTTAAATCAAGATATACTTTGTATATGATTTTTTATTAAATGTCATTATTACGGTTTTTTGGGTATAGTGGATGGAATACCCAAACTAGGATGGATTATGTCATGCTTTCATAGTTTCGGAAATATATACAGTATGAGGGTAATATGTTTCTTTTTTTATTGTGATAAATAAGCTGATGAGATACCCTCGAGTTGTTCATATTGATATGTTATGTTGATGTTACATAGTGATTTGGCCCTTCTATAAAGTGTGTCGAATTTGGTTTGAGTTGAGGAATTTGATTTTTTCATTGTACCTTAAAAGGATAGCTTTAAGATTAAAATGGATATCAGTACTAATAAATAAATACAGTTATATTAGATGAAACTATATCATGATATAGTCTATTTAAATTTGAGATACTATTCAATTCCATATTTGGAGATGTTAGATTTATTATATTATTAAAATATTTCTCATGTGTTTTTGAGTTGAGGTACATGCATGAGAGGAAACATAATTGAAGAAATTTTAATTGGAAAGCATTGGTCACACTTTAATAATCCTCTAGGATACTAGTTATAAGATTTTTGAGAGTGGTAGATGTTTCAACATTGTTAAAAAATATTAGTGGTTTTGTATCGGTCCTAATTGTATGGAAGGATATGACATTTCTTGAGGAAATCATGGAATTGTTATGGTAGGTTATTAGTTTTGGTTTCTGGTTTCAAACTCGGGAAAATAGATGTTGTTATGACTTGGATTACTATGACCCATGTTGAACATGGTGGTCTGGAGGAGTGTGATAATATGAAATGATTGGGGAATCACATTTTAGACACCAAGGAGGGTTGATTACGAGGTTTTGAGGAACCATAATGATATTTATGGATTATTACACTGTAATTATAAGATGAGTATCATAGGGTGGTCTAATGATTTTTTATGTATAATATTTCTTGGGATGTTTATTTTGGTAAGAGATAACCATTTATTGGTGGTTACATATCAAAATCCCCTAAGTGATATATTTTTCATGTCCTTAAATTCATTAGTGGTGGGGTCCAAAAGGATGCTGGGTGTATTTTCCTCTTTTTAGATGAAGGGTTTTCTTTTATTCCACTGTATTAGATTTAAAGTATGGTGGGATGTTTATGTAGTTAGGTTCCTAGTATCATTTAGGTTTGTAATTTCTAAAATAAGGTTATTTGGGACTTTGGGTTAGCTCTGTATGTCCATCCCAGGTGAAATGAGTGTTCATGAGAAATTTGAGATAGCATATGAGCATCATGGGAAAGATCACCAAATGGTTCAATAGATAATTTATGTATTTTACAGAAATTTTATCATGTTGATTTTTTTTGATGATGACCAAGGGCTAGGAAATTCAAATGAGGGTTCTTCTGGAAAGCTCAAACTCATAGGACACAGAAGATAGATTCATGGGATGAGGTTGATGGGTTTAGATTATGAAGGATTTAATGATGAAAACATTGATGGGATATCATAATTATGAGTATAGATTCATCTATGGGATGACAGCCTAGATAATCCTATTATGTGGATAACCCAAAAAATTTAACTCGGTATAGAAACATAGTGGAATCTAGATCGACATCCACCCTGTGGTTAATTTCACTACCTTCTGATTATAATGGTAGGATTATTTATACCTAGTTTTCCAGGTATAATAGATTGAGGATTCATTCATGATGTTGATACAGTTAGGGTGTTTAAAATGTGAGGATCTTGGGATTAGGAGGCCTTTTGTGTGTATCTTGGGTGTTGGATATATTGGTACATGGAGAATAGTGTGACGTTGTTATGATGTTTTTGGGATTTGATCGAGGAATATATTTTGAGACATGTTTTGGATTAAGTGATGTTGATTTCAATTATTTGATGATGTTGTATTGAATGTTATTATTGTATCTCATGTGTTTAAATGATTTCCTATAGGTAATGTAACATCCCAATATTTTATATGTATTTCCATGGAAATAAACAGGAGGTATTTTATAGCTTTCTTTACCTTAAACCATGAGTCAAATTGAATCAAGATATAGTGATCCTTTATAAACAATTTGTAAAAGTGGTTTATATAAATAATAATTACTACATAATGAAAAACAAATATAAATTTTCTAAAAATTAAAATTTACTTATTAATTCATGTAAATATATGCTCAGGTTTTTGGGAAGCCATTTTATACCTCAAAAAGTTGTTATCTTTAAAAATGGTTTTTATTGAATTTTTCAGGTGGAAATTACAAATTATTTCTATAATTTTGACAATATGTTTTTTAGTTTATGAATATAATTTATTAAATTATGATATCAAATTTATATTAGGGTGAATTATTAGGGTATCTCTATAAAGTTTTATTTTTCAGTGAATAGTGAACAAAACTAATTTTGGAAAAACTTTTATTTATTTTCATTAAATAAACTAATTTAAAAGTATCATTTTTTTTAACTTTATATAAAAATAAAATATCTATCCTTTAATTATAAATAAAATAATAATTTTTTTTAATTTTTATTTTACTTTATTTTTTTATAACTATATTTGTATCCATTAATATACATTTTGAAACTATTTTTATATGTGTAGTGTGTTTATATTTTAATAAATTAAATTAAAATCTATTTATTAATGTTTTCAATGATATTTAATGATTATATTTTCAATAAAAAAATTTACCTTTCATTTCATTGTTTTATAGTTCATTGGATGTAAATTAATTCAATTTTATGCTTAAAATATATTTCTCTAAAAACAGATTTTGTTGCATTCTACACTATTATTCAAAATTAAATATTTAAAATTAATGAAATTTAATGAAATAAAATTTAGTATATATTTATAATCATAATAATTAATATAAGTTAATATATTCTTCATACTTTTTCTCATAATTAAATTAAAAAATGGTAAAATTTTGTTGGCCTACTGATGTTTAAAACAAGTTTATCAAGGGGTTATAGTAAGATATATGGGTAGTAATGCCACATAACAATTTAAAATTATTTTATTTCAATATATGTATACTTTATATTTACTTATCAGATACTTATTATCTATTTCTACCACTTTAAAATGAATGATTCCATATATTATTGAAATATTTTACATAATCTCATGTGTGTCCCTCCTCTTACTCTTTCAAAAGGGGCGCCTATTCCAATCATTATAATCAAAATTTTATCCTTATATATCATATAATACCTACTACAAAATATTTATAGATTATGTAAATTCATCATAGATCTTAGGGATTTCTCATAAAACCAATCTCTTTATCCTTTAGGTGTAATCCAGAGTACTCTCAAATAAGACGTATAAATCTTAACAGTACTATTTCAATTGTTTTCTTCTTACACCTTCTCTAAATAGGAAGTATCCATAATAATATGTTAAATATAGTTAAAAAATTATTATATTTTCTTTGTGATTTAGGAACATCCATTTATCAACCCTTCTCCAGTAAATGTGAAATAAAATTATCACTTGTGTGTTTGTGTGGACTACCACCTCCACGCAGCGACATGAATGTGTTTCTATCACCATATTTCATGATTGGTTGTCATTTGTTATTTAATTTACATATGAAATTTATTATATAATAATTATTTTATACATATGAATTATTATTTAACAATCATCCATTCATCCATTGAACAGTGGAAAACATCACTCGTGCGTATGAATAGACTACCGTCATCACCAAGTGATGTAATTTATTTTTAATAACATATTTTATGGGTGGAAATACATGTTTATGTAATGATTAAAAATTTTAATTATGACATGATTATTAAAATAGATATTATTTAACTATGATCAATGTTCAAGGACCATAACCATAGAACATAGACATACATGAAAAATGAAACAGTTAGCACATAGAAACGATGATATTTATAAATAATTAATAATAAATGGGTGTTGAAATGTTATAAGTTGAAATTATTTTATATTATAGGTATTAATATGATTATTTTATTAGATTATAATGAATTTTAATTTATTATTCTGAAGGTTAGAGTGATAAAAATGTATGTTAGACATTAAGTAATGGTGTTACATTACGATCTCACATTTTGTTGTGATTGTTTATGCACAAATTTTTTGTGTTGAAATTAAATGATCTATAACTCATAAAACATATTTAATTTATTATCCTTGATTGATTTCATTATATTACATGTTTTCATTTCCATTCTCTCTCTTTAGAAACAAAGATACAAAAAGTGTTTTTTCTAAGGAAAACAAACATTATTTCTCTCATCGGTGAGATATCTTTCCTTCCATATCCTTATTTTGATTAAAAAATTTTAAGATTATTTTTATTAATCCCCAATGATATTATAAATTACCTTTTAACAATGTTTTACTTTCTATAAAAATTTATAAAAGGAATCATATTGTTGTTCACAAAGAGTAAGATTTAAATTTTACAAAAAAATAGAAAAGAATATTTAATTTATAGTACAATACATGAACATATAAGCTCCCCATATAAAATAATATTTCTTGTGAATTTTCTATTAAAATTTCCATGGTCATTTTTGAGAAAAAAAATTCCATAATAGTTTCTAACTTTTTATATTCTAAATAAATTGTTTTTAACTAAAAAGGGTATTTTTAACACCTTGAGTTTTTATGAATTGTTATTTTTATAATAAGTTAAATATTTATGATATCTTGGGTTAAAAAAATAGAATTTATATTTCCTTAAACTCAAAACATAATTTTAACAGATTTCTACATATTATTGAAATTATTTTTTAAACATGGTATTTATATCTTATCCATTATACATTGTGATTTAATATATTAATAAATATGTTTAAAATGTTATGTATAATGGTTTTATATAAATAAATAACATTAATAAAATAATAATTAATGTTTTTAAAATTATTTATATATTTTGAAAATAATATGTTCTGAATAAATGTGTTTTTCAATATTTTTTTGAAAAATATTTAAATTATTTTTTAAAACTTTTTGAAAATAAATTTTATTAAATAATGTAAATTTAATATATCATAATTTCATAATTATCATGTGGTAAATTTGAGGAATTGTTTCTAAAAAGATTCTTTTTTAATAAGTATTTAATTGTATTTGTTTAAAAAATACTACATTTTTGTTTAAAGAATAAAGAATATTCCTTTTTATTCTAAAATTTATTTAAAAGTTAAATTACCGAAATTATATTTCAAATAATCAAAATTAGGTCATTGTTTTTATTTTAATATTGAATTATTATATTAAAAAAGTTAACTTTTAGAATTTTCACTTTGGAAAACTACTTTCGCATTATATGTGGGAGTTAAATTTTAAATTATATTTTTAAAAAAATTAATAGAATTTGAAAAAATAGATTCAATATTTTTAATCAATATAATTTATATTATCTAATAATTTCAACTTAGTTTTTGAATAAAAAAGGGTAGTAAAACCTGTGAAAAATAATTATTCTGGATAATTTAAAAATATTTTTCCTAGGGGTTAACTTATAACGATAATGGTTAAAATGGCCCAAAACATTTCCAAGAACAATTTCACGGATATATACAGTTATTATATCTTATTTTAAATATACTATATAAATTTTTAGCCTTTAAAATGATTAAACGTTTTGTACACGTTTTCCTTTTAAAAAATTACAATTATGTCACTCACCTCACTTATAAAATGCCTCCCCTTCTTCTCTCCTCTTAAAACATCCTAAACCATTTATTAGAAAAAAACAACCAAAATATATTACTTAATTATATTATAAAGTATTAATGTCATTATCTTAGTCTAGAATATAGCCTATGAATCTTTTTGGTGCAAAGTGAACTTTGTTTTTTGAAGAATATGCAACACTCCTAACCAAGAATTTTATATAATTTATTCATCCCACACATAAATTATTATTAAAACATAATTATAGAATAAAATAATTATAATAAATATAAAAATATATTGATATGTTAACATAATTACATAAAACCATCTATAAATCCACTAAATCGGTGGTGAAATCATCATTTGTGTGTATGAAACACTACTGCCTCACAAACCAATGTTATTCATTTTTCCATTACAACTAATCGTGGATGAATATAATGTGGGATTAAATGTTAATATATTATTTATATTATTATTATTATAATTATTGAATAAATATACCATATCTACATTCTTACATTCCATTATTTGAGAATATGATAACATCATTCATGTGTGTGGTGGACTACAACCTCACAAAGCGATGTGATCGATTTTTCACTTATGCAATAAATGGAATGTAATTTGAAAAATTTTAAATAAAAATATGTGATATATGTGGAATAAAAATTAATAATTAATGCTAATATATTTTTAACAATTATTTATTTTATTCTGTAAATTATTTTAAAACATCATTCTCATTTACCTACGGTTTATGATCTCTATGAACTGTAAATTTTATTTTATATCTCAAATTATTAAGAATTACTATAAAAACATATATAATTAATATATATTATATTTTATTAATTTTTGACATTATTTACATGTTTTATCCATGATAAAATAAACATTTCAAAAAATAAAATATATAAACATACATGAAAAACAAAGCAATTATTGCCCATAACGTGACTTTAACAATGAATTGTTAAAAAATGGGTAATAATTGGTAATTATAAAATAATACTTGGTAAGATATATATTGATAGGGTTATATATAATTATTATATATTGTTGTTGAATGTTTTGGTCGACAGTTGTGAAATAAGGTAAGTGATTTGGATCTCACTTTTTACTTTTGTGACGCACATGACATATTAACCTCCTATTGTTTTTTTTTGTTTTATATAATGCCAATTAGTAGTTTTTAAGTTGATTAAACTGAAAATTATGGATATTTAAATATAATTTTTATTATTTATCTTTATGTGGAAAACTATACCAACGTAGTGAGGGATTTTGTCACAAATTTCCATCATTCAGTCATATGTTATGTTTTGAACTTATCTTCATTTTTCAGGTGTATTCGAAGACCATTTAACTTGAACTATCATTAATTTATTTATTATGATGATATACTATTTTTAATTTAATGATATTACTTCATGGGGTTATAATTAAACGTTACAATGTGGTAATGATTTACTGTTACAATGTCAACATTTATCGAAATTGATTATGATTGTGTTTCAAATGATAAAATATTATGATCCATATATCATTAAACTCATGAATTTTCTTATTCTATGGTTCTGAAATGAGAATACATTTTTTACATAATTATAGTCAATTTATGTACATAATAATACAAATAAAATGTTTTATATGGAAAATCACTTTTATTTCCCAATTCAATCGAAAATTAATTTTTCATCCAAAACAATTTTTTCTAATGGGTTTTTAATGATTTTTTATGATATTATCCAAATGATTTATTGATGATATTTTTTACCATGTTTAAATTTTTCCAAAAATGTTTTTAATGTAATAATTATGTCATTTTAGAAATAATGTATAGTTAGATTTTATAGAAATTGATAAAGGAATATTCAATTTAACTTATATGACATGAATGAAATTCTCTACCATAATGAAAAATAATTTTTAGTATTTTTCAATTGTAATATTCAAATCTTATTTTCAATTAAATTTCTTTTAAAAATTTTACATAGTTTAATTTTTTTCAATGTGGAAATAATATTTTTTCCATGAAACTTTTTAAATGATCATTCAAAATAATTTTTCATCTAATATGACATCCACTGATGTCACCTAAAAATTATTACGGAAATGATACATGGATTCTATTATTATGGTTTCTATTAACTGTTTATGTTTATGTTGGCCAAATTTTTTGGAAACATGTTTCTCTCCCACTGGTTATTTTATATGGAAATTATTTTGAAACCTGTATATTTTCACAAGTTATGATATGATGAAATGATTAAATTATTATGAAAGTATCACATTACCATGGATATGATATGATGAAAAGCAGATAAAACTCATTTCATTTCATGGTTTATGATACGATGAATTTTTAGGATCTTGTGGAACACAAATATATAATTTTTATTACATGATCGATGGGACTTATATCTCTCTCCAATGCATTGGGTAAATATTTATATGCCATGAGAAATTCATGACTTGATTGGAGAGTGAGCCTCATTTAGTAAGAGTACTTTTCCATTATGATGACCTCTATAGTTATCCTTAAATAATATGATGGTTTATGGAGTGAACAAATTTCACTATAATTGCCTTGTAATTGTACCATGAATACTATGACAATGATTATATATGATTATTTTTATTCCACAATTCCATGAATTATGTGAATGTTATGTTCTCATGGATCATCTTAATTTATTTCTTTATGATTCCTGTCTTATGAACTAAAAATAATATTTCCATGGGTCATGATTTTGATCTTTGATATGCATGGAATGGTATTAATATTTTATGCTCATGTTATCATACACTTATGTTGTTGTTATCCTTATGTATCTCAATTGTTTTACTCACTGATCATATAAGCTCACATTTTTTTCATTTCCCCTAGTTATGATGAAAATTATTATTTATAACATTTTTGTGAATGGAGGTAGTTATTAATAACATAGTGGGAGATTATTTTCTTCACATATGAACCATTTTTTTATGTTTACAAGTTTCCAAAGGCACTACACATTTCCAATATTCTAGTGTTTGTTTATATAATGTAATAAATGTTTTTCTAAAAAAATATGTAATATCTATGTATGAAAATCTCGGATCATTACATTATTTCCCTCATAAATGTATCCATGGTATTTTTAGTATATTTTCATCTACTATAACTTATTTAAGTGTTTCTTACAAATTACTTTGAATATGATCCAATGCTTCCATAATTTTTCTTTCTATATATAGTATATGATTATGATAATTAAATGTTTATGAAATATATTTTATTTTCTAGAAGTTAAAATTTAACGAAATGACAAATATTCTCATGAGAATGTAGTGTATATATATATGAATGGATTATGATTATATGACAGGTTGGTCTATTATATCCCTCCAATGTATTGGGTTAATATTAATTTTTATGGGCTTAAAGGGTACACTACAGGTTATCAAAAGCCTAAGATAACATACAAGAGAGGTTATCCCAATTCCAAAAGATGTTAAATGAGAGGTTATCCCATGATAAATTATAGTACATGGATTTTTATCCCAATTCTATCAAGTGGTGAATTAATTTGTTGATAACATTGACATAATATTTGAATGATAATGATTATTCCACACTTTCTTACACTCTTTTAAGACCAGATGTAATTCCAATGTTATGAACTCATTGATCATTTTTATTGATTCCATTATGATTTAGGTCTTCAAAACCACCATGATTTAAGTCATTACACATTATCATGGCCTATGAATTGATTAATGAAAATTTCAAATGTTACCCACATTTTTTAATACTCTTTTGTTCACGTGTTTTAATATAATTATTGATTGATATAGCCCTTGATTACCCATAAGAAAATACAAATATCACTATTTATTTTGTTTCATATTATATAGAATATAAGGAATGGTATTAGTTATGATATGGTTTATAAGGGTACCCATTTTGATTAACATAAAGGGATATGATATAGATCTTTTAGGTACTATTTCTTTATGTACACAAAATTCCATTGTCACCTAACCTTTATGGTCCTAGAATGGATCATAATGTAATGTAATGAATATTCATCTGCAAAATTTAATATTAATATATGAAAAGTTTGGTTCACCAAAAATGGTATCAAAAATGGGTTTAGTTATTTTTAAAAACTAGGATGATAAAAAATTAGTAAGAACCCTTAGGACAAGAGTAGGTATATGGGAACATCCTACGTTATGGTAAAAAGGGTGTGTGATATTCCTATTAAAAAATCATTTTCTGGATACTAGAATGTGGATATAGATTTTGAATAGATACACCTTGAAGGAAAAACTATAAATGGGTAATATTAGATATTAACTCAGCCATCACTAGTACATGATGTGTGGTATTGGTACTAAACACCATCTTCAACACTCTCTATGTATATTCTTATGTTAATTCACAATTACATTTTTAGATATTATGAAGGTTTAAAATAAATTATGACCTTAGATGAATAATGATAAACCTATTTTCCATAAATTGAAAAGAATATTCCAATATTTAGACATTATAATATTTAATTTTCATAATTGATCAATTTCAATAATGATACATTATGATTATAAAAACCAAATTATATTTAGGAAGGTATTGAAGATAATATGATAATGATTAGGTGGTAATAGGTATGATGCAATTTTAATTATCCATATTTGATAATAGTTATTTTAATTCATGAATATCATGAAATATATCAATTAATGTTAATGCATATCCTCAAAAAAATAGATTTTAAATTATAAGTAAAAACTATTAATGGTACGATGTTCCCATATCATGACTGTAATACTTCTCCAATTCAAATTTTAAGGAATGTTCTTCAATAAAATATTTTAATTCTCCATATAGTTAAATTTTATATTAACATATGAACTTAGTGGATTTGTTTTTATATAGACTACATTATTTATGTGGAAGAGAAGTCATGTTTGATATTAAATCCAACTCATGAATTTCTATCCATCCGTGGATAAATATGAAATTATTAGGGTAATTATATCCAATTAAAGAGTACTGGTACCTATTTTAATCGAGTATTTATCTCATACGGTTGAGGTGAAACTCAATTTTGAATATTTTAATATTGTACATGAGTTCTTTGAGCTGTGTCTATAATATTTTCTAGTCCTCTTCTGAATCATGAAGTTATGTTTTCAATAGAAATTAGTCCTAGAAATACACTTATTACAAATACTACATATAGAATGTCTTCAATTGAGTTAAAAGAATTGAAGAATCAAAACATGGAGAATATTGATAATGGGTTCCTTTATCAAAGTGTGTCACCGTTTGATGCACCTGTAAGTTTTGTTAAGAATATATATAAGGATGAATGCGACATTATATAGATAATTGGTAATATAATAGGATCAAAATAAAAAATAAGCATCAACTACACATATTGGTTTTTTATTTGATCAATTATAAGGATGTGAACATTTTTATGAGTGTTATTATTTCTATGTATAATATCAATTGATGGAAAAATTTGAATACATACCGAATATATCGTTCTGTTTGGGGTATAGACAATATGAATTTATTGTGATTAATGTTGGTCTT
This sequence comes from Viscum album, assembly GCA_963277665.1. Lineage (NCBI taxonomy): Eukaryota > Viridiplantae > Streptophyta > Magnoliopsida > Santalales > Viscaceae > Viscum > Viscum album. The sequence continues at coordinate 1,367,844,623 of OY728158.1, read as the reverse complement.
ACAAATTCCGCTTCAATATTTATGGATTTAATTATTATGGTCTTTATATATTACCTTGATCAGTTTTTGGTAGTATTTATATATGATATTCTTGTATATTATAAGAGTAAGAATGATAATTAAGACCAATATAGAGTTGAAATAAAGACCCTAAGTAACGATTATTTGTATAAAAATTTTACCATGTCTGAAATTTATATATATAATGTTTTGTTTTTTTTCATATAATCTCATCCAGTAGTATATCAGGGGATCCATCCGAGACGGAACTAATTGATTATAACCCTAGAACAAACACTATGACAATGATACATTGTTTTTTGGGATTGGATATAAATTATTGGAAATTTATATATAATTTATCATGCTTATATAATCCACTATTCATGTTTACAATAACATATTATCCCATTTCAACTGAAAAAAAACACAATCTCACTGATAATAAGGCCTCAATCACACCACTATAAATGATATAGAGTTCAAACCATTTGAAATGGTCTGAATATACAATGGGATATTACACCATATAGTATGAATTTAATAAGTGCACAAATAAACCATCTCGTACATAGGTATGAACATCAGAGTACGTATAAAAAATTATTTAATTTATTCATGCTATAATAAATGTGATTTCGAACATAACCATATATAGCCAAATAATGAAAAACATAAAGTATATGGTCACCCAATGGGATGACCACATATAAAAAATAGACAACCGAAAAATTAGTATGACAGGATCTACCGACAACACCAAGATAAACCAAATACCTATCCTCCATGAAGATTGTTCTCTACCTTGAGACTACACACAAGTGGCTTCACTCGATCTATAAACACCGGACCTCGACCCTATCTGTCACAGAACATCTGTAATGACTTGAAAGAATACATCAAGTCTACCAGTATAATAAGGTGCAAGTATAGGTGGTGAGAAATAAATCTCAATCATCCACCACCAATGGTTGACCAATAATCTATTGTTATGACAACTACATACGCATAAGATATGTTAATCCTAGCAAAGAACTATTAGTAGATAACAAAATATTAAAAAACATAAAAAAGGGGATGTAATCACATGAAAAATATCCAACTGTAGGTTCTAGTATGATAACCAAGTTAAATTTACAACCTCTTTATCCCCTATAAAGGTATATAAAGAAGGTGGCTCACCTTGCAACCTGACAACTGACACTTACAGTTGATCTTCAAAAAAGTTTCAAGATGTATCAATGAAACATGCATGAATGTCCAACCCCATGGCATAACCATATTCATCCACTACATCAATATGCATTTATCGAGATCAATTACCCCAGTAGAATGATCTAAACAATTTACAATAATATCTCGATAAATAAATCAAGAGATCCCATTAATCAGGAGAGGCCAACAGAAAATAGACGACACTGCCTATGGATCCAACGATGTGGGATCCAAGCATATCCTAGGAGCAAGAACAAGATCCATGGGCCTCCAGAGCACAATAGTATCCACATAACATAAAAACTCACTCTATGAGTACCTCTACAAATCAAAATCTAGAATCAACTCATATAGGGAATACATCAACCAGAGGGGGGATTAAATCATATCGATCATCCATTATCTCCCTAATCATTTCGAACCATAGAAAAAAAATAGAGAAACAAATCAAAACTCGTGACAACTTTTAGATCTAAAATGGCACAATGGAATCCACCTAAATCCACATTGCTGAGTAGAATTGACCTCAAATATCATGGAAGAATGGCCAACCAAATGTGTGATGATCAAACATTGAACCCACATTCCAACATGACAAACTTGAAGTGCTGATAAACACTTGTACAAAAAATCTCAGGGCCTCTCTCAACACCCTAGATCTCAACACCGAGACCAAAGAACCACTACGATATCTCAATGACCCGCCTCATGGGCAAATAAAAACACAGGGATCCCACAATCCCTAGGATTATAGTATAAATATGCATCTATATGGGACTACCCAACTACACCCATTCCCTTGGTGAACAGCTGATGAAACATCTTCGACCATGCCAAATTATGCATAAACTATAGGATACTCTATGAGGGCTTCCAGTAGCATATCCCAAAGCATGAGACACACCTAATATTAAAAAAAAAATCATCAGTGGCCTCAATTTGAATCGAAATCTATAACACACTAAAATGGAAACCAAAATCAGAAGCCCACTAATAGCATCATTCACAAAATTCCTCATGACCACTTGAAAAGAAGGACCCAACACAAGGCCTTTTAAGGACAAAAAATCATTATAGTAAATCCATAACAATAAATCACTCAACAGGCCTTCCCGACAAAAAACACATCCATGTGTAACAACTCCCCCACATGGGAATCTATAAAATACCTTTCCACATTGGAATTATAGATCACTGACCTTGGTAACCACTGATCACTTGAATAGAAACCAATCCACAAGTGCATCTTAAATATTCCCTCAAACTCATCTCAACATCTCATGGTACATGGTCATACCTAGTAACCAATGGCATTAACCCATCTTAAAGACTTTAATATATTTTATTTTTAAACATAGTAGTGAATTCTACATCGATCTATCCTAGTGGAACTAGTCGCTACATGTAGGGAAAAAAACAATATCCCTAGATATACTAAATCATCCCACCTTTTAGAATATGTCTAATGAACCACAAAAAGATCTTCATGGAACCCTTAATCTAGGATTATCGCCGACCCCCTTACCCTCACACATGCCTTGCATCTCACATCCCAAACTTCAAATGAGGATTCCAAAAAAATCCTCAAGGAAATACTCCTTGTAAACTCTCTTAATAAAAACACCATACATATGGCCTCTATATTGTTATGGTATTACTACTTATTAATCTATGTTGAAATATTCATAGAATATACTACTCACAACACTAATATTGACACCCAGGAAAAAAAATATTAAAAACATGAAATTTCAGGAGAAGAACATGATGTGTACTTAGGGGTACATGAAATGTAAACCCAACGATTCTCACAATCAATGTTTCTCAATATATTGTGCATGAACATTTAAAATGTACATTGTCTGTAGATCATATAGATTGTCTGTACCCCCCCCCCCCCCTACATGGGTACCTACCCATGTACCTATTCCCATAATCAATGTTTAAAACGCCAGAGTTCATGAAGTGTAACACATGTACATAGCGTATAACCCCACATGGGGTCTCTGCCTATGTACCTTTATAGGTACATGACTTGGGATTTTATGTAAACATTTCATGCACCCAATGGGTTCTAGTTTTGTAACATACATGGCCTAGTACCACCATACATAGTGTTTGGATGAGTACTCGATCACACCCTCAATCCCAATTCATTGCATGTACTCCTAGTATAATTATTATAGTTACAAAACACCATATTTTAAAAATAGGAAAGAAATTGTTACTTATTGGAACTAAACATAGTGTTCATGGTTTCCATCAAAAGTTAAGCCCCAAAACCCCCCTAAAATATTTGATTCTCCCCTCTTAATCATATTTCAACCAACTAACAGTCCATAAATCCCCAAAAAAAAGTCTTTAAAATGACTAAAATATAGAAATTAATGGTGAAATTCATAAAAAATGTCTTACTTCCAGGTGGAAACAACAAACTCTTCAGTCTGATTTGAGACTTGAAGCTAACACATGATGACATGGTGATTTATGAACTCTTTAGAGGAGGCTCCTCTTATGATTCTTTCTATATTCTCTCCATATCCATCTATTAACTGAACACCCAAAACAAGACCCCCCACATGTATACACAATAAACCTTGGGTAAAATAAAATGAATGAAAAAATAATGAGAAAACGAGAAGAATGGGGGTCTCGGTCTGGCTTGATGGGCCATCCCAGGGTTTTGACTCACCTAAGAAAAACATCCATTTTGAACTCATCTATATAGAAAAATTATCAATCCAATTATTCATATAAAAGATACGACTAAAAAATAATGAATGAATAAATATATATTTAATTAATTAAATATTAAATATTCCTTGGGAATTCATATATTTTGAACTCCTTCCAAAAAAATATCCTTAGGTAAACACCATATTCTGAGACCAACGGGGAGGATGGAAAAATTAAAAAGATAATATTATAGGATATATTACAATTTTTTACATAAACACTCTCAGGAATAAAATGGATTAAATTTAAAAAACATTCCAAAACCTATGACAATGTGGGTCATTGAAAACCACCCACCAAAAAAATGTCACACCCTAGAGAAGTCTGATTGGACTACCATCATCTATGCACTCCCTAAAACACTATTGCATACAAAGCTATATTGACCATAGAATGACCAATCTTACAGTATTTACAACTCTCTCCCAACACAAGATTCATTTAACAACGACCATTATAATACTATCCAAGACATGAGAATACATATCATTGCCTCACTACACAACATAAAACCACACAAACTGCACAAGATCCTTCAATGTGCGCAATGGATAGACCTTGAAAAACCACTCACACTAGAGTGCTAACATGAAAACCCACAACCTATGTTCTCAGAAAAAACTACCTAAACGTGGCTCATGATCTATGAAAACTAATGATGAATTCCTAAAAACAATTTATTCTTAAACCCTATCATACAAGTAAAATTAGACTCACACTCTCATGAGTCAAGACCCAATGAAACAATGATAACACACATAATCCCACAGACCATTCTCTTCATGAAGTTTATTTCAAAAAATACCGGAGCACCCTATACACTCCTCTTCAACATAAATACATCTCAATTATGCCAAGATCAACCACCTGACCTCCCACTATATAGGTATTGATTCAAATCAATATTTTTCTAACCATGCTCCCACTAAGCTACTCAATGTGCACCTTAAATGAGTAGGGCCTCGTGTCCAATAAAAAATCCCCTCTCAATCCATCCATAGGATATAGAGAACACTCAACACTCCATATATCAAACATGATGGATCGTCAGGTATAAAAGATTCCTCAGGATAAAACCCCCCAATGGCCCCACAAGGAATAAAAATCATGCCCACCCAAAACATTAGTGATAACAGAGACATGTACCCTAGAACACAACATGGAAAAAAACATCGCAAGATTTTCTCCATCCCACAAAACATGAACCTGGGACATTAAGGAAACCACCACCTCTAGGAAACATGATCCCAATTCAATGACCCCTCATACATCCTTTCCCTCATCAAGATTCCAGGATGAAAATAATATCCCACTAATGACCTACTATTGTTTCCTTGAATCCCTTGATGAAGGGACTACATATGCACCACCCGTAAACCTCTTTTCATAAAATCCATATGATCTTCCATCCAAAGAAAATATAGAGTAAATCAAAATATATAGAATGCTTTCTTGTCAATCCTATGTTCCTAGAAAGATTTGTGAACATTGACCTCTTTCCCTTGTGCTAATCCCAAATCCATTAATAAATTTTAAATCCAAAAATATAAATATGTCACAATATGTGAAACCAATCATCCTTAAAAATGGAATCCAATAACAGCAATCTAATTTCATGGAACCTTGTACTAAATATCATAAAATGTGTCCATGTCACACTAGTATGATATCCATTATAAGTTATGAAACATTCATATACCTCCTATAAACCAACTCCAAAAAACCTAAAACAAGAAATATCTAATAAAATTTTATAATAAACCAATCCTTGTTGACCTAACATGTCACCCAATATAAAATGTCATGTTCCATCAAGCCCACATCCTTGAATTATAGAGGCTACATGCCAAAATAATGGTTCGAAAAGATATTGTGAGGAGATTGTACCCTATGGACCGAGTGAAATAATAGTGGAAATAAAAAAACTCATAATCCTGAAAGAACATCAAAGTATGCATAATAAATACCTTAATAATAATAATGATATTTTAAATGAAATGTGTCATACATACTCATAATATAAAATCATAAAACACAAATAACATTCAATCATCTATGGGGCTGACCACATACAAATAATTTACTATAGAAAATAAATACAATAGGATCTCCTATTCAAAATATTCCAAACAACATACCTGGTCACCATGATGATCGAGATGCACCAGGTCAGTCCATAGACTCCATATGATTAGCTTTGTATTATATAGAAACACTAGTCATCATCCATATCCATTAAGGAACATGTTCTCAATGATGAAAATTGACATCAGGTTATCATACACACTAAGGTGCATATAAACTAGGTGAGAAATATATTGTTGTAGCTCACCCCTAATGATTAAACTATAATATATTTTCATAACATGTGAATGAAAATTTTATATTCCTAATATATCCAAAAAACTATTTGTTGCATAATATAAGAATATTCATAAAATTGGGTACATAACGAAATTATCCAACCATGGGTTCTATTTTAAAACTCGAGGAAAAAATATTCCCTCTATGTCCCCTGTTAGAGGATTTAAAACATGTTGCTAATAACACCATATTCCTTTCAATACGTCCCCAATATCTATACAAGATTTATGTGACATTTAAATGCAACAGGAATGAAACTAAGGCCCTAGAGAATAACAATTGGAATCCACAACTGTAACACACACCTACCAGGCTCTAGGACTCTAAGAAATTAAATATACATGTGAACGGAACATGTAGGTTGAAACAAATAGATTAATAATTAGTCACAAGGTACATTTAGAACAAATCATGCACCAGTTAAAGACCTGACAAGGAGGGATCCATACATAACATTAGATCACGAACTGCATCCATAGACCATGGGAACACAAAAACATCCATGGAACATAAAAACTCACATATTGAGTGCCTCAAAACCTCACAAGCCCAAATATAATCTAGAAAAGAATGAATACAACTATAGTGGGAATCACTCATCAAGGCCATAAATTGTCTCCGTCAAATTTTCTAACCAAAGAAAAAACCCTCATTCAAGACTCTATTGAAAAGATATATTATCAATTTCATTATTCATTTAATATATATGGATGAAATCACAAACATGGATAAATTAATTTTTAATTAATTTCATATAAAATATTATATAAAAAATAAAAAATCTCAAATTTCCACCAAACCGTGGTCCATGAGTGAACAAACTATTTTCGGACAAAGAGAGTGGTTGGAAAAATTATAGGAGATCATCTTATATAAAAAATTAAAATTTTCCCATGAGAACCCTCAGGAAAAAATTCTTAAAAGTTCCTCACATTTTAACTACCATTGGTGATGTGGGTTATCACATTAACATTGAATGGATTCTTGTTCCCTAGGACTAGTTAAAGTGATGAAAATTTCAAGGAACATAATAAATGGTTGTTAAATGTATTTGTTCTAAAAGTACCTAGTTGTGGAGAAGGGGTTGAGATTTATAGAGACTGAAAAAGGAACGGGTAGAGATGTGTTCCTATTAATAATGATATGGTGAATGATTATAACTCACAAAAACCTATGGTTCATGGGAAAAAATATCCAGCGCAAGATATAGAGTTAGTAGTTGTAATGTTTACATTAAATATTTGGTAGCATTATATTTACTGAGAAAGATGTGACATATAAAAAAATAATAAAATATCAATGTGTATATATTATCACAAAATGATTTGAATATATACTAGAGAAGATGGACAGAGTTTTTTTAAATATTAGGACTGCTCAATACATTTTCATGCATGAAAGGATAACAAGGTGGTTGATGCTTTGATTCAAAAGGATCATGCTAGAATATATATCATAAAGATAAAAAAATCTCATATATTTGGTTTTACAAATAAAATATATTGGAATCCTAATTTAATGGGAATACTATTATCTTTATCAAAGGATTTTTCAGCCACATATCCATGTGATGATTAAAGAGGTGAAAAAGTGAGGTTATGAAGCACAAAAATAAGGTGAAAAAATATTCTAAGTTAATCGTTGATTATAATGGAATTATAAGGTTATAGAATGGATTATGTGTATTATAAATGAAATAATTCAAGAAATTATTATTGTGAAAATATTATATCCCATAATTCTCTATTCATCCTACATGTATGAATATGTAGTGAGATAGAAAATAGTGTTTATAGTTGGAAAAAAGTGAAGAGATTAATTATGGAGTATGTATCTTAGTGATTGATAAGTATTAAACTTAATTCTATCAGATATAAGTGTATTGAGTTGTTAAAAACATTAATCACAATTAAAACGATATAGTAATCCATCATAATGGATTATTTTCATCGAACTTGTCAAACATTCTAAAGAACATTATGCTATTTTAGTGTTTTCAGTCACCTTATAATGTTATCACCCATAATTTATATCACATAAAATTTATTTCTTGATATTTTTTAATGGATATAAATTAAGGATATTGTTATATTCAATGAAGTAAAAAATAATATTATACCTGATAAATATCTGAGGTTGACCTTGAATTTCAGTTTTATTATTCTTCTAGCTCATGATATAGAGTTATGTTCTATTATGAATTTTTATCCTCGAATAGAGTGTTAGTATACGATTAACATTAAATACCTAGGGGATATATTCAGATCTTGTTCTTTGGATTTCCACATAGTATGGGATCAACACCTTCTTCATGTCAAATTAATGTACAACAAAAACATTCACTTATTAAATGTAATGGATCCATATGAATTAATATATTGAATGAAGTGAAGAACACCACTATGTGGGGATAAATATGGATAATGAAAAATACATGGATTGATTTAATCTGGGTAAATTGTAGAAAATGTTATATCCATTCATCATAACATCATGGCATTGCAGATTTTATAGATGATTTATAATAAATATCACCATCAATATAAATAATTCGATGTTAGTGGTTGTTTCGCATGGAATCCGGGGATGACCTCCTGGACGGGAGATTCAAACGTTCCGATCGATTTCTAACGGGTTTGTTCGTAGAACCGGAAACATCCAATGATTCCACATCCATTTGGACCTACTTTCCAAAGCCAGGCGCTCATTAACTTGTTGACTAATGAGGCTTAGGAATTTGCATTGGTCGAGAGGATGGGAGGTCGGACTCATCACACCTTTTTGAGGGGAATTATTGTCTACTCCGGGACTCTCTTTATAGATTTAAGTTATGTTCGTGAATCCTTATTACATTACCAAGTATAAAATGTGATTTCCTTTAGTTTTAACAATCAATGATTAAATATGCAAGAAATTTAGAGAATCATTTATATGTATTCCAGGTTCTTCATCAATAGAGAATCATCTATATCTGTTTAGAGATTCTTGGTCAATGGTATCCGTCAAAACATTTATATAAAAGTCTCTTGGTCATTATGATGACCAGGCTGGTTTTAAAGCCACTCAGTGGGGCACTTGAATTTTATCATCATTCAGAAGGACATAGATTATTTCAAAGTTGGGATCGAACCCATAAATGGTCTACCTACGTATCCTTTGTTATGGAAAAGGAATCAGAACGCACGTAGTTCGAGTTATGGAGTATGATGTTTATGATTGATGGCTCAAATATGAATGTCATAATTACTTTTACACTCTAAGCTCACGTGAGTCATGCTCGGTGTGAGAAACAAGAGGTATTGGTAAAAATTTAGACAATTGTGCCATAAAAGATGCAATCATAAGAATTTGTTTGGGGCTTATGTATGGATGACTGCCCAGATAGATGAAGGATTAGGATTTACTTTTAGGGAGAAAATCCATGAACAGGGTCCATAAAGTTATATGTGCTTCATGGAGATTTGAATACTCTAATCTTGGGGCTTACTCCAAAGGAGGATGCCCAAGATAGGAGGGGACTTATGATTGGGTTTTACTCCTGAAAAGGAAACCCAAATCAAAGGTAAATTATGACTGGTTAAGAGAAATTTAAGGGAACTTGGGGCTTATTCCTGAAAAGGAGACCCAAGGTTATGACTGAGTCTTATTCCTGAAAAAGGAGACTCAGGTTAGGAGACTTGGGGCTTATTCTTTAAAAGGAAGCCCAAGGTTATGACTGAGTCTTATTCCTGAAAAAGGAGACTCAGGTTAGGAGACTTGGGGATTATTCTTTAAAAGGAAGCCCAAGGTTATGACTGAGTCTTATTCCTGAAAAAGGAGACCCAGGTTAAGAGACTTGGGGCTTATTCTTTAAAAGGAAGCCCAAGGTTATGACTGAGTCTTATTCCTGAAAAGGACACCCAAGTTAGGGATTAAGGTTTGGGGCTTATTCCTGAGGAGGATGCCCATATTTGAGGTTGGGGCTTATTCTTAAGAAAGATGCCCAAGATTAAAGGACTTGATTGGGGCTTACTCCTGAGGAGGATGCCCAAGATTGGGAACTTTAAGAATTTGGGGCTTACTCCTGAGGAAGATGCCCAGATTAAAGGTTTTATCACTGGGGATTATTCCTGAAAAAGAGACCCAGGTTAGGATTCTATCATCTTAAAGGATGAGGTTGAATGAATGAACTCTCCGTATTTTAGTGACATAAGGTTATTTAAATCACTAGACTTTGAGAGAGATTCCACAGAATTCCTTTCAGATAAGAAAATCAAATCAAGAAATCATTCCATAAATGGCTTTGAAGAGTGTCTTGAAGACTGAATCTTGAAAAGGAAAGGTGAAATGGCTTAAGAGGGATAAAAATGGGCAAGATGGGTACCCAAAAAGATAGGGGCACGCAAGTCTTGCAAGGCGCGCAAGTCTTCTGTGGGCACGCATATATTGGTCGCGTAGGTATACCTGCGCGACACATAGTGTACTTGCGCGATTTTCAACCAGCATTGAAATACTTGAGCGACTCTTTTTTAAACCCTTTAGAATGTTCTCGAGGTTCTTCCAAAAAAGGAACGCGCAAGTTATATTGAAGGAAATAAGTCGGCGCGCAAGTGTTTGATCAGTTTCAACACTTAGGCCTTCCTTCTTCTCTTTAGATCTTCCGTTCTAGGTAGGAAATTACCTTAGAAGTGTTCCGGAAGCTTTGAGAAGAGACTTGAGCGTCGGGAGCTTCAATTCGAGTTTCTGGAAAAAGATCCTCCCGAATGGGGGGCCCACAGGGTCTATTTATAGGCAGAAGAAGACCCTGAGAGGTTAACAGGCGGTTACCAGGCTGTTATCAATTAGGTCGCGCAAGTCACTTGCACGACCATAAGGCGTCGCGCAAGTAGACTTGCACGACCACTAGGCAGCGCGCAAGTGTACTTGCGCGACCATGAGGGAACTTGCGCGACCTATGGGCAATGTTCTCCTTGTTCATACCTCTGTCGATTTTTGATGTTTCTTCAAAGGATGAATCACTTTTTGCTTAGATATTACCCTTTTACGATCTTTATATTCTGTGACGAAAGGAGTGTCAACAAAAGTCCCCCCTCAGAGTTGGATCCGGAGAGAAATGAGGATTTGACTCTGAGGAAATCAAAGACATCCAAAGGAAAAGGTGGTTTCCAAGTCTTCAGTGCGCAGAAGGCAGCGCGCAAGTGTGCTGGAACTTGACTTTTATTCAAAGTTCCTTTTGTCTTTTGTGTGGGCAGTTTAAAGTCATGCACGTCGGACATAAAGGGGATAATGTTTAAGGTCGAAATATCTTTGACCAAAATGGATTAAAATGGATTCAATTCCTTGACAATTTATCTGAAAACATATTACCATACTCAAGTATGAGAGAAAATATGTAAACTATGGCTTAAGAATATTTGAATCTGGGGAATGATATGAAAAAGAGCTAAAAGGCATTAGAAGAAGTAGTTTCCAAGAATGATGTTACTATTATTTAACAAAACCCGTTAGGGGGTTGAAATATGCAGGGCCACCTATGGGCATTGGCTGCATGGTCAAATAAATAGCATCTTTCGGCTGACAGGTCTGTTATGTGGACTATTTATGCAAGGCCACCTATGGGCACGTGCTGTATAGTCAGGTGATAGAACTCTTAGAAATTTACTTTCCTATTGCTAAAAGCCAGTGAAAGTTTATGGAGATTCAAATTTTCTAAAGTATATAGTTTGTTGTATTGAAAGAGGTACTTGAATATGGAGAAGATATTTCCGAACAAGAATATCGAATAACTGTATGAATATCACTCCTACGAAGGTCTGACCCAAACGTAGGGAAGAAAAATAAACCATAGACTTGAATACTTTCAGATCATGAAAAAGGATATGGGAAAAATATGTTAAGGATGGCTATTTTTTTGCGGATCCCTACATATTGTCGTTTAAGACAAATAAGGACAAAAGAGGCATTCTTCCCAAGAATGAAGTTAGTATTATTTAACAAAAACCATTAGGGGGTTGAAATATACAGGGCCACCTTTGGGCATTGGCTGCATGGTCAAATGAATAGAATCTTTTGGATGACAAGTCTGTTATGTGGACTGTTTATGCAAGGCCACCTATGGGCACGTGCTGCATAGTCAGGCAAAAGAATTCTCAGAAGTTTGACATTTTTGTGACTTAAAAGTCATGAAAAGGGTTAAGAAGATCTGAAAATATTTAAGGTTAGGATTATAACACATAAAGATGGGTATTGTTCAATGTATATAGAGATACATAGGTCAATGAAAACCACAATCATGTTGTGGCTGGGTCCTGAATTGAAACTTGGACTTCACTACGTATCTCATAAGAATGAGAATCAAGCAATACGTAGTTCTTGAGATGCAGTTTAACGTCGTGCAGGACGAAAGTATGAGTGATCTTAGTTTAGGGTCATAGAATTCGGACCATAATAATGAATACACAGTGTGTGTTTTCATGAGGACTTTTCAGCCAAGGGACTGAAAGTGAAATTTGGGGTTAGGCCCAAAAGACTTGGGACTGGATTCAAGGGACACTCGAATGTTCCTACGTATCCCATAAGGATGGGAATCAAGTCCACATAGTTCTAGATTTACCCTTTGTACAAATTTGGTTCGTACATTTGAAGGGTGAAAGGGGACTTTAGTGCAATGATGGTTTTAACCTAAGATAAAGAGTTTAGGAATTACCATGTATGCACGTAGTCTTTTGAAATGAAACATGATTAAAAAAAATCAATGTCAATAATGGTTCCTTCTCAAATGAGGGAATCAAAGAATATTGTAGTTTATTGTCGTACCGGACAAAAGTGTTGTATAGTTTAACGTCATATAACAAGGACGAAAGTGAATCAATGTAAATATATTGATTCCAGGGGCGGTTTCACAAATCAAAATCATATAGGGTTGTGGTGAACCGATGTGAAGAGATTGTTTTTGGGCTTGAACCCTGGGAGGTTGCCTACATACCCAGCCTGGAGGGCGAGGATCAAAGTCCGTGTAGTTCAATTAAAGAATGGATTAATGATCAAGTTGTTCTTGTGGACAATGATCTAATAAAAAAATAATGTTGGGACTTACACATGGTTAGTGGCCCAAAGGGAGTGTTATGGTATATGTTCGCTCTAAGCTCACGTGAGTCATACTCGGTGTGAGAAACAAGAGGTAATAACAACCTTAACGATGCACAGTTTAATGTCATGTAGGACATAAAAAAGGGACTATGCAGTTTAAAGTCTTGCAGTTAGGACTATTGGTGCTGCACAGTTTAGTGTCATGTAGCAGGGACAAAATATAGTTTAATGTCATGTAGGACCTATCAAGGATTTTCTGTACAGTTTAGCGTCATGTAGTTAGGACGATGGGGATAAAATAGTTTAACGTCATATTGGACGAAAGGGGGACTGTGCAGTTTAATGTCATGCCGTAAGGACAAAATAACACACCATTTATGTCATGTTGGACAAATGTGTGAATAGTTTAAGGTCATATGCATGGACCGTGGATGGTGCAGTTTAATGTCATACTGGACCTTTGATGATTATATAATTTAACATCTTTTCGGACCTGAGGGACTTTTATACAGTTTAGCGTCATGTAGTTTAGGACGTCACAGTTTAACGTCTTGCTGGACATAAGGGATTTGCAAAATAGTTTATGGTCATATACATGGACCAGGGATGATGCAGTTTAAGGTCATGCTGGACGGTTTAGGGAACTTTTTCACAGTTTATTGTCGTGTGGGACGAAGTTGCAGTTTAAAGTCATACTGGACCATTGCTGTATAGTTTAACGTCATATAGCAAGGACGAACTGGTGCTGTACAGTTTAAAGTCATGTAGCTAGGACTAAGGTGAACCAATATGAGGATATCAGTTCTGGGGACTTTTTACAATTTATCGTCATGCTGGACGATGAAAGTGCCACATAGTTTAATGTCATGTTGCTAGGACACAATATAGTTTAATGTCATCTCGGACAAAATATAGTTTATTGTCATCTCGGACAAAATATAGGAACTTCTGTACAGTTTAATGTCATGTAGATAGGACATAATACAGTTTATTTTCATGTAGGACAAAATATAGTTTAATGTCATCTCGAACACAATATAGTTTAATGTCATCTCGGACATATGGCTGTATAGTTTAACGTCATATATCAAGGACGAACTGGTGTGACTGTTTTGGCTCTGGGAACAATATTTTGTGTTTATACAAAATACTTCTTCAGAAATCTGGCATTAGTTGGAGTCGGGATGTGTTCTCCATCCATTGAGATTAGAGAATACGCTCCATTGGAGTAGACCTTATGTATTGAATAAGGTCCTTCCCATTTTGGTTCAAGCTTGGGAGGCTTCTTTCCTGGTATCATTGGTGCTCTGAGAACCAATACCAATTCTCCCTGAATGAATGAACAAAGATGAACTTTTTTGTTAAAAGCTCGTGCTATCCGATTCTGATAGATTTCCAAGTGGTGCAAAGTGCACAATCTTTTCTCATCTAACTGTTCCAATTCATTCAACCGCTTTTGGGATTGCTCATCTGTTGATAACTGATCACAAATGGCTATTCTGTGTGCGGGAATTGAACTTCAATTGGCAAGACTGCTTCTGTTCCATATACCAATGAATATGGAGTAGACCGCGTTTCATTGCGAGTGGTAGTCCGATAAGCCCATAAAGCATGAAAGAGTTTATCAGGCCATGACCTCTTATCTTTATCCACCATCTTTTGCAGTATATTTGAAAGAGTCTTGTTGAAGGCCTCTATCTGGCCATTAGCCGCTGCATGATATCGAGATGAATGGTTGGACTTAATGTTGTATTCTTGATACAATTTCTTTACCTCAGAAGAACAGAAGTTGGTGTCGTTGTCCGTCAATATGGTATGAGGGACACCAAATCTAGTAATGATGTTAGACTTGATGAATCTAACAATGCATTTAGAACTGACTTCTTTGAGAGGTACTGCCTCTGCCCATTTGGAAAAGAAATCAGTAGCAGTAAAAATGTACTTAAACTGCTTGGTCGTAGCTGAAGGGTAAGGTCCCACCACATCCATTCCCCATGTGGAAAATGGCCATGAGTATATAGCTGTATGATGCAACTATGGAGGTTGATGAATTAAGTTGGCGTATAATTGGCATGAATGAAACTTCTTTGTGAAATTAACACAATCTTGTATCATTGAAGGCCAGAAGTATCCAAGCCTTTGAATTTGATCAGACAGTCTATGTCCAGACTGGTGGGCACCACAGACTCCTGCATGCACTTCTTTTATGACAGCCATTGTCTCTTCACCATCAATACATCTGAATAGAACTCCATCAAAACCACGTTTGTAGAGAATTTTCTCAAGGTGGTTTGGACCATCATAAAGAGTAAAATTGACCACACGTCGCCGAATTTGTTCTTTCTCGGCTCTATCAGGTGGAAGTGTTCCATTTTGAAGGTATTCCTTGATAGATGACATCCATCCTATAGTATGACCATACGGTTCAGGAATGGGACTAATTTCATTAATTTCCTCTATTCTGACTTGAACATAAGGTGAAATTGCACGACGGTGGGCAATACAGATGGTTGTCTCGTCCCGATTTGGATCTGCTAAAGCTGTGGCTATATTAGCCAGTGCATCATCTTGAACATTTTGTGATCTTGGGACATAAGAAAATGTCGGTTCTGAAGGGAATTCCGACATTAACTCTCTGATGTAATCATACAAAGGGATTAATTCTTCTTTTCTCATGTCATAATCCCCATTGACTTGTTTGATTACCAGGTCTGAATCACCTTTCACCTTTTAGTGATTCACTTGTGCTTGAAGCGCTAACTCCAAGCCTGTAATGAGAGCTTGTTATTCAGCTTCATTATTGGTTCCACCTTCCCACAACAAAAAGGAATAAGGTAACACTGCCTTATCTGGAGAAATGAGCACAATTCCTAAACCAACTTTGTTGAATTTCGTATTTTCCATTTTCTTCCCTGTTGGACTTCTAGAAGCACCATCAAAATACATTTCCCATGTTTGAGGACTCTCTTGAATAGAGAAAACTTCCTCATCAGGGAGTTCGATATCTGAACACGTGTCTTCCACTGAAGGATGTTCAGCCAGAAAATCAACCAGAGCTTGGCCCTTAATTGCCTTTTGAGACACATACTGGATGTCGAACTGCTGTAGAATAACCGCCCACCTTGCCAAACGTCCTGTAAGCATTGGACGACTAAGGATGAATTTTAGTGGATTATTACGAGATACCAATTGGACCTCGTGATGTTGCAGGTAGTGTCTCAGTTTCTGAACTGCAAAGATTAATGCTAGGCAGCACTTTTCAATACTCGAATACCGGGTTTCTGCTTCAAGCATAGTTCCACTGAGGTAGTAGAGACTATTTTCATTCCCAGCATCATTCTTATGAGCGAGAAAGGCACCCAGTGATCGCTCTAAAGCTGTCACATAGAGGATAAGAGGCCTACCCTCAACAGGTGGCATGAGTACTGGTGGACTCAAGAGGTATTTCTTTATAACATCAAATGCTTCTTGACATTCTTCAGTCCACTGGTAAGTGACTCCTTTCTTCAATAATTTGGTAAAGGGTATACTTTTGCCTGCCAAATTGGCGATGAAATGCCGAATATAGGCTAAGTGTCCTTGAAGTCCTCTTAATTCTTTCAAATTCTGAGGAGGTGACATACCAAGGATTGATTTGGTCTTCTCAGGATCGACTTCAATACCATGATGGCGTACAACAAAGCCGAGGAATTTTCCTGAGGTTACCCCAAAAGCACATTTTAAGGGGTTCATCTTCAAATTATGTTGTCGAAGCTTGTGGAATATGACTTCCAAATCAGCCAAGTGATCAAAACGTTGTTTGGATTTAACCACCAAATCATCTACATAGCATTCAACAAACTTCCCTAGAAAAGGTTTGAAGATACGATGCATGACGCGTTGATATGTTGCACCTACATTCTTTAAACCAAATGGCATCACCCGGTAACAAAACACACCTTGAGGAGCTCTGAAAGCTGTATATTCCTCATCTTCTGGGGCCATTCAGATCTGATTATATCCAAGAATATCCATCCATGAAAGAAAGTACTTCATAGCCAGCCGTCGCATCAATTAAGAGTTCTGTAATCGGAACTGGGAAATCATCTTTAGGACAATAACGATTAAGATCTCTGAAATCAGTGCAAACCCTAATTTGTCCATTCTTCTTCTTTACAGGGACAATATTATCCAACCACTTGGGATATTGAACTTCTCTGACGAAGTTAGCTTTGATAAGCTTATCCACTTCAGCCTCGATTTTGGAAGCATAGGTTGGGTGTGTTCTTCTCGCGGCTTGCTTGAATCCTCGATGTTCTTTTGGAAAACCCAAATGATGGGTGGAAACATCAGGATCAAGGCCAGGCATCTCTGTATAATTCCAAGAAAAAATATCTTTATTTTTCTTTAGAAAAGAAATATACATCTCTTGCTTTTCAAGGGTCATGGCCGCACTAATTAAAGTGGGGCATGGATCTTTCTCTGTACCCAGATTTACTTCTCTGAGTTCATCCACAGTGGTAGAGATACCCTCTTCAAATGCTGGAGGAGCATCTCTAAGATCTTCCTCTTCCTCTTCATCATGTGTTATTTCTTCCGTTTCTACTTGCAAAGTAGATGAAAAAACGAAATTCTCATGATCATAAGAGATGTCAAAATTTTCACATTTTGAAGAAGAAGATTCCATTTCCGACCCTATTGATGATAAAGGGTCTTCTTTGGGAAATAAAAAGGAGATGATGGATTGAGAATCGACATCAATATTCACCTCTGGTGTTGCTATAACTTCTTCTGGCCTGATTAGCGAAGTATAGACTTGTTGGATTTCAGCAGACGAAATGAAAACGTCACCACTTATGCTTTCATCACTGCTTGGTAAGTTACCAATTTCTCCCGTGTTGTCTGGCTCGATTTCTATAATTGACATTATGGATGTTTCCATAAGTGTATTTTGATTTGGGCCTATTTTGTCAATTTGACTGATAGGTAACACATAATCTGTACTCACATGTGAAAATGGATTTATTGGAATTTTTTCCAAACCATATGGAGCATTAACTTTGGTAATTTCCTTCATTGTAGATTTTTCTCTTCCCTTCATGTGATAAAATTCCGCCTCAATGTATTGAGACTCACATGTCTTGAATGGGGCCTTATCACCATACAATGTCCCAACTTGACCATCGAAACAGTATTTGAGGCATTAATGGTATGATGACGGAATAGCTGCATGCTGATGTAGCCAGGGTCTTCCAAGCAAGATATTGAAAGCTGAGTCTTGATCAACAATCATGAAATCCGAATTGGAAACAAGATCTCCAAACTGAGTTCTGAGCGTAACTTCTCCCAGTGGTTCTTGTTCATTTTTATCATATCCTTGCAACATCATGGTAGTAGGAGATAAATCAGATTCTGTGAGGCCCAATCGACGAAGTGTGCGAATGGGCATGAGGTTGACTCCTGAACCATTATCAATGAAAGCTCTTCGAACATCTATACCATTGACTTTACCAGATAAGTACAAAGGTTTTATGTGCCCATGCACAACATCATCTTCATCTTTATCAGTAAAAGATATCACTGCATGACATTCTGCAGGATTATTCTCTATGTGATAGATTTCAGCTGCAGTAATTTCAGCTTCAAACTCCTGAGGACTTGACAAAGCTTCGATGAGTGCTTCCCGAAGATCTCTTGACAGATTCAAAGCATCCAAAATTGATAACTTGGCTGGTACTTGGGCCAAGTGTTTCAATATATCATACTTTTGATCTAGAGGTCTGTGTTTCCCAATAGGAATATGCGGTTTAGCAGGTACCTTGGAAGCAGATGCTTTGGAAGCTGATGCATCTTGTATTGAAGTTGGCAACATCTTTGGTTTTGGAATATTAGACTGATTAAATCCATTTACATGCTGAGATAAAGAATATGGAACCTTTAATCGGTCTTCCAAAATAACTGTGCCGAAGCTGAGTTGGCCATTGGCAGAAGAACTTGCTTGTTCTTTTTGAGCTCGCTGGAGGGCTCTACCACAAGTTTCTGCTGCATATACAGTGCTAACAGGGGTAGAATTAGAGTAGTGGCTTCGGAAAGATCCACCTCTTCCCCTATATCCTGAACCTCTAGAACTTCCTCGGGTTCCCTTATTTGATACAGGGAATTCAGGCTCATCAAGACTGGAATATGAATCTGTTAATTGAATCATATTAACAAAATCAAAGTTTAACTCTTCGTCTGCTAAAGACTCTGCCTGGTTAACCTGTTTAGGTTGTGCCGTTTGGTGGGACGGTGCCCGTGGCTTTGAAGTAGATGGCATGAAATCTGCTAGAGTCAAAGACAATTTAGGCTTTGATACATACTCACCTTCTCCTGATTCCTCTTTCTTCTTTGAATTGCGCTGCCCTTTTGAGGATTTGTCTTTTGATGGAGGCTTTACTGCAACTTTTGTAGGAGACACAATTGGCTTCTTCAATTGTGTTCGCAAAATGGAATGGGTCCGATTGATTGTCTTTCTGACCATCCAATCATCATATTTTTTCGCAGTTTTGCTTTTGACTTCCTGCCACTCACCTCCTTCCTCTGGATCTGTAGCGGTAACACACGCTACATGAGCTGAAGAACCCTTCAATTTGACTTGTCCCAAGTCGACCATCTTTTGAAGTAGGTCTTTAAAGACAAAACACTCCTGGATGGGACGCCCCAACATTTGATGAAAGGGACAATAATTGGGACGGTCTTCATCTCCTTCCTTGTTTGGCCTCTTCGGCACTGGTAATTGAACCAAATTATTTTCCAGAGCTGAAATTAAGTAACCAGGAACTTGCTCACTTCGGAAAGAGTATGTTTTACTCTTCATATCCTCAAATTGTTTTCGTCGTTGATATTTTTGATCATTTGGACGAAACATCCTTTGTTGTTGGCGTTTAGGAGGTGGAGCCCTTCGAGAAGATGAAGGTTTTGAAGTAGAAATAGGTACATGTGCCTGTTTAAGCATAACTGTAGCAGTTTCTGCTTTACCCATTCTTCTTCCTGGAGCTGATGGAATTACACGAGATTTAACCTTATCCTGTATAAGGGAATCTTCAATCTGTTGAGCGATTGAAGTAAGGTCTCGAAACCCTCCTGTGTATTTCACAGGGATCAATGGCGTGCATAATTCTTCATGCAAATTTGCCACACAGATTGGCAACAATTCCTCCTGAGGGAGTCCTAAACTCAAGGAATACGTTAATCCCTTCCAACGAGCAATGAAATCAGAGACTCTTTCATTCCCCCTTTTCTTGCAGTTTGTAAGATCGAAAACTGTCGTTTTTGGAAAAGTTGAGCTAAACTGAAGAAGGAATTTTTGATGAAGATCCTCCCATCCGATGACTGGCCGGGATTGCAAGCTTGTATACCAGACAAAAGGTGGTCCTTGAAAGGTTCGCACGAAGCATCTGAGTTTCACTGCTTCTTGCTGTTCTGGAGTTCCCATCATAGGATCAAAACAAGACACGTAATGCGTCAAATGTTGTTCAGGGTCGCCTGATCCATTGAAAGTAGGGAAAATAGGGTTTCCAAAACTTGATAGAGGAGAAATTGAATCTACCCATTCAGGGTAAACTTTCTTTTCAGGTTGAACTTGCGCCCGTTTCCCTTCCATAGTTTCTAACCGAGCTGTTAATGACTCAATAGTAGTTATTAACTTTTGAGAAACGTCAGGTTGAACTTGGTTTTGGGTAGGTGCAATGAATGGAGCTTGGAAAGACGTGGTGGTTGGTGATGCAACTAATGGTAGTGCTGCCAACCATTTTTGCGTTTGACCCGTAGGATTAGACCTCTGAGAGTGTACTGATAAAGGAGGATATTCTTGATCCATCTCAGTAGTTACAACAAATTTCTTCGGCTGTCGGACTTTATCATTCTAAAGAAGAATACTACTCTGAAGTAGTTCTGCATTCAACCTTCTTAATTCTTTCATTTCTTCCTCTTGTTGTGCAAACCTTTGCTCTAATGAGAGCGATTGATCTCCTTCAGAGGAAGGGTGAGAAGTAACCTGATTCTTTCCTTTCCCCTTATTGGATCCTTTTCGGAGAGGGGGAAGTGGGTTACTTGAAGGAATACCCAGATTTTGGGAAAGCCTTTGATTACGTGTGCGCACACCTTCTTCATTTAGGTCTGTGTGCGCAACTTCTTGAGCAGGAACCTCTTCGTCTGATCCCTCTGATTGGGCCTCATCTGGTGAATCAGCAGCAACGACATTGATGACATAAATGGATGCATATTGCATGGAATCCTTTCTATCAGCACTTCTGTGATATTGTCTCCTTCCATGTCCATGATGAGACATGGCATTCCGTTGACTTGATCACTCGGGAATTTCTTGGAGAACCGTCACTTGGAGAGAATTTCTTGACAGATTGGCTCTTCGTTCCTCTTGAGGCTTATTCCCTAATCGAGAGAATACTGACTTTCTCTGAGGGAGGGATTGAGAATTTGAAAAAGTCCCCAGTCCGGTGGACTGGGGATGTTCCTGCTGCTTCCGCTCAACTCCTCGAATCCCATTCGTTGACTCTGAGGGTTGGGTTAGAGAAGTCCCCAGTCTGGCAAGCTGGGGTGTCTCTTGACATGCTATGTCTGAGATCTTCTTAAAATCTCTCTTGATCTTGCGAATCTTAGTTCGGAAATTAGCTGGATGCATTAACCTGTATTCACTTTTATCACCTGGTTCAACAGACCGTTGGATGATTTCCGAAACTTCTGTCATTTGATGACGTGTTTGCTCCAGACGAGAGGCTTGTGCAATATTCTCGCCTGCATGATGTAGGAGAAATTCAACAACTTGTTCTCTATATACTTGATTTTGAGAGGAACTAGTTGAAGCTTGTTTTTGAGCAAGCTTTTGATTATGAACATAGCCCATTGACTGTGGCCGGCCATGGGCAATAACATTGCATGAGACCATTTTCGGCGGGCTTTGCTGACTGGAAAGCACTGTGAAATGTAGTGCTCCGTGAACACCCCATCCTCTGATATGAACATCTGATGGAGCATTGGCAATTAACTGACTCAATTTTCTTAGTGCGCCAAGGCATGAATGTTGAAGGGTTCTCTGTTGCTTTTCAGCCTTTGGATACCGAGAGACTGATAGAGATGCCAAATCAATCTGGCGTTGTAACCCTTCTATTATCTTAAGATGATTTTCATATTCATCGTAAGATAATACCTTCTTCTTTAATTGACAAAGAGTTTTCCATATGTTGAGACGAATATCATGGATTCCATCATCCGTCAACATCTTTGGAATGTCATTCTGGGAGTCAGCCAAAGGCCAAAACATGACTGGTACTTCACCTTTTGCCAGTTTCTTCCTCATGTTCAGCATTTCCTCTTTATCATTAAATGAAGATTCTTCTACCTATTTGGACCAGATTTGGTGTTTCCTTGTTGCTTCATCGGATTCAACAAGATTGGTAGAGAAATCGCTATTCATGCTGGAAGATGAATGACCTAGGGATGGTTCGGAGAATAACCTGAACCCCAGGCTATCTTCTGATGGAGAAAGAGTTTCACCTGCCGATAGTAAAGCATCATACATGACTGGTTTTACGTTTGCAAGTGCCTCGAGATAGGAGGGCTTTCTCGTCACTACATTGCCTTCTGAAGAATTTTCGAGACAACGTGAATCACTACTGCGGAGAGGACTTTCGCAACGAAGTTCATCACCCTGAGGAGGACCGTCATGATGGGTTACAGCAAAAGATAAAATCTCTTGCTCCTTGGTCTTCTGACCACACAGAGGGTTCCTGTGGCTCTCATATGAAGAAGAAACATCAAGATTGACCGAATTTTCATGAAGCAAGTCTTCATGAGGAAGTGTCTGTTGAAGACCTTCAGAATTAATGTTCCCGTTATTGGGAACTGAGGGAGTAGAATCTTGAATTCCGACAGATAAATGTCTGAGGTCTTCAAGAACTCCAGCATCGAGCAAGGCCTTATTGCAGATTGGCCTTTGATCTCCTGACTGTGCTGGGCGGATCTTTTTCTTAGATTCCTTCTTACTCGCTTTAGAAACCACTTGATGACGGAAGTGATTGCTCTGAGCAGGTGTATGTGCCTGATCAGGAAAGATGGTCAGGTTAGGCTGACAATCTCCCCTCAAATCAGGTGTATGTGCCTGACTTGGTTGTCCGTATGATATGAGGGAGTATGCCCCATAACCCTCTTGGACTGGAACAGATGTGTGTGTCTGTTCCAGAGTGAATCGTTGATGTGTCACTCCATTGATAGGGATAGATTTATGTGTCTGTCCCTGAGATGATGCTGAAGCTGTTATGATATCCTGGCAAGCATCCAGAATATGAGCAGGAATTTGCTTATGCTCTTTCACCATTGACAAAATATGTTTGGTGACTTCAGCCGCCGGAACGGGGATATACGTCCATTCCGGGCTTGGAGTAGGTGTATGTGCCTGCTCCTGTCCTCCTTTTCCTGTCAGTGAATCTTGACAGTACTCAAGTGTGGAGGCAGAGAGTTGAGTCTGCCTCCTGTTTGTCGTCGGGACTTTCCGACTGACTTCTCCGGGCGCTACCAAGCGAGACTGTTGGTAGGCTTGATTAGTATTAGCAGGTGTATGTGCCTGCTGATTACACTTCGCCAAACGCGGTTGACGAGATCCATCATATGTAGTCAGACGAGCCTGCTGACTAACTGCTGATGTATAAGCAGGTGTATGTTCCTGCCTATGGTACTCCGCCAGAATTGCATGGCGGGATAGGCTTGATGCTGTTAGACGAGTCTGCTGGACAGCGGAATTAAAACGGATAGGTGTGTATGCCTGCTCATTGTTTTCCACCAAGTTAGGTTGGTGGACTTCTCCGGAGATGGAAGGGATGACAACCTACCTATTGTTAACCGGATTCCGTCTCTGGCGGTTCATCTTGCCTGCTCGGGTTCGAGGAACATGAGCTGAATGCCTGGAGTCGGTACCCTCATCATGTTGAGGGCGCACTACCGCACGAGTCTGGCGGCGATTGTTGATGGGAGTCCTTGAGAAGGACTCCTGTCTATTTGAATTAAGGTCCTACGGGACCTGGTCATTCACTTCCTCAGAGTAAGGGAGTGAATGGAAATTGCGTTCCGGGGATAACGACCCGAAACGGTTGGAGACGGTAGTCAGCACCGCCTTCTTCTTGATTGCTGGTCGCCGTTGTCCGGATGACCAGGTAGAGTTGTTAACTTGGAGGGCTTGATGAGCGGCCTCCAGAGTTGGGATAGTACTGTTGCGACGGTACTCCTTAACCAGTGTATTAGAAACCCAGCGTTGAAAACGCTGAGTTGGTGATGTCGTCCTCAGAGCGGATGACGTTCCAGCAGGAGTAGTAGCATTGGTTTTCACAACAGCAGACCTCACAGTAGAGGTGTTCACAGCAGCAGTATTCACAGGGGTGAATTTAAGGAAAGCCATTTTGCAGAAGATCTTGAGAAAAGAGTGCTTGTTCCATGTAACAGACATAATCAAGATGAATCAAGCCACTGCATCTTTTGGATGAGCACATGTAAATGATTGCTTTGTTGGCCCAAGGGGCCTAACAAATAAGAAGAACATCACTTTAACTTGGTTAAGGATTCACGTCGGGTTCACCATTTTTGTTTCGCACGGAATCCGGGGATGACCTCCTGGACGGGAGATTCAAACGTTCCGATCGGTTTCTAACAGGTTTGTTCCTAGAACCGGAAACATCCAATGATTCCACATCCGTTTGGACATACTTTCCAAAGGCAGGCGCTCATTAGCTTGTGGACTAATGAGGCTTAGGAATTTGCATTGGTCGAGAGGATGGGAGGTCGGACTCATCACACCTTTTTGAGGGGAATTATTGTCTACTCCGGGACTCTCTTTATAGATTTAAGTTATGTTCGTGAATCCTTATTACATTACCAAGTATAAAATGTGATTTCCTTTAGTTTTAACAATCAATGATTAAATATGCAAGAAATTTAGAGAATCTTTTATATGTATTCGAGGTTCTTCATCAATAGAGAATCATCTATATCTGTTTAGAGATTCTTGGTCAATGGTATCCTTCAAAACATTTATATAAAAGTCTCTTGGTCATTATGATGACCAGGATGGTTTTAAAGCCACTCAGTGGGGCACTTGAAGTTTATCGTCATTCAGAAGGACAGAGATTATTTCAAAGTTGGGATCGAACCCATAAATGGGCTACCTACGTATCCTTTGTTTTGGAAAAGGAATCAGAACCCACGTAGTTCGAGTTATGGAGTATGATGTTTATGATTGATGGCTCAAAGATGAATTTCATAATTACATTTACACTCTAAGCTCACGTGAGTCATGCTCGGTGTGAGAAAAAAGAGGTATTGGTAAAAATTTAGACAATTGTGCCATAAAAGATGCAATCATAAGAATTTGTTTGGGGCTTTTGTATGGATGACTGCCCAGATAGATGAAGGTTTAGGATTTACTTTTAGGGAGAAAATCCATGAACAGGGTCCATAAAGTAATATGTGCTTCATGGAGATTTGAATACTATAATCTTGGGGCTTACTCCTAAGGAGGATGCCCAAGTTAGGAGGGGACTTATGATTGGGTTTTACTCCTGAAAAGGAAACCCAAATCAAAGGTAAATTATGACTGGTTAAGAGAAATTTAAGGGAACTTGGGGCTTATTCCTGAAAAGGAGACCCAAGGTTATGACTGAGTCTTATTCCTGAAAAAGGAGACTCAGGTTAGGAGACTTGGGGCTTATTCTTTAAAAGGAAGCCCAAGGTTATGACTGAGTCTTATTCCTGAAAAAGGAGACTCAGGTTAGGAGAATTGGGGATTATTCTTTAAATGGAAGCCCAAGGTTATGACTGAGTCTTATTCCTGAAAAAGGAGACCCAGGTTAAGAGACTTGGGGCTTATTCTTTAAAAGGAAGCCCAAGGTTATGACTGAGTCTTATTCCTGAAAAAGGAGACCCAAGTTAGGGATTAAGGTTTGGGGCTTATTCCTGAGGAGGATGCCCATATTTGAGGTTGGGGCTTATTCTTAAGAAAGATGCCCAAGATTAAAGGACTTGATTGGGGCTTACTCCTGAGGAGGATGCCCAAGATTTGGAACTTTAAGAATTTGGGGCTTACTCCTGAGGAAGATGCCCAGATTAAAGGTTTTATCACTGGGGATTATTCCTGAAATGGAGACCCAGGTTAGGATTCTCTCATCTTAAAGGATGAGGATGAATGAATGAACTCTCCGTATTTTAGTGACATAAGGATATTTAAATCACTAGACTTTGAGAGAGATTCCACAGAATTCCTTTCAGATAAGAAAGTCAAATCAAGAAATCGTGCCATAAATGGCATTGAAGAGTGTCTTGAAGACTGAATCTTGAAAAGGAAAGGTGAAATGGCTTAAGAGGGGTAAAAATGGGCAAGATGGGTACCCAAAAAGATAGGGGCGCGCAAGTCTTGCAAGGCACGCAAGTCTTCCGTGGGCGCGCAAGTATTGGTCGCGCAGGTATACCTGCGCGACACATAGTGTACTTGCGAGATTTTAAACCAGCATTGAAATACTTGAGCGACTCTTTTTTAAACCCTTTAGAATGTTCTCGAGGTTCTTCCAAAAAAGGAACGCGCAAGTTATATTGAAGGAAATAAGTCGGCGCGCAAGTGTTTGATCAGTTTCAACACCTAGGCCTTCCTTCTTCTCTTTAGATCTTCCGTTCTAGGTAAGAAATTAACTTAGAAGTGTTCCGGAAGCTTTGAGAAGAGACTTGGGTGTCGGGAGCTTCAATCCGAGTTTCTGGAAAAAGATCCTCCCGAATGGGGGGACCACAGGGTCAATTTATAGGCAGAAGAAGACCCTGAGCGGTTACCAGGCGGTTACCAGGCTTTTATCAATTAGGTCGCCCAAGTCACTTGCACGACCATAAGGAATCGCGCAAGTAGACTTGCACGACCACTAGGCAGCGCGCAAGTGTACTTGCACGACCATGAGGGAACTTGCGCGACCTATGGTCAATGTTCTCCTTGTTCATCCCTTTGTCGATTTTTGATGTTTCTTCAAAGGATGAATCACTTTTTGCTTAGATATTCCCCTTTTCCGATCTTTATATTCTGTGACGAAAGGAGTGTCAACAGTGGTAAACTATTCTAATGAATTTATTCATGGAAGAAGGTTATGAGGTTTATAAATAAAGGCAATATGTTCTCAAGTTATATTGTTCCATTTAAAATTTTTTATTATGTATCAAATGTAGCTTATCACTTGGTTCTTCCAATGAAGCTTTCTCAAGTTCAATATATATTCAATGTATATATTTTTATGAAGTACTTAAATGATCTTTCATATATACTAAAAACATAAGTTTCAACACTATATTATGATATTTACTTTTGATAAAGAATATAATAAATCTTTGATTATAGAGATAAATTTATCAGGAGATACAATACTAACCATGTTAATGTTCTTGGGAGGAATTAAGAATTAGGCGAAGTTACATGAGAACTTGATCATGTGATAAAGAAGATATATTCTCATTTTATTAAAATATTATTATGATAGAATTTAAAGGGTAAAATTCATTTTATGGTTACATAATGTTATACCAAATTATTTTATATGTGTTTATTTTGAAATAAATGTAACACCCCAAGATTTCATAATAAGTTATTTTCTTCAAATTAATTCAATAGTTGGCGTTACAGGCAACACCATGTTCGAGAACACCATGACTTGCAAAAATAGGAATTCAAAAAGAAGTTATGAATTGTATTAACTAAATTTGGAATTTTATACATTCCATGTAATTTTAGAATCCATATAATGTGTTTCTTATATGTAATATATGAACAAATTCATTTTTTCGTATAAAATAATTATTTAAAAAAAAAGAAATTTTACCACCTTTTATTGGAAACACTATTTAAAACCAATATTTGACACTTTTATATATTAAATTAAATAAATTTTAATTATTTTATTGAATTGTGACATAGAAATGTATGTTGGATAATGTTTTTACACTTTTATGATAACTATAATTTTTTGATGAATAGTGAAAAATACTAATTTTTAATTGAAAACCACATTTTTCATTAAACTAAATATAGTGTAAAATTATTCATTTGAATTTTTTGGAAGTATAGTTAGACTATATTTTTATCATTTAATACAATTTAGGTCATTATAATTAATTTCAAATTTAAATTTGACATAAGCACAAGTCAATATTTTGATACTTATTCTTTTTAAAAACCCGCTTTTTGGTTTCAACAATGGGATTATTTTTAAATTAATTAATGAAAATTATATTTTTTGAATTTGGTAAAATAGAATTAATTTTTGAATTCATAATATCAAAATTATCTTAGTGTGAATTTTGGTATTTTTCTGAAAACAGTCAGTTTTTGATGAATAGTGAAAACACTACGTTATAGTTTAAAACCAACATGTTATTTAAATAATTATTAATTTAATTTAAATTTATTTTAATTAAATATAGATATATAATATCTATTTATGTTCAATGTATTTCATTGGAGTCATTTTAGAATAAAATTAGATATATAAAAACTTATAGATTTTTTACCGTCTTTTACCCACCTTCTAGGAGCATTTAAAAATTTTCATAAAACTAAACATTACCATTTCAATGAGTTGAATTTCAAAATTATGAGAGACATGGTTGACATAAGTGTGTAAAATATAGTTCAATAAGATGAAAATAGTTGTTGGTGAATAGTATCCTTTGACTTTTATTGACCATGGTTAAAATTAAATAGAGTAATTAAAGGTAAAAATGATATTATAATTATCCTAACACATATCCTAATTATATTGGATAAATGTCATTATACCAAAACCAAATTTAGGAATAAAATATGATCCTCTTGGGATCACATGGATTATATTATTAAATATATTATTCTTTTATTTAATGAATAGTTAAAAGAGTTAAATTCAATGTTTAATAAATAATCAATTTTAATATAGGGTGATACATAAGATAAATTCAACTATAAATATTCATTAGAATGTTAAAAAGGGTTCCTATATAATGGAATTTTATTTATAATTTGTATACATTATATATTTAAATTTATTAATGACACAATGATTATGTAGTAATTACCTTATCAATGAAAGATTAAAATAAATTATATTATAAATATTCTAATAAATGTAATTGTAGCCTTTGGATGAATTTAAGTAATTTTTTAGGGTAATAATACATGTACGGGTTGATTACATAAATGTTTTTTGAATTATTCATGTTTTTATTATTTTCAAAAAAACAAAATACAAAATAATGTCAAAATTGAAAAAATTAGTATTTAAAACAAATAAAAAATTATTAGTTGATCTAATATTCCAAAAAAATATATGTTTCTGCCAAATGGCTTACATAATATTATATATATGTCAATATTCAAAAACTTGAGTTTTTTTGGTAGTTTATAGTATTATTAATAATGATATAGTTTAAGAATACAAGAAGACACGGTAAAAGTTAAACTATTTAACTACGAGTTAAATATAAAATATAAGGTTAAAATAGTAACCTTAACTTGCCTAAAATCTATTTCCTGAGTGGTGTTCGATCCATCCCCACCTTAACTTTGTAATAAATTATTTTGGAGCAATTAACAATGGAAAATGATTTTATTAAAAAATAATTTTTCAAGGTTTTCCTAACGTGACACTCACCTCTCTTATAAAATGGTACATACCCTTCTCTTAATTTCACACCCCAAAGTAATTTGGATCGGCCAATCCTCCCCCAATATCCTCCCAACATCCCTCAAATAAACTTAGATTCCATAAAATTTTCATATAATCATCATAAGGATCCCTTTTGATCAACTCCAAATGAAACACCCGAGGAAGAGGTAATAATTTCACCACCATAATTCTAGTTCTTTTCTTCTTCAACATCCACTTCAATTTTGATTACATTCCTAAAAAATAACTCCAGTACCATCTATTTATAGTGATGTTATTATAAATATGTTATAACCATCGTCATTATTCTATCCATCCTATAAATGACAATGTCACCATATGTGTGTACGTATGGCTTACCATCTCCACGGCGTGGTGTAGTTTGTTATTCAGACACATTATTATATAGATTGGTATAATAATGAGTATAAACGATTTAAATAATAAATATAACATGATTATGATTATGTATATATGATATAACATCCAATTACATATGATTTCACCATCAATATAACGATATCTTCTCTCATTCATAAATACGGATTATCGTCTCCATGAATGCGATGAGATTCATTCCCCATAGCAATCATTCAAGAATAATTTTCATTTTATGTTTAAAAATAATATTTATTAACAGAATATCATTAATTATATGAATCAAATACAACATATCCATAACAAACCTGGCTTACGTATCCCAGCACATAATGGAAGTTAAATCAGTTAACACATGAAATCATGATACTACTGAAATATTTTAAACAATACAATATTTGAAGAATCAATATGATATCATATTTTTTTAATTGGTTAATTAATAATTTAATAACAATTATTTCATCATTATACAATAGGTTAACCTACCTTATACTGAGGAAATGTACATGGTAAGGTGTTTCTTGTCTCACTTGTAATTCTTTGAGATTTACATTGTTTGCCACTTTTTTATTGAATGTGGTGTATTGTGCTCTGAAATTTCATATATATTATCACTATTCTCTATATACTCATTGTAATATGTAATTAGTTTGGTGGTCATACACTTTTGGTCATACGACTAGATTGTTTAAATCATCGTAAGAGGTTTTCATCTAACTTCTTATTTCTATGAAATTAATCCTACATTTCCACTATATCCTTTTGTGTGGTGTATGTAATTCCCATGATTGTATTTTTTATGAAATATACATTAATATATGGGTATTTACATATATATTGTATGATCCTTCTTTCATGGGGTTTATGTTTCGTAAATCACCAAATCAGTAGGGGAATTTCTAATTTCAATTTCCACTCATTGGTTTTTTGAAAACATCATTGATTATTTTACTCGAAGATTACATGTCAAATCACTATTTATTTATTTATGTTGTAATTTAAACTCCCCTCTGTGTGGTTATTATTTTGATACACTTATTCACTCCATTGATAAATTCTCAAGTCATTGATATGAACTTGATAAGAGTAATCATAACTCAATTTTCATTCATTGAGTTAATCATCAAAGCCATTAGTGTGGTTATTATAAGAACATGTTTGAATGTCCTTTGATTGTTTTACACTGAATATAAAATCATATTTAGTGTATTTATATTTTTTCCAAATAATTATGTCATTGATTTATCCTTAACCTAAGGATACAATCATTATAATAGATTTCATCTCAACTTACATTCCATGGAGACTTCTTTGTTGTTATGTGCCAATTCACTTTTCATTGGGGTATATATTGAAAATTTACCAAATATATCATAAATCCCTTTATTCTCATGATATTATTTTGTTTGTATTACCTCAATTGTTTTGTATTCAAGTGTCTCTCATTTGGTTAGGACCTCAAACTATAATATCATTTCAAATGTTTTCAAAATTTATTCTTCTAAATCTTTCTCATTAATGTACATATTTTATAATTGGTTTTATGAATTTATTTATATGGACATTAATGATTAAAATTAAAATTCCTTTTAATATTTTAAAAGTGGTTTGGTACACTTGAATTTAAAATTCTATTTTAAACAGCTTCCTGATAAATAGTGATACTTTTAAATGTCTTCAATAAAAAGGGGGATATTTCACTCCAATGGTTTTTATGATTATTTTAATCTATTAAAATATACTTACTTATTCACTATTGATGATGATTTATTATAATAAAATATTCCTTATTATATTGAATGATTTATGTTTGAGTGTGGATGTGCTATTTTTATACCATTCATGGTTTATGGTTATACTATGTACATTTCATATGCTAGTTTTAATCCAAATTACTGGATTATGTTTCACCCTTTCATATGAGGAATTCATTATACTTAGTAAGTGAAGGGAGCAATGCACTCTAACTCCTCGATGAATTGCTCGGTCTCATGAGACAAACTATTGTCTTTGCACAAGGCCTTGAAAAAATCATATTTGTGGTCTTGTCCAAAGGCCTTGACTATGTGGATATGAAGTCAGGCATTATGCATTCCATCATTATGAAATTGGATATTGATAATAAGTGTTATTATTAGACTATTAGAATATCCATTTGAATAAGTATATGGAATTATTTGATTTATCTTAGCCATATTATGTTGATGTTTAAGTTTAAAAGGCATGTTTTATAGTCTTATTCATTTCCTTAAATGTTTGTTCATATTTATGAATGTTTCCACTATATTGTTATCCTTACTGATCATCTGAGCTCACCAATTTTTATAATTTATTTTCCTAGGATGAAATGAAGTATATTACAATTAACCTATAGGAATATACAAAGTGATATAAGGGTGTTCAAAGGGGACATAAAGTTTTGTTTATTCCATGATGTAATGTAAAACTTATAATTGTATCTAGTACATCCAAATCTACTAAACTAATTATTCATTCAGGACATGATTCCTTGTATCATGCCAATGTTATGTAATAATGCACCAATTATGGGTAACATGGGTCAGGGTGATACAGCTGGTATCAGAGGATGTTTAGTACAAACCTTGTAAAACATATTTTGAAAAAACACGGATTAGGAAACACTTTCCTAAGATAGACATTGAGAATTAGTATAGAAAAACATAATATTTTGAGTTAATGTAAATATTATGTGGGTTTTCTAGGAAATAAAACCATGTTTGGATATGACCAAATAGAGGCAGCTCTGGAACAGCTGTACCTAGGAGTGAAAACTCTGACTTGGAGTTTCGGGCTTGAACTCGGGTATCCTGTTACACGACAACGAGACTTTCTCCACTATTTGTTACGAAACTCCTGCGGGATATTCTTATGATAATTCACACTTTCATTACATATGGTTTTGAAGTATTTTAATATAATATGAGAATAACTAACATTGGTATATCATAATACGTTTTAGATTGAAAATAATTTGTTATGATATTTTCTAAATGATTTTATGACTCATTCAATGCTTTCTTATGTTAGTCAATGGATGAATTCAAATAAAGTAACTGAATCATTGAACATGATGTAAATGGTGGGAATAGTGGTAAGAATGAGCAACGAAATGGATTGTTGATAGATGTTAAATAAATCATGTCCATGACAAATCAGCTTTCAAAAAATATGATCTGCAACATATATATTAACCATCTCCTCGACTCAACAAAGAAGAGAATGTCGATGAATGATAAGCACTCCAATAGTGGAGACCGTGGAGAAATGAAATATCAATTTCTCTCAGGTAGGAAATGTGGAAGGAGACACTTATGGATGTGACTCAATATAAAAATGAAAGGATTTATCTAGGGGAAAGAAGGAAATAAAGTAAAGGATTGTTGGGGAAAAATGAATATTTTTATGGCAGAAAATAAATATGATCATAAGAATCCATTAACAATCATTTGATACAAATTTAGGGGACCTGGGCATTACCTGAGTGAATGCCCTATTCAATAGTTTATCCACTTGGTCATGGAAGAACCCATATAGAAATAAATTGATGGTGAAATGTTTAAAAGTCTTAGTTCTCTTTATTGATGGGATTAAATTAGAAGACTTTTCTCTTGTCTGTGTAACCCTATAGTTTTTTATATGAAAATTATATTTTAGGAATAATTATATTTTTTATTGTTGATATAGCTATAAATAACCATTTGGGTTTAAATGATCCTTGACTATGAGGCAATTATAAGTTATTAAATTTGGGGATGAAAATGAAAGGTATGAGATAACATTTGTGGTGAAATTATGTTATGGTTATTTTGAGGAATTTATCTCATTTTGAGAATAATATAAAATATTGTTTTTAGAAAAGGACCACACACAGACCATTTGAAAAACTGTTATGTTGGACAATGCTATAGGGATTGAACGCACAAACAGAGTGCGATTGGGATTTATCACCTCCCATTAGACTACGTGAAGTCCCTGGTTAGTGTGACTAATTATTTATAATTAAATGATTTTATTGATCAATAAAAAGTTGATTTGGGATCTTATGTCTTATCAAAAGGATATCCTTACTATAGAAAATGATATTATGATTATGTGATAAATGGTATTTTGGAAGGCGTTTTCTCTGTTGGTAACACTATATGCCAAATGAAAATAGAGTACTTTGGGAATTCATTTGAGGAGTAATGGTGGATTTTTATCTTTGTTTTTATAGTTAATTTATAGAAATTTGGGTTATTTATGGAAATTATTAACCAATCATAGAGAATATGTAATTTGGATAATTAATTTATGTGTCTTACTTAAAGATTAGTCAATGTTATTTGGAGATACAATTTAACGTGGAAGTCTATGTTATAAAATTATTCTATGTTTTGGTTTTCAATGTTATTTTGAATTATATTGAAGTATTTTAATGTCAATTGTTTATTGAATGGTATTTATTGAACTTTTGGTATTGTTGGTTTAATATTAAATATTTAGATTATTATTTATTTCTCTAAAAGATTATATTTTTTAGGACCAACTGATCTAGTACTAACCCTTTTGGTTTTGATTAATCCCTAAAGAAGAAGTGAATACATAATTTATCCATTATGGATCATGTGATTCCCTAAATGTTTTTTCTAGTGCTTTAGGTGTGACCAAGTCATCTTGAATACTCATCGTTTGAACAAAAAGCTTAGTTAGTGGTAGATATTTTTTAAAGGATGAACCTCTACATAAAAAGTAACTATTTATCATTATTTTATTATTCAATCTCATAAATAAATACCTCAACATTATGAAATGGAAAATAAAACAAAAAAATTGTTTGTTTACATTTCCTACTGGGAAACTAATGACTGTTTATCACATAACAAGTTTTTGGTTTTCTTACTGTTAAATTTCTCATGATCATGTTTTGTATAAATCTCCATAAAAACATTACACTTATTTTATATTCCATAACCATGTTATCCTACGTGGAATCCTAGTACGATTTTTCTTCAGGAAACCTTTTAAAATCTCTTGCATTACTTTATAGTGGTAGTTTTGTTGACTCTATTTCTAATTGGGACTTTCAATGAAGTTCCCAAGATGAATTTTAAAATGGTGAGAATGAAATTGCCATGACCCATCCCCCGGGGTCCATTCCATAACTACCCCAAGCCCGCCTCCCATAGGCCAGGGGCTAGTGACTAACATCAAACGTGTATTCCCTAAAAATGGGAAGGCATTGCCATTATAACCTGTAAGAACACATAACCAAGCACACTAAATGATAGAAACACAAATAAACTGAACTGTAAAAAGATTGAGTGCACCTTGTCAAAGGAGCCAGAATACCAGCCCAACTGGAATGTACACCTACAACTGTGACACAATACAACTAAAGAAAATAGAATTTCCACTGTTGGGTCATCCTTCGAGGTTCCTACCTGGGGGGGTAGGTACATATCTCCTCCTCAGCACTCCACATCCACCCGTCTCTTCTACGTACTGACATGTCGTATGGTTCACCGCCCAGTACCATGCAGTCCTGGTACTCTCATCCTCAGTTAGCATTATTCATCATCTTCATCAAACCCAACATGGTGTGGGAATAGCCTATGTAGGGGTGATTATAAAGATACTCAGTAGGGACCCTGAGACCCTCAAGTTCTCAAACAATCCACCATGTATAAACCACAAAGAATGAAATCAACTGATAACCTTACATAGGAAATTCCCATACATATACCTAAGTTTTCAAGTAATCCATATCAATCAAGAGGAAAACACAGGGGTACTGCCTCAGCTCAAACCAGGATTTATTCTCGGGGTAGTATCAAGTGACATTACTAGTCACAACATCGAACACCTCGGCTACTGGAGAACTCCTCCACTATTGAGTAAAGTGGGTCTGCTACGTCACATAGAGGTACTTCCCACTAACATTGGACTGTTGAGGTGTTCTTGTCTAGTACCATGGGTCTACCGCATCATAGAGAGGCACTCCCCACTGTGGGTCTGCCACATCATCCAAAGGTGCTCCCTCTCATGTCCTACTAAGGTACAACTCCTGTCGAGTACCATGGGTCTGCCTCATCACCAAGGTGCTCCCCACCGTGGGTCTTTCGCGTCACCAAGGATCTCTCCACTAGGCATATCAAGTCACTCAGAGTCGAAATGGTTAGCAGTCGTGAAGTCTCATTGAGCCACTATGGCTCCACAATATGCTTGCTCATCTCTTGGAGGATCCGCTCCACAAGCTACTGGTCAATAATCCAACTTCAATGAAGTCCCGTGAAGTTGTATCTCAAATGTCTGCCATGTCATAAGGGTCTCAATGTAACAGAAGGAGCATCAATCAGACTCCCGGTCTGTGAGTTTTTTTCCCATTAGTGTCGGGGGCCCGATTGGATTTGTGCTTCATCCAACCTGACTGTTCCCGACATTAATATAAAACATAGTGGGGGTATCATTCAATGGGACCTTCTTGCCCCAATATTTCCAGTTCCACTGGAAGTGCGTCAAAGGGATATTCAGTGCCAATGTTATGGCCAAAAGAAAGTAAATGGGCCGTAGAGGTCCTGGGGTTCGATCGGACCCGGCCGGACCGACCCAGCCCACTATTCAGCTTGGCCCATGAGGGCCATGAGGGTGCTGCAAGGGTAGCACGACCATGGGGTACCGTGAGGGTGCATGGTGGCTCGACCTAGCCCAATGAGGCTTAGCGAAGGGGTACTACGAGTGTGTAAGGCAGCACAACCGTGGAGAGGCGGACCGACTGCGGGTGGCGGTTCGACCGTAGGTCGGTTGTCCAGCCATGGGGTGGTGCAGTGGTCACGAGGCGGTGAACCGAATGCGGGGTGGCAGACCGGCCTCTAGGTACCGGTCTGGGTGGGGGGCGGCGGTCCGGCCGTAGGGTGGAAGACCCTCCGCGGGATGGAAAACCGACCGCGTGGAGGCAGTGAAGACAATGATGGCTCGGTCGGCGACGGTGGCGACGACTCGGGCAGGGGCAACGGTAGGGGCTTTGGCGGCGGCAGCCTGGGTGGTGACGGCGGCTCGGGCGGCGGCAGCGCAAGGGGTGGTGAGGGCCAGAGGTCATGAGGCAGTGGGGCGTCATGCCATCATTGGCGGCCGGTTTAGCCATCCTCTCTCTTCATTCATCATCGTCTTTGTCAACCATTTCAAAGAACTCACAAACAAGTAGAATGTCGGTGGGGTTTGGTATATGTTTTTTTGGCCCACACCCTCCGTGTTAGAGCGGTAGCAAATGGATAAACATAAACAAGAATGAACAATGTCAAACACTCCCGCAATTATTATTCTCTAATCCTGCAAAAAAACATATGTGGATCAACTAATTAGTATGTTGATCCTCATTCCTTGTTTTAGAATGTATGAACATGGGTAAAATATAATCATTCACAATAATCACATACCTCAGGTTGTTCGTTGACATTGGAATGAGAAAGATGTACTGATGTCAATTCTTCGTAGATGAAGATGTCCCACGTGGGAAGAAGTCCCGAGGAAGAAGGTTTATGTTGAGGACAACGCTCTCCATTGGCGAAGCGTTCTTTGTTGGGAGGTTATGTTCTTCATTGGAAAACATTATTTCCCTGAACGCTACCACCTCTCCCAATTAGATAAAAAATGAATAGGTTTCACCCAAATTATAGATTATGGTATCTATTATTGATTTTGTTGTCTTAAAATTTCAAATTGGCTATAATAATGTGGTGTGTTGGAATAATTAAGTGGAGAAGGGTTGGTAAAAAATTAATTAACGGAAGGTGGCATAAAAAATTATGTTGAGATCAAGAGGTTTTTCACTATTTAATAGGGAGTTGAAGAGGTTTATACCGTTGGTGGTCCCTACCACCCTAATATCCACAATGAAGGTTAGGCTCGGCTGGTCCTCACCACCGAGCATTCAATTTGGAAAATAAAACTCATGTGGTCTCCACCTCTACAATATCCACAAGAGGGTGGTTACAACAACATAAAATAAAATATGTGTTTATTTTATTTTATTATTTCCACCAAAAAACCTAAAATTAACTTCCACCCTGACCAAACATCGTCAATGAGAAAGTTTTTTCAAGAAAATACTGGCACTACAAGGTCAACGTTTCCCTTATATTTCAATTCCGAACGCCAGTTCAAAAGTTAGAAAACCCCCCTCGCATGTTTACTAAATGTACCCGATTTAAAGTTCCAAAATTCATTCTGGGCACTCTGGACCTCAAAATCACACACTGTCAATTTTTGTGGACTCGTAAAATTCCCATATATTTAAAAAGACATACATGGAAATTATAGTTCTTCATATTCTCCCCACCTCAAGGCGTTACCTCCCTATATGAAACAACTCAAACTGAGGTAACAAGTGGTGGTAATGAGCAAGCATCTAATCTGCCTTCTCCGATGTGCTCTCATGGAGATTCCAGTGCTACCAGTGAATGCACACCAGTGGTATCGACCGTCCAAGAATGACCTGCTCATGTCAATACTCAATCTCTTGTGGAACCTTCATAAATGTTTTCCCATCGTCAACATCCATATCTCCATGGTCAATGATGTGAGAAGGGTCAGGAAGATATCTCCTCATCTGGGATACGTGGAAGACCCCATGCACTTGTGCAACTAATGTGGAAGAGCTAAGCGATATGCCACATCGCCAACTCTGCTGAGGACCCAAAAAGTTCTGATAAACCTCAGTGATAACATTCCACCTTATCTGAATATCATTAGACCTCGTCGGGGTGAGACCCATAGAAAGACGTTGTTTCCATCCTCGAACTCAAGATGCCTCTGTCTTTAGTCAGCATACGACTTCTACGTGCTCTGTGCAGTTTTCATCTGCTCCTGGATGATCTGCACCTTCTCTGTCGTAGCCCGTACCATCTCGGGTCCAACTAGTGCTGACTCCTTTGGGTCTATCAAGCATAATGTTGATCTGTATGGTCACCCATAAAATGCATCAAAAGGTGTCATCCCAGTGGTGGAGTGATAGCTGTTGTTTTATGCAAATTCCACCAAAGGAAAGTGACTCTCCGAACTACCACTAAAGTCGAGGAAACATGCACGTAGCATGTCTTCGAGGGTTTGAATGATCCGCTCAGTCTGACCATCTGTCTGGGGATGGAATGTAGTTCTCAAATGATGTTTCTCCCTGAAAGGCTTCTGCAACCCTTACCATAGCTATGAAGTAAAACATGAATCACAATCAGAGATAATCGTCGATGGTACTCTATGTAACCGCACAATCTCCTCCTCATAGGGTCATCCATGCTCTCTACTGAACCCTGATCTATGGTTTTTAGCAAGTGGTATGACTTGGTGAGTCGGTCAATGATCACCCAAATAAAGTCGTGTCTCCTAGTTTTATGTGGAAGTCCTATAAAAAATTCCATGTATATCCCATCCCACATCCACTATTGGAACTCTAAAGGATGAACCAAACATCCTGGTATCTAATGCTCCACCTTAACTTTCTGAGAATTGAGGCACCGAGAAACAAACACTACTACTTATTTCTTCATTCCCAGCCACCAGTGATGTCATCGGAGATCCTAGTACTTCTTCGTAACTCCATGATGTACCACTATAGTGGATGTGTGGAACTCCCTCTACACTTCCTCCTGAAGTGACACTGGAACCATGTTACATCCTTAGAAGAGGATGACAATCTTCCCACCATCAAAAAATTCATCAGGTTCTTGTCCTGTGGATATTTATGCACATCAAGACTCGATGTCAGCGTCCCCACGTTGTTCCTCACAAACTCACTGAAGGAGTGGGGGAGTGACTGTAATGGAAAAAAAATCTGCACTATCTCTATCAAAAAACGATATTTGTAAAGCAGCCAGCTGCTTTTTCGCCTCTCCAAGCAGCTATACACCAGAACTCTTGCTGAGTGAATCTGTAACAATGTTTCCCTTACCTAGAGTATAAACTATCTTGAAGTCATAGTCCCTAATGAATTCAAGCCAATGTTATTGTCTCAGTTTCAGGTCCATCTAAGAAAAAATATACCTGAGATTCTTGTGATTAGAGTACACTTTAAAATGTTCGACCATCAGATAGTGTTGCCACATCTTCATGGTGAAGACCAATGCTGCTAACTCTAGGTCATGGGTTGCACAGTTCTACTCATGATATATCAGGTGGCGAGAACCATATGAAATCACTGCTTGCTCTTACATCAATACAGATCCAATCCCGGTCCCTAATGCATCGCAGTAAACTACGTACCATACACCCTCCTCTGGAAGTCTCTTGATGGGGGAACTAGTTAGCCTCTGACTATACTGCTGAAAACTATACAAGACTCTCTCTATCCACATGAAGGGATTCCCCTTCATAATCAAGTATTAAAGTGGGGCTTCATCTCTGGAGAAGACTGGTAGCAACCTCAGTTAGTCTCCAGCCAAACCCAAGAAACTTCGTACCTCTCTGACACTCCTAGGTGGCTCCCAAGAAAGTAACGCCTCAATCTTCGCTAGATCTAATGCAATTCCATCCTCTAATATGACATGTCCTAGAAAGTGAACCTCTTAGATCCAAAAATGGCCCTTCGAGAGCTTACCATAAAGCTATTTCTCTTAGTGTGTGTCCAATACTACCTTCTAATGATAGGAATGGTCCTGCTCAGTAGTAGAGTTGATCAGAATGTCTTTAATGAAGACTACTAAAAAGAGACCAAGGTTGGCGGAAAGATCCTTTTCATGAGTCCCATGAACACTATTAGAGTGTTTATCATGCCTAATGGCTTGAAAAGAACTCTTAATGGTTGTACCGACATCTGAAATAATTCTTTTGCACATCCTCATCTTGTACTCTGATCTGGTGATTGCCTGATCTGAGGTCTGTCTTAAAAAACAACCGTGCTCCATTCAGCTGATCAAAGAAGTCATCAATCCTCAAAAGTGGATACATGTTCTTCACGGTAACCTAGTTTAGGCACTGTTAATTAACACAATTCCTCAATCTCTCACATGCCTTCTTGGAGAACATAATCGAGGATGCCCAAGGAGAAACACTAGGCCAGATGAATCCCTTCCCCTACAAGTCCACTAAGAATACCCGCATCTCACAATGCTCTGCTGAAGAAATCAGATATGCTGGTGTAGATATCGGTGATGTCCTGGGGTACTGGCCAATGTAAATGTCCACCTCTCTATGAGAAGGTAGACCCCAAACATCATCAGGGAAAACTTCTGCATACTGGTCAACCGCAACAGGATAGCTCGGACTCTCCATATCAACATCTCAGAAGGTAAGGCTATCCAACTAAAGAGTGATTGGCCGCACTCTCCTATGAGTATGTCTATCCTGCACTATAAAGGCAGCCTTCTTATTGGTGAAGGTAACACTGGTCCCATTCATGTAGACATACCACACATTGAGCCTAATACAGTCTATCTAAGCATGGACTGTAGATAATAAGTCCATACTAAAGATGACATCATAAGGCCTCAACGATGCTAATATGAAATCCTAGATGATTCTATCTCCTCCTAGATTAAGCTCAAACTATTATCACCGGTGCGTAATTATTGAATCTCCTCTCGTAGGAGTCTCTATATGTAATGATCGAGCCAAAGAATCCATCAGAATCTCTGAGATCCTAACAAAGGGAAGTTGAAATAAAAGAATGACTGGAACCTGTGTCTATAAGTAATGCATCTTTGGTGGATTAGATACAAATCGTACCTTTTATCATATCCAGAGTGCCATGACTATAAGCATTAGATTCCTAGTGATGAGCTCTCCCCTGTCCACCTACTCCCTACGGTAGGGGGAGCGGGGACCTCCTGGTGGTGGTGGTGGTAACGTCTCATATCATCGCCTACCAACAGCTACACGGCCAGTTACCCTTCCATGTATGCCTTCTCCATGCGGACCTCCTCGGTTGAACCACTGTCTTTTCCAGGGAAGTCATTCAACCTTCTTCTGATCATCCGTACGATTGGTCGGATAGTCACGAGACATGTGACACTACCCGCCATGTGCGTAGCACCTTCCCCTCCTTGTATGACTCGCTCTGCTTCGGGTGCTCCCCACATCCGATTTTGAGTCATGTGGTCATCCACCTATAGGTGTAGTCCTCTTAGACATCTATGACATATGTCTATTTCCAGCTGTAGAAGACTCTACTACATGACGTCTTGTGGTGGGCCTCACTTCATGTGACTGCTCAGCATAGAAACTC
This sequence comes from Viscum album, assembly GCA_963277665.1. Lineage (NCBI taxonomy): Eukaryota > Viridiplantae > Streptophyta > Magnoliopsida > Santalales > Viscaceae > Viscum > Viscum album. Next base: position 1,367,801,957 of record OY728158.1, on the reverse strand, counting down.
TCCACCAAGTGGGCTCTCTCTAACACTCCCGCCTATGTCAGCATGATGAGTGAGATCATTGAAGCCCTGATCTCTCGCCTGAGCCCCTGCTCGAAGGTTCATGCCCTAAAAAAAGGGACCTGCAACATATCTGCAGATTAGCATGAGAAGTCAGTGTACCTCACTATGTACTAAGCTACAATCATACTAACCTGTTTCAGATGATGAAGCTCTTTTTTGTGCAATGAAAAAAGAGACACTCTTATAAAAGTTTCCCGAATCAGGCTCTCTATGTCTTCCCAGAGAAGCGTCACCTCATCGTGAACCTAGAGCATCAAGATCCACCATTTTCCAGCTTCTTCCTGTATAATATTGGTGGCAAGGATCACCATGAGATCGGCCTGTGTCCCTACGAGTAGAAAGACTCTTACCACATCCTCCATCCAATCCTCAGCAGCCTACAGGTCGGTCTCTCCCCTGAACCATGGTGGAATGTGGTGCTGGAACTCATGCAACGTGCTCAAGTGGAATGCACCATCTACTGTGGCGGCCGGTGGCATTGGTGGCCCAACGGGGAGTGTTACTGATGGTGCCTCTGCTGGTGCCACTACTGCAAAAGGGCCCTGCACAGAAACCTCGTCTCTCTGTGGGATATCATTGTGTACATCTCTCGGAACTCTAACTAGCTGTCTTCGTGGTGGAATCCTAAATAGAAATAGGTATTCCATGGTAAAAAAAAGTTATACCTGGTGTGAGGAATGTTATACCTGGTGATATGAATCAAAATATCAAACAGAAAACATTTAAAAACACACACACACTTATTGTTTTCTTGCACTGAGTCGAAAAACCGAAGTCAGGGTCGTGGTGTGTGGATACGTCGGCCGCCGCACCAGTACCAGACTCCCTGAACTAAAAAACACACTCATTATCCATATCCCTATTGCCTCACAGAATATATCAGAGTCCTAGTTCTTCATAATAACAGGATCATCTAATACCAATTTGTCACGAACCGTCCCCTAGGGCCCATGTCGTGACTACCCCAAGCCTGCCTTCCATAGGCCAGGGCATGGCGACTAGCACCAAATGTGTATTCCCTAAAACATGAAAGACATTGCCTTTAAAACCTATAATCACACGTAACAAAGTATACAACATGATTGGAACACTAGTAAACTTAACTGTAAACAGATTAATTGCAGTAAGAAAAAGGGTCTAGAATACAAGCCCAACTGCAATATACAAGCACAACTGTGATACAATACAATTGAAGAAAAGGGAAAGTTAGCTGCTAGGTCATCCTCTGAGGTTCCTACATGAAGGGTAGGTACAGATCGCCTCCTCAGCACTCCACGTCCACCATTCTTCTCTGTGTAATGACACACCATATGGTCCACCTCTAGGTATCGTCAAGTCCTAGTACTCTTAGCCTCAGTCAGCATTGTCTGTCATCTGCATTTAACACAACAAGGTGCGGGCATACCCCGTGTAGTGGTGAGTATAAGTATACCTTGTAGGGACCTCTAAAACCCTCAAGGTATCACAAAATCCACCAAGGATAAACCAAAAATAATGAAATCAACAGATAACCTTACAAATGAATATGTCCATAAATATTCATAAGATATCAAGTAATCCATATCAATCATGAGGAAAACATAGTGGTTCTGACTGTGATCACAACATTATTTATTCTAGGGGTAGTATCAAGTAACATTCCCAGTCATAACATCGAACACATCAGGTGCTGGAGAACTCCTCCGATATCAAGTACAGTGGGCCTACCGCATCACACAGAGGTGCTTCCCACTAACCATGGATTGCTCAGGAACTCCTCATATCAAGTATTGTGGGTCTTCGAAGTCACAGAAAGGCACTCCCCACCGTGGATATGTCTTGTCACACAGAGGTGAGCTCCCTCATGGCATGCTGAGTTACTCCTCATGTCGAATAATTTGGTTCTGCGGGGTTACCAAGGCGGTCCCCATTGTGTGTGTCAAGTCACTCTGAGTCGAAATGCTTAGTAGTCGTCAAGTCTTATCCAGTCACTAGGTCTCATCACTATGCTTAGTCATCTCCAGGAGAATCAACTCCACAAGCTACTTTTCGATATTATAACTGCCACTAATTCCCATGAATAAGAATCTCAAAGGCCGGCCACATCATAAGGGTCTCAATTTAATAGATGGAACATCAATCGGACACCCGATCAGTGAGTTATTAGCCTTTTAGTCCTAGGGTCCAAGTTGGATTCGTGCTCGATCAATCCTGACCATTCCCCATATTAATCCAAAACATAGAGGGGTATCACTCAATGGGACCATCTTGCTCCACAATTTGCAGTTTCGATGACGGTCCATAAAACGGACGTCTGGTGCCAATGTTTTCTCCAAAAGAAACTAAATGGGTTGTAGTGGGCCTGGGTCCTGTCCGACATAGTCATAGTGACCTGGCCCAGCCCGCGAGGGCCTTGAGGGTTTCACAAGGGCTGCTCGGCCAAGGGGTACCTCAAGTGCGTGGGGAGGCTCAGCCAAGCGGTACAATGAGAGTGCGGGGTGGCTCAGCCGCAGAGTGGCGGACCAGCCGCAGGGAGGTGGTCATGCTGCAGGTCAGCGGTTCGGTCATGGTACGGCGGACCGTGCTGGTGGTGGAAGACCGACAGTGGGGTGCCGGTCCGGCCGCGGGGTGGCGGTCTGGACACGGGGTGGCATTCTGGCTGCGGGAGGTGGTCATGCCTCATGGCGGTTGTCCAGTCTCAGGGTGGCGGTTCAGTCGTGGGGCGACGGTCCAGCCACTGGGAGTCGGTGGAGGTGGCTCGGGCGTCAGTTGTCCTGCCACGGGGAGGCGGCAGTGGCGGCTCTGGGAGTGGCTGTGATAGCAACTCCGGTGACAGTAAGGCATGGAGGTTGCGGATGAGGGAGCCACAGGGCGATGGGGCGTCGTGCCTTCACTGGTAGCTGGTTTAGCCTGCCCCACTATTTGTTCATCATCGTCCCCTTCATTCATTGTGATCAAAAAATGAAAGAATCAGAATGGTGGGGGTGGTTGTGCCATGTTTTGTTTCCTGCACCATCTTTGTTATGGAAGTATAAAACTGCTCCACATAAACAAGAACGAAGACTGTCAAACCCTCCTGTAATGATTATTCTATAAACCCAAAAAATAAAACATATGCAGAACAACTAATTAAAAAGTTGATCCTTATTCTAAATTTTAGATGGGAAGAACATGGGTTAAAATATAATCATTCACAATAAAACCATACCTCAAGTTATTTGATGATGTTGATGAGAAAAGGTAGTACAAACATCAATTAGTCATAGATGAAGACATCCCACGTCAGAGGAAGTCCCAAGGAAGAAGGTCAAAGTCGAGGTTGGTGTTCTTCATTGGCGGAGTGTTCTTCGTTGGGAGGTGATGTTCTTCATTATTGAACTTTATTTCACCCAAGGCTCTCTCCACTTCCAATTCAACCAAAATTAATAGGTATCCCCAAAATAAACGATTATGGTATCTATTATTTTGTTTGTAGGATTAAAATTCAAATAGGCTAACATAATGTGGTGCATTGGCATAATTATGTGGGTAAGGGTTGAAACAAAATTAATTAATGGAAGGTGGCATAATAAACTATGTGGAGCTCAAGAGGTTCCTCACCATTTAATAGGGTGTTCCAAAGGATTGCACCTCAGGTGGTCCCTACAACCATAATATCCACAATAGAGGATAAGATTGGGTGGTTCCCACCATCGAGCATTCAATTTGGAGAATAAAGCTCATGTGTTCCCCACCTCCACAATATCCACAAGAGGGTGTATAAAACATAATAAAATAAAATGTGTGTTTATTTTATTTTCGTATTTCCACGAATAACCCAAAAAATAACATCCACCCTCAACCAACTATCGTCGAGGTGAATGTTTTTTTTATCGAATATAAATGTTGTGAGTTCAATAGTGCCCTCAGATGTCAATTTCGAGCATCGGTTCAAATGTTAGGAAAACACACTGACATGTTCACTGAATTTCGGTGAAATAATGTTCAGAAATTCATTTCGGGAACTCCTTACTTCAGAATCACACACATTTAATTTTGGAATACTCATAAAATTCCCATTTATTTTAAAACAATACATGGAAATTCTGGGTCATTACAGCAATTTACAAAATGATGGAAAATGTAACTCCATAAGATTATGTATTATCTTATTTTCTTTAAAATAATTCAATATCTTGTGATACATGCAACACCGAGTTCGAGCGAACCCTGACGTAATAAACAAGCTGTTTAAAAAAAAGTTATGAATAGTATTAACTGAATTTGGAATTTTATATTTTCCATAGAATTTTAGAATCTGTATTATTTGTTTCATAGACAAAATATAATAACAAGTTCATCTTTTCAGATAAAATAAGTACTTTTTCAAAAATGTAATTTTACCACCTTTTAATGGAAACCCCTTTTTAAACCCAATATTTGACACATTAATATATTGAATTTAATGAAATTAAATTCTGGTTCAGAATCATTACATAAAAATTTATTTTGGATAATGTTTTGGTACTTTTCTGATACCTTTCATATTTCGTTGAGTATCGAAAAATAATAATTTTAATTGAAAACAAATTTTTTAATAGAAATAATTTATATGGTTAAATTATGCATTTTAATGGTTTGGATGTATAATAAAATTATATTTTTTTCATCTAATATAATGTATATCATTATATGTAATTTTACATTTATATTTAACATAATCACATATCAATCTTTTGATTCTTTTTAATTTTTAACACCATCTTTTTGGTTTCAAAAATGGTAATTGATTTTAAATTAATTAATGAAATTTATATTTTTTTAATTTGGTTAAAAGAATTCATTTTTGAAATAGGAATAAAAAATTACCATAGGGTAGATTTTTGGTATTTCTTCTAAAAACATTCAATTTTTTATGAATTGTGAAAAAATAATGTGTTATAGTTTAAAACCAACATTTTCTTTAAATAATTATTTATTTTATGTGAATTTATTTTAAGTGAAAATAGATATATAATACAAATATAATTTCAACAAAATTCATTGGAGTCATTTTATAATAAAATTAGAAGTATAAAATTTTATTGAACTTTTTACCGTCTTTTACCCACATTCTAGGTGCATTTGCAAATTTACATAAAACATAATATTACCTCTTCATTGATTTGAATTAAAAAAATCCGAGAGAAACAGTTGATATCAGTATATAAAATGTTGTTCAATAAGATGAAAATAATTTTTGGTGAATATAATATTTTTGACTTTTATTTACAACGGTTAAAAGTAAATAGGGTAATTAAGGGAAAAAATGATATTATATTTACCCTAACACATGTCCTAATATTATTGGATACATGTAATTTGACCAAAAACAACCTTATTAATAAAATATAAACCTTTATGTTCCACATGGATTAGATTAGGACATTTAATATTATTTTATTTAAAGGAGATTTAAAAGGCTTTTTTTCAATGTTTAATAACTAATCTATTTTTAATATAGGGTTATACATAAGATAAATTCTAAAATGAATATTCATTAGAAAGATAATATGATTTCAGACATAATGGTAATTTATTTATAATTTCTTGGCATTAAAACATTAAATTTATTTATGACACAATTATGACGTAGTAATTACCTTATTAATGAATGTTTAAATTAATTAATATTATAAATATATAAAAAATAGTAATTTGAGAATTTTGATGAATTCCACTAATTATATAGTATAATATGACATGTCAGGGTTGATTAAATAAATTTCTTTCTAAGAAATCATGTTGTAATGATTTTTCACATAAACCAAATACTATATAATGTCCAAATTGACTTAAATGAGTTTTTAAAAAAAATCGACAATATTGGTTGATATAATATTTTTAAAAAACAATTGATCATTAAAAGGGCTTAAATAATAATCTATATGTCAATAATGAATCACTTGAGGTTCTATTGGTAATTTAGAGTATGTTTATTAACCATATACTATAAGAATACAGGAAGACATGGTGGAAGTTAAACTATTTAAATAACAGTTAATTCTAATAAATAAGGTAAAAATTGTAACAAAAACTTGTCTAAAACCTATTGGTTTAGGGGTTATCGACCCATATCTTCCTTATATTATAATTAAATCATTTTAGATCCATTAGAAACCGAAAAATATTTTATTATAAAATAATATTTCATGGTTTTCCTAAAGTGACACTCAGCTCTCTTATAAAAGTGTACTTCCCCTTATCATAATTTCACACCGCCAAAGCCATTTGTCTCAGCTAATCCCAGAAACCATATCCTCCCATGTTTTATAAAATCAACCTATAGTTCTTACATTAATCAAAAAGCCAACCTATAGAGTCATTTCGATCAACTCAAATGGAAACATCCGAGGAAGAGGTAACAATTTCACCACCCTCTTGGAAGTACTTTTCTTTTTCCACATCAACATTATTTTTTGATTCCATACCAAAATAATAAATCTATTACGTTATACATACTATGATTTTATTATAAATATTGTACACCCATATTTATTATTATAACAATTCTATAAATGACAAAGTCACCATACGTGCGTACGCACGGCTTTCCGTCTCCACGTCGTGGTGTAGTTTGTTATTCAAACACTTTATTATTTACATGGGTTTTAAAATGATTATAATAGATGTAAATAATAAATAAAAAATGAAAATGATTCTGTATATATGATATACCATCCAATCACATATGATTTCACCATCAATATAATGATATTGTTGCTCGTGCGTACGTACAGATTACCGTCTCCACGAACGGGATGAGATTCATTCCCCATGGTAATAATTCAAGAATAATTTTCATTTTTTGATTAAAAATAATGTTTATGAACATACAATAATTCTGTATATTAATCGATTACATCATATCCACAAAAAACATGGCTTACGTAACCAATCATACAAATGAAAACGAATCAGTTAACACCTGAAACGATTATACTACTGAAATATTATTAACAATGTAATATTAGAAAATCATATAAGATATAATATTTATGTATTTGTTTTTATATATTTTAATAAATATTATTTCACCATTATAAAATTGGTTAACCTACCCTTTTGTAAGCAAAAGTACCTTGTAAGGGGTTTCTCGTCTCACTTGTAATTCTGTGATATTTCCATACTTCGCCCCATATTTATTGCATGTGTTGTGTTGTGTACTATCATTTGATATATATTATCATTATCATATTTATATTCATGGTTTTCTGTGATTAATTTTGTGGTTATTAACTTTTTATCATATGACTTTATTGATTACATCATGGTAAAGTGTTTTCATCTCACTTCTTATTTCTGTGAGATTCATGTTATATTTCCACTATTACCTTTTGTGTGGTGTATGTAATACCCATGACTATATTCCTTATGTAATATAATTTAATATATGGGTACTTACATCTTCATTTTAAGATCCTTATTTCATGGGGTGTATGTTTTGTAAGTCACTAAATCAGTAAGTGACTTTCTAATTTTGATTTCCAATAATTGGCTTTTATGAAAACTTCATTGATTATTTTACTCCATGATTATGTGTGAAATCACTATTTGTTTATTTATGTAGTAATTTACAGTCCCCTTTGTGTGGGTATTAATTTTATACACATAATCACCCCATTTATAAAATCCCAAGTCATTGATATGAACCTGATAAAGGAATTCTTAACTCAATATTCATTCATTGAGTTAAACATCCAAGTTGTTGGTGTTGTTGTTTCAAGAATATGTTTGAATGTCCTATGATATTATTACACTTAATATCCAATAATATTTAGTATATATATATATTTCACACCTAATTAGGCCAATAACTTATTCTTAACCTAGGGATTCTGTCTTTATATGGGATTTCATCTCAACCTACATTCCATTGATACTTTTTTATTATTTTGTGCCAATTCAATTTTATTGGGTCTATATACTGTACATTGACCTAATATATTAGGAATCCCATTATTCTCATGATATTATTATTTTTTGATTACCTTAATTAATTTTATTCAATCATCTCTCATTTGATTAGGTACTCTACCTAAAATATCATCCTAAATGTTTTCAAAATTTATTCTTCTAAATATTTATCATTAATATACATGTATTAAAAGTGGTTTTAAGGATTTATTTATATGGAAAATATTGTTTTAAAATTAATATTACTTTTAAAATTTTTAAAGTGTATTGGGAAAATTTGATTAAAAAATATATTTTAAACAACTTCCTAATAAATAGTGAAACTTCTAAATGTTTTCAAGAAAAAGGGGGATATTTCTCTCAAATTGTTTTGATATTATTTTAATCAATGTAAATATTATTCATTGTTATTCATTGAGGTTAATTTATTATTATACAATATTCTATATTTCATTGAATGAGTAATGTTTGACTATGGATGTGTTATTTTTATAACATTCATGGTTTATGGTTAAGGTATTGACATTTCGTAAGATATTTTTAATATGATTATTAAGATTACATTTCACCCTTTCATATGAGGAATGAATTGGACATAGTATGTGATGGGTGGAGCCCACTATATATCTTCAATGTATCAGTAGGTATAATGAGACAAACTAGTGTCTTGTAACATGTACATGACAAAATCCTATTGGTAGTCTTAGCATAAGGCCTTGACAATGTGGTTATGAAGTCTGGCATTAGGAATTACATCATTATAAAATTGGATATTTATATTACATGGGATTATTCGACTAGTATAATATCCATTTGAATATGTGAATGGAATTATTTGATTTATCATTTCGATGTTATGTTGATGTTTAAGTTTAAAAGGCTTGTGTTCGGGTCGTATAAATTGCCTTAAATGTTTATTTTTATTTATGACAGTTTCCGCTATATTGTTATCCATACTGAGCATCTGAGCTCACCCCTTTCATATATTTTATTTTTCCCAGGATTAAAATAAGTATATTACGATTAACATGTAAGAATAGGCTAAGGGATATAAGAGTGTTTTATGGGCACACAATGTTGTTTTTATTATTATTTCATGATATTATGTAAAACTTAGGATTGTATCTAGTACATTGAAGGCTACTAAACTGATTAGTCCTTTGGGACCTGATTCCTAGTATCATGACAATTTTATGTAATTGTGCACCGATTCTAGGTAACTGGAGTTAAGGCACCATAATAAAACTGATCTATTTTATAGATTTCTTTAAACGAATCCTTAAGACTATATAAATTGTGATACAGTTTTCCTTTATAACTTAGTTGTTAAATTAGATGGAATGACTAGTAATTACCACATTATAAAAAATATATATAATTTTTTAAAATAATTCAAACGAATTTAGTGATAAAAATTAAATAATTTCCCATCTTTTTGTAAAGTCATTTTATCATTCAATATTATTTATTTTTAAAATTTGTTTTTGTTACATTTTGTCTGTAAAAATTTTAATTAATTTAGACCATTTTTAAAAATTTTATTTGAGTGAAAATATATCATTATTTATATAATCATTGAAATATTAATGTATGTTGAGTTATTTGGATTTTTTAAAAATACTTATTTTACAGTGAATAGTGAAAACACCGGTTGTTGCAAATCTGTAATTCCTATTCATTAGATAAAGTAATTTAAAAAAGAAAATAGTTTATTAATTTTATATTATAATATTATATTTATTATTTAATTATAAATAATCTAAATATTTAATTATAAATAATCTAATTATTTAATTATAAATAATCTAATTATTTAAATTTTATTTATCATTATACATGATTTTGGTATAAGTTCATTTTGTTGCTTAAAAACACATTTTTTGAAATACTAGTTTTATATGCCCAAGGTGTTTTCATATTAATAAACTAAAAAATCTCAATTTATTAAATGTTTTAATGAAATTTATAAAATATATATTCAAGAAAAATATATTAAAACCCATTTTATGGTTTTTACCTAGCATTTCTTAGAAGGAAAATCAATTTTATTATTGCAAATTCATTTTTTAAATGAGTTTTTGTTTCATTTTTTTCTTTTATTTAAAATTAAATTATAAAACATATAGAATTGTAATGACGAAAATTATATTCCCAATTTTTTATCAGATTAATTATTATAATTTAGTAGGTTCAAATTAATTTTCTCTTATGATGAATTGTAATAATAGAAAAAAATTTATTTCCACAGTTATAGTTAATGTGGATTTATTGGAGGTTACATAATGATATAGGGATAATAATTCCTCATAATTTTTTAAATTATTAAGGGTAAAATAAATATAAACCATGTATTATCTTAAAATATAATAATTGGAAAATTTAGCACTTTCTCAAGAAAGTAGCCATATATTATTAAAATATTTTATGTAATTTCATGTTTATATCACCACTCAATTTTAAAATAGAACCACTTATCCTCCCTTATTCAAAAAATATTACCCATATATTTATTCCAAGAAAAACAATGAATACTTCATATATTATTTAAATTAATCCCCTATCTTTTTTTCTTATCTTAAGACCAATCTTCAAATAATTAAGGTGTAATATAAAGGAGGTCTCTGAATGAAGTGTTATAAATATTAACCAAGATATTTCAATATTGTTTAATATTTAACTTTTTCTAAACATATTTTTTTCCTAAATGATATGATGAATATATTTTCACTAATATATTGATATGTGTATATGATTATTTTTTAACAATTTCCCACCTTTTCTCCATAAAATGGGAAATGAATGTATCACTCGGGAGTACGTGTGGACTTCCACCTCCAAATAGGGATATGATTTATTTTTAATCACCATAATTCAAATTTGGTAATTATAATGGATATATTTATGAAAAGGTTATTCATTATTTAGATTTCGTTCATTTAATCCATCAAAAAGTAGAAAACATCACTTTGTGAAAATGTACTCACTATCGTCTCCCCAAAATGATGTAATTCATTTTTCATCACTGCTTTACATCAAGATTTTAAAATTTTACATAATGAAAATACTATAGTTGTGGTTATTATTTATCGAATATCACAATTAATTTACAATAATTTTTTAACCAAATCATACATTAAAAAAATATGCACACTATGAAATGAAAATTTTATCAAATGATTTTTAATTAGTCAGAGTTGAAATGTTGTAATTGGACCATATATGGAATTATAGTTTTGAATTTGGTTCAATTATATAATTGTAAAAAAATTATTTTATTATACAGGATCATATTTTTCATACATGTTAAATCATATATGAGATAAGGGTTTTACTTTACTAACTCATTTTTATTAGGATATTTTATGTTTACATTTCTGAAGATGATATTAAATGATATTTATCCCCAAAATCCTCACTATTTTTTTAAATAGTGTTACCACCATATATTACATCATTTCATTTAATGTTCCTATATTTCAGTACATGGGAGACAAAAATATTGTTTTTATTGAAAAATTAATTAATTTATCTATTCAGTTAGAAATATTTTCCTTCCATATCTATATTTTATATAAAAAAATTATAGAATTTTTTTACCATTTCCAAAAGTTTTTTATCAAATTTTTACCCAAGTTTCATGATATATAAAAATATTTAGAATGAATCTTCTTATTGTTTCCTAAATATGGTACTTTTTATGTTTTACCAAATATTGGAAATGAATATTTTTTTTAAATACATCTCATGGAAAGCTTTTCCTATTATTATGAATTCTTTTTTATTTGATTATTCCATTACAATTTCTCATGATTATTTTCAAATAAAATAGTTTCCTTCGAATTTTTAAGCTTCTTTATATTTTAAATTACTAATCTAAAAATAAAAAAGTTATATATCTCAAGAAATGTTCCATTAATATTTTAAAATAATTTTCTTTTATAAAAAATAATTTGACATTTCTTATGATTTATTAGAATATGGTCAAATGTTACAATATTTTTTTCTTTCTCTATATGGATTATGTTTCTGATTAATAAAATATTGATGAAACATATTTTATATTCCATAGTTTAATATTTCATTTAATGATACCTTTTTTCATGATCTTTTAGTATAACAATGAAATGATTTAGATTCTGAGATGGCTGGTTGTTTTATATACCTATAATATATTTGGTAATGATTATTGTTTCATGAGATCAAGGGTTATATGGTATGATATGCCAAGACCAAAATTGGGTACAAGGGAGGTTATCGTATGCCCAAAATAGGCTATATAAGAGGTTATTCCAATCCCATAAGTGGTTAAATGTTAGTCTATCCCCAGCCTGAAGCAGGTTCCAAGGTGTTCAGGTGAAGACTAACATGTGATTAATGTCTTGGTGGGTAGCCTCAAGAATTTAGTGATGTGATTATGATTATGAAAAACATCATACCCCTCTTTTATAACATTGAATTATTACAATGTTATGATATAATGGATTAGGTTCTTTGATTCCTTTATGATTCATATCTTATGATCTTCCATGATATCATTTACGACAATTGATTATAATCTATGAATTTATTGGGTATGATTTCTAGATTCCAAGATCGTGTTATTATACAAATATGTTAATGTTAGGCTAAATAATTATCATTATTTTATATCTCCCATCATTACTATTATTAGGAAAATGAGATAACCCTTTATTATGTTTTATTTCACTAGGATATGAATAAATATTTTTGGTGTGATATGTCTATGAGGTATTCTGGTAGTGAATATATTATTGGGTGATAACTTATATATTTCTATGTACTCATTATTTATGTATCCATGTTTCCAAATACACTATACCTTTATAATTATAGAATGTATTATGTTGATATATAACAAATATTTATCTAATAAGAGGTACTTTTTATATATGATATTTCTGGGTCACTACTTGTCAAAGAAAAGGTGTTCACTATAGTGTTTGATATCTTTATGACCAAATGCAGTTTTCAAGAATTTTGAGGTAAAAGAGAGAATATTTACTCATGGACTTGAATATAAGATTTTAAAGATTGGTATTATGTAAGACATTATCTTCAAGAATAAATTATTTTATTTAAGGATTATAATAATATTTTCAAATAATGATTGTGTGGAAATATTAGGTTATCGGATTGTTTGATGGAATATAATATGGAGTCAGAAACTGATTGTGGTTTCAGGTTCACGTGGATAGATATCATGTTATGAAATTGGAATCCCCATGGTGTGATGTTTTTAATTACACCCATCATTTCAGCTGGTATAAATTAACTGAAATTTGAATTATTTCTATCCATAGAATTGGGAGTTTAGAGAATTATATTAGTATTAGTTATAAAAGAGTTGATAAATCCATTGTGGTGTTTGTTCTTATTTTTATGTGTGTGTGTATAATGAATTATAGGATTTTATCCTTGATTAGAATGATTAATTATATGATAGGTGTCCCATGATTCCATAACTAGTGGGGTTTACACTATGACATTTCATTAAATGGTATATTTATTCCATAAATAGCCTAGTCATATCACAAATGAATGGAGGGATGTATTTTAGTATTTTAATGAGAATGGTATTTTGGAATGAAATGATGGGCCATGTCCTAATTTGTCATTATAATGGAATTAATTTTATGAACCTATTGGTCATTCTATAATATACCATGACTTTTTTTAAAATATTTTGATTTAATTAAAAAAGGAATTTGTATACCCTTATTGGATCTTCTTTACCCCAGTACCATCATCCTCACTCTCATAACTATTTTCCACCATCATCTTAAATATTTTGGATCTCTGATCATCTTCTGTCATAAGATTTATGTGTCTTATAATGTAGATTTTTCCTCTCTAAAAAGAATAATATCATTCTATATTCTACTCTATATAAATTTATTTTTGAATTTATTTTGGAATAACCCACATTTTAGGTCATACTTTCCATATTTATAAATTTTAGGATAATACAAATGAGTTGATAAATGATATCGGTTGAGTGGCCTCTTAAATTCACATGTTATGTGGTTACTTACACATTTCTGCATAATCCACAAGTTTTTATGTGTCATTCAATAATGTGCTTAGGGTTTCCTTATCATTATTTTTTCATTGTTTTAGGGTGAGTGATAAAAGTTGTGTTAGGATAAGGAATATACCCTTCAGCATGAACACAATTTTCTATTCAAGGTTTTGTAATTTTATAGTGGCCCAATGTCTATGATTTCAATGTTCATTACAACTAGTTGGGTTTCATAGAAATTTTTAATGTTTGGAATTTTGTATCTATTTATTTTAGCCCAATATTGAGTTTGGAGTAGTGGGATTTTATCTATCGAGTGGAAAAGGACATAGGAATGTACATTGGTAAGTGGAGTTCATTAGGTATTCTATGGGAAGTGGTTAGGGTGTTTCTTATGGAACGTGAATCCACTTAAACTGGTGTGGTGATAGACACGTGGTTTCAAAGGAATAGAGTTTCTCATTTATGATTGATTTGTTTATATAATGTATTAAACCTTACAAGGGTTATCATGGTGTATTTTATAATTGATTATCTAGTGTCAGTAAAAGCATGACTGTTGGGTGGGTCCATTCTTGTTTTAATTCAGGAGTTCCATGTTTCTATGTCCTAGTGAGTGCATGTCATGTCTCGGTATCCATTTGTGAAATTCATATAATGGTATGAGCTATGAAAAAGGGTGTAAATAATTTACCTTTTACATACATATGGCATATGAATTGGATACAAAACTATTATATAACTATCTCTCACCATTCCAATCATCTAGTTCTTATTTGCTGTTTGAGGATGTACATTATTAGGTTAATGTGAGAGACAAACTAGACCTCTTGATGCTATAGGTAAATCATCAATTTCTAAACTGATATAATTAATTAAATGAAATTCAACATAATTGCATATCATCATGTCATCATATCTAGAATAATTAAGATAAAATAGTATAATCTATTTTCTTTTCTTGTATTATTATATTGCGTGTGGAGAGCATGAAGATTCCAATCATGTTCTTCAACATATAAGGAGAGTTGTTTCCATTCTACCAGTAGTATGAACACCAATGTGATCAAGAGTTATTTCTAGAAATTATTGAAATTGTCCTAAAAAATTAATCCATCTAATATATGAGACCCTTATTTATAATATTAGTAATGGGTAATAACTTCAATGAAATTTCTCTATGAACTCTTGAATACGAGTAAGGAGTTGTTGAATACCCCTCAACTCTTTGAGATTCTGAGGACGTAGCATGTTATGAATTTCATTAGTCTTTGTTGGTTTGAATTGTATATCATGGTGGACTACTATGAAGAAATTATATTTTCCCAATTTCACCTTAAAATAACATTTCAAGGGTATCAACCTCAAGTAATTGTGTTGTGGCTTTATGAACACAGCACCAATATCAATGAGATGATCACAACACTATTTACAAATAACCACCAAATAACTTACATAACATCCAATTGTATATTCTATTCATGTATTGAAACTATGAATCATGACACATTTATATATGAAACCATCATTCTTCAAACCAATGTGAATCAGTCGATAGTAATAAACCCCTTGGGGTTCTATGAAATTTTTAGAATCTTCATCTTTTGGAACCATTCATATCTTGTAAGAATCATAATATCCATCCTTAAAAAAGAGGCATTGTATACCAATAGTTGCATAATAAAATGTTTTTTGACCGATATAAAGAATTAATAATATGGAAATTGATGGTTGTGGTCCCTAATGTCAATAAAACTTCTGATTTACTCATTCTTCTTATTGATATAAATGATGTTAAAAATCCACTTTAGTTGATGTACCTATCAAAATTTCGTCATCATTGATGATCTTGTCAAAAAAGGCTTCTACTTTTTCATCATGAGTTGGATGAATTATTTTGGTTATATTTTTGGAACAATAATGATCTTTAGGAAGAACCAAATAAATTGTGTCCACATCAAGTTCATTACCCAGCATTTTTGTGTCATTCCACGAAAATAAATCCTCATACTTCTTAAAAATGGTGACATATTTCCCTTGTTCTTTAGGATACATGGAAGCAATAATTATGGTAGGTCACATGTATTAAATTGTATGAAGATTTACCTATATTAATTCATTAATGTTGGTGGAGACACCATTCTCTAATGTTTGATACACAACTCCAATATTTTATTTACATTCTTTTATTGATTCTTTAATCTGAGTTTATGTGGGTGATAATGGAAGTATTTTTGAATATATGTAAAAATCAGGGTTAATTTTAGCCCTTTGTAGATTATGGGGAGATGTATCTAGGTTTTAATAGTGCTGATATAGGAGAATTATTTCACAAAAAACCCTAGAAATTATCTCACTCTTATCTATATTCCTTAACCATCGTAATCAATAGTAATGGAGTGGAATTTTTAGAGAAAAAAAGCTATGAGATAATATTTGTCTTTAATAAATTATGATGTGGTGTCTCTAAACTCTAAAAATGAAACTTTGTGGACATTATCATCATCAACATTCTGAATATGGTCTCTTTATTCCATGTTGTTAGATGGGGAAGAAGAAGTGATGACACCCTGGGATTTGGGAGATGAATTCGGGAAATCTATCTTCCTCTCTAGTGAAGTGGAGGAATTTATTAAACTCGATGGTTATGTATGCATCTCCTTAGTTTTTAGAGAAAAAATGGGGGTATTTTCCTCTGAGGAGTCGTTATTATTAATAAATTTCTATCCATATCCTGCATGGTTGGACTTAGTGGACAATAATGGGATCATTAAAACATATGGGAATATAAATAGGACATGTTTCTATCTAGTTCCATGAGGCTTAATGTTGACCAGATCAATGATCCTTAAATGTGGGATCTAAATGTTTCCCAAACAACCCTTTGGTAGATATGGTCATGAAAAAGATTAATTTTCATGGTAATATTATTAATCACATCATCTATTGGTGGATCCCACTCCATGAGATTATCGTATTTTCCACCATATGTTGTGAAGGTGTTTTGATTCCATGTTCTTTCCTATGAGACATGCATAAATTTTTTATTTACTAAATTTGGAGTGATTGTTTCTATATAATTGATGGTTATTACATAATCTTTATTGAGATCATGGAATGGGGTTTTAAGAACTATATCCTAACCATTGGATGTGTTGATCCATGTGTTATCCCTGGTTATAGGATTTTTCTCCTCTCTCCAATAGAGTCAAGCATCTATTTACTATGATTTATGGGAATCAAAAGGAGTATGAACACTATATAACACCCAACCTATCAATTAATGAAATATTTATGTAATCAGTGGTATGATTATGGTACAACTATATATAATTGAATATATGGTCTCCCAAAAAAGACATTGAATATTGTGTAATGAAAAACATCTAAATATTCAGAATCAGAGTTATGGTCTCCATTATGTTGTAGGATCTTGATTAAGATTAGTGGACTTTTTTCACTTTTATATTGACCATGGATTTTCAATGTACAATGAGAAAAATCATATTCACTATTGCCCCAGAATCAGAGGTTCTATATTGGAATGAGGATTATCTAGGCACTATTTTCAATGTGATCTCAACAAGCATCTGTTTCATATATCTCTCAATAATTGTTTAGGGGTATGATATTCCCTTGTATAGTCGTATTACTATCTTCATCAATAATGGTAATGTCCACATTGAACCCAAATGATAGAGTTTCTAAACCCTATACATCATTATAACTCGCCAAGGATTAAAAAAATTTAGGTTCTTGAAGATTCTCAATTAGTGATTTTCCTAGATTTTTTTATAAATAAAATGAATAAAGGATTTCTATTTTATCAGAAATTATATAAAATATGGAAAACATAATCTTGGGTTAATGGTATACACTTCATGGAATGAGGCCCCTCCTTGGTTTGACAGGTCGGTTCTAAATTTGCATGTGTTAGTGGCTATCTTTTTTCATTATATGTTGAAGACATATTGGTCTTCTATTTTTTAGATAGAATTATGTTTCTAAGATTTTGAAGCTAACTAGATGAATTCTTGTTTTCTAATCAATATTCTAATATGATTGGTCCTAATTTGTACTTGGATGGATATAAAGTGGATTTATGATCCTGATAGGCCTATTGAAGTTCCTATCATAGAGAATATAATAAGTATATGGTCTCATTTGGGATTTTATTTGAATTTTGAGAACACTATTAGCCTCATATTTCTCATCCCCAAAATCCTTTTTGGCCACTTTATCTATCTCTATTTAATTATAAGATGGAAACATAGGCCCATATATGGTTTCTTTATTCGATAATAGATCTTCTATGTGAATTACATTTACATTTATACATAAACATTATCCATTTGATGATGATTCCTTTAATGGGATCAGTTCCAAAAACAATTTTGGGTGAATATCCATTTTCCTAGTGTCAGATGTATATTGTCTATGAGTGTTTCAAATGGATTATGTCGTAGAATATTATCCTCTTATTACATATCATTCCTTTTATTCTGGTGACATTGGTTCATTGAAGACAGAATTTTCGATAGTGTTTGGCTGAATGAGTCATCTCAGTTTTCCTAAAAATGTTGGGGTTACAATTGGCTGATTGAGAATGTCCCTAATTATAGTATGTACTTATTAGATCATCTTTCTAGTCATCAAATCAAAAAAAATTATTTATAAATCATTCAATATTTCTTAGCTTTATCCCTCTTATTCCAATGGGATGTCAGTGATATTATAAACTTTTGAGGTTTTCTTTCCAAACATCACTTGTTTAGAATCATCCATATCCTATCGTGTTTCCCTAAATAATCACTTCTGGGAGATATTCCCGTAAATTATGTTGCATGGATAGTAATATAGGTGGTAACTAAGGCCATAATGATGAATTGAACTAGATTTTTAATTATTTTTTAAAAAAATACATAGCTATAATGAAATATCATAGGAATTTGTCATTTTAGAATGAAAATACCTTATCCTTAAATTTTCTATATAATGTGATCCTCTACACTTTTCTCAAATCCTAGTGAATGTGATTCTATTTTCTTAATTTCGTAGAGGGATAACTATGTTATATTATATAGTTTTGTGTTATGGATATGTTTTTTGTTCACTTTTATTCAAAATTGCTGTTTTTTCTTTTCCAAAGCAATTTTTTAGAGATTTTCTCTCTGGTTGAGGATTTCGATTTGTCTGAAAATTGAAATCTTAAAACCTTTCTATAACCGAATCATGATCACTAAACACACCTACATACTTTATTATGATTATTATAAATTTTTACTCATCATGGAGTTTTTAAATGATGGATCCTAGAAAATAAGTTTGAAAATGTATTGGTTCTGGGAGTAGGTTATGCCCTTCCACCAAGAACCAAAGAATGAGAGTCTCTCATTCTCAATTTTTTTTTTCAATTAAAGATATCGATGACCATTAAATTTTTTAATATTTAGATAAAATGGTAGTGAAATTTAAAATAAATGTCCTTTAACCCTATGATAGATCAAGCTAGAAAACCTGTGTGTGCTAAAATTATTTGTCCATCCAATGTCTACACAATGAATATGAGCATTATTGTCTCTTTTTATTTTCTATATTTGATCACATGACCACATTGAGATATAAAGTGGGTTAAATTCTATTCTGATCCCCCATTTCCATTTAATGTTTTAAAGGATGTGTTACTAAGGTTGGCAAGTGGAGTAGTCACATCAACCAATTTTTGGTATGGTTTTCTTTCTAGTTGCACTAGTATAAACATACCCTCCATTAATTCCATTATATAGTAAAATAAATCTATTGTGTCAATATTTAATAACTACTGCATATATTGCCATTATCAGTGATATAAATGTTCATTTACAGTGCTCAAAATCGCTATTAATCTCAGTGAAGATAAAGGGGGGTCCATTTTATCAGAGCTCAGAAATGTACTCATAAAAACCCCTTTTATCAATTCTAAAGAAGTACTGATAAATATGTCCTTTATTTGTGTATTTTAGCACTGATAAAAGACCCATTTTATTAATTCTTATTTAAAAGAACTGATACAAGTTAATAACCATAGAAAAATATTTCTACAATTTGGGAGGGGGTTCAACCACCCTTCAATACCCCTTTAACAGTTCCCCCACCCACATCCCAAATGACCCCCCAGCCATTAATAGTTCCCCCATCGACCCTTTAACAATGCTAGCCTCTATTCCACCCACGGGCGCGACCTACCTCCCCTTGGATTTGAACCTGGGACCTATTGCCTACACACCTAAGTCTTTACCAGTCCACCATATTCTTTTTATCTCCATTTATTAATATATCAATTTATTTATATATATATTGTTATTTTTACTCATATATTATTATATGATTATATTACCATATATATATAGTTATATTAATATATATATATATCCATATGTTAATATATATATATCCATATATTAATATATATATATAGTTATATTTATATATTAATATATTTATTCATCTATTAATACATATTTATAAGATAAGTTTTAAATACATATATAAAATATATTGTTTGGTGTGTGTTTATAAATACACAAATACATATATACAACACGCATGCACACATATATATTATTTGTGTATCTGTAAGTATAATTATCCAAATTTATATATATTTGTAAATATCATATATTAATATGTATATATATATTTATAATATATAGATAATATATATCATTTTGTGAATAAATAAACTCATATATATATATATATACACAAGTACAAATTAAATTGGTATATAAATAATTGTATATTTTTATTTTAAATAAGTTGGATAATAATTTTTTATTTATATATAGCTTATATATTGAGAAATATATTTTATTTGTAAATATTTTTAATTATATATTTATGAAATTAAATCTTAATGTGTGAATATATAAAAAATTTGTATAAATTATTATATATTTGAGTATATATAATAGTACATTATAAAAAACAATAACAATCCATGAAAACCTGAAAAACATTTACAAAATGGAGAAACCCTCAAAACTTGTAAATACAGTCAGAAAGTCAAATAAATCCTAATCTCAGGGTAATGTATAAAACCTATGATCCTAGAGTCAATTCCATCTGTGTGACCAGTCAAATTGAAGATCATCAAATGAGATTTGAGATGATAGGTGGTGGAGCCCAAACGTACCAGCACATCATGAGTTACAACTGTTTGAAAAAAGAGCAGACAAGAAAAAAGTGCTAGAAATGATGTCTCAAACAACCTAACAAACCAAAATCACTCAAAAGAGTATAACATATACTCCGAGAGTCCATTTTAGATTTATGACTAGTTGAAATAAAGATCATGGAACTATCATTGATATAACCAGTGACAGAGGCTGAACAGACACACGAATCATTTGTTATTTCTTTTTTAGGAACTATTTGACAGGGCATCGGACACAAAAACAAGGTTTTGGAGGCCTTCTGATGAGTTATTGGTGTTTAGGGTTGCGTTCATGATTATAACAATGTTCCAGGAATCCTTCTGTGTAGATCCCTTCGATGCCTTCTATTTGATATGTGGTAGATTCTAAATGGACACCAAGAGTGAATGTTTTGGTCGTTTAAAGTTTGTGTTTTTTTATTTGAGTGGTTTAACCGATTTTTCATTTGTATAATTGAACTTATAATGGTTTTGATTTTGCATTGTCATCACTAGACTATTGAGACTCTTTTTTATTGGTCACAGTTCTCAAACAGACACACAGAGCAGTTGTTATGGATATTTTAGTGAGTTACCGGTTTCCTAGGATTTTAGGTAGTAGAAGGGTTACCCAATTTCTAACAATCATAACATATGTTCTGGGTGTCCATCTGAGTGTTGCGACCTTTAAAATCATATCTTGAATATATATATATATAGAATAGTGACCCCTCATAACCCCTTATCATGTTCTATAAGAGAAAAAAGGCCCATAATTCCTCCCAATGGTCATAAGTTCGAATACGGTTGTCCATTTTTCCATAACGTCTACTCAGTGTGTCTGTTTTGCATCTACCACATATCTAAGCGATCTAAAACATGTTTAAAAAATTTATATTACAGTTATATCAGTATAAATATACATATATATCAATATATTATTTTTACGAATTATTTTTTGTAACATATGCATTTTTCAGCACTACTAAAAAAGCGCTGATAATGCCCCCTCCTTTATCTGTGCTATTTAAAAAATCACTGATAAATCTGCACCTTTAATATCTCTAGAAAAAGAACTAATAAATGGTGTTCCTTTATCAGTGCTGATAAAGGAACCCCCAATATCAGTGCTTTTTTCCCTAATAAAGGCACCACTTTATCAGCTATTTTTAGCATTGTTAAAGGGTGGCACTACAGAAACCTGGTTTTGTGGTAGTGATTGATGATATGGATGGTTGGATGAAAATTTGAGTAGAGGGGTCGGTATATAATAATAAGGTTTTCTTGACCGCACCATTTTTAAAAGCTAAATATGTGTTGTCTTGGGGTATCTCATCAAAATGATTCCATCTATAGTCTCAATATAAAAAAAATATAGATAATATCCATATCTCGAGTCCATATCAATTGGCTATTTGAAACAATAGTTATTCAGATGACTAAATACTCCACATACTGGTAGAATACACCCACCACATTGGGTAAATACATCTGAAGTATAGGATTGAGTTTATACATGAAGTCTATAATCAGTTAGAATGTTGGTTTTGATTAGTTCAGTTTTACGTCAATTTTACTAATATATTTCAGGATCATATTTGAAAAATCCTTCCTTGATGGTAGTATTCCAAACTTCTTTGTGTGTTGGAAGGAATATGGACACTCCTTTCCATTTTTCTATGGGTTTTCCCATCTAGGATGTGGTAAAAGAGATTTAATCAAAGCCCCAAGATTCTTGGGTTGTCTCTATTGATGAGTTATATGAATGTTTCAGTACAAACCATATTTTAAGCAAACTAAAAATTCCTTCCATTAATATATATTGGTTTCATGTTGTAGATCAATAGTGGACCCAATTTTTATAATATTCACAAATTAATAATATACTTTTGAAGTCATGTCCTCATCAGGAGGTAAAGAATATTGGATGCGTTTTGAATATCTAACCAGATAAAAATAAAAAATATGAATTTCTTTTAATTTTTGGGAAACCTATTTTGGTTTACGACCAATGTGAGGCCTCACCATCTTCTTCAACTATTCTACATGATCTAGTTTATGGTGAGTGTCCTAGAGAGAATCTCCAAATAGATTTATAGACTTTGTCCACAAAAATATAGAAGTTTTACCCTATGAGATAATCTATGGAGGTCCCTTCAGTGATATGTCTACTGGCTAGTAGAAAAACGATTGTCAAAGATTATAATATTGTTTGATAAAAAAATGTACCTATATTTTGGGTATGGGAATGACTTCGTATCACCAACATAAATTCCATAATTCATCTAAAACTGGATGGTTTTTTGGGAGGGTTTGGTGGTTAAAATACCCCAAAACCTAGGGGTTGGGGTTCCTCTCATATATATATTTCTATGGCCATAGAAGCTACACTAATGATTTTTTTGGATTTAGTTCATGAATATGATGGATGTACTACATGTAATTAATGTGATCCAGTCCTTTGTGAGGGTAGTGCATCAGCCATTGTCTTGGGAATTCTTAAGTAATTTTCTCTTCAAACCATCATAGAGGCTTGATGTATAATCAATTCATTGTTTCTCTCTAACTAATATCATTATTACTATGGTTTGGATATGATGAGATTATGAAGAATAGACCAACTCTCATTTATATATAATATGGTCGAGACTTTTCATGAGGTGATGCAATTTGAAGAAATCTCTTGTGGATGGATCTACTAATTGCGAAGAAGAATGAAATTTAATTCTCTATGTTCACCCCTTACATAGATGTTTAGGTCAGATAATGTATCAGTAATTAATTTGTGTAGATCCATCAACACATTATGGTAGGCATAATGGAGATCTTTATAATATATCATCAATTTCATGTGTCATACAACTGAAAAAAATGCTCAATTCAATCTGATGGTGCAATTATTATATTATTATATTTTTTTGTATTCTATAAATGTTATATGATTTTTATTTAGATGAATAATGTTATTCTATAAATTCAATCATTTAAAGACAAAAAAATTAGTAAAAACTCATGTTGTTATTGATAAAGAAACAAATATTTATGGTCAACATTCTATCCTCATATGTTGAATATTTTCCCATTAATATCTAGTTTTCTCACCCTTAGTTGAGTTTTATGATATTTTAGATTCTGTATTTTAATTCAATTTTTCATTATAATACTGATTAATGATGCAAAGAATTCATATTCAATACAGAAATTGAAATTCAATTTGTTTATATTAATGAATTCATAACATTGATAACATATCATGAATCTATGAAATTGAGTAAATATGGGACTGAAATATTCCTTGCACATATAATATAATAAAAAGAAATAGTTCAAATTAGAGTTGCACAAGGTGTAAATGAATATATTTAAGTTTTTCCTAATTATTCATCTGGTGTTATTATTGATAGAGTGTTTCATTATTTTATTTACTTTGTTCTTTATTCTAATCCAACATCAAAAAATCCATATAAAATTGATTCACTTGAGTTATTTAAATTAATAAAAAAATGTTACTAGATTCTCTTGATATGGGTTTCAACCTCTCAAGTAGTTCACCTGGTGGTTATTCTATTTTATTAGATAAAATTAATGATATTTATTTGACACTTTTCTTTGATTTTAAAAAACTCAATAACATTGATATTAAGAACAAATATACATAAGGTTTATTGATGATTTAATTGATAATCCCAATGGAATATAGTTTTTTTTGAAGATTAATCCTTGGTATGTGTACCGTTATCAAAAACTTATGGAAGATGATATTTTGAATATAATATTTCAGACTAGGTATGTCCATTTTGATTTTGTGTTTACACATTTCAATTTGACAAAACCAGTAGTTTTATTTATAGATGTAATTAATAGAGTGATCCCTGAGAATTTGGAAAACAAAATGGTCATTTCTATCAATGATATTCTAGTATATTGAAAAATATTATAATATCTTGAGAAACATCAAATGATTGTTTTGAAAACATTAAATGAGAAGTGATTGTATGAAAAATTTAGTAAACCTAGATTTTAGGTATCAAATATTTCATTCATTGGACACCACCCAAAGAATTTATCTTTTATTAAAAGGGTAAATAGATGAAGATCCTAAAAGAAATAATTCTGGGTGTCTAAAATAATGCACCCCTATAGAATTATCTTGAACAATTTTGATTCCCCTTTGTTGTAAAATAACCAAGCAATGATAAGACCATGAGCCTATCAGTCTTAGATGATATTGAAGAAAGAAAAGTTTCCACAACATTTCCTTAATGCAATGTTTGAATAATGGAAATGAGGTTTTCCATTGGAAACATAAATATTATGATGGAATATTCAATGGACCATCGAATGAGACTGTTACCATATATTGCATTGAATATTTCCAACGAATCAGTTTGAATCTCTCGGATGGGAATTCCCCTCACCATTGAGAGAAGAAGGCCTATGAGGATATAATGTCACTCTACTTGAAATGGGTCACCATTCCCAAAGAAAGTAGGGAAAGCATCTGTAATGCCCCGACCCTAGTTTCCCAGAGTCGGTGCATTATTACATAACATTGGCATGATCACAAGAAAGATCAAATATCGAAAGACCGATTGGTTTAGTAGCCTTGGAAACACTGTATATATTAATAAGTTTTACATTACATCATAAAATGAAAAACTACTACAACAACATAATGTCTCCATAATCCACACTCATATCCCCACATAATATCCCTGCAGGTCATTCATAATTTACTTCTTCACTTCCTGGGAAAAATAAAACATAGAAAAGGGGTGAGCTCAAATGCCCAGTAAGGATAACAATATAGCAGAAACTTTCATAAATAAGAATAAACATTTAAGGAAATTTATAAATAAAACAAAAGCCTTTCAAACTTGAACATTCAACACAGTATGGCATAAATAAAATGAAATAATGCCATTTACTTATTCACATGGATATTCTACTAATCGAATAATCACATGCATAACCAATAACCACTTTCATAATGATGGAATGCATAATGTTAAACATTAATTTCTTTTCAAGGCTTTGTCCCAAGACCTTAGGGCTAACTGTAACCGGAACCGAACCCGGAGTGCCTCTAATAACTGGACACCAACCCGGAGTGCCTCTAATAACCGGACACCAACCCGAAGTGCCTCTAATAATCGGAGACCAAACCGGAGGGCTTACGTTTACCAGTCCCTAACCTGGAGGGATTACTTTTACCAGTCCCCAACCTGGAGGGCTTACTTTAACCAGTCCCCAACTTGGAACATACTTGTCCAACACATTCATATGAAGTAAAGGTTGAAATATAACATAAACATTCTTATTGGAACTAGCATACAAAATGTCAATAATTTCACCATAAACTAAGAATGGTATAAAAATAGCACATCCACAGTCAAACATATCACAAAAACTTCAATACAATATAGAAGTTTTGTATCATAATAAATCAACTTCAAATAAGCGTAAAATCCATCAAAGGATGTTGACATAGATGAAATCAAAACTCTTTTTAGAGAAATATCTCTTTCTATTTTGAAATAATTTAAGTGTCATATATTTATGAAATAAAACATTTTCTTTGAAAATATACATATAAGCTTGTAAGGAAAGCTTTGAAGATTTTATAACGGCGGAAAATAACTACACCTGCCGTATAAGTTAAAAAAACATTCTTACCTTAATTCTGTCGAAAAGGTTAAAAAGGACCTTGTTTTGAAAACGACGGAAAGATTCCTCTTATAAAAAGTCAAACAAGGGTATAAATGACTTTAACCCATATTCTTGTAAATAATAAAAATGTTTTGAAATACATTTTGAAGAAACATGGATGTGGATGATAAAGAGATCCCAGTAGATTATTACGTATAAACAACCTCGGATAATGAAGAGATTGTGAAATAACCCTTACCAATTTGGTAACTTATGAAACATACAACCCATGAAAGAGGTATCATACAATGAATATGTAAATACACATAAATTAGAGTGTATTACACAAAGAATATAATTATGGGCAGTACATACACCACACAAAAGGTAATGGTGGTAATATGGCATGAATCTCACGGAAATAAGGAGTCAGATGAAAACCCCTTACCACGTTAATCAACTGAGTCGTATGGACAAAAGTTAATAACCACCAAATGATTTACAGAATAACATGAATATAAAGAGAATCATGATAACATATATGAAATGGCAGTACACAATACACCACTTTCAATAATTTAGTGGTGAACAATGGAAATCTCACGGAATTGAATGTGAGATAAGAAAATCCCTTACCTTGTACTTTTACTTGGTTGGGGTAGGTTAACCTCCTCTTCTTCGGGTTCTTCCTTTTGATTTGATCAAAAGGGATCCTTAGGTTGTCTTTCTGATCAAACTAAGGCCCCTAGGTTGTAGTGAGGGATGTTGGGAGAGTATTTGGGCAGATTTTGGCCGAACCAAAAGGCTTTGAAGGTGTGAAGAAATGAGAAGGAGGAGTGCCCTTTTATAAGAGGGGTGAGGGGCACCTTTGGAAAAGCTAGAAATATTAATTTATAATAAATTCATATTCGGTTTCTAATGGCACCAAAGTTGATTATTTAAATGTTAAGGTGGGGATGGGTCTAAAACAACTCAACCAATATAATTTAGACAGGTTTGGTTACTTATATTAACCTTATCTTTAAGTATTAACTCTAAGTTAATTAGTTTCACTTTTACAATGTCTCTTTGTATTTTTATATAATATGGTTAATAAACTTACTACATACATCCAAGAGACCCCCAAGTGGTCCATTCATGATTAACCTATCATGATATAAGTCTCTTGGCCGAACCTTAGATTTTTAGGAATTTAATATCAATTAATAATATAATATTTGTTTTAAGAACTCTTTTATGTCAATTTTGACACTATTCAATAGTTGATTTTTGTGAAACTCATAAAAGACTGATTACTTCGAAAAAAGTCAATTAAATCAATCTTAATATATCATATTATCCTAGAAAATTAGTTTAATTCATTAAAAGTTTCATATTATATTTATTTGGGTATTTATAATATCAATTAGTTTAATTTTTCACTATTATAGTAATTACTACATCATCATTGTGTCATAAATAATTTAAATCATTTAATGTCTAAAAATTATAAATAAACTATCATTATGTAGGAAATCTTTTTATATTTCTAATTAATATTTATAATCTAAAATCCAACATATATAACTCTATGTAAAAATTGTTTTTCTAAAAGATATATGCTTGTGTCATTTTTGTATTCATTTTAACTTAATTAAAATAAAGTGTCATTATCACTTACAAGTGGATCCATGGGGTCCCAAAATCGACCCAAAGATGCCCATGGTCGCCATGTATCAACCAATAGGGTTAAGACACGTTTTAGGGTAATTTAGTATTATTATAATATTATTTTTTAACCCTTATTTACCGGATTTACCCTTAACTATGGTAAATTAAATATTTACCGCAGTAATTATTCAAAATGTCTAAAAATAAAAGTTACCTATTTGCACAATTTTAACATCCTGATTCCAAATATGGAATCCATTTTCCTAAATTCAAAACACAGAAGTGGCATAAATTAATTTAAAATTAATTCCCGCTGTCAAAACAAAAAGCGTGTTTTTAAGAGATAATAACTATCAAAAGATTGACACTTGTTTATGTTCAGTTTAATTGTAAAATTATGTCCAATGACCAACATTATATTAAATGGTAAAAATATATTCTAAATATACTTTAAAACTACTAAAATTCATAATTTATTACTATTAATTATTTTGATTAAAAATGTTGTTTTTAATTAAAATTTAGTAATTTTCACTATTCATCAAAATATGAAAGTTATCCGAAAAGTACCAAAATTTCACCTTAGGCTAAATTCGATATTCCGAATCCAAAAATGAAGTCCATTTTAAAATATAAAATATATATAATTTCAAAATTTAGGTACTACTATTCATAACGGCTAGTTTGATTGGTTGTGGCGTGTGTTAAAACTCAAGGTTGCGTACAACACACGCTACTATTTTATTCAAAGGAAAGCGTACCGTGGAAGCTTGGGATGTTTCATTTTAAATTTTTTGATGTCCCAATTTATTCAGATAGTTTCAAATATTTTATTTAAAAAGGTTTCACTATTAATGTTGATAAAAGTGCAATACTGAAAATGAATCTGTTCTTGCATTATGACTAAGAAACTCATAATAGGGATTCTAAAATTATAAGGATTATATAAAGTTCAAAATGTTGTTAATACTATTCATGACCTCTTTTAATGGCTTTTTTTTTTGTACGTCATGGTGTGATTGAACTCGGTGTTGCGTGTAGTGAAAGTTATTGAATTATTTTTATGAAATAACACACTATGAAATCCTGGGGTGTTACATTCTCCCCTCCTTCAATAAATTGCGTCCTCGCAATTTGGAATTGTTCTTTGAAAATAAATGGTTGAAAGTAGAAAATATATTTGTGGGAAAACCCACATCGGAAATTGGGTTACTAAAATTTAGTCTTAATATAAGGAAAAGAGAAATGAAAGGGTCACCACCAAATTATGATCTCGATTAGGAGAACATTGGTGGCAATTAGAGATATATAATTGGAGGAAAAATGTAAATATTTATAGGTAGTGATTGAGGACATAAATCACAAACAAGTATGAAATTGAGGTCCTTAAATTCATCAATCTATGATGATTTGAAATACCATCGGTTCAACAAAACATAGGGTATTAGGATGACATATTTTTGATGTTTCGAAATATCTTAGTTGAAATCCCACATTGAAAAATGAATTAATGAGGCCTATATTTAAAATAAAGAGTGGAAAGTATGAAGATTACCGAAAATAACACATACTAGGTTCCATGTAGGAAAACATGGATATGGAAGAGAAATCTGACCATCAATTATCTGATGGAGAGTGGTAGAGAACATGGCTATGAAAATGCCAACAATCCCAAAGCCATAAATTAGTGATGATTTAAGGTACCATCTAGGAAAACATTTTTGTTCTAAGTTCCTTTTATTAATGTTGAGGAATTTTTTTATGAGATTGGCTAAGATCATAAGGAGATATACTTACTTTATAATTAGAGTTTTATCCATTAATAATTTTCTACCAAAAACTCATCTTTCACTCTAAAAGATAATAGAATGTAATTTTTTTATTTATACTATTCGTACAGGGTTCCAAAATAAATGAATTTATAATTCATCTACTAGATCTTAAAAAAAACTACATTATTTAATCCAGGACATCTCGTGGGCCAGTGGTAGGTGATACACCCTTGTCGCCCTTTGGTTGCGGGTTCAAGTCTCGCAGCCTTGCCGGACGCAACGGGTTGCCGCCCGACCTCCGGGTTGTCCTTTTATGGCAATCCAAAATAATCCAAACTAGAACTATCCAAAATACTTCTGTCCAAACTCATAGTCCAACATTTATAAGGAAGGTAAGCATAATGTAGATCCTTTTTACCCTGTAATAGAATATTAATACCTTCATCATGTATTCTTTTAAAACACTGAAACATCCTGATTTACCATAATCCTTATTGATTACATTCATGCTCCCTTATTCCATATAGAATGCTGGATATACTTCATCAATCCAAAAATGTTTTAAACCCCAACAATGATGGAATATACAAATAATTAATCAGCTTCAAGGTAGTTAAGAATATCCAATATAATTTATCCAAATCAATCGTGTATTATTCTAAAATCACTACCTCGGTATCAGAACCATATTATGGTTTATCTTTCTCTCAACCATATATTTTCCAAAAATTTAACCTTCTATTGAGTCACTTTTCTTTGTTCCACACAATCTCAAGTCCTTAATGAAATAGTACTGCAGTACAATACTTATATACTCCATAATTATTATAACAAGTACATTGTTGATACAACACTCAATTGACATAATCAACATAAGAACTCTAATCATTCCTCTTCATCTGTGGTAGTATCATAACTTGATTATTATCCAATAGCATCATTTGCGGCATAGTCTGATGACTGGGACATAGGTTCGCGTAGTGTCCAAACTCCTTGAAAATGAAGCATTGTACATTTGAAACCATTTTCTTACCCTTGCAGTCACGTACTTTGTGCCCTTTTCCTCCACACTTATAAAAAAACTCCCATTCCTTTCAGGCAAGTTCCAGGGTGTTTCTTTCCACAGTTACCACATATGGGAAAATTCTTCTTTTCCCTCTTCCCTTTATCCATCTTTCTCTCTTCCATCCTTTTCTTCTCTTGTTTCCCTTCAAAGCCATAGGACTCAGTAAACTCTTTACTTATCTTATCAACACATGATATTATTTCTTCATATGATGATAATACAAGCGAGACTATTTCTCTTGTAAATTTTGGCTTAAGACCATAAAATATATGATACTTCTTTCTCTTTGTATCATGTGCATTGATAGAGTCCTCATTCCTTCTACTAGGTGCCATTTCTAAACAATGGCATAAACTAGATCAGTTTATGAATCAAAATACGTAATCCCATACTTATAAAACACTTAACATAAATTGACCTATTTATGGATATAATCCATAATCATAAAAATGTTTTCTTTGAGGAATTATATACTCATAAACCCTTCATAATGATTTTTAAAGAAAATGAGAGTTATCCTAAGCATATCCCCCGGGAGTGTCGTAACCAAGAGTTCAGCAAGGCCTGTTGTCGTGCACCAGTTCCCGTTCGAGTCTAGCTCAAAGCGGTGTTTTCGGGTTTTACCCCTAGGTACATCTATTCCAGAGCCGCCTCTACCTGCTCGTATCCAGACAGGGATGTATTGCTCGAAAAACTCACAAAATATCTACAATACCAAAATTCTAGAAGTTCTTCAATACTAATCCTCAAAGTGCATCTTAGGTCTACGTGCTCTAATCAGAGTTTATCTAAATCTAGCTTCCAAGGTTTGTACTAAACTTTCTCTGATACCAACTGTAACGCCCCGACCCTAGTTACCCAGAGTCGGTGCATTATTACATAACATTGGCATGATCACAAGAAAGATCAAATCTCGAAAGACCGATTGGTTTAGTAGCCTTGGAAACACTAGATATATTCATAAGTTTTACATTACATCATAAAATGAAAAACTACTACAACAACATAATGTCTCCATAATCCACACTCATATCCCCACATAATATCCCTGCAGGTCATTCATAATTAACTTCTTCACTTCCAGGGAAAAATAAAACATAAAAAAGGGGTGAGCTCAAATGCCCAGTAAGGATAACAATATAGCGGAAACTTTCATAAATAAGAATAAACATATAAGGCAATGTATAAATAAAACAAAAGCCTTTCAAACTTGAACTTTCAACATAGTATGGCATAAATAAAATGAAATAATGCCATTTACTTGTTCACATGGATATTCTACTAATCGAATAATCACATGCAAAACCAATAACCACTTTCATAATGATGGAATGCATAATGCTAAACTTTAATTTCTTTTCAAGGCCTTGTCCCAATACCTTGGGGATAACTATAACCGGAACCCATCCCGGAGTGCCTCTAATAACCGGACACCAACCCGGAGTGCCTCTAATAACCGGACACCAACCCGGAGTGCCTCTAATAACAGGAGACTAAACCGGAGGGCTTACTTTTACCAGTCCCTAACCTGGAGGGCTTACTTTTACCAGTCCCCAACCTGGAGGGCTTACTTTAACCAGTCCCCAACTTGGAACATACTTGTCCAACACATTCATATGAAGTAAAGGTTGAAATATAACATAAACATTCTTATTGGAACTAGCATACAAAATGTCAATAATTTCACCATAAACTATGAATGGTATAAAAATAGCACATCCACAGTCAAACATATCACAAAAACTTCAATACAATATAGAAGTTTTGTATCGTAATAAATCAACTTCAAATAAGCGTAAAATCCATCAAAGGATGTTGACATAGATGAAATCAAAACTCTTTTTAGAGAAATATATCTTTCTATTTTGAAATAATTGAAGAGTCATATATTTATAAAATAAAACATTTTCTTTGAAAATATACTTATAAGCTTGTAAGGAAAGCTTTGAAGATTTTATAATGGCGGAAAATAACTGCACCCGCCGTATAAGTTAAAAAAACATTCTTACCTTAATTTTGTCGAAAAGGTTAAAAAGGACCTTATTTTGAAAACGACGGAAAGATTCCTCTTATAAAAAGTCAAACAAGGGTATAAATGACTTTAACCCATATTCTTGTAAATAATAAAAATGTTTTGAAATACATTTTGAAGAAACATGGATGTGGATGATAAAGAGATCCCAGTAGATTATTACGTATAAACAACCTCGGATAATGAAGAGATTGTGAAATAACCCTTACCAATTTGGTAACTTATGAAACATACAACCCATGAAAGAGGTATCATACAATGAATATGTAAATACACATAAATTAGAGTGTATTACACAAAGAATATAATTATGGGAAGTACATACACCACACAAAAGGTAATGGTGGTTATATGGCATGAATCTCACGGAAATAAGGAGTG
Organism: Viscum album; assembly: GCA_963277665.1. NCBI lineage: Eukaryota > Viridiplantae > Streptophyta > Magnoliopsida > Santalales > Viscaceae > Viscum > Viscum album. The sequence continues at coordinate 1,367,768,219 of OY728158.1, read as the reverse complement.
AGATGAAAACCCCTTACCACGTTAATCAACTAAGTCGTATGGACAAAAGTTAATAACCACCAAATGATTTACAGAATAACATGAATATAAATAGAATCACGATAATATATATCAAATGGCAGTACACAATACACCACTTTCAATACTTTAGTGGCGAATAATGGAAATCTCACTGAATTGAATGTGAGATAAGAAAATCCCTTACCTTGTACTTTTACTTGGTTGGGGTAGGTTAACCTCCTCTTCTTCGGGTTCTTCCTTTTGATTTGATCAAAAGGGCTCCTTAGGTTGGCTTTCTGATCAAACTAAGGCCCCTAGGTTGTAGTGAGGGAAGTTGGGAGAGTATTTGGGCAGAGTTTGGCCGAACCAAAAGGCTTTTAAGGTGTGAAGAAATGAGAAGGAGGAGTGCCCTTTTATAAGAGGGGTGAGGGGCACCTTTGGAAAAGCTAGAAATATTAATTTATAATAAATTCATATTCGGTTTCTAATGGCTCCAAAGTTGATTATTTAAATGTTAATGTGGGGATGGGTCGAAAACAACTCAACCAATAGAATTTGGACAGGTTTGGGTACTTATATTAACCTTATCTTTAAGTATTAACTCTAAGTTAATTAGTTTCACTTTTACAATGTCTCTTTTTATTTTAATATAATATGGTTAATAATCATACTACATACATCCAAGAGACCCCCAAGTGGTCCATTAATGATTAACCTATAATTATATAAGTCTCTTGGCCGAACCATAGATTTTTAGGAATTTAATATCAATTAATAATATAATATTTGTTTTAAGAACTATTTTATGTCAATTTTGACACTATTCAATAGTTTATTTTTGTGAAACTCATAACAGATTGATTACTTCGAACAAAGTCAATTAAATCAATCCTAATATATCATATTATCCTAGAAAATTAGATTAATTCATTAAAAGTTTCATATTATATTTATTTGGGTATTTATAATATCAATTAGTTTAATTTTTCACTATTATAGTAATTACTACATCATCATTGTGTCATAAATAAATTATATCCTTTAATGTATAAAAATTATAAATAAACTATCATTATGTATGAAATCTTTTTATCTTTCTAATTAATATTTATAATCTAAAATCCAACATATATAACCCTATGTAAAAATTGTTTTTCTAAAAGATATATGCTTGTGTCATTTTTGTATTCATTTTAACTTAATTAAAATAAAGTGTCATTATCACTTACAAGTGGATCCATGGGGTCCCAAAATCGACCCAAAGATGCCCATGGTCGCCCATGTATCAACCAATAGGGTTAAGACACGTTTTAGGGTAATTTAGTATTATTATAATATTATTTTTTAACCCTTATTTACCGGATTTACCCTTAACCATGGTAAATAAAATATTTACCGCAGTAATTATTCAAAATGTCTAAAAATAAAAGTTACCTATTTTCACAATTTGAACATCCTGATTCCAAATATGGAATCCATTTTCCTAAATTCAAAACATAGAAGTGGCAGAAATTAATTTAAAATTAATTCCCGCTGTCAAAACAAAAAACATGTTTTTAAGAGATAATAACTATCAAAAGATTGACACTTGTTTATGTTCGGTTTAATTGAAAAATTATGTCCAATGACCAACATTATATTAAATGGTAAAAATATATTGTAAATATACTTTAAAACTACTAAAATTCATAATTTATCACTATTAATTATTTTGATTAAAAAAGTTGTTTTTAATTAAAATTTAGTAATTTTCACTATTCATCAAAATATGAAAGTTATCCGAAAAGTACCAAAATTTCACCTTAGGCTAAATTAGATATTCCAAATCCAAAAATGAAGTCCATTTTAAAATATAAAATATATATAATTTCAAAATTTAGGTACTACTATTCATAACGGCTAGTTTGATTGGTTGTGGCGTGTGTTAAAACTCAAGGTTGCGTACAACACACGCTACTATTTTATTCAAAGGAAAGCGTACCGTGGAAGCTTGGGATGTTTCATTTTAAATTTTTTGATGTCCCAATTTATTCAGATAGTTTAAAATATTTTATTTAAAAAGGTTTCACTATTAATGTTGATAAAAGTGCAATACTGAAAATGAATCTGTTCTTGCATTATGACTAAGAAACTCATAATAGGGATTCTAAAATTATAAGGATTATATAAAGTTAAAAATGTTGTTAATACTATTCATGACCTCTTTTAATGGATTTTTTTTTACGTCGTGGTGTGATTGAACTCGGTGTTGCGTGTAGTGCAAGTTATTGAATTATTTTTAAGAAATAACACACTATGAAATCCTGGGGTGTTACAGCATCCATGATTGAGAATATAGAGACTCTGACCACCCCGACCCTATGCATAGAACCCATACAATAGGAACTATTAGTGTAGATCTTATACCCTGATAAGTGAGGAAACCATTTTATCCATTTACCATGGATAATGGTATTGATGGTGGGGGAGTAAGATGGATCTATGGAAAACAAGATGGAGAAAACTCCAATTTATTTTCATATCCTGTATAAATTTTGAATTATAGTTCGAGTCTTGAGAATTATAACTACAATAGAAATCGAAGAAGACTTATGTATCCTTCCATTTATAAACAAATAGAGAATCCATTATCCTGTAGTAAAGATCAAAGACTTGGCCTTCTGTTTATCTCCAAGTATGTCTTCCACCAAATACCATTATTGAGGGAACAACTCTGAAAAAGATACCTATTCATAACACCACGTGAATTGGAAAACCATCGCACATATCTACTTCTCACATTCCCTGCTACAAAATTGGTTATCTGTGGATTTGGGTCATACCTCTTGACAACTTAAGAATTTATAAGTGAGGTAGATTCCTCTTCGATGTATACTCTCCTCAGAATGAAAAGCATTGTTCTGAACATGCCAAAAAAGGAAGTAGAATATATAAGGCACCTATCTGAACAATAATATTTTTTTGTAAATATTGTTTATAAATAAGGATTAATGTTTAATCCAATTAAGACTAAATAGGGGGAATAGTGGATAATACCTCCATCCAAAATAGATATAGGAAATTTTGATGGATTTGAGGTTGTTATCAATGGTTTGTTGAAAAGATAGTATCACTTATTTAGCCCACAATAAATGGTAAAAAAAAAAGGAGTTATGTTTATCAGGATGAAGGAATCTAATGAATATTTTCATGAATTGAAAATATTATTTCTTAATTCTATTATGTGATCCTTGAAATCGTAAAATGAGGTGCATTTTATTTATATTTATTATCCTTTTTGGAAATTGGTTGTGTCATGATTAAAAATATTTGAGCAATCACATATTCATCTCAAAAATTGAAACCCCATGGGAAGAATGATTTAACACATGTACATTATATGGATAGATTAGTTTTAAAAAAAATATATCATCTATATAAGATTAAATGAGAAATATATAGTTATCATACAATATTGATGTATATATTCACTCAAAAAATTGAACATGAGGCATAAAATGGGGCTTTAATTGATTAAGGATTATGATTGAAAAATTAACAATCATTCAAGTAGATATAAAAGGTGGTTGATACTTGTTGTTTAAAATTAAATTCATCAATAACTATGATACTTTTAGAACTTGATCCATTAGTTAATTATTTAATAAATATTGGCCTGGAAATTATGTATGTGAAAACAACTTCTTTTTTATCTTAGGGATCATTGTTATATACTTTGTGGTAAATTATTAAAGAACATAAAATGAAAGATAACGATTTTTAAGAATGTTTATAATTATTAAAAAGAGTTAGTAGCCTAATTTTAATATTAATGGTGTTAGTCTTATAAAATTTAGGGATAGGTTATGAGTTCTGAATGGTTCCTTAGTAAGAATATAATTGTTTAGTGAAGCTTGCAACTCAATTTTATTTTCATGGAAATGTGAATATTATTGTATAGACGGAATGAAAAGGGGTATATCTGATTCTATGATTAAATATTTTACTTTTTAGTAAGAAAAAGATGAATTAAAACTACCAAAGAGAATGATTTATCCTTATCCAGTGATAAAAATATAAATGGGAAAAAATGATAATGGATTTTTTGTGTAATTACCAATGATATCTTGTGCTAATGATTCAACTATAATTATTTTTGATCTCTTTATTATGTCTTCACATTTTCTACCTATTCCAGATGTTATGTCATTTGATACAATTTATAGAAACTATCTTAACAATTTATTCCAGCTACATACAGTTTCCTATGTAATGACCCCATATTTATTTTAAATGTATGAAAAAGGCTTCATATGTTAATGTGTAATAAAATACATTTTAGTGCATATTTTTATCCCCAATTAGATAGATAGTCATTGTATATAATTCAGACTTCTAAGGATATGATTTGGGGTTCCTCATATTATTATAATGGGATTTGGGGGGTCAGAATCTTGCATGATTAGATGAACTCAGTGAGAGGAAATTATTGGGACCAGAATCCATAGAAGAGAAGATTGGGAACTTAAATTTGATTTGTCACCACATGAGGGAAGCACAATGTAATAAAAAGAATTTTACAGATGACTAGAGGAAAGAACATTCATTTGAGTTAAGTGACCATGTATTTCCTAAAATATCTATCGGTAAATATGTATTGTTTTTTTTAAAGGAATATGGACCCATGGTTCAGGGGACCGTATGAAATTTTGGACAAAGTGTGATCAAATTATAACCATTTAGTTTCACCATTATGTTTTTGATTTCTACATTATTTTTTCATTATTTATTTATAATGATGTATATAACTTATGAATACCATGTTTTTAACCCTAAAGTAGTATAGTCAGAATAGAATCTCTCATATTAGGAAAAACCAATATAGATTCATGAGATTAAAGAGAATGTATTTTTGAATAATAGAATTCTTTAAGTAAACATTTTATTTATAAACTATGCGACTAAATAAGAAACATGGAAATTAAAAGAGTATATGAAGGATAAACTCACTCAATTGTTTGAAGATGAATTAAAATTAGAGGACATAACTAATAAAATGGGTCGAATGATAAAACCCAACTAATTTTAGGAATTTTAACATATCATGTATTATTTATAAGGACCCTATCCCAATAACTGAGAGTGAGTGGTTAATTTATTATACGGGTTCTTGATATAATTGATTGCATCCCAAAGGAGAAATTTTTGTTTAGTATTAGAAAATTCTATAAATACATTAATATCACATTACATTTTAGAACATAAATGAAACATAGTATTTTATTTCAGAAAACTATTATTCCCTTTAGAACATCCCTACATATCAATCATAATATTCGTTCTGTAATCTTGGGGAAATGAAACATAAGAAAGGGTTGAAAGTAAATTATTTGTAAAGTTATGCATATAGTAGAATCTCTCATTAAGAAATAACAAATAATCAATCTATCATTCTAGAAAAAAAACAAAGTCCATTAAATCAGTGAATTGACCATGAAGTATAATATAGAATTCATAACTATTAATCAAAATAATTCCTTATAAATGGCCACATAAACATGAAATTTATCCATGGATATTTTATGTAATAGAATAATCATATGGAAATTGATAAATAATCTCATATTGATGGATATCAAAATTTCAAACTTCACAACCATGCCTTTATGGCCTTATTCTGTGAAAACGTACATAAAAGTGTAAGCCCTCTACCAAATACCCAAGCTAGTTTGTCTCATGAAACCTACTGATCCATCCATGAAATATAGTGTTATCTTCCAATAGCATACTATTTCCAATGTTTTTTAGATTAAACAGAAGAAATATAATCAATATAGACATTAATGTTGAAAATCATGCATAAAAAGGATAATAATTTGCTAAAATATTAACCATAATCATAAAACATCCAGAGTAAAATGGTGAATATTATCAATATAATACATCCCCATACAAACTATTCCTAAAAATATAAATAAATAATATTGATGGTATAATTATAATGTATTCTTAATGGATCCAAATTATAATTTGGTTCATTCCTTGATGAATAGAAAAAAATTCCTTTAAACATTATTGAGGAAAATACCCTTTTCACAATGAAAATAAATTTTACAAACAAAAAAATTATAGAATATTTGGAAAACATTATATTTGAAAATAAAAATGGAACATTTAATCAAATAGTAAAATAAATGATTCATCATGATGGTGGTAGAGTTATGTTATTGCTGACTATGTAATAATAGTGATAACCCAATTCTTCACTCATGTATATATCATTTAATATTTTGTCTATGTTATAATTTTGTACATAATATGAATGAATAATTAGTTAGAGATGGTGTCGTAAATTTTTGGGTATTATTTGGATACCAGAACCCATCTATTAGAAAAAGGTGGGCATGTCCCATGCGGGGATGTCTCACAGTTACATCTTACCATGTATATGGTTTTCATCTTTTGGCAGATTCATATCGTATGGTTCATGCATAGTTTCTCTAAATGTGTGGCCTACCCTAGCGAGTTCTCCAATTTCTATAGGTAATCATTCATGGTTGGAGCATTGTTTTTCAAACCTTGAAGACAAACCATCCACAAGTTTCATTTTGGACAATTTTACATTTTAACCCATTATTATCTAATTTAACCATAAAATTATTAACTTAATTTATTTCTAGCATAGTTAGCATCCATTTATCCCATTTTGGATCTTTTTAAGGCCTAATATAGGGATTTAATTTTCCCCTTCATCTGAGATTCAATAAATATTTTTTTCATCATAGTGGATTCACAACAGTAAGTTCTGAAGTCTGGTTTAGTTATTATTCGTCTATCTTTATCTTGACCATGTTATCAAGGTGTGAGTGTTTTTACCATTTTATAAGATCTACTATTTTCTAGTCCAAATAAGATGTAGATATTGGAAGAGGAGAGTCATACATGCCTAACGTGGGTTGTATATAACTCATTCGTCATGTTTTTTGATTTTAGAATTACTGTATACAGCACGCAGATTTCATTGTTTGTCATTTGTTTAATTTATAATCTATGATTATAATCATTATAACAATACCGTTATTATCTTTCTAAATATGTGATTATTTGTTATTGATTACTCCCAAAACATCTTCCATCCCATGCATGGTCTTTTTTCAGAATATGTATTTTAGAGTTTTGACATGTCTAATATGCCATTTGGGTGTGCCATGGATTGAACATTCTAAGGGTAATATGTTATATATTGAATTTATTTAATTACATTTTGAATTTTATAAATAAAATAACCATATATTCTCAAAACATAACCCACATTTTCTAAGTTAATAAAATAAATAAATAAATGTTAAATGTAAATTGGGAAGTATAAGAAGAACATGACGTACCCTTATTATATGTAATTGAATAATAGGTTTCATGTCTGTAGAACCCCTTAACATGTTAATGGAAGTTAAATGAGTGAAAATGAATTTTTTAAAATTATTTAAATGGATTTAATTAATGGTTGAAATCTATATGGCCTTGTAACACTAATGAAAGCCAAGGCTATAGAAAAATGGGCTTATTGATTAATCATGAATTCATTAAATGGATCCATTCTTAGTTATCCTAGTCACATTAATAAAAGGAAATGAATTGAACCATATGAAATATTATACGGTGAAATTCTCAAATAGGATTGGATAGACTCGATCTTCAATTGGATTCCATAGTGAATGCCTTGGGCACTCTAGAACCCCATTCTGATTGAAGGATACAACTTATATAGGATGTGACCCACCTAGTACCTAATCCCTGTATAAATTAGGATGCATGGAATGATACTGTATGATACCTTGTGTATTATTATTGAATTTTTTAGAGACACTCTTTGGATATTGCATTAATAATTATGTTCCATTGTTAAATCCCATCGGGCCCAGTCAATGCATAGCCCCATTTTACCTTGGATGAACTCCTTTGACCTAGTAGGAATATCACTGTTGAATTCCTTGGACTAAGTTCCATATGTTTTATTATTACCCTTTTCCAATACACATTCATCACAGAGTTAGAGACCCTTGAGTTCTATGTTTCCTTGGTTATTAAATTTGAAAATTATTATTATTAATCATTTTAGGTTGTTTTGTTTCACACGGAACTGTCACTATAGTTATCATGTGACTTATTATAAATGGGTAATAATCAAATTATGAACTAGATATATGTTCAAACACCAACCAAGGGATAGATTAGGTACTTCATTATTTAGATACATTGTAATACTTTTTTTTGTATGCATTCTGGTACACTATTACATTTCAATTACATGGGATGAATGTAATAGAAATCATTGGTGGTGGCCTAATAAGATTTATCCCACAACCTATTCGAGTGTCGTTTGGTAACTGAGGCATATTACATTAATATAGGTATTCATATAGGGAAGTATATGGCTTTCAACAAGTGATTTCATGCTAGTTTGGATGGATATTGATAGATGATCTCTAAGCCAGAGCTAGAGATACATGGGATGGCCTTTTGATTTTCTTTATACATTTTGTAACATGTTATATCTTATTCATTGTATCCATGTTTTCTAGTTTTCTTGTGAAATGACATATCATCATTTTTTATTCCAACTGATTCAGATATTGTTATTGTTGTCTCCATTTCAACTGGTTATTCTATTTACTTATAAGGTATAAACTATTTACATATGTTTATATTTATCCACTTTGCTACACTAAGGTAATGAGGTAATTGTTTCCCCATGGAAACACCCTAGTCTCTCACTACATGTCAGTAGCCTCTGGAATTTGGGGAGATGCGCTTGAGGCCATTTGGCCCACCGGGGTTGTGGTTCCTATTTAGTGGTATCTAGGACCGGGATGTCACAAATTAGTACCAGATGAGTTCCCAATTTTCATTTACCATTTAGAGACAATATATTAGAGATTAAGAATTCTTATAACTTGTTCGTATGGTGTTATTGGGCATTTCAATCCCATGTTAGGGGTAATGTCTTAGTTAAATAAATTATAACTATTGTTCTGCTTCCTCCTATTACAGTTGATATCTGTTATCTATTGGGTGACTCATACGTTATGCGGTGTTTCTGACTATTCATATAATTGAGATTCTATTTTATACATGGTTTGATGATATGAGTGAAATTTTCATTGTTACATGCATCATTAAAGACACCTACAATTAACCTTTCATGCATATTGGCATCTAATATAGCTGTATTTCACAAACTAAATTTCCTGATATTCTTCTAATTTTTTTGTAATGTTGTGATAGTATGATTATGAATGTATTTATTTTGGTTGGGATTGAGTGATTTGATATCTCAATTCATCAGTTTCATGTTCTATCATGGGTTGGGTTGAGTAATTTATCGAGTCGATACATTGTGCTATAAATAAAATGATATTGTTTAGCACTGATTAAATTTTAATAACAACACATTATAAAATGAAAGATAAATTCAAAAATGAAATGGTTCACATCCTTAAACCACATTTTCATGTTTATGAATGGTAAAGTAGTGAAAATGTAATTTTTTTTAATAAATAAAAAGAAACTCATTCTTGAGATCTAACTGATACATGATATTCTTAATGGGTTGTTGAGGTTATATACCCTAGGTAATGATTTCTTCCTTTTTTAGATTTTATAATTGTTTCTATAGATCTTATTAAACCTTCTAGTGAGGTGTGATCATAGAATTTGTAGAATAATGTCTCCATGAAGTCCTCATTTCGTATGCCAGGAGGGCGATAATGACCATTATTCAGACTTGGTGGGCCCCAAGAAACTAATCTTACCTCCCACAGTGCCACAATAGGTACCACTCATTGTACCCAATATTGGCATAGATGCACGTGTTCATGATATTTTCCTTTGTATGATGAATTCTATACATGGGGCTCCACGATTTTCACCTATGATGGAAGATCTGACTCTTTCATTCTAGCAACGACATCCTCCTATGTTCTTTAGGGATGTAGGTACATAGGCTGTTATGTCTTTCCTATAGGCCATCCTATATATCATTAATCATCTAGAGATGCCTCTAAAGGGGAGGGTCAAACATTCTATTAACATGTTGTGATATTCTTCAATGTGATGGTGGGATGTGTTTACCTAGTTTAATCATCATAATGGCATGTTATAGGTTGATTTCCATACTCCTTTCTATGATTAGTTATTTCTATAGATTTTGTGAGATAATAGAGCTAGAGTGTTCATGTATATCGAACAATTATCTATTTTAGTAATGGAATATTCATCACATTTAATAGATTTACAATGCTTTTCATCGAATCTATTCGGTGATGATATTTCTTGTGAGAAACGCTTCGAAGATAGTCTTTTTAAGCCATCTTTATATTGGTGAATTTATTTCACCTAATTAATTATTCAAAAATAGTTATTCAGTATCTTATCACTGAGTCCATCTAAGGTAAAATAATAGTAAAGGGTATAATGGATCAGTGTTGTGCCAGACCAGTATTTCTTCTGGGGGAAGGAAACACTACCTCAGGATTTCTATTCATGATATTAATAACCATAATACCTGTTTTCATAATTCCATGGTGTTTAATAAGTGTATAAAATGGAGGAATATGAAGACTCAGTGTGATAGAGACCACTAGTGTGTTGGGATTGCGGTGGTATGGGGCTTCTTCAATGATTCTGTAGGAACATTCCACTAAGTTCTAGTAGAAAAGGATCAGGGACGTGTCCGCCTTTAGGAGTATGTTTTTTTTGTTTCATGTTTTTTGGGGATATATAATAGCAGTGGAAAGACCATCCAAGGGGTAGGTCATGGTTGTGGTAGCCAGAACCAAAATCCCTAATAGTTTAAATATACCAGTCATGACCATGGAAGTTAGATTGTTGCAAAGGGCCATGGATCAAGACATTTTCATGCACTACAACTGATACCAGAGGATCATGTTAATGGACCATCTATATTAAAAGACACTATTCTTGTGGGATATACCATGATACTTGGGGGCATATTCCAATGTAGGGACAGTTTCCATGAGGTAGTTAGTTACCCTTTCTTATGGAACCTCTAAAATATTTAGATGATAGGATTCATTTTCATTATCATCATGGATTATTTTGTTCGGTATCATGATTTTTAGTCTGTTATTGTCATAGGGAACTTTTTACAACATTGGAGGGAAGTATTTATCAGCATATGGGTGATTGGTATGTCCAAAAATGTATAGAGGGAATAGATCATCATGGGAAATGCAGAGTAACATCCCAGATTAAAAACTTCTCCAAAGAGGGTCATGATTTACCTTATGAAAATTTCCCTCCAGTACTGTATCATTTCAAGGATTTCATTGGCAATTATTTTTATGGATTACCTTCTCTGAGAGTGATAGAGTGAGATAGAGGGATAGTTTACAATTTTTCTTGATTCAGGAGTTACTCCATGTCCATTCTTTCATACTATGTTGCACCTGTAGAGCTTTAGAAGCTCACGTGTAAGTTATAGGTCTTAAGGAAGAAAGTATTTATATGGCCTAGTACATCATATAGGGGTTCTCCCATGCTTTCCACCAACAAAGAGGATGAAAATTTTTGTCTATGCGTGGATTACGGATGAATGAACCATATTATGGGTTAAGAACTAGTGTCCAATACCTCAAATAGATACCCTTTTCGACCATATCTAAGGAACTAAGATCGACCTGAGGTCACGTTTTCATCATTTACGAGTCAAGCCATCATACATACCTCATACAACCTTTAATAATATGTATGGTCTGTATGAGTACCATATTATGTCATTTGGTCCAACGAACACTCCAGATACATTAACGGCTCTAATTAATTGGATGTTCCCACCCTATTGAGATTCTTTTCTCATATCATTGTGGAAGAAATCTCGGTGTATTCTCACACTCATAACAATCATAAAACTAAAATTGATATTGTTCTATGTAAATTGAGAGAGCATAAAATTTATGCTAATTTTACAAAGTACAACTTACAAATTGAAAAAGTTCACTTGTTGGGTCATATCATATCATAATCAGGAGTATCTATTGACCATAAAATGGTAAGTGTTGTAGTTTCATTGGAGAATACAATGAACTTTTTTGATATATGGGGTTTTTTAGGGAGTTAAGGATATTACAAGCGTATCATATAGGAATTATCACTCCTTTCATCACCAATCAATTCCTCTAAAAAGAAGGGTGTCATGTTCATATGGTCAGAAGTATGAAATAAATCATTCCATGATCTGAGAGAGAGGTTTGCATTATCACCTATTATGATTTTTCTAGAGCTTGACATATGTTTTATTGTCTTATTTGACACATCATCCATCATCCTAGGAGAAGTAATTATGAAGGATGATAGATTCAGTTTGTTTGGATCTCATAATTTGAGGCCTCATGAATGATACTATATGAAACACAACATTGAGATAGAATAAATGGTCAATGCTTATCAATATAGAAAACACTATTTGTTATGTGAGAACTTTATGGTGTACACGAACTCCATGAAACTGAAATATATATTTCATGGAATGAATTGTACTTTATATAGTAGATATTGGTCTAACATGAAGAAAACTTTGATTTAGAGCTTGCCTATATGCTTGGAATGAGAATTGTAGTCGATGATGTGTTGTGTTGAAAAACTCAGACACAGGTGGTATGGGAAGCCATTAATGAATGGAAATTAATGGCCATGTTCCCTAAGATGAATCTGGATTTTCATGAAATTCATGAGAATAAATACCTCTCTTCCTTTATAATTGAATCTTCCCTCCTTGATAAGGTTAAGGGTAGAAAAGTTTCAGATCTTTAGGGATGGGTTCTCCGTGAGAGTATTTCCAGTTATAACCAGCATCTAGATTAGTCTGTGGATAGATAATAAATATTGATTATTAATTGGTGTGTCTAGGTTCCTACATATATGAGATATTTGTTGATGATATAGTTTCATGATTCTTTTTTTAAATTTCATTCATGATTCTATATGATGTATCAAGATATGTGACACTAGTATTGGTGGTTTGTGACAAAATGGCAGATAATAAGCTTTATCAATTAGTGTTTCACATATCAATATGTAAAGTCGGAACACCAATGACCTATATGATTCTAATAGTCACATATATTATAGTAATGGAAATGGGAAGATGTTTCCATGGATGTATAATTCTAGATACAATGGTCACCTAGAGGTAGTGACATTGTATGGGTTATCATTGACAGATGGAACAAATTGGTTCACTTCATTTATATTTGACAGACATTCTCAGTTGATGAGTCTGTAAGAATGTATTTTGGTGAGATCATATGTCTTCATGGGGTCCCCCATATTATCAATTTTATATGGATTCTTGTTTCACAACATGATTAGGAAAGTATTGCATAAGGAAAAAGTAACATGGGTTCATTAAGAAAATATTATCACCCTGAGATTGATGGAAATAATAATGGGAAATATAGGTTCAAGAAGATATGATATGATCATGTGTACTTGATTTCAAATATTATTTGGATAAGATTATCCCTCTCCTTGAGTTCTACTATAATAACATTTTTCAGGTGACAATTCAGATGGCTCCTTTTGGGGCCTTAAATGGTTGGCTGTTTTGTTCACCCCATTACTAGATAGAGGTAGGTGAGGCAACACTACTAGGTCATTATCTCAATAAAGAGACTTCATAGTAGGTTCAGCTGATAATAATGATTTTGACTACTACACAATCGACCTAGAAATCCTTTGTCAATCACAGTAGACTTCCTCTAGAGTTCGAGGTCAGAGATCATGTTTTCCTATGTTTATTTCTTACGATACCTAATATATAGATATAGAGGCAAGTGAACCTATCTCCTTGTAATGTTGGGTCATTTGAGAATTGAGAGAAATTTTATCCAATAGCCTACTAGATTCTATTACATCAGATTTATCAAGTCATGAATGAAATAATCCATGAATCACAACTTCTAAAGTACCATTCCAATTCATCTCATACCTTAAATCCCATAGAAGATGATTTATATGTCAATTAAACTATTGAGGAGTATCCAATTCGCATCATTGATTAGATAATGAAGTACCTATGAATAAATTATGTCCCTATAGTATGGGTTTTACGCTAGAACGACCACATGCAGGATGACACATGGGAGAGAGAGGCTGACCTATATTTTTTGTGGCTATATTTTTTCTCATACAATGTTTCACCACCCTTGGCAGGTGAACTCGAGGAAGAGTTATTTTATGTTGGAAAAGTGTAAGAACCTATTTTTTAACTCTTTTAAGTATCCTTTAATTATTATTCTAAGTCGTTATTATGAACCTAATATTAATTCCTAAGGAGTTAATGATGGTACAAATAGTGCCTTAGACATTTATGGAGCTTGGAAACCATATTTTGTAAATAAGTGGGAATTTTTCATGATAAGAGGAAACAATACGGGTAGGCCACACTATTAGATATAACTATTTGTATGGTTTGAGTCTTTTGAAAGATCCATCTCACATGGTTGGAACATGGTTTCTCTAATAGTGCGAGTTCCCTCTTTTCTCAAGTTACCCCGAATTGGTTTGTGCAATTTTTTAAAACCATGTGGACAAACTGTGCACATGATAAATTTTGGGTAATTTTACATTTTTTAAATTTAATGATCTTATAGAACCCTACCCTTATTCCCTAAAATTATTTGTAGGGGGTTTGGCCTTTATTTCACCAATTTTAGAGCTTTTTGAAGGCCTATAATAGAGATCAGGAGATCTCCATCATCATTGATATATTCGAGCTTCTGTTCATCTTGTTGGATGTGCAACTGTAAGTAATCAAGTATTATTTTTCTAGTATTCACATGTCATTCCATATTCCTAGCTTTCAATGTGTGAGAATGTTTAACATTTTCTCAGACTTTCACCCTTCTATGCGAAATAATAGGTCCCTACTGGAGGAGGAGAGTTAGAAAAGCCTATGGTAGGTGTTCTATAACTCATCCATCAAGTTCATTGATTTTGGAATTATTTTGTGGGGTCATCAAATTTCATTAGGTGTAGTTTCCTGAATTTATATTCCATAAATATTATAATTAAAACTGTATGATTAGTCAATTTCCAAATACTTGATTATTTGTTAATAATTACACCCACAACTTCATCAATCCAATGTAGTATATTTTTTTCATAATATTCATTTTAGTGTTTTGATATTCCTAATTTGTCATTTTTGGTGTATCATGGCTTCACCCGCCTAATGGAAATATATTATATATAATATGGAATGCATTAACTTTTGAATTTAATATTGAGAAACACCATGTACTACCAGCACTTCACCCATATAAGGTAACTACTTCAAATTAATAAATTAATGTTACATGGAAATTGGTAGGTTTACTAAGTATATGACTTGGCCTTATTATTTGAAATTTAATAATAGGTTCCATGTATTTATCACACCATACCATGTTAATGGAAGTCATCATAGTGAACCATGATTTTTAAAAATTGTTTAAATGGATGAAATGAATTATCACAAGCTACTTGTCCTTGTCACACTAATAAAAGGCTTGGCCTGAATCAAATGGCCTAGTTTATTAATCATATCATTATTAAATGGATTCATGCTAAATTAGATTTATCAAACTATTAAAAGGTAATGGATTGAACCTTAAGAAATGTTATAGGAAATCATTATCAAATGGAGAGTCCTGGCTCGATCATGCCTTGGAATCCTTAGGGAATTCCTTGACCACTCGGGGACCCCATTGCATGTCAGTGATATAGCTTTCTTAGCATGAGACCCCCATAGAATCTGATCCATTTATAACCTTGGATGCATAGTATGAAATAAACGTATCCCATTTGTATTATGACCAGAATACATTGATGCACTTCATATATCTAGCATTGAAAAGTTGTTGACATGTATAAATCACAGCAAGCCTAGAAAATGATTATCCATGTATTACCTTGGAGTAACTTTTTAGAATCAATAGTCTTATCATTGTCAAATTCCATAGACTATTCTAATTGGATTATAATCTTACCCATAGACAAGATACATTTATTACTATGTTTAAGATCCTTAATATCGATGATTCCTTGGTTATTACCTTTTAACATTACAACTATATAACATTACATGTTACCTTGTTACATCTTAGATCATTCACTATGGCTATCATGTGAATTATTATAAATGGGTAACAACTAAATAATGAATAGTATACTTGTTCATGTACTAGTCATGGGATAAATAAGGTACGTGGATATTTAGCTACACTTATTTAATTACTTTATACATTCATTCTTTCACACTATTAAATTTCCATTACATAGGTCGGATATTATAAAAACACTTCCTATTGGCCAATTGATATTTTTCTCACACCCTCATTGAATATTTTTGGTACATGAAGAAAATTAATGGATTATAGGTGTTTATAAATAGAACCATACACATTTGAACACTTGTCTCGTTAATTTTTAGGATGTAGGTTTATAGAAGAAGGACCAGATGGAGCTCAGGAATCATTGGATGTTCTTTTGATTTCCTTTATACTTTTGTAGAACATATTATGGTTGTTGTCTTGTATCCATGTCTTCTAGTTTTCTAGTGACACAATATATCATAACCAATTATTCTAGTTGATTATGTTATTATTAATATTGTTTGTAATTCTATTATTCCACCTAAATAAATATATTTTCCAAGCATTACCTCTCTTTATATTAATCTATTTTTCTACTCTCTTGTAATGAGGGAATTTTATCCCCATGGAATGACACAAGGCCCTCTTTTATAGATGGTAGCCTCTGGTGTTTGGGAATATGTTCTGGAGATAATGTGTCCCACTATAATTGGGGCATATATTAAGTTGAATCTAGGCCATGTACCTCACAAAAAAGAAATATTCAATTTATATTTTTGTACAAAAAGTAAAAATGTACCTTATTTTGAAAATGATGTGATGATTACAATTACGATAATTTGTAAAAAACAAAAAATTTGATAAAAATTACATGTTAATATTCACATAAAAATATTAAAAAATATTTTTAAATAGTATTTAAGAAACTTGGATTTGGAAGAAAGAAACAATTCTTTAATGAAGACAAAAATAATGTCATATTTTATGAATAATATTTTATCAATAATTTTAAATACCAAATAGAGAAAAATGGAACTATTAATTTAAAATATCATGAATAAAAAAATTATAAGAATATTTATTTTTTTAATAAAGTATTATCCAATAATTTACTCTTTGTAATTTTAAACTTAAAAAATCATGATGAATGATGAGATTGTGAAATAATCCCTTATTCCTTCGGTATCATATGAATAGTCACCCCAAAGAAAAAAATAACTTAAAATGGAATTTTAAATACCACTAAGATAAATAGAGTAATTATATAACATATCAATGAATTAGTATATATACCACATAAAATAATGAAGTATAGAAAACAACATATGTCTCAAGGAAGTAAAAGTGAGATGGTAAATCCTTACCTTGACTTTGATTTATTTTGTACATGTTGAGAAATCAAGTATAATTAATATAGAATTATTATTAATCTATTGTATAACTGTAATAATTTATATCATACAATGTATTATTTACTTATCAATTTTTAATAGGCCTTTATTAATAGTTCTTTGTTAAAATAACTTTTCTTGTTAAATAAATTCATCTTTTTTCATGTTTGTAATGGTTTAGTAGTATTAGTACATGTACTTTTATCATGGTTCCATCATATCAAAAAATTTAATCATGATGTTAATACAATAAATATAAATTATATAATTATTTATAATATTACATAAAATTTATATATAGAAAAAGGAATTACAACATTCATTGAGACAGTGGGTTGTAGGTATGCATTAATATTGTTTACATTTTTTAATGGATGGATATAAAAAAATTTAAAAAATTACCCATTATATAATAATAACTATATAATATATCACATTTATATTCATTAAAAGTATCCTTAATAGAATCAATTTCCTAATAAATTAAAAAATAAACCACATCGCTTCATGGAAGTGGTAGTCCACATTTATGTATGAGCGACGTTATTATATTCAAACAAATTGGAAGGTAAGAATATAGATTTAATATTATAATTATAGAATTATAATTATGTCATAAATATAGTATATATATATATACATTAAATAAATCATTATATCCACCCATGAGAGGTGATGATGGAAACCAAATAACATTGGCTTGTGATGCGGTAGTCTTCCATACACATGATCAATGGTTTCATTTTCTACTTGATGGAAGAGGATATGGTATATGTTGTGATATTAACAAAATATAATTTAAATATATTTTAAATATTATTTTTTAATATTTTTTCATTTTTTATGGAGATTTTAAGGAGTTAGAAGAATGAATAAACAAGAACCCATTGTTAATAACTATATTGTTTCTTTGGAGAACCTATCCAGGATTATTCCTAAAACATTCATGTAATGGTTTTATGAAAAAAACTAGGACCCTATGACATGATTAAGGATTTAAGTAATGTATTAGGTAAGGTTTTAACTTAATCAAATGGATTATTAATTATAAACAAATAAGAGATGGGATGTTCTATTATAAGTTGGCGTAGGACACACATGAAATTTTTGAAAAGAATAAAATTTAAACATGTTTCACACATTCCAAAATGATCAAAAATGGATAATTATAAAACCTTGTATTATATATGGTAAAATTATGGGTATAAAAATGAAATTATTCTTGTTTTTATATTATTATTGTCATTGTTTTCTATTTTAACTTTTCTATAAACTCGTTTTCACCTCAAATGCTTTAATTATATTTTGGAGTTTATACAATTTGTTATGACCAAAAATTAAGTTGAAATTATTCTATAATATTAATTATTATTAACACTTAAATGGAATCAATTTTTAAAAATTCAATTCAAAAATATGGTAACATATTAATTAAAATTAAATATACAAACAAGATGAAATACGATTTTTCAAAAAACATGTTTTATAGTGTATAATGTTTTTATAAAAAAAATCAAGATAAAATTGGCTTTAATGTCCAAAATTAGATTAAAATTTTAAATAATTTTATTTATAAAATAATTTTAACAAAAACCTTCGGTATTTAAATTCATTATATGAAAAATTTATTTTCAAAAGAAATCATTATTTTTCATCATTCATTGAAAAAATAAGCATTTCCAAAAAATTATATAAAATGTACTTTAAAATAATCATTAAAGTTTGATAAAAAAAATTATGTTAAATTTTAGAAATAAATATCTATTAATTAATAAAAATTAATATGAAAATATTCCAGAAAAATAGAGAATAACACTTTTTAGAATATCATTGTTTTGATGTAACAAACTGTGTTTATTCTTATTTCTGGCCTAGAAAAATATTAGATAAATAATAAAACATTTTATGGAATATATAATAAATAATATTAATTAAAATAAATCACCAATAATTATAAATTTAATTTATTATGATAAAAACACATTTTTCCAATAAAAATGGTTTATATGAAATAAAACATTTTTTTACATCCAAATTATTTTCATTTTTACTTATAAACAATTAATTAACAATGAATTTATTTTATACAATATTAGACCATATATTTTTCCTAATTTACTTAATCTAATTCATACCATAGAATTTATAGTCTAGGATATAATAATATACTATATTAATTTTTATTTTGACTTGAGTTTTTTTGTGTTGAAATCTATCGATGAGATTGAATTTATTTTAATAGAAATAAATCAAAACGTCACAGTGTCTTACATTATTTACCCCTTAATAAATATCATCTTCTCAACTTGAATAATATTAAATTTTTATCATATGAAAATACCTTTCTAGAAACCCCATATCATAAAAATGGTTTATAAAACATCATCTTGAATAGAGGAAAAAAGAATTCAACAGCCCTTTGGAATAACACCTCACTAGGTTTTCAAGAGAGAAAAAATTGATTGGAAGTTAAAATATTGATGTGGAGGAGAAAACTAATTCCTATGGATTAATAGATAGTGTTTGATAATATGTTCTTAATAAAGATAATGATGCCAATGTTATAAATTTATGATTGGTTAAATGACTATTGTTTAATCAAAGATGAAGGAACCCATATATTATTTTTTTAAAGATTATTTCCCTAGATTCGAGGAATTAATTTATCATCTAGAATATGAAAATATGGAAACATACATAATCTATATGAATAATTTCATAGATTAATCAATTTCTACCATAGTATCCTTTTTTCTCCAAATGGTGATCATTAAAGATGAATTTATAATGCCTATGGATCTAAAATTAACCTATGATAAAATTTAAGATCCATAAAATAGTAACCAAATTTCCATATTCCTCTAAATATATTCCAATGATGTTTTCAGTGGATCATGCATGTACATTGAGAGGGGGTGAATCCGCTTAAATGTGTTTTTACGAAATTTATTTTCTTTTATCTTAACCATTTTAAATCAAACATCTAAGAATTTTGTAGTGAATGGATCTCCCTTATAAACAAAAACATTTAGGCTATATGAAAGACAAGATGAAAATGAATAGATGTACACTTTATTTTCACAATGTCCCTGCCACATATGGGTGGCCACATACTTTCTATTTTCATGAGGAATTGTTACACAAATTCATAACAATGACGGAATCACCAATTACATGTGGTTTGTCCAGGAAACACTCTGATACCATTGGGGGTTGGTATGAACATTTTCCAAAATTATATTTTTACCCCACAAGTGTTCTTTATAATGATATCTCAATCATATTACGAACATAACAAGAAATTTTACAAGAACTACAAACTACCACAGCTAAACCGACATAATCTTCCTCCTCAAGCAATTGAGAATATTATGATTATAAAATTTCATACATCAACTAAATCTTTATGATTTCCACTGAATAAAATAAACAATAATGTTTTACATTCAGCTCAATATACAGTCCTTAATTTTATAAGATAACAGGACCAATTAAACTCTCTAATTTAACAAAATTAACAACAGAAGATATTTCTATAAAATGTATGTTGTCATCTTATTTTCTCCACTAAAAAATATTTCTTGACTTAATATAATTGTTACTCCAAAAACAATGTGTTTTATATGTTCGTGGAGATATCAAAAGCCCTTGAAAATATTTAATGCATGTAATTATTCAGACTATTGTTTTTTCTAGCTTTTGTAATTGAAAATGCACAATAACATATATATTATATATGTTCTTTGTGGAAATACATTGTGTTAAAACACACAAAAAATACTATCTCACTTTAATTTCCATCACACATTACTTTTCTTATGTATGCATGTCAACATGTGAGTTTTGCGTGTTCTACAAAGTTTTCATTTTTTTATGTTTTAGGAATTTAACTCTTATCATGTGTTTACTATATACATTTTTCATGAAAAAAAATATTATTACCCATTTTTACTAGCATAGAATAATAAAACAATATCAATTTTTTTGTTTCTTCCCCCTTCATGTGGGATTCCTCTGCTACTATATTTTTTGAATGGAATTTATCAGATAAAAAAGAAAACAATATCTCTTCACACAACATGTTAATGTGATGCATCAGTCAATATTGTTTCTTTACTTTTATAATATTCATGCACACAATGAATAGTTAAGCATTCTATATACAAACCTCATTCTTGTACTATATGAAAAAACACCAAATATTTTAAATATAGTATGCATCATTCACTCAAAATAAATTGAAATGGCTATTTTTTTCATGCGAGACACACAATATGTGTCTGTACATTTGAGACAAACTGATGTATATATTTACACAAATTCTTAGTTCCTGAAAATCATTATGTAAACTAGGTAATCACAAGTAAGAGTAGTGTGCTTCTTTAATGGTTTCATTGAACCATAATATTCATGAAAAATAATAATTTACAAAGAATTTGATTTCTACTCATGGCCTTTGTCACATAAGAACTAGCTTTACAAACACTTCTCCTTGAAAAACATTCATTTTTTGTATCTTCTATTTCTCCTCAAGTCCTTGTAGACACTCTCGACTGAGAGATAATATTAATTAGAACAAATTAAATAATCCACCCATATTTTTAGTTAAAAATTTACCTACTAGATTCAAGCATTCGCACTTCTATAATCTCACTACCTCAGTTATGTGACAACTGAAGAATATCGTCTTCAAAAAATCAGTCATGGGTACATTGCTACTCCATGGTTTGTTTCTAATTGCATTATGAAAATGTATTTTCATTGTTTTTTTGAACATGAATAGATTTTTATAAAGAAGAAATTTTCTATGAAAGTATCAACTCAAGCATCGTATGAGATTGTTTTGAAGTCATGTGGAATATAATAACTCAATGCTATATCTTATCTATTAGATCCTCATTTGAATCATGAAAATATTGTTTTAAGGATATTTTTATCATCATTAAATATTTAGAATAATTAAATTTTGACCATAATGTTATATTAACCTATATAAAAGACTAAAAATAAGATGCACAATGATCTATTTTACATTAAATGTCACTGTGGAGAAAGTGATGTGGATCATTAGATTGATGGTCTATATGATTGGACCAAGGAATCAGATGTTTGTGGTCCCTTCATCATTATATTAACATGTCCCCACATTAAAAAAATTTAATAAATTCTCTCTTTTATAATATTGGATGCAGATTATTCCACTCATAAATCATTTAATAAGTACTCCATTACCTTACTTCAACATCCGTGTGTCGGCACCCTCTTCTGTCGTCGTGCATCCCTACATGGTAGTTTGCTATTTGTGACATTTCCTCCCATAAGGACCCATTTATAGCTCTTCATTGTATATATTCTACACATGCTTGATATCTTGGAGTTGAGATGTAAGACACTTTTCTAGTGAAGGGGTTATAAAATTTCTATGAACAAAAATTAAATACAAACAACCATAATGAATTAAATTACAATCCAAACACCTAAAAACCTACATCCATACTCATCAATAAATACTATTCTTTTTAGGAAAATTATAAATCTTCAATTACTTATGAAATAATAAAAAATAATATTTCATAAACTCCTTCAATCTTCCAATAAATGTTTTAAACAATGTTACATCATTAGACAAATATCTTTGGAACTACAGATCAGTTCTAAAATTATTATATTTAATGTTTCTTAATCATAAGAAACAATTCATATCAAATCAAAACATCCTTTCCAACTTAATAATGAGTCATCCGATGAAATATGTCTTTGGAACTACTGATCAATTCTTTAATCACCATATTTTATGGCACTTCATTTGAAAAAAATAATTAAAACAAAATCTATAATACCTAACCAAATAAATAAATTTCGACACTAATTCAAAGACATAACTACTATACTACAATCATTGTAAATCATATTAAATTGGAATTTAAGTATATCTAAAATGTTTTAAACATTTATATTACATTAATCAATTTTGTTTCTTCAATATTCCCCATTGGATATTTTTATCAATAACCATTTTACATTTAAATTCAGTGTTTTAATCTACCCCTTACTTGAAAATAATCCTAAAGAGATAAGTGTGGGAAAGATTTTAACTTGTATCATTATTTAACAACTAATATTTTCTTCTTATCTCCTTCAATCACCTAATTTCATAAGAGATTCTAATTATTATAAATTAAAATTTTCCTTCTTTAGAAAAAAAAATTATCACCATTCTTAATGAAATGAGTCATTAAGTATTCATATCTAAGTCTACATGGGAAAAACCAGTCTTGAAAAAAAGTGATCTGTTTAGAAAATATATATATCAATAATATTTTCATAATATTATAATAATTTTTATGTATTCATTAAAAATTTGTTCAAAAATATTTTTCAACTAATCTACTGAATTTATCATAGTAAAAAGATTGAAAACAATCATTTCAAAGGAAATAAATACCCTTTATCAATATATTTTACTTTTATCATAAAATTATTAGTATATACTCTTATGATTCAAACTTTTATTCATATTGTGAAATGAGAACATACATTGTTAATGAAAATCATTAAATATTGGATTTGAAATTAGTTGATAAATTCCTTACTAGAACATCTAAAATTAATTTTATACTAGTTGAGATATTCTACTCTCATAGTTGTTTATATTGTCTCCTCTAAGATATATGAGAATCATTCATCTTCATTATCATGATTATCTTTCTTCAATAATGATCTACTAGAACAATTTTTATCGAAATTTAAATAATTAAATCTGTGACGAATAACCTCAAAATACTATATAATATTTCCAATGAACTCATATCTTAATGACTGTAGATGAAAATATGATTCACAATTTATTCCTGGTATAAAATAAGAAATCCCAAAATAGTTTATGTAATAAGGTGGTTCTTCACATATTTTTAGTTCGAGTGGCATGGATGAGATTTATCTCTCAATAGTAAAACACCATTCAATTATACTCTAGATTCTTGAAAAATCATTATTTATTCATTTTCATTGACTCCCAAAATGCTATTATTTATGGATATTATGGAGTGGTTAATTACATCATCTTTAATCGTTGATAGAACATGCTTTTCCAAATTTTCCAGTAGTCCACTTTCATTCTTCATTTCCTACTCAAAATCTTTAGTCAATTAAAACTATTATGCCCTTTTTACTAAACAATATTTTGGTATGTTCTCGTACTTTCTCATGTGTATTGAATCCTTCTTCACATTAGTATTACTATCATAAGAATCCATAGGTTCTTCTACTTTATTCTTTGCTAGTTAAATTTATTCAGGAAACCATGTAATGCACTTATTAGTAATATACTTAAACATTTATCACAATCCAAACAAATCATTAGAAAATATTGGATTATCCCTTTCAGAAAACCCCTTGAGAAAATTGAGTTTTTCATCTTTATTCTCATGCTCCAACTCATCCATTGTATCTGATTTTAGGATTAATTTCTTTTTCTTATTTAAATTTATTCCAACTGTATTGGTGTTTATGACCTATTTGAAAAGGTCCATTATATTTCTGCTACATCCACAGTAGAATAACCATATCTTCCGTGAGATATTCATATCATCATTCGTCATGGGTGATGCTTCGATCGATGTTTTCTTAACTCTCTTCTCCTCCTCAAACCCCATGTAAATTTTTTCTACATTTGTTCTTTACCTATAACGTTTTATGTGGAAATTTATTCATATCATTCTATTCATATGGCATGGTATGTACATACAGATACTCATTACAACTATGACCACTTCTAGTCAATAATCCAATAATTCTTCAATATAATCCAATATATTTTTCATAAATAGATTATTCTTCATCTGTGAATTATGATTCATGTTTATAGGATTTATATTCACATCAAATATACATTCTTTAATGTTGGACTATTGTCAGTATCATGCATTGAAAATTTATGCCAACAATTAATGGAATGATTCCCATGTTTCCAACAACACCAACAATAGTCGAAAAACCAGGAGTTCTTCATATATGATATAACATGGCTAGTGTTGACATATTTTTTCCTTTTGGATAATATTATTATTTATATCTACAATTAGTTGGGAAACATAATTCATACTTTTCTTCACATTCACCTTTGTTGTCATGGTGGTTTTATAATCAGTATTATTTATCCATGTTTTTTCATAATACTTTATAGAACCTATACATGAAAATTAAAGAGTATTAGTACTATGGTATTCTTCAAGATCAAGGGTTAACTATTACAATAAACATGAATCAAATTATCTTTATATAATCTCAAGATCTTATTTTAAATAGAATGATTCCTTTTAAAATTATGACACTTTTCAGAATAACTTTTGGAATCGAATTTGAACTCATAATTTGGAAAATATTCAACTTGATTATTTTCCATATTTATGTGCATGATCTCAAACTCAAGATATTTCAAATTTAAGGATTTCTTTTGGCCTTCATGTGATTTCAACATCTTTTAAAATTATTTCAAGTAATTATTCAAAATAAAATTCCCACAAATTTTTTGAATTGACATTCATTTAAAGAGACATCATGTTTAGGATATTTTTCACATTTTCTAAATAATTCAGTTTATCTTCTCATTGAATTTTCATTACTTGAAATTTAACATCATGCATTTGATTTAACTTTGGTAAAGTAATATTCAACTCTTTAATTTTATTTGTATCAACGCATATTTTCGATTATTTACCATTCATATATATTCTATTTAGTTTCCTTAAATCACAAATCACTTCTATATAAACTATTTTAGTCATATCCTTATCATAAAAATTATGTTGTGATTTATCTTCAAACAAATTAATTCTTTCATTATAGTGAAATATAGACTGTTCGTTTTTTTTCATCTCACATGAATATCCAATCCTTGTCTGTGATTTAAAATTGGTATCCTGTAATACTAATGGTAGATTTTTGATAATATTCAAGATTAAAAATCATCTTTGTAAGTAGATTTTCCATAAGTTCATTCTAACGCACATCACTTTTCAATTGTTCATCGATATAAGAAAAATTTTCATTGAAAATTGTTACAATTTATTCCTTTTCATCCCAAATTTTTTATAGAAGTTTATATATTTGAAAATTATTTAACAAGGCCTGATTTTTATTGTTGAATTGTTTTTCAAGATGTGAATTTTGATCATATGGTCCCTTTATAAAATAAAAATATTTAAGTGACAACAAATGTACTAATACTCTTCAAATAACATATAATTTTTTACTAAAAATAACTGTGTGATTCAATAAATTCTTCCACATTACCACTTGAACAATTCTCATCAAAAGGATATTTTTCAACTGATTTTACTAAAACTACTAATAATATAATATATTGACTACATCTAGACTGATATGTATCTTCTATCTTCTTTAAATTATATCCCATAATTCTTTCCTGTTTCTTCTATATGTTCTTCAGGGAATTTTGAAAAGCCTCCGTGTTGAAACTAATAATGTTTTGAATTGAATTATTCATATAAGATGATTATGTTACTTCATCAAAATCAAACATTCAATTCACATAATATTGATACAAAAATAATGGAAAATAATATATATCCAATAATTTGTTTAACATATGATCTCATACCAATTGAAGTACCTAGTGTATCATGAACATACATAGGTAGCGGGTTCAATCAGTGTACCTACATGATCTTGTGGGAACGTTATCCGAATCCAAAATATTTAGAAAAATATATATAGTATAATAAAAAAAATATCTAAAATAATAATATTACTCTTAAAATTATATGTAGTCCATTCCATAAATAGTGGAATTTAATTATCCTCTAAAATACATCTGACCAAATTCAAATGCCAAAATCTGAAATATTTGATTAAAAGTTTATCCACAAATAACATAAAGTACCTCAAAATGTCACATATCAATCTTATGTATACCAAGATCATATATTCTCTTAGATAAAACTAACAAACTAAATTTTGGTACAACTATAATTAAATCAGAGGATATTGAGTATATAATATGAATTTTAAAATGAATTTACCATTATCATAAATTAAATTTCACCATATCACAAACCATTTTAATGGTCCCTAATATTATCTAATAAACTTTTATTTATCATTATTATCTCAAAATCAAAAATATATTAAGGGTTATCATCCGTTAATTGTGTGTTTTCAAAAAATATCATCTTACCACTAATTCACATTTCTTCTTCATCGGTACGATTCATAATATGTTTTCTAATACTTTTAAAAAAACTACTACACTGCAAGAAATATACATTTCTTGATTCAAATAAAAATAATATCTTTGATAAATTATTTCTACAACCTAATTCTTGAATAAAAAAATGTGCTTTATTCCACTTCAACTATAGAAATAATATTGTCTTGACTATGATCCATTGGCTTCTTATTTGGTATATTCACTTGATTCTTGAAGAATTAGTCCGTGTAGTGATGTGTCTCCTTACAGTTGAATCACTGAACATTAAAGGATTTTTCTTACCCTTACAATCATGTACTTGATATCATTTCCCTACACACCTGAAAAACACCTCTTCCCTTCATTCAAGTATCCGATGGTTATTTCCACAATTATCAATTTTAGAAAAATAAGTATCTCCCTTCACCCATATATCTAATTTTTATCATATTCCTTTTTGATCATTGATGATACTATATACTCAGAGGATGGATAATATTGGGAGACTAATACCATTTGTAGGATAATATTTACCCCATCAATGAAGGGGTATTTCATAATCATTAGGTTACAAACAGAATCTAAGACATGATTTTTTATCCTTTTAATGTTATTATATATATATATATACATATTTTACTCTACCATTAAACATATACACAATTATTTCCTCTCTTTATTTACTTGTTGTTCATTAGGAAAAGATTTTTCTAGGAAAAGTTCTTTAAAATACTTTATATAAAAGATCAATATTTCCCCCACATCATTAATGTTTTGAAAAAAATGGGCACCATTGACACACAGACCATATGATATGATAAACTACCATGAAAGCTGTTACACCCAAATACTTTATTATTTATTTAATTTTAAATAAATTCTATCTCTAGGATGTCCTGGGATGCACCTAACATCCGGTTTAGACAAAAAAATATAGTAACATATTAGTTAAAATTGAACATTATAACCAAGTAGTTCAATTGGTGTTTATAATTATGAATGACTAAATTTTGATAAAAATGGTTATCAATTGATTAGAAATATAATAAGATTCATTTAAATGATGAAGAAATGTTTTCTAAAAAAATATTTTTCCTAAAAGATGATTTAGTCACAAATTGGGCATATATTTTTTTAAATTTAATACATATAAATTTTATAAAATTAATTTTATAAAATGAAAAATATTTTTCACATATTAATAAAAAATTTATCATTGAATGATATTTTGGGATTTTTTTGGAAAGATTCATTTCTTGATTAATAGTGAAAAATAATTATTGTTATTGAAAACAGCCTTTTCAATTAAATTATTTAAAATGATATATTATACTTTACATATTTTTAAAGAAAAATTGGTAAAATTATACCTAAAAAGTACAATTATTTTAGTGAAAATAATTTAATAATGAATTTTGATATTAAAACCTTCTATACCAATGATAATTTGCGCTTTGAGATCCCTTTTTTTATCACGTCTCTTGATATAATTTCAAATTGGTTTTTTCTACTTATATGAATAAAATTTAAAAAAAATGGATTAAATATTTTTAATAATTAAAATTATAATTATCTAATTAGTTATGCATATTATTTTACCATTAGGAATAATAAAATCAAATAAAAATTGATAATCATTGCTACGGTAAATACTGATTTACAAAATGGTGAAACTACAAAGACAATAATTAAAATTACATAAAAACGTTTATAATTCACCTTTTTAATCATATTTGATCATAACTACTAATAAGGGCATGTAATGACCCATTTTGGATTTTTTTCATGATACAAATGTGGGTGTACTTGATTCTTTTCAAAAATCCCTTGTTTATCCTCTCTCCACTTATAAAAGGATACCCCATCTCCTACCTTATTCACACATCCAATGATATTTAGTTCTTAAAATACCTAAATAAATTAGTTAATTTTACCCTAAAATTATTTTAGATCCCTTGGTGTTACCATAAATCTATCATAGTAAGGATTTTGGAGAAAAACTAAAAAGTTAATCTAAAGTAAAACTAATGTTCTTAAATAAATGTTTTCATTTTATTTCTTATTACAACTCCCTAAAAATTTATTCAATTTTTATAATATAATAAAAACGATTCTATCATATAATGATATGTAATTATGATAATTTCCTTACCAATATCCATATACTCTTCCATAAAATGGGAAATGAAAATGTATATCATGTGTACGGTGGACAACAGTGTTGTAAACAAAAATAAATTGTTTCCCATCAACACCACTCATTGTTGAATACAATGTTGGTTTTTATGTATATATATATTAGTTATGATATAATTATAATTCTATAATTATAATATCATATTTAACATCTTACATTCCATTCCATTTAAAATATGATAGTGTTTCTTGTGTATACGGTAGACTATCACCTTGTGAAGTGATGTTGTCTGTTTTTCATGTAGCATTATATTGAAGGTAATAAGGGTTGATTTAATGAATATACGATATATATATATATATAATTATATAAATTATATAAGTATAATATATCATATTATTCCATACCCTTTAACCCATTTTCAGAACGATATCATCGCTCGTGTGTTCCTATAACATATTGGCTGCATGAAGTGATGTGACTCATTTCCAATGTCCAGCTTTCAAGCATGACTCTTAAAATGAATCTAGAGTAAAAATGATATTTATTAAATTTTTATAATAATGAGTATGATTTATTTATATCCTTCCGTCATGAAATAGATCATTGATAATAAAACTTGCATGAGAATATATGGCAACTAAATCACAAAACCACCAAAATAAGAAAATACAATTAACAAGTTGGTGGTAAAATGTTATAAGAGTATTATATATTATCTTATAAATATTATTATTGTTATGGTATAAATTAATAATATTATTAAAACCATTATATATGCGGTTAAATTATGTTAATTCAGTGGGATTTGTGAGGTAACAGATTTCACCACAATTTCTACTCCATTCATACATATTTGATAACATGCACCAATTCACTTTTATGTGGGGTATATAATGTATAATTTATGTATATAACATGAAAACCTATTTTTTAATGATTAATAATGTTTCACTTCATGTTTATTATTTGAGGGGTTACAATTTAAATGTTACTAAAGAGGTAAAAAATAATTGTTCAATCTCACTTTTTTTGATTTCTTACATTCTCTCCAAAAAAAATCACTTTCTTATCATCATTGATCATTGGAAACTAAATTTCCCTTAAATATACATATTATTGTATGATGGGTATTATTATTTCTTAATCAATATACCATTTTTACATATGGTGATACTTTGAAGGTTATTAGATTAATGAGGAAAATATTGATAAATCTTTATTATTTAAACAATACAAATATTTGATGATAAAAAGAATTTATTCTTATAATAAAGATATAATTATATATAAGATAAATAATTTTTAAATGTAGTTATAGGTGGGTGATGATTATAAATATCCCATATATGCATCGACAACTAACATAAGACAAATCAGTTGGCCATATCAGATGGGTTTTTCCCATAGATTAAAAATGTATTGGGAAATGTCTGGAATGTAGATGTATCATCTTGTATAAGATCATGAAATTCAATAAATAAAAATATCTAGAAGGACCCTGTAACCCCCTGAGAGGGGAGGGGTGAATCATGGTGGGAACATTACCTTTTAAATTTTTTGGATCTTTTTCCCACATTTGTAAGAACTTGTTAAATCTATCAAACAAATGAATGCAGGGAGATGAAACATCACATTTACTTGGTTCACCATAATGTTATACATCCAAGGAACATACGCTGACAATTTGATGGTTATAAATAAATCCACTAATATTTAGAAGTTTTAGGATTACATGTTTCGGTCACACTCACTCGGTGCCATGCACACGACCTTTACAAATGTTCAGGGGTAGATCTCTTCATCCATCAGATCACTAACCTTGACTCGCCCAAGCTCACTGCCAAGAGAGATGTCAAACTCAGTTTGTCGACATTAAGGCTGCTTCAATTGATTTTCGTTGATTTATTGGTCTCTGTTTTTCATGAGAAACAACATCCATCTATGTACTGAAAATATGTAATTGAAATCACTTAAGAACTGTGCCAGATATTCAGAACATGTATTCATCCTATATTGATAATTACATGTAGTACCTACATGTGCATAAAAGATTTTACATTTTCACCCAATATTTTCTTTTTTTTCATGGAAAAGGTTTCATGAAACTCTGCCCTTTATGTGAAACATTATCTTCTGCGCAAAACCTGAACTTTTGCAAGAGACATTAACTTTGGAAAGCAACATTAACTTTTCCGCACATTTTTAACTTTTTTGAAAAACCTCAAATTCCCCGAGCAACATAAACATTTCCATGAAACTCCCTTTTTACGTAGCTTTTATGTGAATCATCCTCAGATCGTCTCTAGGTTTTTAGTTGTCTCAAATGAGGGGGGTTACAAGTTATTTATAGGCATTGCCGACCCCCATGCACAAAACCAATTGTGTCATGTAAAAACTCTCCTTTTTTGATCAATTATTTTCGTATAGGAATTTTTTTCTACAGACATCACTAGAATTTTTGCACAGCTCATGCCTTTACTATTTTTTGGTATTCTGTTCCCGAAACACCTTATGTGAGAAAAATACAACTGGCTGTAACTATTCCATGCAAAACTAATTCAATATTGTTTCCTACTTGAACTGTATGATCCCATTCCTAGAAAACATTATGAACATCCAATGAGTATGGACAACTGGCACAATTTATTCTTCATTTCTTGCATAGAACTGTCATGGTTCCATCATTTCATTCATAATGAATTCAATTATTATAATTATATATCAACTTTTCACAATCAAATTATATCTAGATTTATTTTATTATTATTTTATTGATTAAATAGAATGGTTTTTTAGTTATTTTCTTTCCCATAAAAATTAGACATGATTTCATGATAAATTTATTGATTAAGTGTCATGATTTTTAAATTATATACCATTACATAGTGTATATTATTATTGATTCATGATATCTTCAACACTATGTAACTCTTACTAAACATTATTTAATGCCATTATTTTCTTTTTTCCAAGGTTATGATGATAATTTCATTGAATGATATTGAATGATGATCATTTTATTTTTTTTTATTTTGTTTTATTATTATTGTAACACCCCAAGCTTCCACGGTACGCTTCACTTTGAATAATACAATAGCGTGTGTTTTATGCAACTTTGAGTTCTAACACACACCACAACCAATCAAACTACTCGTACTGAATAGTAATACCCACTTTTTGAAACCTGATAAATTTAATCTTTCTAAATGGACATCTTTTTTGGATCCGTAATATCAAAATTATCCTAGGGTGAATTTTTGTATTTTTTAGAAAACATTCAAAATTTGATGAATAGTTAAAAATACTAAACAATAATTAAAAACAACTTTTTTAATCCAAATAATTTTTTGTGATAAATTATACTATTGAGAGGTTTTAAATTATTATTAGAATATATTTTTTTACCATTTAATACAATATTGGTAATTTTATTTAATTTCACATTTAAACTAGACATAAGCATTTGTCAATCTTTTGATAGTTATTATTTATTAAAAAACAAGCTCTTTGTTTTGACAACGGGAATTAATTTTATATTAATTTCTGCAACATTTGTGTTTTGAATATAGAAAAATTGATTCCATATTAAGAATGATGAGGTCCAAATTTTGTAAATAGTAATCATTTATTTTTACACATTTAGAATAATTATTTTTGGTAAATATTTTATTTACCATGGTTAAAGGGTAAATCCGGTAAATTAGGATAAAAAAGTAACATTATAATAATATTAAATTACCCTAAAATGTTCCCTAAACCTATTGGTTGATACATGTCCGACTATGGGAATCATTGGGTCGATTTGGTGACCCCCTAGAGCCACTTTTAAGTGATAATGACACTTTAAATTAAGTAAATTAAAGTAAATACAAAAATGACATAAGCATATATCTTTTAGAAAAAAAATTTGCATAGCGTCATATATGTTATATTTTCGACTATAAATATTAATTAGATATCTAAAATGAGTTCCTACAAAATGTTAATTTATTTATAATTTTTAGACACTGAATAATTAAATTTATTTATGTCGCAATAATGATGGCGTATTTTCTTTATTAATGAAAGAGTCAAATAATTTGTATTATAAATGTTAAAATGAATATAATTTGAATGTTTTGATGACATCCACGAATTTTATTGGTTACTATGACAATTATTGGTTTCTTAAATGAATTTTTTTCAAATTAATAATGTTATTATGACTTTAACAAATATCAAATATTAAATAGTGACAAAATTGACATAAATGTGTTTTTTAAACAAATATTATATTATTAATTAAATTTCTATTACTAAAAATATAATGATCTTCCAAAGGACTTTTATAATGATAGGTGTATAATTAATGGACCACTTGGGGGGTCTCATGGAAGTAAATATTAAGTATATTAACTATATAATAAAAAAATACAAAGAGACATGGTAAATGTCAAACTATTTAACTAAGAGTTAAATAAAAAAGATAAAGTTAATATATAGACCCAAACCTTTTTAAAACCTATTGGTTGAGTGTTTTACATCCTATCCCCACCTAAACCTTTAAATAACTTACTTTGGAGCCATTATTAACTGAATATGGATTTATTATAAAATAATATTTCTATCTTTTCCTAAGGTGCCCCTCACCCCTCTTTTAAAAGGGAACTCCCACTACTCACTAATTCACACCATAGAATCCTATTGGATCAGACAACCCCTGCCCAAATATCCTCTCAAAATCTCTCACTTCATCCTAGAGTCCCTCCATTGGTCATAAATCCAACTAACGGAGCCCTTTTGATCAAATCAAAAAGAAGAACCCGGAGAAGAGGTAATAATTTCACCACCCTCTTTCAAGTTCTTTTCTTCTTCCACTTCTTATTTCTTTGTTATTTATTTTATAAAATAATAACTCCGGTATATTCTATATACTGTGATGTTATTATAAATATGGTATATCCATCTTCATTATTCTATCCATCTTTTGAATGACACGTCAATATACATGCAAACATATGGATTTCCGTCTCCACGTCGTGGTGTAACTGTTATTCAATACATTATTATTTGGATGGGTATAGTAATGATGTTTAATTCTAGTAAATAATAATTATAACATTATAATGATTATCCATTTATGATATACAATCCAATTATATATTATTTTAATATAAAAAATGATATTGTCGCTTGTGCGTACGTACGGACTACCGTCTCCACAAACGCGATGACATTTCTTCCCCATCATATCCATTCAAGAATAAGTTTCATTTTATGGTTAAAACAAATGTTTAAAGAATTAATATCATTCTGTATATGAATAAGATAAATCCTATCCATAATAAATATGGCTTAAATAACAATGAATATAAAGTAAAACGAATCTGTTAACACCCGAAACGACCATAATACTAAGATATTATTATCAAATCAATGTTAAACGATCATATATGATTTCATATTAATGGGTATGACTATTGTATAATTAAATAACAATTATTTCGCCATAATATAGTTTTTTAACCTACCCTCGACCAAGGAAAATGTAAAAATTAAGGATTTTCTTATCTGACTTTAAATTCAATGAGATTACCATTGTTCACCACTTATTTATTTCATGTGGTGTGTCTACATCCCATGATTGTATTCTATGTGTAATATACATTAATTTAAGGATATTTAAATCATCATTGTATGATCCATCTTTCATAGAATGTATGTTTCGTAATTTACCAAATTGGTAATGGAATTACAAATTTCAATTTCGACTCATTCGGCATTACACATACTTCATTGATTATTTTACTCCAAGATTATGCACGGAATCTCAATCCATTTGATTATGTCATAATTTCCACTCCCCATTCTGTGGATATAATTTTGGTACACATAATCACTCCGTTGATAAATTCTCAAGTCATCGATATGAACTTGATAATAGTAATATTATCTCAATCTCAATTTGTTGAGTTAAATATCCATTTCATTTGTGTTGTTTTTACAAGAATACGTGTGAATGTCCTCTGATTTATTTACACTAAATATCCAATAATATTGAGTGTATTTATATTTTTCACACAAAATTATGTCAATGATTTATCTTTAACCTAAGATTTTTTTATTATTAGGGATTTCATTTCAATTTAAATTCCATTGAGACTTCTTTGTTGTTATACACCAAATAATTTTTACATGGTGTATATAATGTAACTTGACATATTATATCATGAAACCCTTTATTCTCATGACATTATAGCATTTTTATTACATCAATTATTTTTATTCTAGTGTCTCTCTTTTGGTTAGGAACTCTAACTGAAATATCATTTTAAATATTTTAATGATTTACTATTCTATATCCTTCTTATTAATGTACATGTTTTAAAAATGGTTTTAAGGATATATTTATATGGAAATTATTGTTATAAAATTAAAATTCCATTACATTTTTCAAATTGGTATGGGATACTTTGACTGAAAAATATATTTTTAAATGGCTTCTTGAAAAATAGTGTGACTTTTAAATGATATCAAGAAAAAGGGGGATATTTCTCTCAAATAGTTTGGATGATTATTTTCATCTATGTCGATATCCTTCATTATTCTCAATTGAGGTTAATATAATACAATACAATCTTCCATATTGTATCAAATGGGTTACGTTTGACTGTGGATGTGCTATTTTTATATCATTCATTGTTTGTGGATAAAGTATTGACATTTCGTATTCTAGTTTTTAATATGAATGTTTATGTTATGTTTCAAAAAAATTATATGAGGAATGCATTTGAATTAGTAAGTGATGGGTGGAGCCCTCTATAGCTCCTCAATGCATCGGTAAGTCTCATTAAAGAAACTAGTGTCTTTCCCCAAGTCCTTGACAAAATATTATTTGTAGTTTTGGCACAAGGCCATGACTATGTGGTTATGATAGTCTGGCATTATGAATTCCATCATTAAGAAAGTGGTTATTGATATTTTATGTGATCATTTGACTAGTATATTATCCATTTGCTTAAGTAAATGGAATTATTTGATTTTATCTGTCCATATTTTTCTGAAGTTCAAGTTTAAAAGTCTTTTGTTCTAGCCTTATACACTTACTTAAATTTTTATGCTTCTTTATGAATGTTTCCGCTAAAATGCTATCCTTACTGAGCATCTGAGCTCACCCCTTTTTATGATTTATTTTCCCATGATGCAAAGAATTATATTCTTACTGACCTCTAGAGATAGTATATGGGATCTCAGTTCTGTCTATGGAGACAATGATTTTGTAGTTTTCCATTTTATGATGTAATGTAAAACTTATGAATGTATCTAGTACATCCAAGGCTACTAAACTAATTAGTCTTTCGAGAAGGGATCTTTTCTGATCATTCCAATGATACATAATAATGCACCGTCTCTGGGATTATGCGGTCGGGGCATTACATTTTGTCTTAGAGGAAGTTTAGTACAAACCTTAGAAACTAGATTTAGATAATCTCTGATTAGATCACATAGACCTAAGATGGACTTTGAAAATTAGTATAGATGAACATCCTATAATTTTGTTATTGTAGAGATTTTTTGAGTTTTCCAAGCAATACATCCCTGTCTAGATATGAGTAGGTAGAGGCAGCTCTGGCATAAAAGTACCTAGGTGTAAAAACCGAAAACACCGCTTATAGCTAAACTCGAACGGGAACTGGTGCATGACAATGGCCCTGCTACACTATTGGTTACAACACTCCCGGGGGATATGCATAGGATAATTTATATTTTCTTTATAAAACAATTTGAATTATTTTAAGATACGATGTTAATAAATGACCTTGGATAATCATAATGTGTTTCAAATTAAGAATATAGTACCATCATATTATCGATATGATTTTATGACTACTATTAGTCACACAATTCATTCTGGTTTTAGTCAATCGCTAGATACCAAGGAATTCATAGTAACATTGAGAATGATCTACAAGGTAGGAACGATGGTGGAAATAAGAAACAAAATAAAATGTTGATAGGCGTAAAAGATATTGTGTTCAAGCCAAATCAGTTTTCCAAATATATGATCATCAACATATATATTAATTAACTCACAGACTCAACAATGAAGAGAAAGGTGATGAATGATGAGAGCTCCAACAGTGGAGCCCATGGAGAACTGAATCCTCAATTTACATCTTGTAATAAATGTGGAATGAGACACCTAGGAAAGTGACTTAATGGAACAATGAAATTCTTTACATGTGGGAAATAAGGATATAATGTGAATATTTTTCATGGAAAAATGAAGAGTACTATGTATGAAAATAAAAACGGTCCCAATAATCCATTTACAGTCATTTTCCGTAGATGTAGGGGACCTAGCCATTACCTGAGTGAATGCCCTATTCTATAGGATATTTTCTGGTTAAAAAAAGAAGCTATGTGGAATTAAATGGTTGGAGAAATTTTTAAAAGTACTGGTACTCCTTATTGATGGGATTACAATGGAATAATTTTCTCTTGTACTTGTAACCCTATAGTTTGTCATGTGAAAATGGTATTTGAGGAATACATATCTTTTCTCTTATAGATAAAGTTAATAATAACCATTTGGTTTTATATGATCATTGGGTCTGAGGCAATTACAACTTATTATATATTGGGATAAAAATGAAAGGTATGATTAAACGTTTTTGGTTAAATTATGTTATGGTTATTTTGAATAATTTTTCTCATTTTGGTTATATTATAATATATAGTTTTTGAAAAAGCGCAACATGAAGACTGTGTGACAACTCGTCGCAGTGGATAAAGATTTGGGAATCGAACCCACAACTAAAGTGTGATTGGGATTTACTGAGTACCACTTGACTACATGAAGTCCTTGGTTATTGTGACTAATTATTTTTAGTTAAATGATTTTATTGATCAATAATGTGTTGATTTGGGATCTTTTTTCTTATCAAATTAATAATCTTAGTATAGTAAGATGATTCGGTGATTATGTGATAAATGTTATTTTGGAAGATGTTCGATTTTTTGGGAACACTATATGCCCAAGGAAAATATAATACTATTGGATTTCATTTGAGAAGTAATGGTGGATTTTTATCTATATTTTTATTGTGGATTTATAGTGATGTGGGTTATTTATGGAAATGATTAACCAATAATAGAGAATATGTGATAAGGTTAATTACTTTTAAGTATGTGACATTAAGAGTAGTTGATGTCATTTGGAGATACAATTTAACGTGGAAGACTACACAAACAAATTCTTCTATGTTTTGGGATTCAATATTAGTTTGGATTATATTGAAGGATGTTATGGAAAAAGTTTTATTGAATGTTATTTGTTTAGCTTTGGGGTATTGTTGGTTTAGTTTTTGAAATTAAAATTAGTGTTTCTTTCTGTAATGGAATATCCTTTTAGGGGATCATCAGATCTTGTAATAACTGTTTTGGTTTTGATTAATCTATAAAGACAAGGTAAATATATAGTTTATCCTTTGTGGATCATGTGATTAAACAGAAGATTATTTTAGCTCTTCCAGTCTGACCATGTCATCTTGAATGATCATCGTTTAAAAAAATGACTTACTGGTAAAAATTTATTAAAGAATGAAACTCTACATAAAAATTAAGTATACCTTATTTTTTTATTAGTAATTCTCATAAATTAATTCCTCATCTTTACGTAATGTAACTTAAAACAAAAAAAATGTTGTCCATTTACTTTTCCTACTGGGAGACTAATTACCCTTTGTCCCATCACAAGTTTGTGGTTTTCATGTTGTTAACTATCTCTTGATCTTGTTTCCTATCACTCTCCATTGAAACATGAAACATAATTTATCATCCATATCCATGTTTTCATACATGGAATCCTAGTATGGGTTATCTTGGCTGACCATTGTACTTCTCTTTCTTTCTTTTAAAGTGATTGTT
Source organism: Viscum album (assembly GCA_963277665.1). Taxonomy (NCBI): domain Eukaryota; kingdom Viridiplantae; phylum Streptophyta; class Magnoliopsida; order Santalales; family Viscaceae; genus Viscum; species Viscum album. Next base: position 1,367,728,436 of record OY728158.1, on the reverse strand, counting down.
TTATTGACTCTTTTTCTGATGTGGGAATTTCTATTATATTTCCTAGGCCAAATTTTTTTTAAAAAAAATTGAGGACGAAATTATTTAAAGGAGAGTAGATCGTAACACTCCATTCATCCATGGTACGCTTCCCTTTGAATAATACATTAGTGTGTATTGTAGGCAATTTCGAGTTCTAACACACACCACAACCAATCAAACTAGTGGTTATGAATAAGAATACCAACTTTTTGAAATCATATAAATTTTATCTTTAAAAATGGACATAATTTTTGGATTCAGAATATCGATATTATCCTAGGGTGACATTTTGGTATTTTTTAGAAACCAATAAAATTTTGAGGAATAATGAAACTTATTTAACATTAATTAAAAGAATCTTTTTCAATCCAAATAATTTATATTGATAAATTATACTATTTAGAGTTTTTAAATTATAATTAGAATATATTTTTACTATTTAATCCAATATTGGTAATTGGATGTAATTTCACATTTAAACTAGACATAAACTAGTGTGAATCTTTTGATAGTTATTATTTCTTAGAAAACACACTCTTTGTTTTGACAACAGGAATTAATTTTAAATTAATTTCTGCCACTACTATGTTTTAAATATAGAAAAATATATTTCATATTTAGAATCAGGAGGTCCAAATTTTTTAAATTGGTAAATTTTATTTTTAGACATTTTGAATAATTACTTGGGTAAATATTTTATTTACCATGGTTAAAGGGTAAATCCGGTAAATAAGGTTAACAAATAATATTATAATAATATTCAATTACCCTGAAATGTGTCCTAACCCTATTTGGTGAAAAAGTTATGACCATGGGAAACTTTGGGTCGATTTTGGGACCCCATGGAGCCACTTTTAAGTGATAATGACACTTTATATTAATTAAGTTAACGAAAATACAAAAATGACATAAACATATATAATTTAGAAAAATAGTATTTACATAGGGTAATATATATTATATTTTGGACTATAAATACTAATTAGAAATATAAAATGATTTCCTACATAAGGTTATTTTATTTATAATTTTTATACATTGAATAATTATATTTATTTATGACAGAATAATGATGTAGAATTATCATTATTAATGAAAGAATAAAATAATTGGATTTATAAATGTTAAAATGAATATAATTTGAAATTTTTAATGACATAAATGAATTGTTTTGTTAATATGACATGTTAGTATTGATTAAATGAACTTTTTTCGAATTAATTATGTTTTTATGACTTTAACAAAAATAAATTCTTAAATAGTGTCAAAATTGAAATAAATGAGTTTTTAAAATAAATATTATATTATTATTTGATATTCTATTACTAAAAAACTATGGCTCGGCCAAAATAATTTATATAACGATAGGTGTATCATTAATTTACCACTTTGGGGTCTCTTGGTAATATATAGTAAATTTATTGAATATATAATATAAAAATACAAAAAGACATGGTATGTTTCAAACTATTTAACTAAAAGTTAAATAAAAAAATAAAGTTAATAATGTGACCCATACCTATCTAAAACCAATTTTTTGAGTATTTTATGACCTATACCCACCTTAAAATTTATATAATTCACTTTTATTCCATTAGAAACCAAATATGGATTTATTATAAAATAATATTTCTTTCTTCTCCTAAGGTGCCCCTCACCCCTCTTATAAAAGAGAACGCCCCCTACTCTTTAATTAACACCTTAAAATTATTTTGTCTCGGAAAAAACCTGACCAAATATCCTCTCAATATTCCTCACTTAATCCTAGAGTCCATACCTTGGTCATAAAGCCATCTTAAGGAGCTCTTTTGATCAAATCAAAAAGAAGAACCTGAAGAAGGGGTAATAATTTCACCACCCTCTTTCAAGTTCTTTTTTTTCTTCAACTTATTCATCCTTTTTTATTTCCATTTTAAAATAATAAATCCAGTATATTATATATATTGTGATGTTATTATAAATAAATTACAGCAATCTTCATTATTATATCCTTCATTTGAATGACATGTCACCATATGTGCATACGTACGGATTACCGTCTCCACATCGTGGTTTAATTGTTATTCAATGCATTATTATTTGGATAGGTATAATAATGATGTGTAATTAATGTAAATAATAAATATAAAATTATAATTAATCTTTATATATAATATACAATATAATTATATTTTTTTTAATATCAAAATAATCATATAGTCGCTCATGCGTACGTACGGACTATCGTCTCCATGAACGTGGTGTGATTTATTCCGCATCGTATCCATTCATGAAAATTTTTCATTTGATTGTAAAAAATAATTTCTAAAGACTTAATATCATTCTGGATATGAATATTATACATCCAATCCATAACAAATATTTCTCACATAACATAGAGTGTAAAAGAGAACAAATTTGTTAACACCCGAAACGACGATAATACTAAGATATTATTAACAAATCAATGTTAAAAGATCATATATGATATAATATTAATGTAAATGATTCTTGTATTATTCAATATCACTTATTTCACAGTTATACAAGAGGTTATCCTTCCCTCTACCAAGGAAAGAATACAAAGTGAGGATTTTCTTATCTCACTTTTAATTCTGTGATATTTCTATTGTTCTCCACTTTTTTTGCATGTGGTGTGTGTATTGCCCATGATTATATTAATTGTGTAATATAATATAATATATGTATATTTACATCATCATTTTATGATCCATCTCTCATGGTTTGTATGTTTTGTAAGTTACCAGATTGGTATGGGAATTACAAATTTTAATTTTGACTCATTGAGCTTTACACATACTTCCTTGAATATTTCACTCCATGATTATGTGTGGAATCACTATACATTTTCTTCTGTCATAATTTCCACTCCCCATTTTGTGGATATAATTTTGATACAAAAAATCACTCTATTGATAAATTCTCAAGTCATCGATATGAAATTGATAAGAGTAATTTTAACTAAATCTCCATTTGTTGAGTTAAATATCCAATTCATTGGTGCTGTTTTTACAAGATTATGTGTGAATTTCCTCTTAATTATTTACACTAAATATCCAATAATATTGAGTGTATTTATATTTTTCACACATAATTATGTCAATAATTTATCCTTGACCTAAAGATTTGCTATTTATAATAGATTTCATCACAATTTACATTCCATTAAGACTTCTTTGTCGTTATACACCAAGTCACTTTAATATGGTGTATATAATGTACTTTGACATGGTATATCATGAATCCCTCTATTCTCATGATATTACAATGAATTGATTACCTCAATTATTTGTATTCAACTGTCTCTGTTTTTGTTTGGAACTCTATCTAAAATATCATTTTAAATGTTTTAATGATTCATTATTCTAAATCATTCTCATTAATGTACGTGGTTTAAAATTTGTTTTAAGGATTTATATATATGGAAATTAATTTTTTAAAATTAATATTCGTTTAAAAGTTTTAAAGATTGATGGGAAAAATTTGTTCAAAAATGTATTTTTAAATGGCTTCTTGACAAATAGTGTGACCTTTAAATGATTTCAAGAAAAATTGGGATATTTTTCTCTAATAGTTTTGATGATTATTTTCATCTATGTAAATATCCTTAATTATTCTCGATTGAGGTTAATCTAATACAGTAAAATCTTCCATATTGTATATAATGACTTATGTTTGACTTTGGATGTGCTATTTTTATACGATTCATGTTTTCTTGATAAAGTATTGAAATTTCGTATGCAAGTTTTAATACGAATGTCTACGTTATTTTTCAAACTTTTCATATGTGGAATGCATTGGACTTTGTATGTGAAATGGTGGACTCGCTATAGCTCATCGATGAATCGGTAGGTCTCATGAGACAAAATAGTATCTTGGCAGAAGGCCTTGAAAAAATCTTATTTTTTGTCTTGGCCCAAGGCCTTGACTATGTGGTTATAATAGTCTCGCATTATGAAATCGATCATTATGAAAATGGTTATTGATATTGGATGTGATAATTCGACTAGTATAATATCCATGTGAATAAGTAAATGGAATTATTTGATTTTATCTTTTCAATATTATGTTGACGTTCTAGTTTAAAAGGCTATGGTTCTAGTCTTATACACTACCTTGAATGTTTTTTCTTATTTATGAAAGTTTCTGCTGTAATTCTATCCTTAATGAGCATCCGAGCTCACACCTTTATATGTTTTATTTTCCCAGGATGCAAGCAAGTATATTATGACCAACCTCCAGGGATAGTATATGGGATCTCAATGTTGTCTATGGAGACAATGTAGTTGAAGTTTTCTATTTTACGATGTAATGTAAACCTTATGAATGTATATAGTACTTAAAAGGCTATTAAACTAACCAGCCTTTCGAGACTAGATCTTTTGTTATCATTCCAATGATACGTAATAATGCACCAGCTCTGGGCTTCTGGGGTCAGGGCATTACAATTATCCGCAATGTAAAAGGGGTTTCGTGTATGTATCTTTTTCATCAAAACTACAACATTGATCACTCCATTGTAATTTGACCATTTTTAACTATGTCAATGTAATAATGTATACATCATCTTTGGGTAACTATAGTGAGGTTCGTTACAGTTGGTATTAGAGAACGAATAGAAGAATCTCTAGGAACTTGATTATGGAAAACATAGATTGATAAACATAACACTGAGATGGAATTTTAGGATAGGAATATAAGAATCTCATAAAAGTTTGTTATGAAAAAGATTATATGGTTTAGCTTATAAATATATTCTTTTTTGTGCACCTAGTTTGACACATTGTGGGGATATGTTTCGGATTATTCAAATTTTCTTCGATAGACATTATAAAGGATTTGTAAATAATGATATCCCCCAATAAACAAAGTTAAATATTTTGGGATTAACAGTGTTTAAAATTATAATTTATGTTATGTGTAACACCATAATTAGAATTATATATTATGACATATAATTATTAATTTTCTAAGCTAGTCACTAAAAAATGGAATTTCCTAGTGGTTTTTGATTATTTAGAAGTAGTTTAATCAGCCTCTAAATGATGTGGGATGCTTTTTAAAAGTGTCGTGTAATTACATGTTGAGAATTATTTCATGGAGCTTTTTTTGGAGGTTTTTTATTTCACAATGTTTCATTTGGCGGTGGGGTTTTCATTTAAAAAAAAATATTTATGTACTTAATTTGATTATTATTATTTGTTTATGTAAATAATTAATAATTAATTTATTATTTATTATCCAATATTATTACTTATTATTTATCTGACCATGCCAGTATATTCCATGCATTCCATGAAAAAATATGGAAAATATATGTGATGAGGGAGTTTTGATGAACTTATTTAAACTCCCTACCTCTTGGATATTGTACAAAGACTTTTCACTCCACTAACTCTATATCTAGTGAGTAAAAAGTGTGAAATTCAATTGTACATATGTAGATTAAATATTGATAATGATTTTAAATAGCGATGATAAATGAATATAAAATTAATATATAATAAAAAAGTAATAAATAAATATGTAATTAATACATAATTGTTAATATATAAATGAAAAATTGAATATAAATAATTATAAAACAAATATTAAATAAATAATAAATAAATATTAAATAATTATTAAATAATTAAAAATAAATAATAATCAGTAAGTAAAAATAAATTATTATATAAATATAAACAAATGACAATAAATAATGAATAAAAAAATTAATAAATAACTAATAAATAACTAATTACAAAATTATACATAAAATATAAGTAATAAATAATAATAATAATTATATATTAAATGAAAAATGGAAAATAAATAATAAATTAATAAATAAAAGAAAATATAAACACTAAAAGGGAATATCAGAGGAGATAAGAAGTGATGCCTGGGGACATCCTGACATTTCTTGGACAAGATTCTTCAAATAAAAAATCTTGAATGCTTCTTTAATCTGAAATATGACTTCATTCCTCCCAAAAAGAAGGTGACAATGGTTCTCTATGAGGTGCTGATGCGATCTACACCATATCTAGTAGAAGTGGCCGCCGAGAAGAATGGGAGTCTCCCTAGTTCTCTGAAACCTAGTGCCTCATGAAATCAATTTTTCTCTGAATCAAAATACGATTTAGACTCTTCATGCTCAAGCTTCACTTGGATTGGTTCAATTTCTTTCAAGGAATCCAACCCAAAATTATAAGAAGACCATATTGAGGTATGTCGACATTCGCTTCTTGTTAGAGCTTTTAAGTCACGTATGATATAGGAGCTTGCCGATCTCAAGTCTCGGCTTCAACACAACTATGATTTTGATGATTGGAAATTTATTCCAATCATCATCGGAATATACAATGATGTTTTCTGATCGATGACAAAAATCTTATTTCCTAGGGTCGGGGTCCAATTCCATTAAATCATGTCTATCTCTCCCTTTAAAAATGATATCCTCTTTCAAACCCATTTTAATCTAGGAAACCCATTTTCCAAGCATATATTCTAATATATGGATTGAATTTGTTCTTCTTAAACCATTCAATCCAAAGTGATGTTTTTTCTACAGTGGGGAGACTGATCAAGCAGGACAAAGAAAATAAGAGGGATCTGTATGGACCTTATACCATAGCTCTCATTGAAGTTGATGTGTCACATGATCTTATTTAAACTATTTCATGACTACTGGTGATTTCAAAAAAGATTTAGAAATTCACTTTGAATGATTTATGGACTTCTTCTCAAGTTTTATATGAATTGTACATTCCATTGAAAACTGTAACAAGAACAAGAAATTCTCTAACTGCATCAAATATGGTCACTCTCCTACTTCATGTAGACACCCAACTAGTAGTAATCAAATGTGATAGAATGGTCCATTAAAAGAAGGTTGTGTATATCATCACAAGAAGGGTCATATTTCTACTGTACAGAAATACTCTTTTGTAGATATTTTTAAAAAGAGGACTAGGAATAGAGATGAAACTGGTATGATCTCCAACCATACAAATGGAACACATATGCATGGAACTCATCTATGTATTTTAGTTTACTCTCCACATGGACAGGATACTATCAACAAAATTCCTATTAATCATTTTCCAGTGAAAAATAATGAAAAAGGTGGTTAATATTGTGATCCTACATCATGGGAAGACATAGATTTGGAAGAAGAGAAAGAGAAAATTAAATTTGAAGATGAAGTTCCAAAAATAGTATATCCTGAAATGAGACAGGAACTTCTTATTAAAGCTAAAAGTAAAGGTATGTCTAAAGTGTTTGAATGTAACTACTTTCATAAGGTTTAATAAAAAAACCCAAAATATTAGTGCATTTTTAGTGTGCACAATGTGAATCAAATAAGATGGAGATGACTCATTGTAAAAAAAATCGGCTATTCCTCTGGTCCTTTGGAGAAAGAGAATAAAATGGCAGCAGCTCACCAATCTGTCATGACGGTTGACACCAAGCTTCCCACTACTACAACATACAATGAAAATCAATATAATGTGAATGATTCCTCATCACACTCTACTCCTATCTCAGTAGAGGTGGAGGCTTTGCCCCAATTTCCCCATGACTCCATGGTCCCTCAAGATGATAGTGGTGTACTCATCCCCCTTGATGCTTATTAGGATATTCAATATTGTAAGATTACATTGGTATAAAAAGTCACCTTGAGTGAGAAATTGATTGATGTGAATGATCCTTATATGAAAGTGGTCTCGGACTCCAGAAAAGAAGAATTAGAAGGACCTAGGCAGCAAACAACTATGAAATGTGCTCGTCTTCCACAAAATCGTGGTCGAGGATGTAACATCCCAAGTAAGTAATGAATTATAAGAAATTTGTATCTATGTATATTAATGAATTAGATAGTGTTTTGGGGGCTTAAAATGAGAATAAATCCAATCTTAAGCATGGAATACACTAATATTTTTAAAAGATTGTTTTACCGCCTTTTGATGGTGAACCATTTTTAAATATATATTTTGACAATTTTATAAGATCTATTTGTCAAAATAAACTTATTCTTTATTATTGGGACATTTAAATTTAACTTTGGTAAATTTTTGGTATTTTTCTGACCAATATCATTTTTTTATGAATAGTGAAAAATACTGCATTTTACATCAAAACTGCTTTTTCATTTAATTTAATTATATGGTTAGATTATCTTTTTAATTTGTCTTAAAGTGTAATTATAATATATATTTAACATATAATCCAATGGTGGCCATTATAATTAATTCCACTTTGAAATTGGGAATAAACAAGTGCCAAACTTTTCATGGATATTTTTTCAAAAAAACCCGCTATTTGTTTTGACAACGGGAATTATTTTTAAATTAATTATTGAAATTTATATGTATGTAATTTCTCAAAATGGATTCCATATTTGGAATTAGAAGTTCCAAATTATCTAATGAAGACTCTTTTCTTTTTGGACATTATGAATTGTAATGATGCTAATTATCATTAATTATCTTGATTAATTAGTAATCGGGTAGTTAAGGATAATAAAATAATATCATAATAATACAAAATTACCCCAAAATCTTTCCTAATACTACGTTTTGTGTCATGGCTGACCATGGAATTCCTTTTTCCAAACTTGGGGACCCCATGGAATCACTTTTGTGTGATAATGACTTTTTATCTTATTATTTTTGAAGAAAGTTAAATATAACAAAGAATGTATCACCTGAGTAAAACATTTTTAATTTTGTCTACATAGAAGATATATTTTACTATAAATATTAATTGGAAATATAAAAATATTTCCTATATCATAGATTTTTTTTTATAATTTTTATACATTGAATAAATTAAATTATTTGTGACATCATGACTATGCAGTGATTACCTCATTAATTAACGATTTAAATAAAATGAACAGATAATGTAAAATATAGGTCCTACACTTGTCACAAACCTATTTTATGGGTGGATTTCGAACCCTTGTCACCTTATCCTAGAAATACATCAATGTGGTTCCTTTTAATTTTGAATCTCATTTTCAAATAATGTAACGATTTGTAACATTCCAAGAGTTCCACTCCTCTCCTCTTATAAAATGACCGCACCTCTACCTCATTACCCACACTTCCCAAACCTTTAGATCAGCCAATACCTGCTCATTTTATCTCTACACATCCCTCTCTTAATCTGAGAGTCCTTACCTTAGGTAGAATGCTCTTCAAGAAACCAATTTGGATCAAACCTAGAAGAGTTACCCAATTTAAAGGTAATGTCTTCTATAATGTTCTTTTTTCTTGCTTCTACAACCCCCTAAACCATATTTATTCATTTATTTTGTAAACAAACCAGTATCTTAAATATACTAGGATGTTGTTATAAGAAGTATTCGAGCTACACATACACACACCTTCATCTGATGGTTAAAGAGAATACAGTTTTCGTGGATGGCGAATTTCTGCCTCACGAAACGATGATTGTTCGATATTTTTCTAACACTTTTAATGGTGTCCATTAAGATGACAGTATATTTATATATGATATATAATATGTTTATGTTTTCCTTAAACTTCTGCATTTTTCATTTTTGGCATACCTTTATGGTTTCCATTTTGGGTAAACGCGATATCTTCATTTTAGGAAGTGCGGACTACCGCCCCTTCAAAGTGATTTGATTCGTTAATGCCATATGTGGGACATATAAAGGATGAATTTAATGATATTATATATGATATTATACAAGAATTATAATATACCGTTATATCATTATGATTCCATTGCATAAAATATGAAATAGAGATGAAAGTAGCGTTATACGTACGTAAGACTTACCGTCTCCATGAATGGTGCATTTCATTTCTTACCTCTAAATGTTATGTAATATTATAAATGAATGTATATAATGTATATATATGATATATATGATATCTAAATCAATAATATAACACTTTATATAATGGATTCATGGAAAACTTGTAATTATAAAAAGTTTATTTTTGACTCAAGTACCAATGATCGTTAAAACGACCGTTATTAACATAAATAATTACATAGTGTTCATGACATTGTAATAACTGATATAAAAGGAATAATGAACATGAAAAAGGTTTGTAAGAAAGTATAAATTAACTCAATTTTATAATTCATGAGATTAAAGAACGATCGAGTCAAGTCAGATATGAGGTAAGGGACTTCGTCTCAATCTCCTTTCATTGAGGAATATTATGTTTTATACACAACTTTCTTTTATAGGATGTATAAACCCCATTGAATTTTATGTTTATTAAAAAGGAATATTTTTATATGGAGCATTTACTAAATGACAAAAGGGAATGTTTTTTTGTCGTACGTATGCAGCGACAACGACTTCTCAACCGTCTTGACTATTATTTGAGCTTCGGCCTCTCTAGAAGACAAAACTTTTATTTAAATGAAAAATAAATACCCTGTTTTACATTTCATCTATTTTGGTATTGAAAATGGTATTCATAATGTTTTTATATCAATATTTTTTATTGATATATTGTGATTGAAAAGGGGAAATGTTATGTTTTTTTATGCATGTTTTATGTGGTATGATTATGTAATGGTTCTTGTGCGTTGTTATGAAGATGGGTGGTTCCATGATAAAATAAGGGCGGGTGAGCCCGATATAGCTCTCCAATGCATTGGGTAACACAAAGGGGTTAAACGATAAGGTTTCTTCGAAGAGATTTAGGGAATATACTGTGATGGGTATTCCAAACGTAACCCTGAGGGTTACTCCCTATGTAAGAATGTTATGAATGCCTCAAGTTACCTTTATGTCTTATGATTTCTATAATTTATTCATGATTTGATGAGGTATACTAAAATGATTATGTTTTACGAGTAAATTAATATTTCATACATGGACTAATGTTTTCATTTCTCACTTTTAAATCCCTTAATGATCTTTTTAAGCTCATCCCATGTTTTTTAAATGTTTTTCACAGGTCAAGGGAAAGGTACATGATGTGATGATAGTGTCAAGGAAGTGTCAAGAAATAATCTATGATTTATTTTCAATGTGTTTCCTATGATGGAAAAAATGAGTATTATCTTTTATTTAACCACTTCGTTTAAATGTGGAGTGTAATGCAGGATTTATGATCTAATTCTCTAAAACACTAAACCTGAAAACATCCTTAACGTGTATTCTTGAAATAATTGAAGATAATGTACTGTTTAAGGATGGGGCCTTATAGTTGGTATTAGAGGTCAGTTTAGATAACTTTAGGAGTTATAATTCTATTAAATTATTATCCAAAAATATTTTTTTATGGTCAAATTGAAATGATATAGCATTTGATGATTACCATGTTGCTTCATCTAAGACATGTTTGCTCAGAATGATTTTCCACAGAGAAAATAGGGAAGTAGTAATAGGAGGGCATACAGAAGGAAATGACCTTCCGAATCAGCATCCTGAGATGGTCAGAATTGGAACTGAACATTTTGTTGTAGTGATGGCTGAAGGACCCCAGGACACCCTGAGTGGGGAGGGGTGAATCAGGGTGACCACTTTTTATTTTAATGTGATGGATCTTGTTACCACGTTGGTAGGAACTTGATGAACCTGTATGATGATTATGATTAGAAATCAAACATTCAGAAGCACAGAGGAGACACAACCCTTTTTACTTGGTTCACCACTAAGGGCTACGTCCAAGGAGCATACGCCGACAGGATCTCTGTCGTACCAAAATCCACTATGCTTCACTAGCTATAGATTACAAAGGTTTGGGTACAGACACTCTGTCCAAGGCTCATTGCCTTTACAAGTGTTCTAGGATAGCTCACTGCGTCCCTCGGGTCACTCCCATTGACTCCCCCTGTCTCACTGCCGTTAGTGAAGTCTCACTCAGTTTATAGACGTGAAGGTCTCTTCATCATTTGCATAAGAATGCATCCTTTGTTGTATGTAGATGATCTATTGATGTCCGATTCTCACCAGAAGCAGAATATCACTTTTCCTCGAATGTATCAGGTATTCTCTTGGCTTTCGTGCAGCTCCAAATAGGCCGGCGTGCTTCAGCAAAACCTCGCGCGCTTCTCCAAGCCGGACGTGCAAGTCCTAATATGGCGCGCAAGTCCAAACTGGCGCGCAATTTCACCAACTTACCTGCGCGACACTTCCTTCCCTGACAACAAACTTGCGCAGTCCACTTCCTTTCTCTCCCAAACCGCCTTGGGCGCTCTGTAGACAACCGGCGCGCAAGCTCTACTTGCGCGACAAAATAACCACCTGCGCGGCTCAACCACCTGCGCGATGAGAGCTCGAACAATCTCTCAGTCTTGAACTCCGTTCCAAATGAGGAGGGGTGGTCCAGTATTTATAGGAAAATTGATACCCCTGCGTGGAGGCGCGCAAGTCCCTCAACGGCGCACAAGTCTTGTCTCCAGTAACCTCTGTCGCGCAACTCACTTGCGCGACCCAACCAATACTTGTGCGACCTACTTTCCTTAGCCAAATTTTGAAGTTCTGATCCTCAAAAACCTATGGTGCGTAAGTATTTTATCCTCCAAGACCTCGGCACACAAGTACCTTTTCCAAAAACACTTTACTTTATTCGCCAAATTTCAGGCCCAAAAATTTGGCAAACACTGCGAAACGACGCCACCTTCACTACTGTTTTCTGCATGAACAGTATGATCTCTTTGTTGGTACACATACTGAACTTCCACTGAGGATTGAAAAAAACCCAAACCATACGCCATATCATGCTTTGAAAACCCTGGTTCCAACAATCTCCCCCTTTGGGTTTGTTGGCAATCAGAATAAATTCAATAGATCTCCAACCATGAGCAGTCCCAAAACGCAAGAATCAACTCAGCCAACACTCTAAGTCTACGTGAGCAACGCTCGGTGTAGAAAACAAGAGAGGAAGATTGAATTAGGTTTCAGTGTTTTGAAATTCTCCAGGACGCCTGATGTTATCCTTCTTATACTTCTCATCGGAATCTTATACTTCTCATCACAGAAGAATTTCGTGCCTTTAATTTATTCCTTTATCCCCCATTGAAAATAAAACAAAAGACCTATAATTTGTTCAATGTTCATCTCAAGACATACTCCCCCTGGATAGTATCTCCCCCATAAACCTGAATTACAGCCATAAGCAGATAAAAACAGTTAAAACAAACGGAGAGAGGGGATTTCTGGAGCCTCCCCTTATGCAGTAGGAGGTGGTTGAACACCGAGGTTCATCAGATTCTTTTCAAACACAGCCGTTGACAATGGCTTGGTCAGGATATCAGCCACTTGCTCATCAGTTCCAACATGATCCATTCTAATCACGCCTTGTTCAACCTTTTCTTTGATAAAATGATACCGTATTTCAATATGTTTTGTACGAGAATACTGAACCAGATTTTTCGTAAGATCAATTGCGCTTTTGTTATCACAGTAAATCACCATTGGTTGCTGCACCTTATCACCAATATTTATTAGTTGCTGCTTCATACAAAGCAGTTGAGTGCATGCCTTTGTGGCAGAGATATAATCAGCTTCAGCATTACTAAGTGACGTACTTTATTTTTTCTTTCTCAACCAGCCAACACATTTCTGCCGAACATAGAAAGCTCCACCACTAGTGGACTTTCTGTCTACCACATCACTAGCCCAGTCTGCATCAGAAAATGCGGATAATTCACTATCCCTGCCTGCAGCAAAAAATAACCCAAAATTATGTGTACCTTGAATGTACCTCATGATTCTTTTTACTGCTGCCATATGTTCCTCTTTTGGATTATTTTGAAAGCGGGCCGCAAGGCATGTGGCTAAGACAATATCTGGACTTCTCGCTGTCAGATACAGTAGGATTCCAATGATCCTCTTGTACATGGTGGGATCAACAGAGTCCCCATCCTCATGCTTTCCAAGTTTAGTTCCAACTACAATTGGAGTTGACATTGGTTTGGAGTCTTGCATATTGAACTTCTTTAGTAGCTCTCTTGCATATTTTTCCTGAGAAATGAAAGTTTATTCCTTCTTTTAAATCACCTATAGCCCCAATAAATATGTGAGCACCCCAATCATAGACATTTCAAATTCTTATTTCATGTGGTTGGAAAATTCATCCACTAATTTCTACCTATTGCCACCAAATATTATATCATCAATGTAGACAAGAACTATGAATTGATCTTTTGGAGAATTCTTCACATAGAGATTGTGATCAACTCCTCCTCTTTTGAATTCCAACTTCTTGAGATATGAATCCAGCCGTGAGTACCATGCCCGTGGTGCCTGCTTCAAACCATATAGAGCTTTCTTCAGTTTGCAGACCTTTGTTTCATTAGTACCCAAAAAAAAGCCCACTGGTTGTTCAATGTAGACTTGTTCTTCGAGTACACCATTCAAGAATGTTGTCTTAAAATCCATTTGATATACTTTATATCCTTTTTGGAGTGCCATGGTAAGGAAAAGCATGATTGACTCCAGTCTAGCCACTGGAGTAAAGGTTTCCTCAATGTCAATGCCATCAATCTGAGAGTATCCTTTACACACCAGTCGTGCCTTGTTTCTGATGACACTTCCATGCTCATCAAACTTATTTTTAAAGATCCATTTTGTACCAATCACATTTTTACCTTCAGGTCTCTGGACAAGATCCCATGTCTGATTCTTGTCAATCTAATCTAATTCATCATTCATGGCTTTCACCCAAGATTCATCATTTGCAGCTTCTTCGAATGAGGATGGCTCTACAAGTGATAGAAATGCAGATTGCGTGTTATTCCTCATCCTCCTTGTCTGAGTGGGTGCACTTTTGTCCCCAATTATGTTGGATGGATCAATCTCAGCTCTTCGATTTCTCCTGCGAGGTTCAGTAGAATTTTCTTCATCCATAGTTTATTCTTCAGATTCTTCTTCTGAGTCAACATCATGATGTGACTGCTGAGTGTTTTGAACAACTTCATCTATTTCTGCACTTGTATTTTCTTCATGTTCACATTCTTCCTGACATTCTATCACATTAGCATATGACGTCCTTGAAGCATTGGTGGTTTTCTCTTCAATTATCTTAACATCACTGCTTTCCAAAATTCATCCCAAAGGCTTGTTGAAACATTTGTAGGCTTTTCTGTTCATTGAGTAACCAAGGAAAATTCCTTCATCTGCATTGTCTCCATATTTCCCTTGATTTCCTTCTTTGTTCCTGATGAAGCATTTACTTACAAAGACACGAAAGTATTTTAGAGAAGGCTTCCATCCAAGACACAATTCATACGGTGTCTTTGTCTCACCCATATAAAGTCCTGTTTGATTCTGAATATACACTGCAGCTTGAACAGCCTCTTTCCAGTAATGTCGTGGATTACGACTCTCAATCAGCATAGTTCGTGCCATGTTGTTCACCTGTCGATTCCTACGTTCAACAACTCCATTTTGTTGTGGAGTTCTCACATCAGCTACCTCATGCTGTATCCCATGCTTCTCATGATAATTCTCAAATTCAATGGATGTGTATTCTCCTCCGTTGTCAGATCGCAACACTTTGATCGTTCATCCAGTATCATTCTCGGCGATTCGCCGATATGTTTTCATGCAGGCAAGGACTTGTCGTTTCCTGTGAATAACCATCACACAAGCCATTCTACTATAATCATCTATGAAAAGGAAAAATTACCTTTCTCCATGTGTTCTAGCAACATTTATTGGACCAAAAACATCTGTATGAATCAGATCAAGAAGGTGAGATGCCCTTTTCTTCTTTGGCCGATATAAACTGTAGACCAGCTTCCCACGAATACAAGCATCACAATATTTTTCACGCTCACGCTTCAGGTTGGGAATGTCCATGACAATTCTCAATTTTTATATTTTCTCCATGTCTTGTTGATTGATGTGTCCCAATATCTGATGCCACAAATTGTTTTCTTCTTCAACAGTCATGTAACATGAATTTTCTTCACTATCAACCTGATACAAGTTTCCTTCTGTTTTGCAACCCTTCATAAGTGAATTGTCGGTTTTTCCCTTGATAGTGCAACCTTTCTGATTAAAAGTAACTATAAGTCCTGAGTCATAGAGTTGACTCACGCTGAGGAGATTATGACGTAGGCCATCTACGTAAAGGACTTAAGTCTTCTTTAGTTCTCCATTAGCTAATTTGGAACTTCCACTCCCTTTGATTTTCAGAGCCCCATCATTACCAAATCTTACTGTACCATCAACATTCTTTATGATATTCGTTAGTAGGCCAGCATTACCTGTCATATGAGATGAAAAACCGCTATCCAGAATCCAGGTCCTGTTGTTCTTTGTAGCTTTGAGGGATACCTCTGCAAGGTTCGATTTCTCAATCTTCTTCCTTTCCTTCAATGAGACATTAGATTGAGTATATAGAACTGATGGCCTTTCAACTATATCTTTCGCATACCCAGGTTCTTCATAGTCAAAGTCTTCTTTGAGAGGTGAGAACATGTTTGAAAGAGTAACATTGTCTTGCTGACGAGACTTGACTTGTATGGAACTTCGGTATGAGGTGTCAATGTCCCTTCTCTGCCTACAATTAATGGACTTATGACCAAAGTTAGAACAATGAGAACAATATCCATAGAAATTATTTCTTCTATAAGAATTAGGATATGAAATTGTTCTCCTTTGTTGAGCATCTATATATTCTCCATTCAGATGGCTTCTTGCCTCATCACAATAAGACATGGTATGACCCAGATAGCCACAGAACTGACACTTCATGAGAGGAAATGTCTTTTCACTTGAATTTCTCCTTATACCTTCTTCCTTGGGAGAATAGTAAGACTGTCTGCCATTTTTGAGAGTTTGAGGGTAATTTTCAGGTCTCCTTTTAGTTTGGATTGACGGTTCCTTTTTCAGCACTCTAGGTATCATTTCAGTATGTTCAACTTTCATCTTATCTTTCTTTTGGATATTTTTACTTCCAGCAGTTGATGACTCAGCCTCACAGCCAATTCCACTCTTTCCCATGCAAGCGGGTCTTTGATCACTAAAGATTTTTACAACCCCATCTGAACCACACTTGGCTGTTGCTAGTAATTCTGCATATGAGAATCTTCAAAACTGTATTTTCTTCTTTGATTCTTTTGGAACTGATTCAGTCTCCAGTTTACTCCTTAGAGTAACTACTTCCTCCTCATGATCCTCAGCAGTCTTGGATTTTTCATCCAGTCTGGATATGAGGTCATTGATGACCTTTGCCTGCTCTTCAATTCTCAACTACAGATCTACTACATCATCATTGATTTCAATTATTTTAGACTGTACCTTCACAAATTCTTCCAGTCTTTCAATTTCAGCTTCAAGTTGATCAACGTATTCAGTTGATTCTTCTACAATTGATTCCCACTTATTGCAGCTCTTACATTTAATCTTAAGCTTACTAACCACATCCTTAAGTTGCACCTCAGGATCTACACAAGTTCTCAGTTGTTCTTCTCCATTAGTATCTTCTGACTTTTCAACAGTGGCCATCATAGAAGCATGGTTCCCAGTTTTTAATTCTGGTTCTTCTTCATCACAGAATTCATTATCATCTTCTTCCTCTTCACATAAAAAACTCTTCCATTGCATTTTCTTACTAGATTTGAATTCTCCCATTTTGAAGAACCTTCTCTAAGGCTTCCTGAAGTTTTCATCTTCACTGTCATCATCATTGATATTCTTCAAGCACTGAGAGGCAATGTGCCCAAATATTCCACAACGAAAACATGTGATAGGTAACTTCCTTTGAATTTCCCTTTCCCCTTCTGGAACTTCTTTCCAATGAGAGAAAGAATTTCTTTCTCTTCTTCATCATCACCACTACTATCCTTTGATATTTTCAGTTTATCCATGGCCTTGAATGTCATTTCCTTGCCCACCCGAGTCGTAGCATCTTCTGGTTTGACTCTCATTTCATATGCTACCAAGTTGCTCAGTAGATCATCTAGAGAATGTTTGGAAAGTTCTATTTCCTCAAGGGCTGAAAACTTCGCATTATACAGAGGTGGAAGTATTCTTAATATTTTATTTACAATATCAATATCCTTGATTTCTTCACCTAGACCCTGAATTGCTCCAACCACTTCAGTAATTCGATTGAAGAAAGTGTCTGCATTCTCGTCTGGATGCATCTTCAGATCATCAAACCAATTGTGTAGAACTTGTAGTTTCGCCTCCTTCACTTTGCTATCTCCATCATAAATATTCTCAATTTTATCCCACATGGATTTTTCTGAGGTGAAATTCATCACCTTCAGGTAGATCTGATCAGAAAGGGCTGAAGTGAGAGCATTCTGTGCTTTAGCATCTGCATCAAGAAGTTTCCTGTCTGTTTCAGTCATAGTCAGGCCTGTTGGATCAGTGACTTGTATTCCTTGCACAGTATAAAAAAGAACTTCCATTCCAAGAGATCTTAGATGAGATCTCATTCTGTTCTTTCAGATCTGGAAATTGCTTCAATTGAAGTGAGGGACTCCCCTGATATTGACCGCGTTTTCCATGACGAAAAGGGTCAGATTCAACACCAGCAACCTTTACCCTCTGATACCACTTGAAGGACCCCGGGACACCCTGAGAGGGGAGGGTTGAATCAGGGTGACCACTTTTTCTTTTAATGTGATGGATCTTGTTCCCACGTTGGTAGGAACTTGATGAACCTGTATGATGATTATGATTAGAAAGAAAACATTCAGAAGCACAGAGGAGACACAACCCTTTTTACTTGGTTCATCCCTAAGGGCTACATCCAAGGAGCATACGCCGACAGGATGTCGGTCGTACCAAAATCCACTATGCTTCACTAGCTATAGATTACAAAGGTTCGGGTATAGACACTCTGTCCCAGGCTCACTGCCTTTACAAGTGTTCAACGATAGCTCACTGCGTCCATCGGGTCACTCCCGTTGACTCCCCCTGGCTCACTACCGTTGGTGAAGTCTCCCTCAGTTTATAGACATGAAGGTCTATTCATCATTTGCTTAAGAATGCATCCTTTGTTGTATGTAGATGCTCTATTGAAGTTAGATTCTCACCAGAAGCAGAATATCACTTTTCCTTGAATGTATCAGGTAGTCTCCTGGCTTTCGTGCAGCTCCAAACAGGCCGGCGAGCTTCAGCAAAACCTGGCGCGCTTCTCCAAGCCGGACGCGCAAGTCCCAATACAGCGCGCAAGTCCAAACTGGTGCATAAGTGTCACCAACGCACCTGCGCGATGCTTCCTTCCCCAACAACAAACTTGCGCGGTCCACTTCCTTTCTCTCCCAAACCGCCTTGGGCGCTCAGTAGACAACCGGCACGCAAGCTCTACTTGTGTGACCAAACAACCACCTGCGCGGCTCAACCACCTGCGCGACGAGAGCTCGAACAATCTTTCTATCTTGAACTCCGTTCCAAATGAGGAGGGGTGGTCCAGTATTTATAGGAAAATTGGACCCGCTACGCGGAGGCTCGCAAGTCCCTCAGTGGCGCGCAAGTCTTGTCTCCAGTAACCTCTGTCGTGCAACTCACTTGCGCGACCCAACCAATACTTGCGTGACCTTATTTCCTTAGCCAAATTTTGATGTTCTGATCCCCAAAAACATATGGCACGCAAGTCTTTTATCCTAATGGGCCTTTGCGCGAAAGTACCTTTGCCAAAAACACTTTACTTTATTGGCCGATTTTCCGGCCCAAAAATTTGGCAAACACTGGGAAATGGCGCCACCTTCACTACTGTTTTCTGCTTGAACGGTATGATCTCTTTGTTGGTACACATCCTGAACTTCCACTGAGGATTGACAAAAAACACAAACCATATGCCAAATCATGCTTTGAAGACCCTGGTTCCAACAATGGCACAGTTGACTCCAGCGATAAATGGTGGTGGTATCCATGCACGAGATCAGCCAGATCAATCGCAGAGGATCATCTGGCCTTGTGCTAGCTAAAGGGTGGATTAAAGCACTGGAAAAGATTTTCGATGTCATGGGGTGTTCAGACAATCAAAAGTTTAGTCTTTTTATTTACCGTTTGGAGGGTGAAGTAGATCAGTGGTGGTCGATGGTTACAAATATTAGGGACGCTGACGAGATTGATGCTCTTGATTGGGATGAATTCAAAGGTATGTTTCTTGAGAAGTATTTTCCTAAGGCTTCTCGACATAGGATGAAAAAAAATTCTTCGAATTGACGCAAGAGAACGACTCAGTGGTTTCTTATGAAGAAAGGTTCACATGATTATCAAGGTATGCTCCAAATTTTATCTGAGACAATGATAGTAAAATCAATCATTTTTACTCAGGATTAAAGACAAAATATCGATTGGAATTGGCTTCTCGTGAGTTCAGAAGTTATGAAAAGCTTGTTCGATGTGCTGAGAAGGTGGAAATGGAGTTTTCCGATGATCAAGTGTTCTACAACAATCAACAAAAGAAGAGACCGAGGTGGCAAGAGAAAGGGAAGAATTCTTCAAAAAGGTCTGATGGTAAGAAAAATAAGATTCCAGTTCATGATAAATGTGGTAAAAGGCATGATGAGGAATGTCTTCCGAATTCTGGAAAGTGCTACAGATGTGGTAAGATGGTACATAAGGCTCGTTATTGCACTCAAAAAGATCAGGGTGATGGTAAGACCAAATTTGATTTACAGTTAGTGAAATGTTTCAAGTGCAATGATATTTGTCACTATGTAAACGAGTGTCCAAAAAAGTGCTCGAGTGATGGGAAACAGTTAGACTACAAGCAAAAAGGGTAGGTGAAATCCTTTTCAACTACTTCAGCAGATGTTGGTCCATCAAATGAAGTGGTATCAGGTACTTTGTTTGATTTTTCAGTTTATTCTAGTGTGTTTTTTGATTCTGGGTCTACACATTCTATCGTCTTTGAAAACATTTCTAGTAAAATGGGAATACCATCTTAAGAAATGACTCCTGAACTTGTGGTAAAAACACATAGGGAAAATGTTGTGGCAAATATAATTTATAATAATCTTCATATCCTTATCCATGGAAAGAACCAACTTGCAATCCTTATTGTTTTACCTCTAGTATAGTTTGATGTTATCCTGTGTATGAATTGGCTCTCTATTTACCATGCTATGATTGACTGTAGAGCTAAAGATGCTTCTTTTTAGAAAGACTTTAAGTTTGTGTACAAGAATGAACCCTTATGGTTGATAACATATCAAGAGGCTGAGAATCATGTAAAATATGGAAATGAATGTTACCATGCACATATTGTTGAAAACAATGGATCTTTTCGGATTAATGATGTTCCAGTGGTAAATGAGTATCCTGATGCTTTTCCTGATGAGTTTCCTGGAATAATACCAGACCTGGAAGTAGAATTTACTGTTGACTTAATTCCCGATGATAAGCCAATTTCAAAACCCCTCTATCGAATGGATCAAATTGAACTTTTAGAGTTGAAGGATCAATTGTACGATTTATTAGAGAAAGGTTCCATTCGACCTAGCACATCACCATGGGGTGCTCCTATTTTATTTGTTAAAAAGAAATATGGTTCAATGAGAATTTTCATTGATTATAGAGCCTTAAATAACATCACTATTAAGAACAAATATCCTTGGCCTCATATCGATGATTTGATTGATCATCTCTAGGGAGATCAGTATTTCTTAAAGATTGACCTGAGATCGGGGTTCCATCATTTTAAGGTAAAGGAAGAAGATATTTCGAAGACCGCGTTTCGTACATGATATGGCCATTATGAATTTTTAGTTATGCCTTTTGGGCTAACCAATTCTCCTTCTGTATTCATGGACCTTATGAATATAATTTTCCATGAGTTCTGGGATAAGTTTGTGGTTGTTTTCATTGATGATATTTTGGTGTTTTCTAAAAGTAAATAGGATCATGAAAGTCATTTAATGGTTATTTTACAAACCTTAAAAGAAAAGAAATTGTATGGGAAATTTAGTAAGTGTTAGTTTTGGTTGCAACAAATTTCTTTCCTTGTTTATATTTTTTCTAAATATAAGATAACTGTTTATCCTGCAAAAACAAATGTTGTTGAAGAATAAAAAAGACCCAAAAAAATAACTGAGATTCGTAGCATCCTTGGATTGGTAGGCTACTACCTATGGTTTGTTAGATATTTTTCATGGTTATCTAGTCCAATGACTAAGCTAACTCGGAAGGGTGTTAAATTCATCTGGACAAAAGAATGTGATGATGGTTTTTAGTAATTGAAAAGAAGATTGGTGAATTCTCCTATTTTGGAACAACCTTCCATGAATGGTGAGTTTTTTATCTACAGTGATGCTTTATTGAATGGACTAGGTTGTGTCCTAATGCAGAATGATCAGGTAATTTCTTATTCTTCACATCAGTTGAAACACAAGAGGTAAATTACCCTACACCTGATTTGGAATTAGCTACTGTTGTTTTCACATTAAAAATTTGGAGGCATCATTTGTATGGAGTAAAGTGTGAAATATATACCGATCACAATAGTTTGAAGTATATATTCACTCATAAAGAACTGAACGTGAGACAGAGGATATGGCTGAAATTAATCAAGGATTATGATTGTACAATTTATTACCATCTGGGAAAAGAAAATAAAGTGGCTGATGCTTTTAGTGAAAAAAATTAATGCTTCATTAATGATGTTGCGTTGGGAACATGATCCTTTGTTTAAGTATTTGATGAAATTTGGCATAGAAGTTGTTGGTGCAGGATGTTCTTTTGTTTTGTTTTAGGTATCAGTGAAATCTTCTCTATCAGGCATAATTAAGCAAGTATAGAAGCAAGACAATGAGTTGCAGAAAAAGGTAGAGCTGGTTCAGAAGGGTAAGTTGCCTAAATTCAACATTGATAATGATTTTTTTGAGATTTGGGAGGATATTGTCTGTGTCGTGTGAATCACAGTTGAAGAGAGAGTTGTTATGTGATGCTCATAGTTCTCTGTTTTCAGTTCATCCAGGCAATACTAAGATGTATAGAGATCATCTGGAGTATTATTGGTGGGACGGAATGAAAAGAGATATTGCTGATTTTACTGTGAAGTGTTTGAATTGTCAACAGTTTCATGTAGAGCGGCAGTTACCGAAACACATGCTTCAGCCATTACCAGTACCAGATTGGAAATGGGGGAATATATCCATGGACTTCATTGTGGGATTGCCGAAGACACCTCAAGGTAATAATGAAATCTGTGTAAATTTTGATCGGTTGACTAAATCTGCTCATTTCCTTGCTATACGAGATACTTTTTTGCTAGATCGACTTTTACATTTTTATCTTAAAGAGATAGTCTGGTTACATGGACTTCCTCTCTCCATTGTATCTGACAGTGATCCCAGGTTTACATCTAACTTTTGTAAAGGCCTTCAAAAGTCGTTGGGTACTGAATTAAATTTTAGTATAGCTTTTCATCCTCAATCGGATGGGCTGTCTGAAAGAATGATTCAGACTTTGGAGGATATGCTACATGCTTGTTCGATGGATTATTAGGGAATTTCGGAACAACAAATTTCTTTGGTTGAGTTTTCTTATAAAAACAGTTTTCATTCTAGTGTACAGATGGCACCATTTGAGGCATTATATGGGAAGCAGTGTCGAACTCTAGCTTTCTGGATGAAGTGGGTGAAAGGAAGTTGATGGGACTGGAATTGGTAAAAGAGTTGGCAGAAAAATTTCAGCTGATACAGAGACACATGAGAACAACTCAGAGTAGGCAGAAGAGTTATGCATACAACAGGAGGAAGGATCTCTATTTTGAGGTAGATGATCATGTCTTCCTCAAAGTCTCACTATGGAAAAGTGTGATGGGATTTGGTAAGAAAAGAAAGTTGAGTACAAGGTTCATTAGACCATACGAAATTCTAGAGAGAGTTGGATCAATTTCATACTGTGTGGCTTTACCTATGAGTTTATCTCAGGTACACATTGTTTTTCAGGATTCAATGTTAATGAAGTACATGCCAGATCCATCTCATGTTTTGAGTCCAGAGATAGTTCAGTTGGAAGAGAACCTATCATATGAGGAACAAACTATCTAGATTCATGACCACAGGGAGAAAGTGTTGCGAAATAAGGTGATTCATCACGTAAAGGTTTTGTGGAAAGACCACATGATTGAATAGGAAACATGGGAATATGAAAATGCAATGACGGATAAATACCCCCACATATTCAATAAGTAAATAAAT
This sequence comes from Viscum album, assembly GCA_963277665.1. Lineage (NCBI taxonomy): Eukaryota > Viridiplantae > Streptophyta > Magnoliopsida > Santalales > Viscaceae > Viscum > Viscum album. The sequence goes on along the minus strand of OY728158.1, from coordinate 1,367,704,310 downwards.
TGTGGGGACACAATTTTATAAAGGGGGGAAGGATGTAAAATCCCAATTAAGTAATTAATAATAATAAATTTTTATCTATGTCTATTTATGAATTAGATAGTGTTTTAGAGGCTTAAAATGAGTATAAATCAAATCGTAAGCTTGGAATACACTAATATTTTTAAAAGATTGTTTTACCACCTTTTAATGGCGAACCATTTTTAAATATATGTATTGACAATTTTATAAGTTCTATTTGTCAAAATAAACATATTATTTATGATTGGGACATTGAAATTTACTTTGGGTAAATTTTTGGTATTTTTCAGTCCATGTTCATTTTTTAATGAATAGTGAAAAATACTGCATTTTACATCAAAACGGATTTTTCATATAATTTATTTATATGGTTAGATTATCTTTTTAATTTATCTTAAAGTTTAATTAGAATATATTTTTACCATCTAATCCAATTTTGGTCATTATAATTAATTTCACTTTGTAATTGGCCATAAACAAGTGCCAAACTTTTCATAGATATTTTTTAAAAAAAGCCGCTATTTTTCTAACAATGAGAATTATTTTTAAAATAATTATTGTAATTTATATTTTTAGAATTTGTTAAAATGGATTCCATATTTGGAATCTGAAGGTCCAAATTATCTAATTAATACTCTTTTTTTTTGACATTATGAATAGTAACGACGGTGATTATCTTTAATTATCTTGATTAATTAGTAATCGGGTAGTTAAGGATAATAAAATAATATCATAATAATAACAAATTACCCCAAAATGTTCCCTAATACTACTGGTTGTGTCATTTCCGACCATGTAATTCCTTGTGACATACTTGGGGACCCCATGGAATCACGTTTTTGTGATAATGACTTTTTATCGTTTTATTTTAAATAATGTTAAATATAACAAAGAATGTATCACCTGAATAAAAAAATTTTAATTTTGTCTACATAAATGATCTATTGGAATATAAATAGTCATTGGAAAGATAAAAATCTTTCCTACATCATAGTAGTTTTTTATAATTTTTAGACATTAAATAAATCAAAGTATTTATGACATCATGATGAAGCAGCGATTACCTCATTAATTCACGATTTAAATAAAAGGAAAATATAATGTAAAATATAAGTCCTAAACTTGTCACAAACCTATTGGATGGGTGGATATCGAACCCTTATCACCTTATCTTTGAAATACATCAATTTGGGTCCTTTTAAATCTGAAACTCTTTTTAAAATAATGTAACATTTTGTAACATTCCAAGAGTGCCTCTCCTCTCCACTTATAAAAGGCCCCCACATATACCTCATTACCCACACCTCTCAAGCATTTTCCTTGGCCAAGACCTGGTCATTTTGTCTCTCCACATCCGTCTATTCATCATAGAAGCCTTACCTTAGGCAGAAAACTCTTAAAGAAACCATTTTGGTTCAAACCAAGAAGAGTTACCCAATTTAAAGGTAATGTATTCTCTAATGTTCTTTTGTTTTATTTTACTTCTCCAACATCCTAAACTATTTTTATTCATTTCTCTTGTAACAAAACAAGTATCTAAAATATACTAGGATGTGTTTATAATAAGTATTCGAGCTACACATACACACACCTTCATCTAATGGTTAAGGAGCATATTGTTTCCGTGGATGGAGAATTTCTACCTCACGAAAGAATGATTGTTCAATATTCTTATAACACTTTTAATGGTGGCCATTTAGATGACAGTATATTTATATATGATATATAATTTATTTATGTTTACTATAATCTTCTGTATTTTTCATTTTTTCATACCTTTATGGTTTCCATAATGGGTAAACGCGATAACTTCATTTTAGGAATTACAGACTACCGCCCCCTCAAAGTTATTTGATTCATTAACGCCATATGTGGGACGTATAAAGGATGGAGTTAATGATATTATATATGATATTATACTGGAATTATAATATACCTTTATATTATTATGATTCCATTCCATAAAATTCTAAATGGAAATGAATGTAGCGTTCATGCGTACGTACGGCTTACCGTCTCCATGAACTGTTAATTTCATTTCTTACCCATAAATGTTATGTAATATTATAAATGCATGTATAAACTGGATATATATGATATATATGATATCTACCTCATGAATATAACTCTGGATATAATGGATACATGAACAAATTGTAATTATAAAGAGTTTATTTTTGACTCAATTACTAATGATCGTTAAAACGACCGTTATTAACTTAAATAATTACATAGTGTTCATGACATGGTAATAAGTGATATAAAGGAAAAATGAACTCTAAAAAGGTTCTTAAGAAATTAGAAATTAACTCATGTTTATTATTTAGGAGATTAAAGAACGATCGAGTCAAGTCGGATATGAGGTAAGGGACTTCGTCTCAATCTCGTTTCATTGAGGCATATTATATTTTATACACAACTATCTTTTATGTGGTGTATAAAACCCTTTGACATTTAAATTTATTCAAAAGGAATCTTTTTTATATAAAGAATTTACTAAATGAAAAAATGGAATGTTTATTTGTCGTACGTATGCGGCGACAATGACTTCTCCACCTCCATGACCATTATTTGAGCTTTAGCTTCCTCTAAAAGCCATAACATTTATTTAAATGAAAAATAAATACCATGTTTTACTTTTCATTTAATTTGGTATTGAAAATGGTTTTCATAATGTATTTATATCAATGTGTTGTGTTGATATATTGTGATTGAAAAGTGGAAATGTTATGTTTCTTTTATGCATGTTTTATGTGATACGATTATGTTATGGTTCTTGGGCATTGTTATGATGACGGATGGTTCCTTGATAAACTAAGGTTGGGTGAGCCCGATATAGCTCTCCAATGCATTGGGCAACGCGAAGGGGTTCAATTCTAAGGATTCTCCGAAGCGATTGAGGGAATATACTGTGATGGGTATTCCAAATGTAACCATGAGGGTTACTCCATACGTAAGAATGTTATGAATGCCTCAAGTTACCTTTATGTCTTATGATTTCTATGATTTATTCATGATTTGATGAGGTATGTCAAAATTCTTATGTTTTACAAGTAATGTATGATTTCATACATGGACTAATGTTTTCATTTCACACTTTTATGTCCCTTGCTGAGATTTTTATGCTCATCCCATGTTTTTGAAATGTTTTTCACATGTCAAGGGAAAGGTAAATGATGTGATGATAGTGTCTAGGAAGTGTCAAGAAAGAATATATGTTTTATTTTAAATATGTTTCCGATGATGGGAAAAATGAGTACTATCTTATATGTAACCACCTTGTTTAAATGTGGAGTGTAATGCATGATTTATGATCTAATTCTGTAAAAATCTAAACCTAAAAAGATCCTCAACGTGTATTCTTGAAATAACACAAGATTAGGTAATGTTTAAGGTCGGGTCCTTAAAGAGGACATGGATGTGTGGAATGGACTACCCAAAAGGAGACCTATCAAGAATATTATTATAATGACTTGGGCTTTGAAATAATCCATCAAAAGGCAAAGAAAATTGAAGAGAGTTATTCTAGTGGTCGGGGTCATGGGCGTGGACAATGTGTAAACATGAATGAATTAGGAGAAGAAGAGATTAAAATTGGATCTAAGATTATGAAAAATCGTGGTCTTTAATAAGGGAATAGATGATTTGTATGACCCCATCACTCCCCCCTTTTTCTGGTTTATCTTTTCTATTTCAGGGGCTTTGACCCTCCCTTTAATAAAATATATTAAAAAATATATGAAATAAATAAATAAATGATAAATATTAAATAAGCAATATATATTATATAAATACATATTATATATATAATAAAATTGAAATAAATATATAATAATTTAATATTAAATAAATAATAAATCAATAATTAATAAATAAATAAAATAAATAAATAATAAATGAATAATAAATAACAATAAATGTTATAAAAAATAATATAATTATTATTAATCTGTGGTATAAAAGAAAATTAACAATATTAATAAATAAATTTAAAATAAAGAAATAACAAATTAATATTAAATTAATAACTAATAAATAATAAATAAAAAAATTGAATATAAATATATATAAATATATTTATATACATTTAAAAAAATTTACTTAAATATATTTAAACACACATTTCTGTTTAAAATTATATTTAAACAAACTATGATATATAATTGTATATTAATATATATATATATAAACACAGTTAAATATAAGTATCAATATTAATATAGAAATATATGATATATACATATATAAACCATAATATGTATAAATTTTTACCAATTTATATAAATATAATCAAATACATACATATATATGTAGTTATTTTCATATATTAAAATATACTCATAAATATAGATTTTTTTATTGAAAAATGCATCTTTGTATATAATAATTACATATATATAGTTATATATATACAAATTATGAATATTTATAACATATATGAAATTGATAATTATTTATTTTTATTGAAATGAATAAAAAAATATTTATTTCAATTGGGTTTATATGTTTAAAAATATATTTATATGTAAATAACTCTTTATAAAAATGATTTATTATATGTAAATAAAAAAATATACGAATATATTTATATATAAATAAATATACATTGTCAAAACGGATAAAAATTCAAAATGATAATATCAATTTGAATTTATTCCTTGAGCATAAATTCATTCCCCACTGAAAAAGACCATAAACCCCTTTAAATGATGATGAGATTCAATCAAATGTTAAAAAATTAGGTTACACAAACTATAAACTCAGAATATATCCATTGGGGGGATTTTATAAACTGCCAAAAATAGTGACTGGGTACCTCCTTGGTCATCATGGAATAGAGCTCATTACAGGCTTCGATGTTTATAGTGAACGAGCACAAACAGACACTCAAATAAAAAGTTTTGGTCATTTGAAATTCAATACCGATTTCCTACATTTCTTGAAACAATATTTAATTTTAATTTTTTAATTAATAAAAAAAATTAATATTTTTTTAGTTCATTAAAAAATATCTTATTTGATTGGTTGAGAAGCTAAAACGGACTCCAAGGTCAAGTGTTATGGTTAATTGTTGTTGAAGTCTGATTTTCAACATATTGAGCATTTGTTTTAATATTAAAATTATTATTAACTAATACTTGTCAATTTACAGACTGTAATTAATTAAAAATAATAATAATAAACTATATAGTATAATAAATAATTTTTAGTAAATCAAAATTTATTAATAAATATTTTTTAAAAAATTTATTCCTTCAATTTAGTGGATGTTTTTAAAAACCATAGACATTTCTAAATGGTTTTTTAAAAACACATTGATAGAAAATTAAGAATTATTTTTTTGGTAAGAAAATTAACACATCGAACATATGTAAACAAATTGAGGGTGATTTTTAAAATGTCTTCTAAATTTTTTTCTTGAAAACATTTAGCAGCAGTTTTTTTAACCAATATGAAAAAACCCACTACGAAACACCATTTTTGAAGTTAATCCTGTATAAGCCATTGTGTAAAAATAGAGATTATAAGAAATAAGGGTATCTATACTCATATCTAATCTGAATATTTCCATATTGATCAAGCCAATATAGTTAGAATTGGAACTAAGAAATTCATGGTTAATTCAAAATAAAGAAGAAAGTGTTACTAGGTATGATAATACCTTCACAAGGATATACATGTATGTTATGAATTAAATACACACCATTGAATGGAATATTTAATTCTTAATTCAATGGTTTAATAATATTTTTATAAGGTTGCGGGTCACTCAAATGTTTTCCTCATATGTTGAAATAGTTTTTTATGCCATCAAAATGGAAAATGAATTCTATAAATCCTATATGTTCAAGTAAAATCATGAATATAAGAGTTTTAATGATCACCCCAGAAAAATGCAATTCATCAAATAAGAAGAAGATGTTGAATAAATTTCTATCTTGTGAGAACTGTGGAATGAATCATCTTTTTAAATACATAAAAAGATTTTATGTTTTTTATAAGGGTGAATATAAGTGAAATCTAGAAAAACAATTAAATTAGTATTAAGAAAAAATATTTAGTGTTTCAACTATATGTATATTTTGAACAATGGAAATGAATTCACCAAGTGTTAAAGGTATCTACCAAAAAAGAGGATAAAGGAATATTTCCAAGGATTTGTGATAACAACATATGAGTTTGAAGTTCCCAAATATGTGGTGGAAAATAATTTTATCATAGCATCAATTTTAGATAATTATTTACTTTATTGATTATATTACCACTAGTTTATATCATTCGGGTTTTCCAAGATAATTATATTTTTCTATATCACATTAATAAGGGAGTTTTTAGTCAAATATCCTAGTGGATGTCTCACTGCAACAAACATATGTAAGGAGGATTACATTATGAGACATAAACATGACTTATTTAGTCACTTTATTATCATACATATTGTTGAATTTTATATAATCATCAGAATGGATTGTATTTAAAAAAAGAACAAAACAAAATATTTCAAGAAAAAAGGATATTTTGATTCGTGTTGAAGATATATAATTTCTTATCTATAGAGGATTGATGTCATAATCCTAGAAATATCTACATCTACTATACTGAAGGAGAGTCTTCATGAAAAAGAGAAGAAAAAATATAGTGATGGATATTGTAATCTTGAAATTGTATATGTAAGTATTGTATTGAAATACATTGATATGTTTCCAAAATAATTATATAGACATCCCCTAGAGCGTGATGTTTATTGTCTCCATGATTTAGTCCTTAACACATGACCAATATCAAAGACACCCTGTTGAATTTCCATTGTTGAACTAGTATTGTTAATGAATAATACCAACAATATCTGTGTGATATGGTATTTATTGATCCCAGTTTTTCACTATGGGGATTGCCTATTCTCATTGTTTAGAATAATTATATATCCATGAGGCTATTCATTTATTATTTTGAAATCAAATTTATTATAATAATGAAAAAGTATTATTTACCATTAATTGATGTCTTATTCAATCTTTTTAACTGATCATAGTATTTTTCAATGATTGACAATCATTGTAGGTGTCATAAATTATTAGTAAATAAATAATATATTATGAAGAAATATTTTTGTATGAGGTATGGACATTAAGTGTTTATAGTAATTCCATTTTGATTAACTAATGCACCATTTATTTTTATGGATATATTGAATAGAGTATTCATGGAATATATTAATCTTTTTTTGTGGTACTCATTGATGATATCAAGAAAAATTAAAACAGCAACATTTACCACAAGAATAACTTATTCATCTTTATTAAGACTCTTATATAGAAAGAGATATATAGAAAAATTATGTTTTTTTATTTCCATATTCAATCATTTTCTTTTTTTTGTATATTTTCTCCAAGGATGTAATTTTAGTTGATCCTATAAATAAAAATATGGTCATATAATGTCCAATACTAATGAACATAACTGAGGTATTCAATTTCATTAGTTTGGTAGGTTACTATTGGCGATTTTTTTAATTTTTCTCTGATTGGATAACCCTTTAATAATTATTACACATAAAGGGGTTATGAGTATTTGGATAAATGTATGTGAAGTGTGATTTATTTAACTTAAGGGTATATTGGTAAATAATTCAATTTTGACTTTACCATCTATAAGTGACGAATTTGTGATATATAATTATGATTCTAATAATATAATTGGTTGTATCTTAATACAAAATGACAAGTTATTTCCAGTTAATAAAGGCAATTGAAGACTCGTGAATAGAACTATACATATTATGATCATGAGTTAGTAGCTGTATTCTTTTCATTGAAGATATTGACACATTATTACTAATGTGAAATATGTGAGATACACATGGATCGTAAAATCCTAAAATACATTATTTCATAGATATAGATCAATATGATACAATGGTTATGTCTCAATCTACTTAAGGATTATGGTTTTAGGATACATTATCTCCCATGAAAAGAAAAGAATTTAGTGGATTCGTTTTGTTGAAAAAATCAAGGCTGTAATGCCCCGACCCCAGTTACCCAGAGTTGGTGCATTATTACATAACATTTGAATGATCACAAAAGATCAAGTCTCGATAGAGTGATTAGTTTATTAGTCATGGAAACACTAGATACATTCATAATGTTTACATTACATAATAAAATGAAAAACTACAACAACATCTTGTCTTCACAGTAATATCCCTTTATACTATCCCTACAGGTCATTCATAAAATACTTCATCACATCCTGGAAAAAATAAAACATAGAAAGGGGTGATCTCAAATGCCCAGTAAGGATAACAATATAGCGGAAACATTAATACATAAGCATAAACATTTAAGGCAATGTATAACTAAAACAAAAGCCTTTTAAAACTTCAACTCCAGCATAATATGGAAGAAATTAAATGAAATAATACCATATACTTATTCACATGGGTATTCTACTAGTCAAATAATCACATGAAATATCAATAACCACTTTCATAATGACGGAATGAATAATGCCAGACTATCATAACCACATATCCAAGGCATAGTGCCAAAACTACAAATAAGATTTTGTCAAGGACTTATTCCAAGACACTAGTTTGTCTCATGATACCTACTGATGCATCGAGGAGCTATAGCGGGATCCACCCGTTACTTATTAAGTCCAATGAATTCTCATATGAACAGGTTTAAACATAACCTAAACATTCATATTAAATCTAGCATACGAAATGACAATACTTTCTACATAAACCATGAATGATATAAAAATAACACATCCATAGTCAAACATATCACAAAACCATCAATACAATATGGAAGTTTTGTATCATAATAAATCAACTCCAAATAAACTTAAAATCCATCAAAGGATGTTGACATAGATGAAATCAAAACTCCTTTTAGAGAAATAAATCTTTCTATTTTGAAATCATTTAAGAGTCATATATTTATAAAATAAAACATTTTATTTGAAAATATTTTTATAAGCTTATATGGGAAGCTTCGACGATTTTATAACGGCGGAGGATAGTCGCACCCACCGTATAAGTTAAAAACATTCTTACCTTAATTATGTCGAAAAGGTTAAAAAGCACCTTGTTTGGAAAACGATGGAAAAATTCATTTATGAACCTCTTATAAAAAAGTCAAACAAGGGTGTAAATGACTTTCACCCATATTCTTGTAAATAGTAAAAATGTTTTGAAATACATTTTTAAGAAACATAGTTGTGGATGATAAAGAAATCCAAGTAGATTATTACATATAACAACCTCGTATAATGAAGAGATTGTAAAATAAACCCTTACCTTGTACATTTCTTGGGTTGAGGGTAGGTTAAACTCTTGTATAATGGTGAACTAATTGTTATTAAATTATACAATAATCATATACATTAATTTGATATCATATATGATGTTTTAACATTTATTTGTTAATAATATCATAGTATTATCTTTGTTTCGGGTGTTAAGTTACTCATTTTCTTTTATATGTTCTGTTACGTAAGTCGTGTTTGCATGGATAGGCTATATCTTATTCATTTCCAGAATTATATAAAGTCCTTAAACATTATTTGTAATCATCAAATGAGAATTAGTCTTTAATAGATACGATGGGGAATGAATCTCATCACGTTCATGGAGACGGTAGTCCGTACGTACGCACGAGTGACAATATCATTCTTTCCATATTAAAATAATATATAATTGGATGGTATATCACATATACAGAATCATTATCATGTTATATTTATTATTTACATGAATTAATCATCATTACTATACCCATCCAAATAATAATTTATTGAATAACAATTACACGACGACGTGGAGATGGAAAGCCGTACGTAAGCATGTATGCTGACATATCATTCAAAGGATGGATAGAAAACTGAATGAGGTTGAACAATATTTATAATAACATCATAGTATATATAGGATACTAGAGTTATTATTTTATAATGGGAATAAGAAATAATGAAGAAGTTGAAGAAGAAAGGAACTTGACAAAGGGAGGTGAAATCATTAGCTCTTCTTCAAGTTCTTTCTTTTGATTTAATCAAAAGGGCTCCATAGGATTGCTTTCTGATCAAACTAAGGCCTCTAGGTTGAAGTGAGGGAAGTTGAGAGAGTATTTGGGTAGGGGTTGGCCGAGCCAAAAGGCTTTGAATGTGTTAATTAGTGAGAATGGGGAGTGCCCTTTTATAAGAGGAGTGATAGGCACCTTTGGAAAAGCTAGAAATATTATTTTATAATAAATTCATATTCGGTTTCTAATGGCTCCATAGTGGATTATTTAAAGGTTAAGGTGGTATGGGTCAAAAACTTCTCAACGAATAGAATTTAGATAGGTTTGGATCATTATATTAACTGTATCTTTTAGTTTTAACTCTTAGATAATTAGTTTTACATTTACCATGTCACTTTGTATTTTTATACTATATAGTTAATAAACATACTATATACCTCCAAGAGCCCCCCAAGGGATCCATTAATGATAAAAATATCATTATATAAGTATATTGTCCGAACCATTGATTTTTATGAATTGAATATAAATTAATAATATAATATTTATTTTAAAAACTCTTTTATGTCAATTTTGACACTATTGGGTATTTTGTTTTTGAAAAATTCATAACAGCATTATTAATTCGAAAACAATTTTTATAGTCAATCATAATATGTCATATTAACCTATAAAATTAGTTTAATTCATTAAAAGTCTAAAATTACATTTATTTGGATATTTATAATAACAATTATTTTATTATTTAATTAATTAGGTAATTACTGTATCACCATTATGTCATAAATAAATTAATTATTTAATGTCTAAAAATGATAAATAAACTACTAGTATGTATGAAATCATTTTATATTTCTAATGAATATTTAAAATCGAATTTATCTTATGTATAACCCTATATTAAAAATGTTTTAGTAAATAAACATTGATTTTAACTCTTTTAACTCTTCTTTGAATTAAATAATAATAAATGTTCTAATCTAATCCAAGTGGACCTAAATGATAATATATTATTCCTAAGGTTGTTTTTGGTCGAGATACATTTGTCCAATAGAATTAGGACATGTGTTAAGGTAATATTAATATCATATTTACCCTTAATTACCCTATTTTCTTTTAACTATGGTAAATAAAAGTAAAAAGTTACTATTCAACAAAATTATTTTCATCTCATTGAACCACATTTTACTCCTTGATATTAACCGAGTCTCTTGGATTTTATAAATTCCACTCCTAGAAACGGTAAAATTACGTTTTATGTGAATTTACAAATTCTCCTAGGAGGTGGGTAAAAGACAATGAAAAGTTTAATAAAATTTTTATATATCTAAAACTAATCTAAACTAACTCAAATGAGTTACATTGATCATATATAGGTATTATGTATCTATTTTGACCTTAATTATATTTAAATATAATAAATACTTTTTTAAATAAAAAATTGGTTTTAAACTATAACTCAATGTTTTCTCACTATTCATCAAAAATTGAACGTTTTCAGAAAAATACCAAAAATTCACCCTAGTATAATTTTAATATTCCGAATCAGAAAATGAATCTCTATTTTGAAAGAAATTTTTTTTTTAAAATTTCAAAAAGTGGGTATTACTATTCATAACGGCAAGTTTGATTGGTTGTGTTGTGTGTGTTAGAACTCAAAGATGCGTACAACACAGGCTACCGTATTATTTAAAGGAAAGCGTATCGTGGAAGCTTTGGGTGTTACAATGGATTTCTAACACAAATGATGATTGAGAGGGTTCCTATGTCAATTGATCTAGTAAATTTTTATATAGGAATTTTTAATCGAGGTGACATATCTATCCTTTTATAAAATAATTTTTAATACATATTTATTTAAAAATATTAATAGATGGCAGTATAATAATGAGAATATTCAGAAGAAAATTAAAGATGTTAATGATGGGAAATTAATAGAATTAATTTTGAAAATATAGTGTTCTAAAATTTTAAAATTGATATGTGTTCCATCTAAACCTGATCTAAAAAGGGTATTGTTGGACTATGCTCATATCAAAAACTTCTCAACACACATAGTAGCACCAAGAAGTATATAGATTTGACGAAATATTATTAGTGGGAAAACATGAATTGGTAATTTGTGGAAAATATATCGAGATGCATGGTATTTAAATAGGTCAAAGATGATAGATCCAATCTTAAAGTATTTATGCACCCACTTCCTATTCTTTTTTGGAAATAAGATGATATTAAAACTTATGTTTTCACCGGACTACTAATTACTCGAAGTAAGAATGATACAATACAAGTTATCTTTTATCACCAAACCAAATCTGCACATTTCTACACTGTAAGAGAATATCTACCTCTTCCTTTATATATAACGATTCATATTACTAATTCTTTAAGACATCATGGCATACTTATTTTTATAATATTTAATAATGATCCCAGTATTAAATTTAAATTAAAGAGGAATCATCACAAGACTCTTGATACTATGCAGCATTTTAGAACATTCAACCACACTCAAACTGATGGAAAATATAAAAAGACTATTCAAATAATTGAATAAATGTTGAGGTCCTTCTCACATGACTTCCAAGGTATAATGGATAATTACTTAACTTTGGTAAAGTTTTCCTATGACAACAGTTAATATTCAAATATTCAAATAGAGTCGTATGAAGCATTATATGGAAATAGATATCACCCTCCAAATTTTTGTGTATGAATTTAGAGAAAGGAAATTATAGGCATATAACATTTTGATGAGAAAACAACAATGCTGTAGGTTATTCAGACTTATATTAAATCATATCAAAGTAGAAAAATCATTTCTGCCGACCATCAGATGATGGATTTGGAATTCCAAGTGGGTGATCATGATTTATTGAGAATATATCATTGATGTATTTTATAAGGATTTATAATTAAAAGTTATTGAGACCTAGGTATATCATACAATTTGAAACCCTTAAAACAATTGCATTTGTTTCTTACTATTTTGAAATTCTGAAAAGTCTCTCAAAAATAGATAATGTGATCCATATATCATTATTAAGCATGTACATGCCAAACAAAAATAATACATTGAATTTATATAGGTATTATGTATCTATTTATACCTTAATTAAATTTATATAATATAAATACTTATTTAAAAAAAATTGGTTTTAAACTATAACTTAGTGTTTTTTCACTATTCATCAAAAATTGAAAGTTTTCAGAAAAATACCAAAATTTTACCCTACGCTAATTTCGATATTCCAAATCCCAAAATGAAGTCAATTTTGAAAGATAAAGTTTATAAAATTTCAAAAAGTGGGTATTAATATTCATAACGGCTAGTTTGATTGGTTGTGGTGTGTGTGTTAGAACTCGAAGTTGCATAACACACACGATACTATATTATTCAAAGGAAAGTGTACCGTGGAAGCTTGGGGTGTTACATTCTCCTCTCCTTGAAATAATTTCATCTTCAAAATTTCTAGAATACTACCACATGAAAAGACTCAGGTGGTTCTTCATCATAAGTTCCTCAGGTTCCCACGTTGCTTCTTCCATCTTATGGTTTCTCCACATAAAATTTACTAGATGATTCCTCAGGTATCTCAGTACTTGTTCACTCCTATCAAGAATCTTTTCGGTCTCTTCGAAAAAAGACAGATCAGGTTCTAGTTCTAATTCTACATAGGTGAGTACATACGTTGGGTCATGCATGTATTTCCTCAACAGTGATACGTGGAAAACATCATGAACTTTGGAGAGACTTGGCGGCATTTCCAAACGGTAAGCTACAACCCCAATTCGTATTAGAATTTGAAAGGTCTGATGTACCTAGGACTCAATTTACCCTTCTTATAGAAACATATAACTCCCATCCCTGGAGATACCTTCAAGAAAACATGATCTCCTACCTGAAATTCCAAATCCTTCTTTCAGTTATCGGCATAGCTATTCTACCTAATTTGAGCTGTGTTGGTGTGGTTCTGGATTACCTTTACCTTTTCCATTGTTTTCTCCACCAGTTATGGGCCTACAAGTTTTCGTTCACCAACGTCACCCCAACAGGTTTTTGTGTGACATCTCTTTCCGTATAACACTTCATATGGTTCTATCTGTATACTTGAATGGAAGCTATTGTTATAGGAAAATTCTACTAGAGGTAAATATTGATCCCACATACCCTGAAAGTCAAGTGAGCAGGATCTCATCATGTCTTCGAAGGATTGAATAGTCCATTGCTATTTTCCATCTGTTTGAGGGTGGTAGGCAGTGCTCAAATGAAGTTCAGTATCTAGGGATTTCTGAAGACTCTTCCAGAATCATGAGGTAATACGAGGATCACGATCAGAAACAATCGATATGGGTACCCCATTACGTCTCACCACTTCAATAATATATAGTCTTTCTAGACATTCTAATGGTAGATCTTCTCTTATAGAATGAAAATGTGCTGACTTGGTAAGATGATAAAAAATAACCCATTTTCCTTTGTTCCTTCTAGGAGTCTTTGGTAGCCCCAAGACAAAGTCCATCATAATAATGTCCCATTTCCACTCCGGTATGGGAAGAGGTTTCACAACTCCTCCAGGCTGTTTCCTTCCATCTTTTACTTGTTGAAAAACCATACATCTTGACACAAAATCAGTAATCTCCCTCTTCATGTTGTCCCACCAAAAACGTTCCTTCAAGTCTCTATACATTTTGGTGCCCCCATGGTGTATAGAGAAATTGGAACTATGAGCATCATCCAAAAAATTCCCATTTTAGATCATGTATATTGGGAACACAATGTTTCTTCCCAAATTTCAAAATTCCATCTTCATACACAAATTCTCTCAATCTCCCATCATTCACAGCTTTAATATTCTTTTGAAATTCTTCATCATCGGTCTGAGAACTCGTAATCATTTCTAGTAAAGATGGTTTGGCAACCATTTGAAAAATAATTGATGTTTCACCTTACATGGTGATTCCCAAATCCAACTTTACTAGATCCATGAATATTGGATCCCTTTCAATTCTCATATTGTTGAAAACCTCATGATCTTTTCTGCTCAAAGCATCTACCACCTTGTTTTCCTTCCCCGGGTGGTAGTGTATCGTGCAATCATAATCCTTGAGTAATTCAAGCCATCTCCTTCGCCTCATGTTGAGTTCTTTTTGTGAGAAAATATACTTCAAACTCTTTTGATCAGTATAAATCTCTCATTTTTCACCATAGAGGTAGTGCCTCCATATCTCAAAGCAAAGATCACAACTGCTAACATGAGATCATGAGTGGGATAGTTTTTTTTCATGAATTTTCAACTATCGTGATGCATAGGCAATAACCCTATCATTCTGCTTCAGGACACAACCAAGTCCTTTATTTGATGCATCACTATAAATAAAGAACCCATCATTCCCCTATGGTAGAGTTAATATAGGAGCATTGACTAATATTTTCTTCAGTTCTTCAAAACATTCTTCACACTCTTTTGTCCAAAAAAATCTAACCCATTTACGTGTGAGATTTGTTAATGGTTTAGCCAACCGGGAAAAATTCTGGATGAAACATCGATAATAACCTGCTAAACCAATAAAACTATGTACCTCAGTTATACTCATCGGTGCAGGACATTCTTGGATTTCCTTTGTCTTAGAAGGATCAATAGAGATTCCATCATTTGAGACAATATAGCCAAGAAAAGAAATCTCCTGAAGCAAGAATTCACACTTGATAAACATCCTATATAATTCATGTATTCTCAGAGTATTCAGGATAATGCGCAAGTGATTTTCATGATCTTCGTAGCTTTTGGAGTATAACAAGATATCATCAATAAATACCACCACGAATTCATCGAGATATTACATGATAACTCTATTCATTAGATCAATGAATACAGAGGGTACATTAGTCAATCCAAAAGGCATTATCGTAAACTCGTAATGCCCGTACCCGGTTCGAAATGCGGTCTTCGGAATTTATTCCTTCTTCACACACAACTGATGGTATCCAGATCGAAGGTCAATCTTTGAAAAGTATTGAGCTTCATGCAGTTGGTCAGATAAGTCATCAATGCGAGGTAGGAGATACTTGTTCTTTATTGTTATAGCATTTATCTCCCTATAGTCGAAACATAACCACATAGATCCATATTTCTATTTAACAAAAAGAACAGGTGCTCCCGATGGAGAAACACAAGGGAGAATAAATCCATTATTACTCAATTCCTCTAGTTTTTTCTTTAGTTCAACTAATTCTACAGTGGCCATTCTACAAGGGGTCTTCGATATAGGCCTTGATCCAAGAATTAAATCAATGGAAAACTCAACTTCCCATTATAGAGGATGTCCAGGTAAATCTTCCGGAAAAACATCTACATTTCATTCACAATAGGTACATCCTCTATTTGAACATTCTTTTCCCCACCCATAGTAATTTCATTCTCTTCCTCCCCAATAATTGAATTTAGTTGAGATACTGGGGGTGGGTCTAGGTAAGAATTAGATGGCGATGATTCCGCTCTAAAGATAAGGTGTTCCTTATCATCATCATCAAAAATAGTAACCTCCTTCTTCTTACAATAAATTTTTGCATCATGGTCCAAAAGCCGATCCATACCAATGATTATATCAAATTCAATCATAGGTATGACAATGAGATCAGCAGATATAGAACATTTATGTGCTCTAACGGGGACTGATTCACAAAACGTTGTTGCAATGATACATCCCTTAAGAGTTTTAACTGAAAAATCCCATGTAAAATCAAATTGGAAATACCTAATTTTCTTAGAAAACTGGGAAGATACGAAACAATGCGATGATCCAAAATCAAATAATGCATTTGATAAACTTTATGAAGCCATTAAATTACTTGCCACCATGTCATTCGAAGCTTCTACCTTAGCAGTAGTGATAGCATAAGCTTGGACTTGATCACTAGGCCTTTTCTAAGGTATGTTCCCCTGACGCTTAAGACATTCATTTGAATAATGTCCCATCTTCCTGCAATTGTAGCATTGGACATCAATATCTTACTTCTTCCCCTTGTAATCACGAGCTTAGTGGCCTTTTTCAACACACTTGTAACAGACTCCCATTCCTTTTAATCATGTACCAGGGTGTTTCTTTCAACATTTACTACAGGATGGATATTCAACTTTTCCCTTCTTTCCTTTATTTCCATTCCTAGATTGATTAGCAGATCTCTTCTTCTCTTTCTTTGCTTTAAAGTCATAACACTTATAGAATTCCTTTTTAGTCTTGATAGCCAATGAGACAATGTCTTCGTATGACGAGAAGGATTGTGTGACTAATGCTCGATGGAGAAATGGCTTTAACCCATCAAAGAAACGATCAGTCTTACTTCTTGGGTTACATATATAATCTCCAACATACCTTTCTAACCTCGTAATGTTAGCCTCATACTTTGAGACATTATCCTCCTCCTTTTATCTCAAACTCAGAAATTTCCATTCCATATCAGCTTGATGGTCACGAGGAAAATATTTTTCTAACAACAGATATTTGAACTCCCTCCATTCCATATTTGATACTTTATCATATTCCTTCGTGTTTTGAATCAATGACAACCATTGATCAGCATCTCCAGGGAGGTGATATCCGCCATGAAATTTTTCTCCCTTTCACTACTCCCCAAAGCCTGAAATATTTTCTCTAGGGAACTTATCCATTCCTCACCAACTAATGGATTTTCACTCCCATTAAATGTTTGTTGTTGATGCCTCATGAAGCGATCTAACATTGATCCTCCATACTGTGGATCATGGTGCTCTATACGGGTAAGGTTATTATTCATAAACTGAGTGAGTTGTCCCAGTACGGTGATTAGCTGATCAGCACCAGTTACGTCACCATCTCTACTATAATTATCCTGAGCAGGAGTGAAATCCCTATATGGAGTGTATGCATTAATACGGTTTCCATTTCTTCCACTAGGCGCCATATTCTAAACAATGGCATAAACTAGATCTGTTTACGAATAAAAATACATATTTCCATACTTATAAAACACTTAACATAAATTTAACTATTTATCGATATAATCCATAATCATAAAATTGTTTTCTTTGAGGAAGTATATACTCATAAACCCATCATAATGATTTGTAAAGAAAATTAGAGTTATCCTAATCATATTCCCCATGAGTGTCGTAACCAAGAGTGCAGCAAGGCCCGTTGTCGTGCACCAGTTCCCGTTCGTGTCTAGCTCAATGGAGTGTTTTTGGGTTTTACCCCTAGGTACATATGTGCCAGAGCTGCCTCTACCTGGTCGTATCCAGACAGGGATTTATTGTTCGTAAAACTCACAAAATCTCTACAATACCAATATTCTTGGAAGTTCTTTTATACTAATCCTCAATGACTTTCTTAGGTCTATGTGCTCTAATCAGAGTTTACCTAAATCTAGCTTCCAAAGTTTGTACTAAACTTCCTCTCATACAAACTGTAACGCCCTGAACCCAGTTACCCAGAGACGGTTCATTATTACATAACATTGGCATGATCACAAAAGATCAGGTCTCAAAAGACCGATTAGTATTGTAGTCTTGGGAACACTGGATACATTCATAAAGTTTACATTACATCATAAAATGAAAAACTACGACAAAATCTTGTCTTTACACTCATATCCCCTTATAAAATCCCTGTAGGTCATTCATAAAATACTTCATCACATCCTGGGAAAAATAAAATGTAGAAAGGGGTGAGCTCAAATTCCCTATAAGATAACAATATAGCGGAAACATTAATAAATAAGTATAAACATTTAACGAAATGTATAACTAAAACAAAATCCTTTTAAAAATTGAACTTTAGCATAAAATGGAAGAAATAAAATGAAATAATTCCATATTACTAATCACATGGATATTCTACTAGTCGAATAATCACATGCAATATCTATAACCACTTTCATAATGATGGAATGCATAATGCCAAACTATCATAACCACATAGCCAATGCCTTGTGCCATGAATACAAATAAGATTTTTTCAAGGCCTTGTTCCAGGACACTAGTTTGTCTCATGAGACCTACCGATTCATCGAGCAACTATAGAGGGCTCCACCCATCACATATTAAGTATAATACATTCCTCATATGAACAGGTTTAAACATAACATAACCATTTGTATTAAAACTAGCATAGAAAATGTCAATAACTTCTACATAAACCATGAATGGTATAAAAATAAAAAATCCACAGTCAAACATATCACAAAACCATCAATAAAATATGGAAGTTTTGTATAATAATAAATCAACTCCAAATAAACCTAAAATCCATCAACGGAAGTTGACATAGATGAAATAAAAACTCTTTTTTGAGAAATATCTCTTTCTATTTTAAAATCATTTAAGAGTCATATATTTATAAAGAAAAAAATATTCTTTAAAAATATTCTTATAAACTCATAAGGGAAGCATCAACAATTTTATAACGGTGGATGATAGCCGCACTCGCCGTATAAGTTAAAAAAATATTCTTACCTTAATTCTGCCGAAAAGGTTAAAAAGCATATTATTTGGAAAATGACGGAAATATTATTTTATAAACCTCTTATAAAAAATTAAAACAAGAGTATAAATGAATTTAACCCATATTCTTTTAAATAGTAAAAATGTTTTAAAATACATTTTTAAGAAACATAGATGTGGATGATAAAGAAATCCCAGTAGATTATTACGTATAAACAACATCAGATAATGAAGAAATTGTGAAATAAACCCTTACCTTGTACTTTTCCTTGGTTGAGGGGATGTTAAACTCTTGTATAATGGTGAAATAAGTGTTATTAAATTATACATGAATCATATACATTAATATGATATCATATATGATCTTTTAACATTTATTTGTTAATAATATCTTAGTATTATCGTTGTTTCGGGTGTTACCATACTCGTTTTATTTTATATGTTTTGTTATGTAAGATGTGTTTGTAATATATAGGTTGTATCTTATTCATATCCAGAATGATATCAAGTCCTTAAAAATTATTTTTAATCATCAAATGAGAATTAGTCTTGAATGGATACGATGGGGAATGAATCTCATCGCTTCCGTGGAGACGGTAGTCCGTACTTACACACGAGCGACAATATCATTGTTTTGATATTAAAATAATATAAAATTGGATGGTATATCATATATAAATAATCATTATCTTGTTATATTTATTATTTACATGAATTAATCATCATTATTATACCCATCTAAATAATAATTTATTTAATAACAATTACACCACGACGTGGAGACGGTTAACCGTACATACGCACGTATGGTGACATGTCATTCAAAGGATGGATAGAATACTGAATATGGATGGAACGTATTTATAATAACATAAAATTATATATAAGATAATAGATTTATTATTTTATAATGGTAATAACAAATAAATAAGAAGTTGATGAAGAAAGGAACTTGAAAAGGGGAGGTGAAATCATTACCTCATCTTCGGGTTCTTCCTTTTGATTTGATCAAAAGGGATCCTTAGGCTGGCATTATGATCAAAATAAGGCTTCTAGGATTAATTGAGTGAAGTTTATAGAGTATTGGGGAAGGGGTTTGCTGAGACAAAAGGCTTTGAATGTGTGAATTATTGAGAAGGGGGATTTCCCTTTTATAAGAGTGGTGAGGGGCACCATTGGAAAAGCTAGAAATATTATTTTATAATAAATTCATATTCGGTTTCTAATGGCTCCAAAGTGGATCATATAAAGGTTAAGGTGGGTATGGGTCGAAAACCACTCAAAAAATATAATTTAGACAGTTTTGGGTCATTATATTAAACTTATCTTTTAGTTTTAACTCTTAGTTAATTAGTTTGACATTTACCATGTCACTTTATATTTTTAGATTATATAGTTAATAAACATACTATATGGATCCATGAGACCCCCAAGTGGTCCATAAATCATACAAATATCATGATATATGTCTCATGGCTGAAACATATATTTTTATGAATTTAATATAAATTACTAATATAATATTTGTTTTAAAAACTCTTTTATGTCAATTTTGACACTATTGGGTATTTTGTTTTTGATAAATTCATAACAGAATTATTACTTCGAAAAAAATTATATAATCCATCATAATATGTAATATTAACCTATAAAATTAGCATAATATATAAAAAAGTCTCAAATTACATTTATTTGGATATTTATAATATCAATTATTTTATTATTTCATTAATTAGGTAATTACTACATCACCATTGTGTCATTAATAAATTAAATTATATAATGTCTAAAAATTATAAATAAAATACCATTATGTAGGAAATCCTTTCAGATTTCTAATGAATATTTACAAAAGAATTTATCTTATGTATAACACTATATTAAAAAAAATTAGTAAATAAACATTGATTTTAACTATTTTAACTCTCCATTGAATTAAATAATAATAAATGTCCTAATCTAATCCAAGTGGACCTAAATGATAATATTTTATTCCTATGGTTGTTTTTGGTTGAGATAGACTTGTCCAATAGAATTAGGACATGTGTTAGGTTAATATTAATATCATTTTTACCCTTAATTACCCTATTTACTTTTAACTGTGGTAAATAAAAGTAAAAAAGTTACTATTCACCAATAATTATTTTCATCTCATTGAACCACATTTTAACCCTTGATATTAACCGTGTCTGTTGGAATTTTGAAAACCCACTCACAGAAGCGGTAAAATTATGTTTTATGTGAATTTCCAAATTCTCCTAGGAGGTGGGTAAAAGACGGTGAAAGGTTCAATAAAATTTTTATATATCTAAAATTATTCTAAACTAACTCCAATGAATTACATTGAACATGTATAGGTAATATGTATCTATTTTGACCGTAATTATATTTAAATCAAATTAATACTTATTTAAATAAAAAATTGGTTTTAAACTATAACTCAGTGTTTTTTCACTATTCATCAAAAATTGAATGTTTTCAGAAAAATACAAAAATTTCACCTTAGGCTAATTTCGATATTCCGAATCCAAAAATGAAGTCCATTTTGAATGATTAAATTTATAAAATTTCAAAAATTGGTTATTACTATTCATAACGGCTAGTTTGAAAGGTTGTGGTGTGTGTGTTAGAACTCGAATTTGCGTACAAAACACACTACTGTTTTATTCAAAGGAAAGCATACTGAGGAAGCATAGGGTGTTACAATGGTTTTATAACAAAAATTATGATTGAGAGGTATCCTATGTCAATTTATCTAGTAATGTTTGATATAGGAATTTTTAATCAAGGATACATATCCATCCTTTTTTTAAATAATTTTTAATATATATATATTTGAAAATATAAATAGATATCAGTATAATAATGATAATATTCGGAAGAAAATTAAAGCATTGAATGATGGGAAATTTATAGAATTCATTTGTAAATATAGTGTTCTAAAATTTTGAATGTGATATGTGTTCCATCTAAACCTGAGCTAAAAAGGTATTGTTGAACTATAGTTGCATCACAAACTTCTCAACAAAACATAGTAGCACCAAGATGTATATGGATTTGACATAATATTATTTATGGGAAAACATGAATTGGTAATTTGTGGAAAATTAATTGAGATGCATGGTATTTCAACAGGTCAAGGATGATAGATCAAATCTTAAAGGATTTACGCACCCACTCCCTATTTGTTTTTGTAAATAGGATGATATTACAACTTATGTTTTCACCGGACTACTAATGACTCAAAGTAAGAATGATACAATACATGTTATCTTTTATCACCAATCCAAATCTGTACATTTCTTCATAGTAAGAGAATATCTACCTCTTCTTTTATATATAACGATGCATATTACTAATTCTTTAAGACATCCTATTGTACTTATTTTAATAATATTTTATAAAGATCCCAGTATTAAATTTAAATTATAGTGGAATCATCAGAAGACTCTTGATACTATGCATCATTTCAGAACATTCAACCATACTCAAAATGATGGAAAATATAAAAAGACTATTCAAATAATGGAAGACATGTTGAGGTACTTCTCACACGACTTTCACGGTATATGGGATAATTACTTAGCTTTGGTAAAGTTTTCTTATGAAAACATTTTCTATTCAAATATTCAAATAGCATCGTATGATGCATTATTTGGAAATGTATATCACACTCCAAATTTTTGGGTATTATTTTAGAGAAAGGAAATTATAGGCCTATAACTTTTTGAAGAGAAAAAAACAATGGTGTAGGTTATTCAAACATATATTAAATCATATCAAGGTAGAAAAAGCATTTCTTATGACCATTAGATGATGGATTTGGAATTCTAAGTGGGTGATCATGTTTTATTGAGAATATATCTTTGATTTATTTTATAAGGATTGATAATTAAGATATATTGAGACCTAGGTAGATCATACACTTTGAAAACCTTAAAATAATTGCATTTGTTTCTTACTACTTTGAAATTCTGACAAATCTCTCAAAAGTAGATAATGGGTTCCATATATCATTGTTAAGGATGTACATGCCAAACCCAAATCATGTGACCACCTCTGATGAATTATAATTGGAAACCGGTCATTCATACTATGAAGAACCCATATAAATTCTTGATATTATACTAAAACTATTGAGAAAACAAATTACTCATCAGGTAAAGGTACTTTAGTGTAATCCCACAATGGAGTAAGAAACATGGGAACCAGAGGATGTTATGAATAAGAACTACCCTCATCTATTTTGAGAGTAATATCCATGAATTTTTGAATAAAATATAATTTTTATTGGGGTAAATGTGCATCTTAATAATTTACCATTTATTTCCTATTAAGCATAGTCAAACTCTTTGATTGGTTGTGATGCACAAAATACCAATTTAAAAATAAAATACACAATTAAAATATTATTTAGACATTAAAATTAGAAAACTACTTTGAAATGGTTGGGTATGAATAGAACTATATAAATTATGAAAATTTTGGTTATCAATTTATTATAAATAAAATAATAATTTTTGGAAAGTAAAAGAAATGTTTTCATAAAAGTTATATTTTTCTAAAAAGTGGTTTAGTCGCTCTTTGTGCACATATTTTTTTAAATATTCACAAATATTAGAAAATTTATTTGATAAAATTTATTTTTCTTTATATCATAATATCAAAATAATCACGGTGTTAATTATTTTATTTAAATGAACTGTTATATTTTTTGATCAATATTTCAAAAAAATGATTTTTGTTGATAATTTCCTTTTTCAATAAAATTATTTAGAAAGTAATTTGAAATTTTTAATTTGTGACATAAAATTAGTTCAATTATATTAAAATAAATAAATATATTTTCAATTGATTCATTTTTATAATGAATTTTTATATTAAACCCATCTCTACTTATGATAATTATCTCTTTGGAAACCGCATATTAATCACAGTTGTTAGTATAATATTAAATTGCCTTTTTCCAGTTATATTAAATGAATTGAAAAAATTGATTACATTTTTTTTCAACATAATTTATATTATCTACTAATTTTAACTAATGTTTTTACTATTATGAATTGTAAAATCATTAAAAATCATGTAGCCCAATTAAGGGTAAAATAGATTTATCAGGAGTTAAACTAGAACGATAAGGGTTACAATGACCTTACAATTTGTCCAAATTAAATTATATGGAGATACATAGATATTATAACCTCTTAGGGTCTATAATATATCATTTTTAGGTTTTTAGAATGATTTAAATGTAGGATTAATTGATTCCTTTAAAAAAATTCATGTTTTTCATCCCACCGGATTATAAATGGTCACCCCCTTTCCTCAACCCTACACAATTCATGTACCTTTTGGTCTATGAAATCCTTACCTAAATGACATAATTAATCACATAAAAACATCCTATATCCCCTGTTTTTATCACAAATCCCTCCTAGAAAGGAATTTGATGATTACATAAAGTGGTCATCCGAAGAATAGTTAACATTCTTAAATGATAGTTTTTATCTAATTTCTTCTTAAAAGTATTTAAAATTTTATTCAATAATTATAATATAATAGAAACAATATTTCGAATAAACTGAGATTTTATTATGTTAATTTTATAACTTATATAAGTCTCATCTTCCAATAAATGTGAAATTAAACCAATGATCATGTGTACAACGGACTACCACATCATTAATTGATGTAACTCGCCTTTATAAACACCTCTCATGGTATGACATAATGTTAGGATTAATTTATATCTATATTAATTATATTATAATTATACATCATGTAATTATAATATCACATATACCTTCTTACATTCCAAACCATTTTAAATATGGCAATGTTTCTTATGTGTACATCAAACTACCACCTCGCGAAGCGATATCATTCATTTGTCACATAATATTTACAAGGATAGTAATAAGGAAAATTTTAATTAATATATATGATATATATGACCCAATATATATTCCATAAAAATAATATATCATGAAATTACATACCCTTTCCAACATTATGTTAATGATATCATTTCTCATGCGTACGTACATCCTACTATCACCACGAAGAGATGGAATTAATTTTCCATATCCAACATTAATAATTATTCTAAATATTGATAAAATTATTAAATATGATATTCAAAACACTATTATATTTCATTAGATTAAATATTTATATACAATGTAGATGAACCGGAACTTCCATAACTAAACAAAAATGAGAAAATATGGAAATTAATGAAAAAATAATGACAATGATGAAATATGATTAACAAACGGGTAGTAAAATGTGATTAGAGGATCATATATCTTATTATAAAATTTATTATCCTTATTTAAAAAATTAATAACATGATTAAAAATATTATATGATCAGTAAACGAAAAGGCATCAAAATAATTGTGTGGGTTAAGTTATTTTACCTCAATTTCCACTTCATTGAGACATATTTGTTAATATACGCCTATTCAATTTTATATGGTGTATATTATTCCAATATGATGTATTTAATGTGAATAAATATTTATTAATGGTCATTTATTTTGCAATTAATGTTTATTCCTTAGTGGCTTACAATTGTAGGATTAGAAAATAGCTAAACCAATTTAATCTCATTTTCATTAGTGATTGTATACTTTCTCATGAAAGAATCACTTTCATAGGATGCATTTTCATTTATCAGAAAATTTTTTCTTAAATATAAATATTATTTTATGATGGATATTATTATCTTCTATCTTATATTTCATTATTACATATGGTTTTTATTTAGAATATTATTTGATTGACTTAGGAAATGTAGATAAATCTATATCCTTAACCCAATATTGATATTTCATGATAAAGAATATTGATTTATGTGTTAAATTAATTATTAGATATTGGTGGAATACTTTATACATGAATTTTTTGGTAGTTCAGGTTTATATATATCCCCTTGATACATCTATAGGTCTCCATAGACAAATAAATTGGCCAAATCTGATGGGGTTTTAACTGTATTTTTAAACTGTACTATGAAAGGAATTTAAGGTAGAGGTATGATGATGGATGATATCATTATTTCAAATAATTATGCATTTAATTTTCAGATAATTAATATACGGTTAAGATCCATTTGATTTTTTCATTGATATTATCTCTAGATGAATTTCATTCTGAGTGTATTGATTAAATAGAATGGGTTTTCTTTTACTACAAATTCCATATTTATTATTCTTTATTACATGGTAAAGTTAGTTATTAAATGGAATTAATATTAAATTATTTAACATTACATATCGAAAATGATTATTGATTCATGACAGTATAGTTATACATAACCCTTATTGAGTGTTTGAGCTCACACTTATTTTTTTATCATTCCCCGTGTTATGACAATGAGTCCTTCGAATGAGTTTCTAAGATTTATATCATTTACATTTTTAATGTTTTGTGTATTATTTTTATTTATAACGTAAAATTCATATCATATATGTATTTGGTTCTTGAAAAAAGCTAAACATATCTTACATTTTTAATTTAGACCTTTTTATCTATATAAATGTAATAAAGAAGACATTGACACTAGGTTAATGGATTTTGGGTTGTTACAACAACCTTCTCCATTTCGTTAATTTAAAAAAGCATTAAATATATTTTCAAATGATAATTTCCATTAATTAGAAACAAATGGATTTGTTGTCCCGTTTATGATATAGGTTACCAAGGCATAAATAAGTCTAAAATTGTTATACAGTGTTGTGGATTTGAAAATAAATCCATATGAGATAGGTTGTTGGTCATAAAATGAGTTAACTACACCAATACAGTAATATTTTTTCCACCCTAGATGCAGATCGTAGTTATGCTTCGTTATATTTCCTAGGAGGGAAATCCCTAAATGGATTGTGTGTACTAGTACAATTCTCATTCCTTCATATATAACCATTTCTGAACAATTTCATACACTATATTATATCATAAAATTTTGAATATTAATGTATATTTCCAAGACTAGTGAAACTCGTAACATTATTTGAAAATTTATGTAAAACTAATCTCATAATCAGCAACATCATATTTTTTGAAATTATTTTTTCATAAAAATGATTTCAAATATTTCATAGTGTTTTGAAAAAAAATGAGAATTAACCCATGAATATCCCCTAGTGTTCCAAATGATGTGTTCATATATTCCTATTATTGTTCAGGAGGTCACGATTGAGTAAAATCACAATTCACCCTTTTTGGAATTATTACTCCTAGATATAACTAATCCAGAGATACATCTACTTTTTATATCAAAAGAATATTTTATTTCTATAAAATCCACATTATCCCCCCATTATTAAAAGAATATAATGTTATTTTAGACATATAATTATCATTTTATTTGATCATGAGGACATATTCCCTAATATATTCTTTGTTAAATCTTGTTCATAATGTTTATACTAAAATTGTCCTAATACCGGTAGTAAAGACCATGAACTTATTATCCTAGAGTAAGTGTGAACTTTATACATTGGTGATAGATATAAGTTATCACACCCCAAAGTACTTACTAGTTAATTAGTATTTGAGAAAAAGAAACATAATTCAATTTCACATTACATTTGAAAATTTAAAATAAAAACAATATTTTCTTTGAGAAACCGATTATTAGAGCTGTAATATCCATGAATGACAATTATTTATACTTCCTCTAATCACGTGGAATACATACATAAGAAACGCATGAGCTGTAATGCTCAGTAAAGGTTTTCATAAAACAAATTCTGTTATTAAAAAATAATTCATAATCAATATAAAAACATAAATAGTTGAAATGAATTCCATTTTAATCAATAAATTATATATGAATCATAATATGGTAGGAATAACAGATGATCCTATGAATTCCATACAAATTGGCACATATGAAAAAAACCTATCCTTGGATATTCTATCTAATTGAATAATCACCGAAACATCAATAACTAATCTAATAATGAGGGAATTTATAATTTTTAAAATCATAACCATAACATAACAGCCTCATTCCTATACATATTACATAAATTCATAAAGTTTCAGCCTAATATCCATGCATGTTGGTCCCAGGATACCGACCAAAGCATTGAGGAGATATAATGGGTCTCACCCGTCACTTACAAAATCCAATTCATTAATCATATGAAAGAGGTTAAACACAATCATTGTAAAAATTTGTATTGAACATCTATTATATAAAATTTTTATAATTCACCAATAATTATTCATAATAACAAACCATTCAGAATAATATGGTTAATAATATCAAAATTTTACATCCCTTGTCAAAAATATCATAATACATATTGATAAATAATAAGCATCATATCATTATTGTATATTCCCAGTGGTGAATAATGGAAATGAGAGTTTTCCATTTATTAATATAAATACTATAATGAGTATATTAAAAATATTCTTGAGGAATAAATCCTTTTCACATTGAAAATCACTTTTAATAACTAAAAATTTCTAGAATATTATGAAAAAATTATCATTGAAAAAAATCATAGAAAATTTTAATGAAACCTTCAAATAAATTATTATCCACTATGGGGGTAATGTTTTACTAATGGAAACTATATTAAAACAAATATTCCATTCACATTTTTATTAGTAAATTCAGAAAATAACTTTTTTCGAAAATGAAAAGAGGATTCCATTTTTTATAAATATCAAATTGTGGTTAAAAATGTCTTTATGAATTAAAATATAAATAATAGAAAAATAAAACATTTTAAAAAAACATGGATTTGGAAGGATAATTATTTTTTATTGACATAAAAAATTTCATATTTTATTTAACAAATTCCCAATAATTTGAATTACCAAAGAGATTAAAATGGAACTAATACTAGGAAATTTAATGATTGATCAAAGGAGAAGAAAATTTATTTTGAATAATATTGAAAGATAAAAATGTTCCTCATTAAAGATGTAAGCATAAACAATCCCAGATGATGATAAGAGTGTAAAATAAACCCGTACTATTTTTTTACATTTAAATCATAACCGTCATGAAATAAATAAAATAAAATAAACCATTAAATATCTTGAAGATAGATCACATCAGCATTAATGCACTAGATCTGATGAATAATTATTTAAGGGAATGGAGTACGGTAACTTTCTTCAAACATGATTATGACATTCAGAATGCTTAGGATCATCTTAAAAGCATTCAGGATAGACACCAAAATCAAAACCTCCTATCTATTGATGAAATACATGCACATGAAACACTAGATAGATTTTTAAACATGAAGGAGAGAATAGATATTAATCATTATAACTTAAATTGGTTGGAAGAAGTGGTAAGGAAATTTGAATTTTTTCATCGACTTAACATCGATTATGACAACCCTGCTTTTTAAAACAAACATAAACATGATTTATTACATAAACCATTAACATGATACAACATGTAAGATCTAGAGGTTTAGTGTCTTTTGGGCTTATGATCATTACATAAAAACATAAAACATGAAATACAACATCTTTATTGAAAACATCCTTTACATGACAACTACATTCCCTCATACTTAGCATTTCCTGGGATAACCTGAGGACATGCATAAAAAGGGTGAGCTATAAAGCCCAGTAAGGGAATACCCATGGAATAGCATGAGGAGTACAATACAGGTTATACATTAGGAATATCAATATATCACAAGAGAATCATGAACATAAATGCATGATAAAGCATGATAATCATAACATGGAAATGTGTCAACAACACATAACATTGAATTAGCATGAGCCAAGACTCATTGCACATGGGGCATGAGTAAATCCTCATTGCACATGAAGCACGAGTAAACCCTCATTTTACTTTAATTAGAATGAGTCAACACTCATTTCACATGATGTATCATGATAATATACTTTACCCAATGGATTGTAGTGCTATAAGGGCGCACCCTACTTAAACATTTCATTTCATTCATAAGTGTGCCACATGGATCATAAAACATAGATTCATAAAACATAATCATTTACTCCACGATAAAGGAATGTGGAATTCATACATGAAACATTATAATAAATATGTAAATGTGCATAATGGTGAATACCCTTGATGGAGAAATGGGCATGGTATTCACTACACAATGGCATCGGCTTAGAAAATCGGTGCGATTTCGGCAGCGTAACAGCATGACGTAAGAATTCATAAAAAAGGTTGATGAGAGAGAAAGGGGTTCCTCATCATATTTACATGGAAAGGACAGTAAGGAGGTAATATAGATACATGTCCCAACAATTGTAATGGAATTTAGGTTCATGGTAAAAAAGTATTGCTTGAATGTAAATGAGGAGGGAGAAGTTCATTTTTGAATTTTAGCATCGTAACCGGTGTCACTACTACAAAAACGGGCAAGGGAAGCACCAAACTTTATCAGCGCTAATCAAAAAGTGCTGATAAAGGATAATCTTTATCAATGCTAATTAAAAGAGATGATAAACGGTGGATTTATCAGTACTTTTTTAGCCCTGATAAAGGACACCATTATCAGTGCTTTTCTAGCGCTGATAAAACATGTCTCTGAGTTTATTAAAACCTAGCACATTGTCTCCTCTTTTTTTCGGGCCCCAATATCTCATGGTACTGTAACCCTGCTACAGCATCGCTCCCCCCGATCTTCCCTTTGCCGGACCTCCACCGTACTCTTTATCTTTCCCCTCGATCCTCTTCCGCGGATCTTCCTCCATCTGAACCCTACTCCTCATCTTCCCCTCTGGACCGTACTCCGCGTGAACCCTACTCAGGCAGATCTTCCGCAGATCATCCTCCATCCAAACCCTACCCCTCATCTTCCCCTCTGGACCATACTCAATGGTTGGTGGCTCCTCCCGTGCACCCCCACTCTGACGTTCGCGTCTTCCCCTCCTGAGGCAGTGCAGAAGTCTCCCTCACACTTTGGGTTTTTCCTTGGACTTCATCGATTTCTTCACCCAAGGTTAGTGTATGCCCTAAAATATCTAGATGTTTTTAGTATGAGTTTTTGTGCATTTTTTTTCTATAAATTAATTTTTGTGATGCTAATTGTGTTTTCGAATCATTTTGTATGCCTATGTGTTTGGAATTTGATTATATTGTTTTTGGTAAATGTCTAGATTACATTTTATATAGTGAATATTTTAAATATTGGTTTTCCCTCTTTATTTACCCCTTGATCAATACACACCAACCCTACTACCATCCTTGGGCCATAGTGAAAGCCTAATAACTCGATTCCATTCAGGATGCTTTAGATTGATCCCATGTATAACCTATGATCAAACATATAAACTAGATATATGGTCTGAACATGCTCCAATGTGCCTATGCATGGTGTGAGAAATACATCTCAGTAGGGTAACACCATGTTCCCCTTGTATATATCATCATATCCATGTATGGATGAGGAAAATAAAAACATCACCTAAGAATGTTGGATGTCATGTGCTAACTAGGGCACCCTGACTCATTGAACATTAGGTCTTTATTTGCTAACTACGACACCATAACACATGATCATTCCATATTTGGTACCATAAAAAAATTCCATCATCGCCACATTCCATTATATTGGCTCCCATGTTCCAACCCATACCCAAAGGCTCCGGGAAAACATCATCCAAGAACTCAACCCACTATTAAAAGGTACAAGGTAATGTCATAGGTTCAAATCCTAACCCACTGCCTCATAACTCAGGATAGGGTCTATCATCCACATGTCCCAACTCATTAAACCCCAACATTGTCACTCAAGGCATTCCACCATCATGACCCAAGCCTTTCCACTGAAATAATGTTCCATCATCCACGTGTACCATCTCATTTCATTCATTACTTATTCCTTTTTGTGTATTTAGGAAACATTTGCTGCTAATTGTGGTGAATTTGGATACTCCCAAGATTTATTTTCTGGATTCAAAGTAAGAATATCCAACAAACCGACCACATGTGATGTGGTTTGTCAATCTGTAAGACACTGCATCCTACTATTTAGGTCTAAACATCAAGTATTATAATATATATTATATTTTACTCAGGATTCTGTTATGATAGGGTGGTATACCAATATCGTCTAAATCATGGTATGAGGACAGGGGCTAAGCATAAGGAGCCAAGAAATTACTACATCTGGGCAAGTATCATGGTATATATATAATAAAATTGCATTATCCAAACATATATCAAAACAAGTTACTTACTCTCCCCATGATCAATGTTTCTGATGTTTCCAAAACAAACAAACGACAGCGATTGCGGTTATTATGTTTGTAGATTCATGAGAGAGATCGTTGTCAATAGACAAACTAGCATCCCTAGAGAGGTATTTTCAAAAACAAGTACTATTTCAGTTAAATTATTTATTAATTATTTATTTATATATTTTTAAGTACTATTGTGAATGCCAAAAAGTTTCACATTCACAAGGCGATGTAGATATGTTCAGAAACGAGTGGGCCACATACTAGATGCATGATTATCCAGAAATAGCATGAAGATCCGACTTTTATTGCAAGTGTTGCATACATGTATAATTGGCATACATTTTTGAGAGGGGTTCATGGAGATAAAAAGATGAAACATTATTGTATGTAAATGTTTGTTGAAATATTGTAATTATTATTAAATAAAACATTCTTTCTCCAATGGGTCATTGGACCATTTTAATAGATGAAATGCACCAGCAAAATGCAAGAATTATGAACCACATTTCTTTGGGCCTTGGAAAAAAACCAGTAAAATCTCCAAAATACCTTCATATCACGCATGATCTAGTAAAATATCTAATCTTTAGTTGCATGTATGCGGTAGAATCCATGAAATATTGGACGTTCACTAATCCATTTTATAAACAAGATGGGATGATAAATCTGGCATTTAGAACATCCAATTCAAGAAATTGTTCCAATGATTCAGAAATTGACGCTACATTTAATGATCCTTCCTCTGTCTCATCAAGAAAGTCAGTGCCTAGTTCTAAAAAGCATTCACAAACATGACTATCTAATTATTCATTATGAAAAATATAAATGTACCATTAAATACTTACATTGGTCAACTTGTTTTGGAAATTGTTTATCTTCATCTATGCCTTGTACGTGAACCCATGAATTTAAAGGTGAGTATGCATACACGATAGTTGACATTCTTAGATAAGAGTTTCTGGAAGAATATAAGAGACATTATGCAATGAAGATCATTAGAGTGTTGGGGAAAACATGGTTGCTAAAAACAATGTGTCATTCAGCTTGTGCAACGCGGCCTAAGTTACAACTTGCAGGTATTGTAAATTTTTTTTATGGGGGGTTTCATTGTAAATGAATTTTGGAATAATCGTTGCTATTCATTGTCTTTTTGGTTTTTTTGATAGTCGAGGGAATGGGTGGGGTATGCAGACATTGGAGGATATGTCGAAGGGTGATTTTGTGTGTGAATGTGTTGGAGAAATGTTAACTCACGTAGAACTGTGAGAGAGAAAGCTGACTAAGAGTAGTGAAAAGCAAACATATACAGTTTTCTTAGATGGTGATCGGGGTTTGGGGAGCTTGAAGGGAACATAGGACATTTTGTTAGATGTTAGATACTACGAAAATGTTGCAAGGTTAAAGGTCGCCATTAACAGCGCTTTTTTAGTGCTGTTAAAGGTGCCCACCCCTTTATAAGCGCTAAGCTATACATGCCTTATTTAACTATGATTAATAAACCTTGAAACATTTCCATAGTAACTAAAATCTATCCAAATGGCCACTTTTCCCTTCAAGGTCCCCGAACCCCGATCACCATCTAAGAGAACTATATATGCCTTATTTTCACTACTCTTAGTTAGCTTTCTCTATCGTAGTTCTGCATGAGTTAACATTTCTCCCACATATTCACACACAAAATAACCCTTCGACATATCCTCCAATGTCTGCAGACCCCACCCTTTCCCCTCTGCTATCAATAAAACCAAAATGACAAGGAATAGCAATGATCATTACAAAATGAATTTACACTGAAACCCTTTAGAAAATAATAAAGTACAATACCTACAAGTTGTAACTTAGGCTGCGTTGCACAAGCCGATTTCAACATTGTTTGTAGTAACCACATTTTCTCCAACACTCTTATGAATGTCATTGCTTCATGTCTCTTATACTCTTCTAGAAACTCTTCTCTAAGAAGGTCAACTATCATGTACACATACTCACCTTCAAATTCATGGGTGCAAGTACAGGGCACAAATGAAGATAAACTATTTCCAAAACAAGTTGACCAACATTCATCATCCTCAATGGATATAAGATATAAATTCACATTGATGTTCTTAAAGATGCGATTTAGATTTATATAGTGAAAGGGTGGTGGATGTTCATTGTTGATGTTGTTCGTCTACGGGACTTTCACCTTCTGTTCTCCTCTCGATATGTCTTAGACATCATGCAATAACCTTATATCATGAGGGGTAAATTGAGGTTGCGGAGAAAGTATGGAACCACATGATCTTTCATGTCCAGTTCCCTTAGGAGTATTTTTCTAATCAAGATGCCTTTGATCATTAGTAGCATGTATAGGTGGTGCGGCAGCCTCCATCATAGATTAAAAGTTGACCAATCCATTCGATGAACAAGATGGGATGCTAAATCTGACATTAAGAGCATCCAATACATTAAATTGTTCCAATGATTTGGAAATTGAGGCTACATTTAAAGAAATTTCAGGTGTTTCATTAAGCGAGTCAGTTCCTAGTACCAAAAGGCATTCACAAACATCACTCATCAGTTTCCTCAAGGATAAACATGGAATCATGGCTTTGTATGATCAAAGAGATCTATCCTATACTGCTCTTACAACCTATGTGGTGCATGTTTCAAATTCCTCCAGGAAAATGGAAAAAATGTGGGGAGTTGTAAGCCACATCTATTTGATGTTTTGAAATGTTAATTATTTTTTGAAAATGGGATCAATCTTTGATGAAAAGTTGAATTGTCCTTGATTCATGTATAGATGATGGATTCACATCCATTCTAAGTGGTTTTGAATGAAAGGATGGATGATAACATTGGTTGGTGTTCTCATGGATGTCTAAGCACGGTATGTTAGAAAACATGTTTTGTATATTGTGGAGTTTTAGTTGGGGTTCTATTGGTTCTTTTTCGACGATGGAGGTGTCAAACATCAGATGTTGTTGTTTGTGAGCTAAAGCGTATAGTAGGGAGCACCATAGAAATTAAGTGGTCAGTTGATGACATGATCAGCGTTTTGAATTTGATAGTCTTGGGTAAAATCCATCTTGGTGTTTAGATCGGTTGAGTACATTGAGATGAAGGTTGTGGTTGGGTTGTGTTATGGTTGTTTGGGGAAATGTAAGTATTTAATGGTACCTTTATGTTTTCCATAATGAATAATTAGTAGATCACATTTTCTTGTTTGATATACTGGTTTTTATGCAGGTCTTGTTCGGCTGGCTATACTGATGCAGATTTTCTATTTGCAGCAGGCAGGGATTTAACAGTGCTTTTTCAGCGCTATTAAAGGGTCCCACCACTTTATCAGCGATGAGCTTTACATCACTTTCTTAGCGCTATTAAAGCCCGATTTGAGTGCTGATATTGCCCGTTTTTATAGTAGTGTGTACACATGAGGAATTTAATGAAAGAGAAAAGGGTATCCCATCATTCAAACATAAATAGGGAAGTATGAGGGAGGTTCTGAACCATACCATAACATTCATAATTTAAAATAAAAGGGAAAAACAACTTAATGAAAATTGTACAAAAATTAGAAAGGAAGAAAAAACCCTTACATGGAAGCGTGCATCCAAAGGCTAGAGAGAGGCTTGTGAGAGGTTTATTGGGAGCTTGGGGAACCTCAGTAGGATTCTAGAGACAATAAGAAAGAGGTTGGATGAACTCCAAAGGCTTAGAGTGAGGAGGAAGTGGGAGCTTGGGTGGCTTTATATGGGAACGGTGAGGGAATTCTTTATTATTAAGGTTTGGGTCCCCTTACATTAAATTAATACAAACCACAAACCATCCCATGGTTTTTTCCAGGGTTATTAGAAAAGGAAATAGGAAACCAATATTTTATAAGGACAAATTCCGAACATCATAAAATAATAGGGTAGCTTATGTGGAGGTGAGTCACACTCCCATGGAAATTAATTTAAAAAGGCAAGGTGTTTAATAAGTCTTGAGGGGTCCATTAATGCTTTGAAAAGTAAGTCAAAAAACACAAAATCACCTTATTGTCATGGTAAAACATATATTGGTCGAAAATAAAGATTATAGTACTTTATTACATCACTATTGGGTCAATATGATGTCATAAAACGCATTATATATTTAAACAGTATTTAATTTTTTCCCAAAAATTTGACTGTCTCAGAACATTATGAAAAATTCACCAATGGATAATTTCAACGTCCTGATTCTAGAAAAAACATTTATTTTATTAAAATAATTTCCTAAGTATGTTAATTTTCTCTTTTAAAATAAAAATCAATATTTATCGAAAATTCACGGGTTTTGACAGAAATGGATTTCAAACCTTAATAATAATTATAATTGCATTCATAAGATTATATGATCATTTATATTTAATTAAAATTAATTTAAAAATAATAATTATATTTTATTAAAATATTTTTTAATTCCAAAATCCCTTAATTTAGAAAAATAGAATTCTTAATTAAATAAGAACTAGAAACACTATTTGTACATTAAAAACTATTTACAATGTATCAATAATGACAAGGAGGTATATTGATTATTATATAAAAAAATAATATAAATGAACATAGTACTAGAGATTTGTTTTATAACCCCATAAAACTCCCGCATAAGACCTAAGGGTAAGGTGTGCGATTGTGAGAGACTCTTGGGGTGGCTCGAATAACATCGTTCGAGTGGTAATCTCTGTCAACATCCACTTTTCCTATAGATAGTCTCGTTCGAGCTTGACATGATGAAGCTCAGCTTGGGCTTGGTCTAGAGAGAAGCCCAAGGATGCCATCTCAATTCCGATCTCTGACAAATGGGCTTCATATGGAGCAATTCTACCGGATGAGGCCATCGCTTCTTTTGTCTGAGTAAATTGGATTTGTTAAAGCCCAATATTTATACTAATCATGTGATCTCTATTCAGCGTCAATAAAAGCAACAATCACAATTCTTAACATAAAACCAACGTATTTTACATCTTATATAAACATTTTACATAAAGATACATTTAACTAGATCAAGAGGGTTTTCCATTAATGAAACCTTGGGTCGTTACAATATTCCCCCCTTAAGAAATTTCACCCTCGAAATTTTCCTTCTCCCACAAAAAAACAGATGTGGGTAACTCAACTTCATCATTTCCTCCTATTCCCAAGTCGCTTTTTCAAACTTGTGGTTTCTCCCCAACACCTTGACGATGTGAATATTCTTATTTAGTAGAATTTTTTCTCTATGTTCTAAGATCATTACTAGTTTCTCATCATAAGAAAGATCATCTTCCAATTGTACCACCTCAGAAGAGAGTACATGTGAAGGGTCTGCTATGTACTTCCTTAAGAGGGATACACGAAAGACATTATGTACTTTGGCCATGGTAGGTGAAAGTGCTAGTCGATAGGCCACATCCCCGACACGATCAAGAATCTAGAAGGGGCCGATGTACCTTGGACATAACATCCCTTTATTTCCTAACCTCATGACCTTCTTACACGGAGATATGTGTAGAAAACCCATGTCTCCAACTTTAAACACAAGGTCTCGTTGACAGTTTTCTACATAACTCTTCTGTCGACTGCGATCTTCCTTGATATGCTGCTGAATGTTTTTCACGTTCTCACCATTTCATCGACCATTTTTGGTCCGTGTAGCTTTCCTTCACTGACCTCATCCCAACATGTCAGTGTTCTAAACCATTTCGCATATAGGGCTTCATATGGTGCCATTTGGATGGTTGAGTACAAATTGTTATTAAAAGAGAACTCATCCATAGGAAGATGTTGACCCCATCCTCCTTTAAATTCAATTGAGCATGCTCTCAACATGTCCAAATGTGTTTGGATAGTCTGCTTGGATTGGCCATCAGTTTGAGGATGATAGGTTGTACTGAAGTTCAGATCAGTATTTAGAGCATTTTGAAGTCTCTTGCAAAATGTAGAGGTGAATCATGGATCTCGGTCAGACACAATAGATAATGGTACTCCATGAAACCTTATTCCTTCCCGGATATATATCTGTTCTAGTTGATCCATAACGAAATCCTCCCGAATAGAAATGAAGTGTGTAGTCTTTGTAAGACGATCCACAACAACCCAGATTGCATTGATACCTTTGGATGTCCTTGGAAGTACGGTGACAAAGTCTATGGTGATGTTCTCCCATTCCAATTCTGGTATGGGCAATGGTTGCATCATCCCCTTAGACTTCTGCCTCTCTGCCTTCACATTCTGACACAACAGGCACTTTGATGTATATTCAGTGATCTCCTTCTTCATATTATCCAACCAAAAGTTTTCTCAAAGATCTCGATACTTCTTTGTTCTCCCTAGGTAAATAGAGAAATTTGAACTATGTTCATCATCCAAAAGTTCCTTCTGCAGCTCTGGACTCGATGGATCACATAGTCTATTCCAAAATCTCACAATTCCTTCTTCATTAACATTAAACTCCGAGGATTTCCCTTTTTTATAGCTTCCACTTTTTCCTGAATTCCCACATCATTCTTTTGAGCATACTTTAACCTTTCAAAAAGAGAAAGTTGAGAAATCATTTGTGAAAAGATTTATTATGTTCCCTTCTTTATGATTTCCATGTCCATATTAATCAAGTCTAAGAATATTGGATCCTTCTCAATTCTCATCATTGATAGAAACGATGGGTCCTTTCTACTTAGGGAATCGGCCACCTTGTTCACTTTCCCAGGGTGGTAATGTATTGAACATTCATAATCCATGATGATCTCTATCCATATTATATGGAGAATATTAAGATCTTTCTATGTGAATATATAATTAATACTCTTTTGGTTAGTATATATCTCACATTTCTCCCCATAGAGATAATGACGCCAGATTTTCAAGGAAATGATCACCGCTTCCAACTCTAGATCATGCATTGGATAGTTTCTCTCATATATTTTCAACTACCTTGAGGAATAGGATATCACATTATCATTTTGCATCAGCACACTACCTAATCCGTTCTTTGAAGCATCACTGAATACAACAAAAAGTTCCCCTCTTCTGGGTAAAGTGAGCACATGCACAATGATAAGCCTCCTTTACAACTCCTTGAAGCTTTATGTGCATTCATCACTCCATGAAAATTGTACTCCCTTTCAAGTTAGCTTGGTTAGAGGGTTGGAAAATCATGAGAAATTCCTCAAAA
The DNA here is from genome assembly GCA_963277665.1 of Viscum album. Lineage (NCBI taxonomy): Eukaryota > Viridiplantae > Streptophyta > Magnoliopsida > Santalales > Viscaceae > Viscum > Viscum album. The sequence continues at coordinate 1,367,664,407 of OY728158.1, read as the reverse complement.
ATCGTTGATAATATCTAGCTAGTCCCAAGAAGCTACGGATATCCGTTACTGATTTTGGCCTCAGCCATCCCTCATTTGCATCTGTTTTGGAGGGATCCACAGATATCCCATTGCTTGTGATGATACGACCCAAAAAATGAGACCTCCTTTAACCATAAATCACACTTGATGTACTTTTCATAGAGCTTCTCCTTGCGCAAAGTCTCTAGTATGGTTCTTAAATGGTTCTCATGATCCTCCTTGTTTTTGGATAATATTATAATCTCATCAATAAAGACTACCACAAATTTTTTGAGAAAATATCTAAATACTCTATTCATTATGTATATAGATATTGTTGGAGAATTAGTGAGTCTGAAAGACATTAATATGAATTCATAGTGCCTGTATCTTGTGCGAAAAGCAGTCTTGGGGATATCTTCCTTCTTCACCCTTACTTGATAATATCCGGACCGCATGTTCACCTTAGAGAAGTATTGTGATCCACGCAGCTGATCGAACAAGTCATCAATTCGTGGAAGAGTATACTTGTTCTTTATCATGATTTTGTTAGGTTCAGGATAATCGATGCAAAGCCGCATTGACCAATCCTTCTTCTTGACAAAGAGGACTGGTGCACCCCATGGTGAAGCACTTGGGCGTATAAAACATTTTTTCAGATTCTCCTGTAGTTGTTTCTTCATCTCTTCAATCTCTACAAAAACCATTCTATATGGATTCTTGGATATTGGTAATTCCTAGGGAATAAGTTCAATTGAGAATTCAACATCTCTTCTAGGAGGAAGACCAGACAATTCCTCGGGAAACACATCCACGAATTCCCTCACAATATGAATTTATTCAAGAATGGTTTCTTCTTTGGACTCAATCATCTGAGCGAGATACGTGTTCTCATAGGGCAGTAATATCAATGATTGAGATGATTGAGTTAAAGGAGATTCATCTTCCTCCTTACACTTGTAATGAATCGGGGGTTGATTCTCCATATGGAGTGTGATTTCCCTTTCCCGACACTTTATGTTGGCTCTATATAAGGAAAGCCAATCCATGCCAAGAATAGCATGAAATTCCACAATAGGGATTATGAAGAGGTTCTACAGGAAATTAAATACAAAGAATATAATAGGGGAGGACTTATATTTATGTGATGAAATGATTTCCCCATTTTCCGTACTCACCGACATCATCACTTCCATGATTTGTGGTGGTGCTTGGATTGTTCTTCTAAACTTTCAAGATTTAAAATAATGCGTAGAACCAGAATAAAAAATTACGGTCACTATTCTTGAATGAATAACAAGAGTACCTGTCACCACTTCATTTTTGGGGTTCACTTTGGTAGAAGTGTTGGCAAAAGATCTTCCTTGCTGCCTTGGAGGTTGTTGGTTGCTTCCGAAAACCCTTGGATTAGGGCATTGATTTACAAGATGCCCTGATCTATGAATTTATAGAAATGAACAACGTGTTGAGGTTCGAATAGAGAGTTCCTCTCCTCTGTCGTAGCTGAGGGTCTTTCTTACTAACAATTAATAGCTAGGTTCCCTTCTCATCCACACTTGATTCGTTTCCTCATCCCCTTAAGGCAATTTCTAGGGTGCTTTTTTCCTCACTTTTGGCAAGTGGTGTGCTGGATCTTCATAGCACCATTGGATTTATCCTTCGGAACACAAGTATTGAAGTCCACATTACGCTTCATATCCCCATAATACCCATGTGATTCTCCGATCTCCATTTCGACCTTGAGGGCACATCAGGCAATTTTCTCATAGATGTCGAAGTCACGGATTGTTAATGCTTTCCATAAGCTAGGCTTCAACCCATGAAAGAAGTAGTCAACATTGCATTCTGGGGTAATGACAAAGTCGAAAGCGTATAGTTCAATCCTTGTTAAGTTTTCATCGTATGCTCCAACAGATTCTTCATCTTTTTTCTTGAGCTAAAGCTAGTCCCTTTCCATCATAAGCCGGAGGGTGTGCGGAAAATATTTATCGAAAAACATCTTCTAGAAATCCTTTCATTCCAATGCCTCTATCTCCTCCTTAGGCTTCGTATTTTTTATCAACGTCCACCATTGATCAGCTTCACCCTCCATACGATAAGCTTCCAGGAGGAACTTCTCTTATTGAGAACATTGATGGATGGAGAAGATCTTTTCAATGGAGTTGATCCATTGTTCAGTGATCATGGGATCAGATGACCCACTAATAGTAGGAGGCCTTTTCTCATGAATCTCTCGATAGCGACTTGTTATTTCTTAGGGTGTGGGGCTTGAACGTTCCTCTTGACCCGTGTTTCTATTCAATGCTTGAGTTAGCTGAGAGAGAATAATGACAAAGCTTGTGATTCCCGCTCCCATTGGATTTGGCATCTCATTAGTACAGTCATCACACTGATCTTCACATCAGTTGTTAGCCCGAGTCCTCCTATTACTGACCATTGGATGGAATAAAAGGAAAGTTGGGGGGTGAAACATAAAGGAAAATCTAATGAAAAAAAGTTGATGACTTATAAATAAACTTCTATTTCCTTAACTCATGATTCTATATGCGTCAATCTAGGATTTTCATGATCTACATTCTAACATATATTCTTAGGGGAATTTTTTTTAATTCCCTCAATAAGGGTTCATACTAATCTTTTGAATTGTTCAAAACATATCCCCCAGGAGTGTCGTAACCAAGAGTGAAGCAAGGCCTCTTTTCATTCACTTGTTCCCGTTAGAGTCTAGCCCAAAGAGGTGTTTTTAGGTTTTACCCCTAGGATACATTTGTGCCAGAGCCACCTCTACGTGGTCGTATCTAGAAAGGGATTTATTTTCATGATAATCCACTTACTCAATACTTACCATAACTTAGGGATGCTTTTATTATACTTAGTCTTGTCTCTAAGGATTTATAAGGGTTTTTTAATCCAAATCCCAAAAATAACTAAACCTATCCTCTGAAACCAACTATGACAACCATGCTTTTAAAAAAAACCTAAACATGATTTATTACATAAACCATTCACTTGATAAAACATGGATGATCTATAGGTTTAGTTTATTTGGGGCTTAGGATCATTACATAAAAACATAAAACATGAAATAAAACAAATTTATTGAAAACTTCCTTTACATGAACACTACATTCCCTCGTACTTAGCATTGCATGGGATAACCTGAGGACATGCATAAGAAAAGTGTGATCTTAATGCCTAGTAAGGGAATACCAATGGAATAAAATGAGGAGTAAAATACATGTTAGACATTAGGAATATCAATAGATCACAAGAGAAACCTGAACATAAAGGCATGATAAAGCATGATAATCATAAATGGAAATGTGGCAACAACACTTAACATGGAATTAGCATGAGCCAAGACTCATTGCACATGGAGCATGAGTAAATCCTCATTGCAGATAAAGAATGAGTAAACCCTCATTGCACTTGAATTAGAATGAGTCAACACTCATTTCACATGACGTATCATGATACTATACTTTACCCAATGCATTGGAGATCTATAAGGGCGCACCCTACTTAAACATTTCAATTCATGCATAAGTGTGCCACATGGATAATAAAACATGGATTCATAAAACATAATCATTTATTCCATGATAATGTAATGTGGAATTCATACATGAAACTTCATAATCAATATGTAAATGTGCTTAAAGTTGAATACTCTTGATGGAGAAATGTGCATGGTATTCACTACACAATGGCATTGTCTTTGAAAATTGGTGCGATTTCGGTAGGGAAACGGTGTGATGTAAGAATTCATAGAAAACGTTGATGAGAGAGAAAGTGGTTACTCATTATATTTACATGTAATGGAATGTAAAGAGGTAATATAGATACATGTCCTAACAATTTTAATGGAATTTAGGTTCATGATACAAAAGTATTGCTTGAATGTAAATGAGGAGGGAGAAGTTCCTTTCGGAATTTCAGCATAGTAATGGGTGTACACAGGAGGCATTTAATGAGAGAGGAAGGGGTATCCAATCATTCAAAAATAAATAGGGGTGTATGAGGGAGGTTAAAACACATACCCCAACATTCATAATTGAAATTAAAATGGAAAAAAACTTAATGAAAATTGGACAAAAATGAGAAAGGAAGAAAAAACTCTTACTTTGAAGTGTGCTTCCAAAGGCTAGAGAGAGGCCTGTGAGAGGATTATTAGGTTCTTAAAGCACCTTGGGAGAATTCTAGAGAGAGTATGGCAGAGTTTGGACGAACTTAAAAGGCTTTGAGTGAGGAGGAAGTGGGAGCTTGTGTGGGTTTATATAGGAAATATGGGGGAATTCTTTATTATTTAGGTTTGGGTCCCCTTACATTAAATTAATCCAAACCACAAACTATCCCATTGTTTTTGAACATGGTTTTTCGAAAAGGGAAGAGGAAAACAATATATTATAAGCCAAAGTCCGAACTTCTTAAAATAATATGGTTTCTTATGTGGAGGTGAGTCACACTCCCATGGAAATTAATTTTAAAAGACAAGGTGTTCAATAAGTCTTGAGGGGTCCATTAATGCTTTTAAAAGTAAGTCAAAAACCCAAAATCACATTATTTTAATGGTAAAACATATATTGGTAGAACATAATGATTTTAGTTTTTTATTAAATCACTATTGGGTCATTATGAGGTCATAAAACACATTATATATTTAAACGGTATTTAATTTTTACCCAAAAATTTGACTCTATCAGAAAATTATGAAAAATTCACCTCTGGATAATTTCAACATCCTGATTCAAGAAATAAAATTTATTTTATGTAAATAATTTTCTAAATATGTTAATTTTCACTTTAAAAAAAAATCAACATTTATAAAAAATTCACGGGTTTTGACAGAAATGGCTTTCAAACCATAATAAAAATTATAATTGAATTCATAAAATTATAATATCATTTATATTTAATAAAAAATAATTTATTTATAATAATAAAATTTTATTAAAATATTTTTTAATTAAAAAATACCTTAATTTAAAAAATAGAATTCATAATTAAATAATTACTAAAAACACTATTCGTACTTTAAAAACTATTTACAATGTATCAAAAATGACAAGGAGGTATATTCATTATTATATACAAAAATAATATACATGAACATAGTACTAGGGATTTTTTACATAATCCCTCAAAATAGACACATATGACCTAACGGTAGGGTGTGCGATGGTGACAGACTCTTGGGGTGGCTCGGATAACATCGCACGAGTGGCAATCTCTATCAACATCCACTTTTCTCATAGATAGTCTCGTTCGAGCATGACATGATGAAGCTCAGCTTGGGCTTGGTCAAGGTAAAAGCCCAAGGATGCAACCTCTTTTATGAGCTCTAAAAAATGGGCTTCGTATGGAGCAATTCTACCGTATGAGGCCATCGCTTCTTTTGTCTGGGTAAATTGGATTTGTTAAAGCCCTAGTTTTATACTAATCATGTGATCACTGTTCAACGACTATAAAAGAAAAGGTCACCATTCTTAACATAAAAACAAAAAAATTTGACATCTAATATAAACATTTTACATACAGATATAGTTAACAAGATCAAGAGTGATTTTCCATTAATGAAACTTTGGGTTGTTACAGGGATAAAATGGTCAAGGCCAGAAATAATGTCATTAGCATCAATAAGAATATAAACACCTCTGAATATGATATATCAAAGGCAGTGGTAAACTACTTCTATGATCCTTAATTGGATAATGGTATCAAAAAATACATCAATGATGATTGGAAACATCCTCCATTGAATCGATGAATTTAAGATCTATAATATTTTTATAGAACTTCACAATGATAAAATCAAGATGTTCATGTTTTCTTTAAACATGGACAGTGCTCCAAGAATATATTTCTTTTCAAATTACATTTTCGTGGATTATTGGTAAATTAACCAGTACTATCTTGTAAGTGTAAGTAATTTTATTTCACATGCCCATATTCCCTATGGAATAAATTTTAAATTCATTACATTGATTCTAAAAAAACTTTAGTTGATATAATGTATTTTTGGACTATTTCACATGGAAACAAAAAACCCTCGAGTCCTTCGAAAAATCATGATATCTAGGATTGGGTAATTTCTCAAACATATCATCAACCCAAATAAAAATGGGTTTATTCTTAGTATATGTATTCATCATTTTCTTTTCACAGCTTCAATGATTATTAAGTTTATAAATATAATGAAAAATGAAGGGAATGTTTTCCTAAATATTGTGATATCTATTTCCTTTCACACTCTTATGTGGAACTTTCTACTCAATATAATCTAGTGGTATATATTTTTTGACACAATTTTCACAATAATATGCTCTAACCGTTCAACTATATGGTTTTCCTTAACAATGGGATTTCAAGGCGTTACATATAATTTACTAGAGGAGTTAGGTAAGTGGACCTACTCCTATGGATTATATTTTCCCCATCTAAACATTATCATAAAAGGTAAAATCAAAGATATTTTTCAAATGTGTCTCTATAATAAAATGTATGAATAGTTCAATGACCATCTCCCACAACATATTTTATTGGAATATGAAAAACTATTACTTGGGAAGGAATTAAATAAATACATCTACTTCATTTAGGTCCTCTTTTGCATTATCTGGAAGAGGAGGTGAAATCCATTAGTATGAAAAATATTTTATTGACACGGATAATGGGTTATCCATTGGGAAAAAGAACATAATTCCCCGGAATCATGGGGAAAAAATGGAACCCTTCTATTTTACTATCTTGGTGTTCCATTATTTTGGGGAATGTTGAAAATCTATTTTACTAGATTTTTTAGCTCTAGAATCACAATCCATCATTCAAAATATGAAGGAAAATCCATGTATCATACAAGAAGGGTGTGTTTGTTGAACTCTATTATCACATCCAATTTTTATTACTCTTTATCTATCTACAGGTGGCACAGATCTCTTATCAAAGAGATTCAATGTATTATTATAAATTGTTTCTAGACTATGATTTTACATTAAATAAAATTGGTAACTTTTTCATGGAATGAGTGTATAAAACCAGTTGTTAATGGGAGCCTTAGAATCAGGGATCATAATAGTTTTTACTATGGTTTGATTTTTATATTATCATGGATTATTATAAACCAGTAATGACCCCCTATTAATTTTTTGTTTGGCGTATTAGAAAGTGGATGTTGAACGGTTACCCATGCTATCTTGGATTGTTAGTTTGTCCTTAAATCAAGATTGCATTGCAGGACATTATTCAAATCATCAAGTAGACAACTAGCAGGCAATATGATCATGAAATTTAGAACACATATTGGATTGTCTAGCCACTATGGGGCATGATTAATATACCCACCGATGTGATGTGGATGGAAATTTCTAAACATGGAATTCACCACAACAACCTTGAGTTTATTCTAGGTAAAACTATAATGGAGATACAAAATAACACATTTATGGACATTGATTCACTAGTATATAGGAAAATTGAAAGTTGTTTTTCCACACTATACACTAATACTAACTAAAATGTGATGCCTAAATTATGGCCCCCACATTGATACAAAAATTCAATAATAACTTTATTTTGCCTTCATGGTTTAATCTCCAATGATAAATTTGGAAAAATAGGCTATAGAAATAGTAATAGTGGAGAGAGTCAGGTCAATGCATCAATTCTACCTACAACATATCCCATGGGGCAGATGAAAATATTCATCACTTATTTTTTTTATTCGTATACAAAAAGTGATGCAGGATTACATATCAGATGTTTTTGGATATTAGTTTCACAAAAGATGAAAGCTGGGAGATTACTTGAAACACATCACCATAGGTGAGAAATGTTATGAAATACAACATATCTTATTGTATTCAGTTATTGTAGGTGTTTAGTTTGTATGAAAATCACAGAATCTGAGTCTATTTTATGGGAATACACCCTCGATTCATGTTGTTTTATCTTATCTTCACATAGAGGATAATGCATCTACAATAGTATAGTTTTATGAAATTCAAAACAATTTGGAGATCAGGATATTCTTACATACCTAAGAATTATAGGATGAATGAAACCACCCCTAGTGCGAAAATAAGTGAGGTTGATTTAACATAATAGAATGGGGATCAAATTCAACATCGATCGAATAACAAGTGGCATCCTTTGAACTTTGAGATGTGGATGTATTTTTTGGACAGATCATGGGTTTGTTAAAGGTTGTTTGTAAAAATATTTTGGTATTGGGATTTTCTATGAAGCTAAACTATAGACATTTATATATTCAATAAAACATGTCCTCCAACAGCAGTTGATCAATTTTTAAACTGGATCACATTCTTTTTTTTCGTGGCACTAAAAGTGAGGACCATGAATATCCCATGGAGGCTTCTACCACCATGGATTGAATGCCACAATCATGTTTTATGTATTTATCTATCCATATCTCATGAGTATAGAGAGGCTAATAATTTTGTATATACTCTCTCGAAGAGGAATATCATATACAAATGCATGATGTGGACCTTTAAGGATCCAGGTCATTGCACTGCACTAATTCATGAAGATATGTGACGAGTGATTCAATATTGAATTTTTAATATCCCTTATACAACATAACTCTCCATGAATTACTTTTTTATTAATAATTATTATTTCTTTTCTAGTCTATATCCTATATTTTCTTGGTCTATATCTTGAATATAAATAGTTTAAGGACCCAACCATAAACATTACATTAACTTTTTTTTCAAGAACATACATTCATTCAGTTTGAGGATATATTTATGTTTAGAAATTTGGAGAAAAAGGACATAACTCATACATAAAAAAATATAATATAAAAATCAAACACATCCAATTAGTATCCATTTTTCCATAATATAAAAATCATATAATAAAAAATGAATTATTTTCATAAAATATAACCACAAATTTCAACATGACTTCTTCCTTTACCTTACCCATCATTAGTCCCTTTCAAAAACATTTTAATAATATGGGTTTAGAAAAAAGATCTTAGTAAAGTGATATAAAAATAAATGAAACAATTTTTTAGTAAAAACATGTAAAAACAGATAAAATTTACCATTATCTTCAATTTTTTTAGAATATGAAATAAAACATTTTTACATGAAAAATTAGAACACTTTTTTATCAAATAAAACCATTAAAACCCATAGTATATAATTAAAACTATTTTAGGTGACTTGGAGGATCATATACATAAAATAATTTAGAACCGTTTTAGTTGGAATAACCACAAGGATGAATTCGAACATTATCATTATCCAATTAATTGACGATATATAATTGGTACATCTAGTGCTATCTAGGTCTCCCCATTATTTAATCTGTAACGGGATCACCTGTTACTTTCTAGGTTTTCTTGTCATATAAGATGTAATAGGTTCATCTAGTGAAATATGGTCTATTCCACTATTTAATATGTAATTTTATCACCCATATCTCTCCATTCTACCCAATTGTGTAATATTTTATGGGATCACCTAGCATTATCCAGGCCACCCCACCATGTAATTTGTAATGGGATAATCCAATTCTATCTAGATTTCCCTATCAGTTGAGCTATAATGAGATCACCTAGTGATATGTGTGGGAATTATTTTGTAATGATGAAGTTTCACAACATCAATAAAACTCTTTCACCATAAACCCCTTTAAAAACTCTTATAAATTCATATGAAACACGTTTATAAATAAATTGACATTTTCTTCTTAAAACCCATTTTCAATACCAAGAAACACTTTTCATTAAAACCATTTTTTCAATTACAAAATTTCATAAAATATAATAATTATTTTAATTTATGAAAACATGTATTATATATAATTATTCTAGAAATTAAATAATACTTTAGATGAAAGAAAATTTAATTTATTCAAGTATGTTAAAAATAGAACACTTGATTTTTCATTTATCAAAACGTACTTTAAAAAACATTGAAACATATTCCATTATGGAACCAGTTAAAATAATGTATAAAATATAAAATATAAAAATATTATTTTTATATATAATCATTTAAACAATATTATTGTAAGATAACGGGAGTTTGATGAAAAAAATATTAAAATATTATTTCATTAAAGGAAAAGTCCCTTATCACTTAGAAAACACATGAATCATAAATCCCCTTGAATAAAAAAAATAAATAACTATAAATAACATTATAATATAAAAGTTAACCATATTAAAATTTAAAGTGTGTTTATATACCCCATATAAAATAATGAATGTTCAAAACATCAAGATATGCATCAACTAATGTAGATTAAGAAAAAGTCCATTTTTTTGAGTCTGACATGTCAGGTGTGTCTTTATCTTCCTAAATAATAAAAATATATTAAATATTTACTTTATTGAGTACCTTTTTAAATTTTATTATTACATTTATTTATCTTACTGTAATGATATATACAATTACTACATCAATTAAAATTATTGTAGATTTTATGACCATATTCAGATTATGTATCAAAATGACCCTGGTAGGTTGACTATGTTCAAATACATTATTATTTAAAAATATAAAAATTATTAATTATGAAATGATTATAGTATTTATACTTAAATTATATATCTAAAAAAATAATGAATGTTTGTTATTAAAAATGAAACAACATTACAATCTTGCAGATGATAGGTTGTACGTACACATAAGGAATGTTCCCATTTTTTCAATGATCAATATAGAAAAAAGGTAACTAAAATTTATATTTAAATGATAATAATTATATCATAAATAACATATTATTGAATCATATATATATATATACAATTATTTTGATTGAAAAGGGATCACATCACTTTGAGGAATCAGTAGACCATACGACCACGGACGACGTTATCACTTTTTGTATAAGTGAAAGGGTAATAGAGAAAATAATATATTATATTCCTAAAAATGTAATTAATTAATTAATAACACACATATATATAATATATATCTCATATTTTTTAGAAATCCATCTATAATAACTTCCATGTAAAGTGTGAATGAATCACATCACTTTGAGGAGGGGTTGTCAGCGCGTCAAGAATTTTTTTTATCCTAATCCCAAAAATGAAGAGTATGAATGTATGTGTTTGATAATAAGTAAAGATGTTTGGAGACATAATAAATTAAAAATAAATAATATAAAACCATTATTTACATTTCAATTCCAAATCATAAGATTTGGTAAAGGAAAAAACCAATGATATTATTTCGTTAAGCAGTAGTCTGTCATTCACACGAATAGTGATTTCTTTACCGATATAATTGAAATGTGTGTATGTGTAGGAATAAAAATAAAAATTAAAAAAATTAGTATAATGAGGATAATTTTGTTTTCATGTAATCATGCAGTTAGAAAAATTTAAATAGTGGAGAAACATATAAAAAAAATGCTCGTTGAAAGTTGTTACCTCTTCCTCTGGTAACTCTTTTTGGATTGCAAAAAATAAACATCCATGTTTTTATTTATTCCCAATGTTTGGCTTCAAGGATGAGAATAATGATGTTATGAGCTTATTTTGGTAGGTTTTAGTTGATTTAAATGGATTTAGAGTTGTGAATAAGTGAGATGGTGAGTGACCTTTTTTATTGAAGAATGAGTGGATTTATTGTAAATAAAAAATGGTAAAAACTATTCGGATGTCTCGGTAATTCCCAATGAATTTGTGAAATATTAATATTTTTTGAAATAGTTTAATATTTTATATATATTTTTATTTCACAAAATGATAATTTTAGTTTGTTTTTATATTAAATCCCAAAATTTATCTTCTATTATAAGCAACACCATATTAATCGTTCACTACACGCAACACTTTGATTATCTTCTTAAACATGAAACACAAATGTTTTCTTATATGACACAGAATAATGAGTCCCTTAGATAGCTTGTGTTACACACAAGCTCGTGTTTTACCGAACTATTGTATACAATTAATAATATTATCACAATATTATTTGAGCTACTACATAGACATTCTAACAGAAGTTAGAAATAATATTGAAAAAATTGTAATAATAGGATTTAGAATGTATATAAAATGAATACTGAGGTTATAAATTGGTATAATATAATGAAAGATAAATTTTAAAATAAAGAAATTTCTTATTTAATGAAAATAAATTTCTAGGTAGAAACACAATTTTATCTTAGTAAATTAAAAAAATCACTTTTTATTAAGTTTTTCAACGAAAAATTTATATTATATATTCAATAAATAATTTTGATACTCAAAATATATATTTTTTTGGTATATGATTAGAATAAATATAATTTTCCGAATAAAAATATTTATTTTATAAATGGCAATTTTACTGCATTTTAATGCAAAACCCATATCAAATATCATTTTTAACACCTAGATTTTTTTATTGGAAATTATAAACATAGTTTTTTAAAAAAAATTATAATATTAAACGTAACATTTGGTGTATTTTTGGTATTTTTATGGGAAGTTTCATTTTTTATTAATAGTTAAAATCATTGAATTTTTATTCGAAAATAATTTTTCATAAAATCTAATTATATTGATAAATTATGTTTTAAATTTGTTTTAATGTTTAATTAGTTATATATTATGTCAATTTATACAATTTAGGGAATTGGAATGGATTTTAAATTGAAATTGGATATAAAATCATTGAAACATTTAAACATTTTCGCTTAAAACCCCATTGTTGAGACCCATCAACAAGATAAATTTTAAATTAATTTCTTACACCTATGTTCTTATAGTTTAGATTCTTTTTACATATTTGGAATAAAAAAAATATTTGATAATTTTAACATATCTTTTTACAGAAAAGATAATTGAAAGTGATTAAAATTAATTGTACTTGTTAAGCGAAAAGATTATCTTAACAAATGATTAAAACATAAACTCAAAGCCAAAAATGACCTTGAATCTTTTCAAAAATACATTTTATGTTCTGATATATACTCTAATATCCCTTTTATCTAATTTTTACATCTACTGGATCCACATTCAATGGTATAATGGGGGTTGAATTTTCTTTTAAAAAATTTAAAATAATATTATCCTCCACTATGAAATAGAATTCCACCCTCCCACTTATTCACACTTATAAATCCCTTGGGACCACTCAAAATATACTCAAATAATCTACAAAAATCCTTTAAATTATCATGTTATCGTCAATTTTTCAAAACATTCATCCTAAAAAGTCATTAGGTGTAAACCAAAAGGAGTTACCCAAAGAAGAGGTAACATCCTTCCTAAAGATCTTTTATTTTATTTACATTATCCACCCCCTAAAATATTTTTATTCCATGATTACACAATAACATTATTATAAGCAATATAATTAAATTTTTTATTATAATTCTTATACATACACTTATACACACTTTTCTCTACTGTGTGATGAACTAATGATTCCTGTGTACGACGAACTACCGCATCAGGAAAATGTTTTGTTCATTTTTTACTTTACCAACACTTATAGTTAAGAATTATGATATAGATTCCATTTTCATATAATATATGTTATCTTTATGTTATATTAATACATATATAATTGTTATGTAACACATACCTTCATTCTTTACATTTTTATAAAATAATATGATAACAACATTTATTAGAGTGTAGAGTACTGCCTCCCCAAAGCGATGTGATTCATTCACACTATATATGGAATGTATAAAAGATTGTTTAAAAAATATTTGAGATAAATGACATATATACAATATTAATGATATAATTAAATTTATATAAATATAATATATCATTTTCATTATTTCCCTTTTCTCACACTAATATGGCAATAACCTCAATCGTATGCATGTGGACAACTGTCACCACGACATGATGTGATTAATGTTACATCTCATGAATTCAAAATACAAGTATATATGATGAAATAAAATTTTATTTATGATATAATTATAATTATTTAAATTTATAAAGTTTATTTCCTTCTTTCTATAATGATCATGTCAAAATATGAAGGTTACTCATGCGTACGTATGACCAACCACCTCCATGATTATAATGTTGGATCATTTTTCATAACTAAATTACATGATTTGTATTAAAGTAATAATTGATGTATAAATATGATAATAGTTTCATGTAGTAGCTATAATAATAAACAATTAAATGTTTATTAAACAAGTTAATAGTTGAAAAATGTTTATTTTTTCGGAAGATAAATAAAAACATGACATGTCATAATCGAGGTTAAAAAATTACATCTCACATTCTATTTTTGTGAGACACATACAAAATTTTTGAGTCAATTATTTGGGAAATTAATGTAATTCTCAATGAAATGTTATATCATTAATTTTATTTCTGTAAAAACATTTGAATCATTAATTGATTTTATTCGTTCATTGGGATTTCCATTATAAATATACTCTAGTATTAAGGATTTTCTCATCTCAAATTGTTTTTGTGAAACACCATCCATGTTCAATACAAATTTATTAAGCACATATATTGTTATTTTTGGTGTATATACCGCACATCAACATTTTATATCAAGAATATCATTCTTTTTATTTTCATTTAAGATTCATTAATTTTATTTTTTCATCAGGAGTGTGATTTAACGGCACTAATATTTTAATAATTTATAGCTACAATATCATCAGAATTTTTTATGATTATGCTTGAATTTATGAAATCATATAGCCCATTTCTCGATAATGATTAAACCATGGACTTCATTTGCTAATAATTAAGTTTGATATGTGTTTTATATCAATATATACATGGCTGATGAGCGGGTTTGAAAGGAATGAGGTCATACGTGGATAGAGTTCAATATAGTTTGTGGTACAGTGCACAGAACCAAAAATGGTTTGCAGGAGTAGTATGTTGTAGAAGATAACAGCACATGGATGGAGTTCAGTGTATTGTGAATATTATCCAACATTGAAAATTAGGGTAAATCATATTAGTTAAATTTTTAGAGTTTTGTGGCTATATAAGGAGTAGGAATCCCCACTGTTAAAGGTGGAATAAGATATTATAATTCTAGGATGAAATAAAGTAAAGTCTATAGTGGTTCACATAGGAGAAGAAAATACATGGAGAGAATCGTCTTCATAAGGAAAATGTCTGAGGAAGAAAGTGTAGTTCAAAGAGGAAGCTCTCACATTACATGGTAGATCAGAGCAGAACGTAGAGCATGGTGGTACATAGAGAAGATGAGTAGTACAAAAATTAAGGAATTACACGGAGTAGGGTAGATCAAATAAGGGAAGGATGGTATTCAAAAGAAGCAGTGATTAGTGGAGGAGGTGGTCTGCGAACCATACCCAAAACACAACACACGAAACTTTCATGGGAGCCTAAAAATTGACAAAACCATTTTGCGAAATTAATTTCCAAAAAATGTTACTGTACAAGAAAATAAATTAAATTTTTGGGTGATTGCGGTAATACAACAGATCATCCATTCAAAATTGAGGATTTATAATTTAGTGCAAAACCATTGAAGCAACCTTGATGTTGATAAACTGTTTGAAGATTCATCCAAAACAGTGGGAAAGGTGGAGCCTGTAGAAGTGACCAAGGGACACAATGTATTATCCCTAAAACCTTGTAGAGGTAGTGCACCTAAGACATAGTGATTGTTCACAAACACATGTAATCCAAAAATAGATAAGATTAGTGGTTTTTAGTGTGGATGACAGAATATTAGCATATTCTCCTTAGATTTAGCCCTTTGTGGTGAACCAGGTAAAATTGTTCTGTCTTTTCATTTCATGTGATTGTTTGTTTTCTATTATTCCTATTAAGATATTTTTAACATGTACCTACAAATGTGGTAACAATATCCATCATGTTTAAAAGAAACAATTGACACCATGATTCTACCCTCCCCTCTAAGGGTGTTCTGGCATCCTTCATGTTGTATTATAGAATATAGGATATATGTGTTTAATCATTCTTCTACTATCATAGAGAATACAATCATTTTTATGGGAGTCCCCCTCTTGGGTTAAAGTAATTTTCGGATATAGAAAAATAAGATGAGATCTCACCAAAGGTCTCTTAGAATGGATGTGTTATTTACTACTACACATGGAATATATGTAACTAATCCTACCAAACTTTCAACGACAAGTACAGACAAAATATTTCCTGATGCTAATGAAAAAGAAAGAAATTATCATACTACAACCCTTTATGATTTGAGTTTTTTAAATGTAATAAGATAAAAATCATCTGTGTCAATGTGGGAAAGATTGGAGACTATTTTTGAAGGATATAGAGATGTGAAGGAGTGGAAACATCATGTACTACACAATACGTCTGAAGATCTAATGATGAACCCTAATGAGAATGCATATTCCTTTTTCAATTGAATAAATGAAGTTATAGGAGAAATTTGTGTCCTGAGGGAAGAAATTAAAGGCATTAACATAGTAAATAATATCATGAAAAATACTTCCACGCCATTAAAATGAAATTTTTTCATCTATTGATGAATTAGATATCTTCAAACTTTCATTCAATGATCTTGTACCCAATCTATTGGAATATAAAATGAGAATCAAACTAGAAGAAGCTACCACTCATGTGAGAAAGGAAATGGATTTAAAATACCTAGTCAAAATAAATGTTTTGTGATATATTGAGGATTAATATGATGAGTAAATTGAAACGCTTTCTCTCAATTCCATGAATATCCAGAGTGGAATTGGGAATTTTCATGGAAAGATTCATCTTCCTTGTTTTCACTGTGGAAGAATTGGGCACATTTATTAGGAGGCTCAAGAAAATTTTATGATGATGGGAGTGATGTTGAAAACATTTGAATCCTTGGAATAGATTCAGAAAAAAATGATCTTCAAATTTTCAAATAAACTACTGAAGAAGAGTTTGGTATGTGTGGAGGAATATGATGATAATGAATTCCAAGGGGAAGAATAACTAGAATTCCAGACTAGGACCATGCCTCCATGGTAGATACCATTGTAAATTTTGAATCATTGATAGATAAAGCTATAGAAAATCAGTTTGCTACTAATTTCGATCCAAAGATTCAACATAAGGATGCTATTGGTAATCTTCATAAAAAATGTAATAGATGAAATAAGTTGAAGGTAATGGTCGAGGATTCATTAGAATATATTGATCATCAAGAAGTGTAAATTGAAGGACTAGAAGAACTAGTGAAACTACATCCATCAATACATTAATGCACCGATGATGTTGTGGAACAAAAACACATTATTGATGAATAAGGTACGGTCATCAATGACCTTACCTCTATACTAGAGGATAAGTCTAGGACTATTGAGGGACTCGATAGATATGTTTTTACTCTAAGAAGTCATCACGAAGGTGAATGAATATCAGATGAATCATTGAAGAAAATACAATTAGGAAGGTTCTCATATGTTGAGATCCTAGTGAGAGAGAAATGTGGTTCTGATGAACATATAAAGATCTGGAGTGATCAAAGACCCACATGCATTGAAAATAGAGGAATGGTTTTTCATGGTGAAAATTCAATAGTTTTAAACAATATGAACATGAATAAATGAAAGATGAAACTTCATCTTGATTAAAATCCACTAGAAGTGATGAAAAATAAACCTTTAAAAAATCAAAGGAGAACTGAATATTATCCTTCATTTTGCAGAAATGATAGACAGACAAACTATTTACACTAGGAAAAAGGCATGAGGAGAAATAGATGTGAGAATACATTTAACTTCATGAAGTTTTAAATTAGTAGCTATCTGGGCCATACCATGTTATACTATGAAGAGGCAAGGAGATATACGAATGGGGAAGAGTTAAGAGTTCAAAAAAGGAGAATATGTATGTATCCAACTTTATATAGATGAAATAATTTTGATGGATATTGTTTTCACTATTCAAACATTGACATTGATTTTGTGGATTGTAGGCAGAGGTATGATAGGAGAAATTCTTTCAATTCTCGGAGACTATAAAATACTCTTCAAACAAATGGTGTTGCTATTTCTATCAGGTTTTCTACTCCAGTAAAAGAATTTGAATATGGTGTACCCATGTACTAGGGATATTTAATCATAAGGCCATTTGTGTCCTACACATTGTCCAATATCTCATTGAATGAAAAGAAGAATATTTAAAAATCCAATTTGCAGATGTATCCCTCAAATCTATAAATAACTATAGCACATGGATTCTTAAGAGTGGATGTTCATCCCACATAATGTGTAATAAAAAACTATTAACTAATGTCATAAAAAAGATCGATGGAACCTAGAGGATCAGAAATGATAGTGCTTTGAAGAGAAAAGGAAGTTGAAGTTCTGAGTTGGCTAATAGAGAGGTAAAGAAAACTAAAGTCTTTTATATTGATGGAATGTGTCACAATCATCATAGTGTGAGTCAAAAATATTTCTTAGTCACTATTAGGTAATTCAAGAAGAACGGTTTTATTATATGAGGAAATTCTTGGAAATCTTGCATGAAAGGATGTAGAACAAAAGGAAACTTATATCAGGTTGAAAGGAAATATAACATTTTCCACCTAACATTTGGTGAGGGAAAAACCTATGGCATCATAAATTTGGGAAAATCAAATAGTATGACATTGAAAATTATATAAGATGAAGATAGTCATGGATATCCCTAATCTAAATCATGAACAATATTAGACGTGTCATGATTTCGTGTGAGGGAAACTGGTATACAGTTCCTACTGACAAAAGAATAAAATAGAATCTAATATTTCAGAACTCATCCATGCAGAAGTTTGTGGCCTAATAAATGTTTCCAAAACACATGGAGAAATGTACCTTTTCCTTTTAATAGATGACTACAATAGAATGGCATGTGTGATTGATATACATTGGAAGCAACAAGTGGTTGATTGCATGAAAACCTATTGATGAATTGATGAGAATGATACTGGACAAAAGATCAATGCCATGATGTCTAATAATGGTAGGGTATACCCATCCATTGAATTTAAAAATTACCTACAGAAGCATAGGATAGACCATGAGGTGGTTTCTATATTATCTCCATTGAATAACGGAGTTGTTGAGTGCGGGAATTGACAGGTAAAAACATGGCCAGAACAATGATGAATGAGAGTCGTATTCTTAGACATTACTAGAAAGAGGCAATTCAAGATGTAGTGTATTTTCAAAATTGTATAGGGATATATATGGGTGAGAGAAAGACACCATATTAATTATGTTATGGATGGAATACATACTTGAAATTTTATCATTTTTTAGATGTAAATTATTCATCCAAAACAAAAAATGAAATTAACAAAAGTATGGTGACAATGAAAATGAAGGAATATTTCTTGGTTACTCAATGAACCGCAAATAGTAAAAGTGTTTAAATAAGTGATTGGGATTAATTGTTGAATGTAGTGATATTATGATCATTGAATGAAAAAATATGAATGATTCATGTAATTTTTATGCTGATGTGATAGAATATGAGGAAGACTATAAACATTGAAAAAATCATAATACAGAGGGAGAAGAAGATGTAAAAAACTCTAAGGTGTCACAATATGATGTTGACATAGAAGATGAATTGGAAGAGAAATCCACAGCCTGAGAGAATTTGTTCAAACCCTAAATGAGAAATCGAAGAGCTGATATTGATCAGACCAATATTATTAGGGATCCGAATGAACCTACATATATAAGGATAATGAGGAATAATTCTCAATTTTCATTTCAATCATTTTTGAAACCATCATCATTTGATGAGGCTACAAAATATTGGATATACGTAAAAGTAATGAATGAATAGTTAGATTAGATTGACAAAAACTATATATAGGGTCTTGTCAAAAGACCTGGAAGTCACAATGTTATTGGTATGAAGTAGGATTTCATTAAAATAATTGACGAGCATGGAAATGTGATCACAAATAAAGTGTACTTGGTCTTTAAGGGATATTTACAAATTAAAGGTGTTTATGCTTGAGAGAAATTCTCTCCATTAGTGATGCTGGAGTCAATCAGACTATTTATTTCCATAGAAATACAAAGAGGTTATAAAGTGTATTGAATTGACATCAGGAGAGCATTCTTAAATGTAGTTTTGGAAGAAGAAGTCTAAATTGAACAACCTGTGGGGTTTTTACATGGAAATGATGAAATGAATCTTCGAAAATTAAGGAAATCTCTATTTGATTTAAAACTAGCACCACATGCATGGTAATATAATTTGGAATCATATCTCAGAATTCTTGATTTCAAAAGAGGCAGAGTGAATCACAATATCTATGTAAATAATTCTCAAAAGGATTAGTTCATGGTATTTTTATAATTGGATGATATTATTTTCAGTGGAATCAGGAATGAATCAGTGGATGAATTTTCCAACTACATGAAATCATATTTTGAAATGTACATGATTTGTGAACTAACTTACTTTTTAGTGTTGTAGGTGATTCATAAAAAATAATTAAAAATTCATTTCTAAGGAAAAATATATAAGAGTTATGTAAAAGAAATTTAATTTGCATGATTCCAAACTAATTTCGACTCCAATTATGGTTGGATGGAAGCTTATAAGGCATAATTACGAGACTTCTATGGATACCACCTTGTGAAAAAAAATCATTGGAAGCCTATTGTACATTATGGAAACAAGACCAGATATAGCCCTCTCAACATTCCTTACATCCCCCATTATTTCTAATTCTAAAGAAGAATGTATGGATGAAGTGAAAATAATTACGAGACACATTAAAGGTACACAAATTTATGGGCTATACATTTCTATAGAAAGAGATAAAAATCAAACTTCTTTTTCAGATGCATACTAGGCTAGATATGTAGGGGACATAAAGTTTACAAGTGGTGGAGAATTGTATATTTGGACGAAATTCATATGATATCTAAGCAAGAAATAGGAAATTACTTCTCTTAGTACTTCCAAAGCAGAATATATATATATGCTACCAAGGAGTTGATATAATTAATTTTGATGAAACCTAAATTTTCTGAAATAGGTGATGATGTGAAAAAAACCAATGGTGTTTTCTAGTTATAACAACATCATAATTGATGATAAGAAGATTACTTTTCCGTATTATAAAAAAAACATATTGAAATAAGATATCACTTCATCATGGAAAAATTTGTACCAGGGGTGATCAAATGGACCACGTGGGAACTGATGAGCATGTGGATAAAATTATAACCAATCCACTATTACTGGGTAATATTGGTAAACATCAGTTGAACCGTAGTGTACAGCCTCCTCCCAGTGCATAAGAAGGTTATTAGATTCCCCTCCCCGTAGTCTTTTAAACAATTTTTAATCTGGCATTTGAAATGATGTTGGTTTATGGGGGATATACAATCCAGGGTTATCATGTTTCTACATTACCAATCAAGATTTAGTTCATTGGGTTTATTTCCAACTGGGGATAATGGATAAATTTAACTAATAGTGAACTATTTTCCTTATAGATACATGAATGATGGAGAATAGAAAAATATGTAAATGAAACTTTTGGGGAGAAAATAAAAGGACGAGGACTCAATTCATGTCCAATCTATTTTTACTGCACTGATCACTTCCCATGAAGACTTAGAGTGATGGCTAAGTTGCTTCTTGAAGGTTCATATTTTGATCATGGTTTGTGCATCAGTGATTTTATATAGATATTTACAACAAACCCAAAGGGTAAAATGTTGGACCCAAGGTTGTTTATTGATATTAAGAGAGTTTTATTTTGATTTTTTTTCAATGTTAACATAGATGAATAGGGTTTTTTCAAGGAATTTTCTCATACGTTTGAGGCTGAAAGAAGTATTAAATGTGGAGGATAACAGTATGTGGATGGAGTTCAGTATAAAGTTATGATTTTCCGATATAGCAAATGAGGGTAAATAATATTTGACAAATATGTGGAGTTATATGCGTATATAAGGAGAAGTAATCAAATTCATTAGGGGTTGGATTGGAGATTAAACTTTTTGGAAGAAATCTGTTAAATTCCAAAGTTCATTGTAGAGGAAAAGATGGTACATGAAAAGAACCATCAATATAAGAAAACATGCCACGAAAGAATGTGCAGTTCATAGAGGATGCACTTGCTGTATGTGGCAGAGCAGAGAGGCACGTGAAGAAGGGTAGTACGTAAATAAGTTAACCCGTACATGGATTAAGGTATTATACAGAGAAGGGGAGTTTGTAGAAAATATGGATGGTATGTCGAAACAATAGTGGTATACGGAAAAGTTAGTCTGCACACAATCCCCAGAACACAGTATGCGGAACACCAAATAGAGCTAGAATATTGACCAAATAAGTTTAAAAAATTCATTTCCATAACCTATCAGTGTACAGGAAAATAAATTACATTTTTGGGTGACTGAGTGACTTCAATAGAGAATCCATTTATAGTATATGATTCATGATTTAGTGTTAAACCATTTATGGGACCCTCAATTCTATTAACTGAGGGAAGTATCTTCCAACATAGTAAGTAAAGGGGATTCAACAGAAGTGATCTAAGGGACCAAGTTTGTCATCCCTAAATCCTGGTAAGGTTAGTTCGCATGCGATAGAGTGATTGTTTCTAAACTTATATAATACACAAATTGAGATGATTAGTTGTTTTTTTTATGAATGACACACTATTAGAGTTGTCTCCATGTACGTAGCCCTTAGTGGTGAACCCAGTAAAATTGATTTGTATTTTCTTTTCATGTGATTTTTGTTATCTGTTCTTCCACTTCAGATAGTTTTAACATGTTTCTACCAACTTGGGAATAACACCCATCATGTTAAAAGATAATGTTTACACCCTTTTTACCCCTCCCCCCTCAGTGTGTATCATGGTAATTTAAATAACACCTATTAAATTATTCATCCAATGTTTATTCATGGTTTATCAAAGTAATTGTTACATCTTTCTACTTTTTGGTAATTTAGATGAATAAAAAATAGTGTTTATGAAAATTAACATTATTTCTTCTTTCAGTCATAAATATGTGTTATTTCAAAACCATGATTTCTAAAAATGTTTTTAAAATATATTTTACTATTATCCAATATTTCTTAAATGTAATTTATACCCATATTATCAATTTTTTAAAAAATAAACTGAATATTCTCTCTATTTTCTAAATAATATAATTTTCTAAAAATTTAGGGTTCTAGTGGAATGTTTTTCAAATAAAATTTATCCACCATCATTATCATACTTATTTGTAATCATCCTTTGAAGTTTTGTAGCATTTATTTCTATGAAATATGTTTTTTTTTAATATTATGAAAATTCATTATATTAAAAGTGTTTTTAAAATAAAGTTTTTTAAAATTTTCTATGATTATATAAGTGTATTAAATGATTTTCAAAGCATTCATTAAATTTTTTCAATGTAATTTCATTGATAATATATTTAAAAAGTAATATGTTCCTTTTTTATGTTTTAAAAAAAATTATATTTCAAGATGTTTTTTTAATGATTTTCAAAGCATCATTAAAATGGTTTCAGTTTATTTTCAAAGAAATTGGTTTCCAAAATGTTTTCAAATTTATTTTATAATTTTATACAGAAATCGTTTTCAAAATGTTTTCAGGATTTCATTATAATTTGTAAATGTATTTTCGATGAAAAATCGTTGAAAAGTAATTTTTCTTAAAAACAAATTCAATGTGGAAACAATATTTTCTCCAAGAAATTTCTGAAATGAAATTATAAAGCATTATTTATAATAAAATGATTTTTGTAATAGGGTTATGAAAAATATATTAAAATAAACTACATTTATCGAAATACATGTTCCATGTGATCTTTAAAAATTATTCTCCATCTAAGAAAAATTATTTTTTATTGTTTATTCGTTACTTGGTATATGATCCAAGAATACTATTATGATTCTTTCTTATATGGTTTATGATTTAATGGAATGATGTTTAGGGAACCCCTTTTCTGTTCAATGGGATATATTCTTCAGAAAAGAAAATATTTTCATGGGTTATGGATTGATGAAATAATTACAAGACCTATCTATTTTATGTTGGTAGTGTTATTATAGAAATTTTACGATTACCATTTTAGTTCATGGGTTATGATATGATTTTGAAAAAAACCCATCTCTTTTAATGGGTATGTATATGATTCATGTTTTATTATCTTATGGGACATGTATGTATGATTTTGTTATTTTTTGGGTGGTACATATATCTCCAACAAATGAATTATGTAATGAAATATATCTCATGAGATAATGATGGGAGTCAATTCCATGGTCTTGTCCAAATGGGGAATATTTGGAAACCCTATCCACTATGGGATGATGCAAAATACCAGGTCCACTATGGGACGATGGGGAAACCTGATCCTCTATTGGAACATGTGAAAGCTTGGTCTTTAAATTAAATATTACAATACCCAAAACCTTATAATGAAATAATTATGACTGGGTGTGGTTGTGTGTCCCTTCCAGTAGGATTTTTCTATTGACTAACATAGAATTATATTGCATGTTTATGTGTATTCTGTAATTCTATTTCTTATTCTTGTATTATTTCTTCATTGATTGTACCCTTGTTTCCCCTATAATTAATGTCTTATAAACTAATAATCATTTTCCATGATTATTGTCTAAGATATTTTTATATATAGGACATTATATTATATTTTTATGATCACATTCTTATATAATTATGCTAATGTATATGCTTACATATCTCCCTTGTTTACCCTAACTATGCATTTGAGCTCACCCCTTCCATTGTTTCCTTCCCTACGTGATGAAGATTTATTTCAAATATGATAAAGATAAGTTGGGTGATAGCCTTGGTGAACCTATTGTGAGATAATATATCTTACTCATGTACTAGTAATCACATTTCCATTTTTCCCAACTAACTATCCTAAGCCTGTATTTGGGTGTATATTGTGTAGTATATTGAGTATTACATAAAAATGATAACATTTTTATATACATTAATCCTGGGTTGTTATAGTTCGTATCATAGTGAATTTTTAGTCAACCTTTAAAAACACGGATGATAAAACTTTATTAATATCCCTATGATTTTCTGTAAGGATATGTATAGGTATTTCTCTAAGGATAATCATAAAGATGAGATAATGTTAAAGAAAATGTCCTATTATTTTATAAATGGATAGTTTTCTAGATACTACAAGTAGACATGGTTCCAGAACATATATACCATGGATTGAAAACAGTAATATGGTGTATCATGTCAGACTTGAGCGTAACCTAGTATACTACAATGAGACTTACTATGCACATGGTTTGAAACTCCAAGGGAATATGATTTGGGAATACAAAATCTCTTTTCAGTAAATCATAAAGTATATAAATAAAATATTACAATTAAAAACCTATAAAAACTTTGTTTTCATATATTAAATAATTTGATGTAATTATTTAGAAATCCAATAACTAATTTTTCATGATTATGTGGTTTTCGGCTATGATAAGTGTTTCTCACTATTTGATTTCTGGTCCAATTTAATAGTAAGAAGTAGAAGAAATTGGGTTAACATTGAATGTTTTATATGTATATAGTATAGGGATTATAAAATTCTATGTCCTAAGTGGAAACATCATGAAGAGAACACGGAATGTGGTACGAGTATTGGATATAATGACAAAGGTATGGAGACCAAAAAGTACATGTGAAAGGTATGTAATGTTCTTCCATTATTGATTTCATTACAGAGATAATCATTATTATATATTGGATGATGAACCCTCCTGATTTATCTTTAATATTCTCATAAATAGTTATTCAATAATAACTTGATGAATCTTTAATAATGGATTAAAAATAAAGCCAGATGATTCATGTGTGAATGTATTGGAATTCAAATATACTGTTATATGAATCATGAAGTATATAAGAATTTTTTGTGGATTTTTGTCTTTAAGTATTTTCATGAATTAGTTAAATGATACTGGTGACTAGGAGAATTAATATAATGGAAATGTTAAATTAAGAAAAGTTAACCCACAACATGTTCCTAAGGATGAAAAAATGATATTTTATATGGATTAAGATGTGATGATATAGATAAATTACATTGGACAGTATTCAAGAAATAAAAAATTATTATGTAATTATTGATAAAGTGGTATATGTTATCATGTATGTGGTATACAAATTATTTTATTTGATAAATATATTCAATAATATATGGAATAACGAATAATACATGTTTTGGAAAAGAATTTATGGAAATTTAAGCTGTTAACAAGTATCTATAGAATATACAATATGATTTTTCACACGATTTGAATATGAGAACCAATATAATCTTTATGATATATGAGGATCAATGTTAACCTGATTTTATGATATTATTCCTAAAGTTTTGTATTTTTCATCTTTCAAAAGTGTTATATGGTTTACTATTTACAGAGAGTTTAAGATAAACATTTGATGAACACAGTGAGATTAAATTATTATGTCACCACAAGAAGATCAATTCATATTGGATAACATATTATAATTCCTTTTTATTGATGGTATCTGAAGATATATGATATGGATTATAATGGATCTTGTTACGATTTAGTTATTTATGAAAGAAAAAAAATCACCTTCCTTTTTTGATAGAGGTGAAGTGGAAATTAATAAGGGCACCTTAAAGGGTGAGATTTTACTAAATTAAGTAATTATATATAATCATGATAAATATTTAACTCTAAGGAAAGTATATTCAACCAAAAATGTTATCCGAGTATATTCTTTTCAGAAGAATCAAATGGTTCCTTACATAACCGTAGATTTATGTCTTTATGATTATTAACTTTATCATAACCTTCTTCTCTATCACAATCCCGTAGAACAAGATTGTTATATTTCTCTTCCATTTTTATGTTTTAAATTTGAAAATATGTTTTTCTATCTTTTAACCTAGTTATGAGTCACTTTGGGTAATTTTTATGGTTCAAATGTTCATTTTTCTTAGTGAAGTTTTAGTATTCTCTTTTATGATGTGGGTTTTAAGAAAAGAAACTTTCAAGTATAAAAAAGTATTATAACCCAGATTAATTTTTCTAGAAAATCTAATTTTATAGAGGTAAGAATGTAATATCCCGATATTCTTTGATATATATATTTTATATTAACTTATTCTTTTTAATATTTTTCCTTTCATGTAACACTAAATATAGTTTCTTATATTAAATAACAACATTTTCATCGTATTATATACAACACCAACTTATTTTTTCATTACATGCTATAAATATATTATCTTATGTTACATGAAAGACTATTTTTTCCATCCATTACGCACAATACTGAGTTCCTTTGATAGTTGGTGTTACATGCAAGCCTGGTTTTTGACCGAACAACAATACAAGTTTAATTTGATTATTAAAATATTATTATAGCTTCCACCTAGCCATTGAAATATAATATGCCAGAAATATTAACTAAATTTAGAAAATATTATTCACACATGTATATAAAATTAATCCTTTCATGATAACTTATAAGATTTTAATGAAATAGTTGATTCAAAGTAAATAGATTCCTTTTCTATGGAATCATTTTTTCTATACAAAAATATAATTTTTCCTCTCGAAATTAAACAATAAATATTGATTATTGGTTGAAATAAAAATTATATTTTATATGATTAATAATTATTTTTGTCACAAATATAATTTATTTTATTGGTATAATATATGAATAAATACATTTTTATGAATATAATGATATATTTTCCTAAAATAATTTTTACCTCCTTTTAATAGAAACCCCATTTTAGGAATAATTTAAAGATCCTATATGATATTAATTTAAAAAAACAAAAATTAAAGAAATGTAATATAAAAATTTTCATTCTGTTAATTTTTGGTATTTTTCTAAGAAGTGTCATTTTTTATGAAAAATAAAAAACACTAAATATTAATTAAAAATTTATTTTCACATATTTAATTTTTAAATTTAAATTATACATTGATTTAGTTTTAATGGTTAAGTAGAAAATTTTAAATCAATTAATAAATTTTTTCTCATTTTAATTAATATCATATTTAAATTGGAAATAAAATTATTTCAATCTTTTAATAAATTTCACTTAAAACCTCGATATCTCGAAACATCTGTCGTATTAAATTTAAAACAATTTCCAAAATATATATGAATCAAATTTGTCCAAATAGATTCGATATTATTAACAATAATATTTAATAATTTATAATATGTTCATCTTAGTTTTCAACCTAATATATAAGTGACAGTGATTAAAATTATTTACATTGATTAGGACAAAAAATATATATTAACAAAGGACTAAAACTTAATCATAACAACCAAAATGACCTAGAAACGTTTCCATCATCCATTTTATATACATTTTTAGACCCTACCATCATATTTATAAAATTCAGATAGTTAATGGAGCCATGTGACATTGGAAAATTTTTGGGGAAATTCCATTTTCAACAATTTACGATAATGTCACTCCGCCACCACAATAAAAAGGCACTCACCCCTCCCACTTTTTCAAACATCTTAAGAAATTTGAATTTCCAAAAATACTCTTGAATAATATTTAAAAATCCTTCTTTTCATCATATAATCCTCCCTTAGTGCAGAAAACCATCCAAGGAATCCCTTTGGTTAAAACCAAAAGGAGTTACCCAGAGAAGATGTTACATCCTTTCTCGAGCTCTTTTATTTTATTATCATTCAATTCTGGAATTCTTATTAATTGCGACGAACTATTTGGGATGGGATCCCATCACAAATATGCTTTATCGACGGGGATCCGTCACAAATAGCCTATTGTAGAAAACGCCGTCGCAAATACAATTATTTGGGACGGGCCTGTCACAAAACCCTTTATTTGCGATGGGAAATTTTCCCATCACAAACAAACATCCAATTATTTGAATTATATAAACATAAACGTTTTATACGATGGTCTCATCGCAACAAATTATTTGCAATGGGATTACATACCCATCACTAATATGTTTTTAAAAATATTTAGTTTGGCTATTTGCGACGGGGTCCCGTCGCAAAAGGCCTCGTCGGAAATAATAAAATAATTTTTTAAAAAATAAAATTTAATAATATTACTATTGATGAAAAAATAATAATAATATTATTCAAACAATAAAAAAATAAAAATTATTAAAATTCACAATATTCACAAAAAATATCAATATATTAATAAAATTAAAATTTAAATTATGTAATATTTTCACCAATATAAAATACATAAAATAAAAATAATCCATATTAAAATATTAATTTGAATTTTTGTAAAATAAAAAAATCAATGGGGGTCGTCTGGAAGAGCTGGAGGAGCTGAAGGAGCTGGTGGAGGAAACTCTATCCATAAACTACGACTCTGATTTAATAGCCAAAATTTTTGCAACCGCTTCTAAATTTCTTATCTTGCAACCAGGATATAATGCATCCTCAGAAAACCTCAACAACTAGTAAAATTTGGATGGTGCCAAATCAAGAGTTAAATCAATATCATTGTGAGTTTATATTTGTTTCACAGATGGAGCTGCAACATCATGTACTAAATTTTGAAACCGTGATGGAACCGAAATCAAGTTATTAGAATTTTCTCTGGAACTGCGTTCACCGTGTTGATACCAAAAAACATAATCTGGTTGAATACCAAACCACAAGAGATGACCCCCAACTTTATCAAATGTGTCAAACATTCTTAGAGCAAACATTTTATAAGGACAATTAATTGTGCCTTTTGAAACATATTCTGGTTTTGATGATGTAAATGCTAAGAAAGCTTCAACACCCTCAATATTAATAGGATATAAACCATAACTATTTAGATTTATGCGCTGATTTATCCATGCTCGATCATCTAACAATGACTGATGTCGACTTCATTATTCCATATTTTTCAACATAAATTATAAAATCAACACTTTTTTTGAATATTTTGAATTTATGAAAACACAATTTGAAAAAAAAGATAAATAATTAAAACTACTTAAATATTATCATTAATTAAGGACGACACAATTTCCAGTGGATTGGCGGATACTCTTTTGTCTGAAAACTCATTTAATTGCATTTTTCTTACACTTATTATTACTAATATAGCGATACATAGCAATACTTAACAAAAGGTAAACTGCTTGAATAATGAAAGGAAATTTTGTTAATCATCATTGTGGAGATGATTACAAATTCTCCCTTCATTATCCAAGAAGATTTCGTTTACTAATTATTAGTAATAAAAAATTAATATTGTCAATATTTATGAAAAAACAATATTAATATTATTTAAATGATAAAATATTTATAAAATATTAAAATTATCAATATTCACAATAGACTTTGTTCTATTTTTGACACGTTGGAATCTCAAAGGGTCGTCAATTGTCAATTCATGCACAATAAAAAGTTTCTGTCTGTCTTGTCCAATGAAAACTCTATAATTGTACTTGCATTGTTGATCACCTCACATGTAGTTTTTCAATAGGACGACCAATGTAATGACGATCTCCTCTCTAAGAATAGTCTCACATGACACATTACATAGATCATTCTTCCTTAAAAATTTGAGGGGATGTCATTATTTTTCCTTTAAAATTTCAAGGAAGAATGGTCTATGTAAGGGTTCATGTGAGATAATTCTTATAGATAAGAAGGGAATGACTTGATTTGTCTGATTTCAACACTACTTGCGAGGTGATCAACCATACAAAGGCAATTATAGAGTTTACAGTTGACATGACTGACACAAACTTTTTATTGCGCATGACCTGACAATTGGGAACCCATTGAGAATTAAACATTTTAAAAATAGAGAAAAGTCATTTGTGAATATTGATAATTTTAATATTTTATAAATTTTTTATTATTTTAATAATATTAATGTTATTTTTTCATAAATATTAATAATATAATTTTTTTATTTCTCACTATTTCTAACTGTTGCTAACTATTTCCAACTATTCCTAAATGTTCTTAACTGTTCCAAACTGTTCCTAACTATTCATAACTGTTCCTAATTGTTCTTAACTGTTCCAAACTATTTCTATGTCTTCCTAATTCTTCCTAAGTATTCCTAAGTATTCCTAATTATTCTTAATTATTAATATTTATTCCAAATTATTAATAATTATTCCTAATTATTACT